>JANBPO010006362.1:1258146-1985209 GCA_024336825.1 Amorphophallus titanum
TGGTCCGGTCGTGCGTCAGAAGTCACAAAGGGGGATCGCGTGAGCGAAGAAGCAATCAGCATGGACGAGGCGATTGACCTGCAGCGTCAGATTTCCGAGTACGAGAACAATCGCCCGCGGCACGTCGTCAATGCCACGCCTGCCGACATCGAAAAGGCAAAGCAGGACTGGGCGAAGTCGCTCGTTGAACGGGACATGGGAACTTCCATTGTGGACGGCGGACCGTTGCCGTTGCATGCGAAGATTGACGCGATGTTTGAACTGCATTGGCGGTTTAGCGATTTGCGAGACCGCGTTGACTCATTGGAACGAGAGGTCCGCGAACTGAAGGCGGGCAGGCAATGAGAAACATAGTCGCCTACGTCCTGCTGGGATTCGCGCTCATGGCAGCCGCGAAGTCGTGTTCCGCCGGAGAGGTCGGGCGGGCACGGCGGTTGACGCGGGTCACTGTGCTGCGTCCTGTGCGTGCGGAGTACCGCGGCCGTGCCGGCTACCCGTTCCTGCAGACCGCCGCCAACACGTCCAGAGTCGCCGCGAACATCAGCGGCCTGTTCAACCCCATCGGCTGGTTTTTCAGGTGAGCCATGCAAGCACTCATCGCACAAATCGAGGCAGCCGCCGACGTGGGACTCCCCGCAGACTTCACCAGTTGGGGACAGCTCACCGCACAGGGCGTCATGCTCGCCCTGTTCGTCTGGCTCATCACCAAGGGTATCCCGAACCTGGTCGCCGAGTTCCGGCAGGAAGCCGCTGTCAGCCGCAACTGGCACGAAAAGCAGGTCGAGAAGTTGTACGAGCAATCAGAGAAGCGCGAACAGGTGTTCGAGCGAGTTGCGGAGCGATTCATTGAAGACCGAAGAAAGCCCTGAGACGTTCGTGACACGCCGCCAGCTCATCACCACCTGTCTGTCGTCAGCCGCCGGTGCCGTCATCCTCGGCTGGCTGTTGGCGCGTCCTGACGTTTGGGCACTGCAGAACAGCATCGAGCGTCTGGCTACCGTAGTCCGGGAACTGAAGGTCAACCAGAATCAGAATGTCAGCATCGGCTACGACCGAAACCAGACCATCCGCGACATCCTTGACCGAAAGATTGTGACCAATGGCCTGCACGCCCCAGCAATGCGAGGAACTTCAGATCCTGCTGCAAACCCTGCAGCTGGAACTCATGGCAATCAACCTGGAAATCGGAACGCTGGAATCGGAACGCACAGCAACTGAGGGTGCGATTGAACTGGCCGCCATGTGTATCGAGGACTGCGAATGCCCAAAGCTGCTGCGGCCTGATAGACTTTAGTCATATTGGTGACACAGGCAACAATTATCGGCTACGTCAACTCAGCACAGAGGCCACGCAGAAATTGCTCTGTCTTTAATGTCTCATTTGCAAGAATGTGTGGCGCATAATGGCCCAATTCCATAAATCTGTTCTGATATTCAAGCACCGACATCCCTCCCTGGACAAGATGTAAAAATTGGTGCATTTTATCCATACGAAGATAAGCCGGGCTGAAAGTGAGTTCAAAGGTGGCGACGAACTCAGTCCATGAAATCTGCCGGAGTGGGCGAGATTGAAAAGAAACCTCCCACTCGGTATTCCACCATGTCAATGCCGCGCCCTGGAGCTGAAAAGTACTGAGCATCACCTTTTCATCTTTCGCGCATTCCATAGATCAAAACACACGCTCGGTGGCATCCAACCATATCCTGGCAGCATTCGGATCGGTCTAGCCTTCAAAGGTCAGTGGATGAAATAGTAAAAATTCTTTTAATGCTCGTCCGCGACTGCCAGGCGCATCCTCTTGAGCTGGAACAACGGGAGCTGGAGCAGGAACATCTTGCGGAACATTGCTCGCTTCCTGAGGAACCGGGACTCTCCGATGCTGAGATGACATCTTGAAATAACTAGCAAACAGATAATAGACAGGAAAATTCATTAATCATATGGAAAACACCCTAAGCCAGCAATGGATAGTGTAATTGGACTAATTCTGGATAATAGCTGTGCAATTTCGATTCCTTACAAGTTTCCTCAACACCGCTCTGATACCAACTGTAACGACCTAGAGCTCCGGATACCAATAACCCGATGTAGCATCGAATTACCGCTACCAGAAACTGGGGAAGTCACCCAAGAGACTGATGAGGCCCCTGAAGGGTTGGGGGAGTTTGTCGAGGGAGCGTATAATGAATTGAAATTACACCACGCGTAAATTAAATTAGAACAGTTATTTTAAACTGAAATGCGGAATCAATTAAGATATATCAGAGTGTTAGTCAATATACATTAGTCTAGAATTGCCAAAAGAACAAGTCCACAATTATACAAAGTCTGAATGTACAACTACACGGGACATACCCCGGTCAAAAGTATAGAAAAGACCCCACCGACACTAGCTGGCTGGCTAAACACGATCGAAAAAAGCATAGGGACCTCCGGTCGAAGGCTGCGGTTGCTCACCTACAAAGGAGAAGAGTGAGTCACAGCCAGACTCAGTAGGGGTCACGCGGAACCCTACCACTTATCTTTTCCAACCTCTTGTGCAATGTTTTGCAATGGTTCGGAATATTATTAAATTCTTGCTCGCGTGCCCCTAACCGTACGACCCGAGATTCCGCATCGGGGCGTGACACTGTTGCTAGCATCAAAATCCATCATCAAATCCAGAGGAGACACAACAGAACAGACTCTAGCATGGATGAACTTCCCTTATGTACGTGCATGCATGTCAAGCAATCTTTTGACATTTTTATTGATGATAATGTGCAAGTGAATTACGCAGCGATATGCACATGAGCAACTTGTAAAAATGCAGAAACTCCCTCTGTCTATATGCATTGTATGACGGAACTCTGAATGCAGCATGTGCAATGTAAGCTATGCAGGGAGTTTGATGAGTTCAACTCATTTACATCTAGATTGCTCTATATGCAATTATGACCCATGGTACTTGACAGAGGACTAGTCTATACGCATGATGTGAGTTTCCAGACAGACATAATCTATCTTTTTCCCAGCATACCATTTTATATACCAATGAGTCATGCATGAAAATGTAGTGCAATTCCAGTCCTACATACATCTCAAATTTGATGTCATTTTGTCAAACATATATGTATGCAGATGAAAAATGTATGCAACAGATCTTCAGTGTATGTGTAAGATGTGCATCATGATTCATGCAAGTATCAACCATGTGCAATTCAGATTTTCAAACTATAGTATGCAATTCATTTTCAATCTAATGTATACATGAGACTTATAAACATATGGATTGAGATACAAGAATGCAAATGACAGATGCATATGTGAATATGCATGCATGAGATTTTAGCTGACAGATTTAACATGATCGAGCAACTATCTGAAGGAATTATTGAGAGCTTAAATGACCAAACTAGTGAAGTGCAGAATCTGGGTTTTCATCATACTCAGGTGTCTTGGCTTATTAAACCCCTTTTATTCCTCAGCCCCAAGGCACTCCTGTAAAACACAAGTCCTATTTTACATTTCTAGGTACCCAAGACTTCTTGGGTCCTACATGGCTAGTAGCACCTTTAATGGGTGCTTTTCACATTTTCTGAGCATAAAAATCATCAAACTTCATTACAAAGTAATTATCCATAGAATGTCCAATCCGCCCACAATAATGACATTAGACAACATGTTTTGTGTTCTTATCATGCATGTTAGTATGCGCATGGAATCTATGACCATAATCAAATCTATTATCATGTCTATCAAGAGAAGTTCTCTTCCATTTTACATGCTAACAGTAGGGACTTGACTCAAATAAAGGAAAAATTACATAGTTATGACTCAAGAAAATATGAAAATTACATGCCATGACTCAAAAAAATGTGGCGAACATCATGGAGCATAGCCGATAAGCAACGGGACCCTCGAAAAAATGAGGAAAGGTAGGAGATGTCCCCATCACAGGGTCTACCCCAAGATGCCTTCTTATAATTCCCCCAAGGTTCCCCAAGGTCAAAGGAAGACTTAATTAAGTCAGCCACAGGCTTTGGAGTCCTACGGCCTACATGTATGGCTCACACGTGTGTGTCGGGCATTTTCCCGAACACCTTGTGGGCACATATATTTTGGCCTTTCTACAGCAAACTGCCGACTGACTCACAACTCCAGCATACCAGTCAGGTTCTACGATGACCGCCCCTAACAGGTCATTACCGCCCTGACCCTCAGACACACGGCAACGAGCCACTTGTCCTTAGCTCTCTGGCCAACCCGAAGCTACCCTGCCAACTAGCCATGTAACACAGCACACGCCCCGAGGTCAGGCCCACGTGGCCAAAGTGCCTATCTTCGGCTCCCATGAGCCCATATCCTCAGCCCACGGCCCATTTCGAGGCCCCTCAGCCAGTTATCTAGGCCGTCCGACAACCTTGGGTGTGTGGGGCATTTACCCGAACACCTTGCGGGTGGCAATAATGACTCGACGACAACAGCCCCCATGGGATAATCCCAGCATCCAGAGTCCTATGTCCCTTAAAGGACACCCCTAGACAATGAAAGAAGATCCCCGAGGGCCATCCCTCGGGGCTACGGCTCACCCAAGGGCAGTTCGCCCCAGGGCGCGGTCGCACCCCCATGGAGGGTGAACCCCTTGGGGGCCGCACCCTCCTCCCAATCCAATGGCCTCACGGCCATCCTCCAGCCCCAGTCACTCCCAGTTTCATACAAGATCTGTCGTACCCGTGCGTGGAAGGATTCGATGATGAAGAACTCACCAACAAGAGCTCGGGATCGCGCAAGTCCCACGTCAACACTCGTGTTCCTCGTACGCATGTGGTTGGTCAACCAATATCCTCTAGTGTCCTTTTGTCCTCTTGTACTTAGTCAAATTACGGCAAAAATACACAAAAATCAGATTTTATAGAAGTGGGGACCGCCCCCACTCTCTCTCTCTCTCCCTCCAGTCCGCCTAAACCCCCCCAGGGGGAGGGTTTAGGCGGACTAGCCTGGACCTCCAGGCTAGTCCACCTAAACCCCATCAAACATAAAAATCAAGCTACCGGGATAATATTTGGTAAGTTTGGTTCCAGAACCTAAGGGTGTTGTTATAGCAAGGTCCAAAGGTAAAGGAACTAATACAACATGTAAAGTTTTGGCAAAAGAAGTAGAGATAAAAGAATGAGAAACACCAGTATCAAATAGCACAAATGCAGAACGAAAGTAAATTTGAAGTGTACCTTCTATGATCCCATCATCCCTGGGCGCTTCTTCCTCTTCTTCTAGAACTGCATTGAGGTGAGCCTGCCTCTTGCATCCACTAATAAATGATTGATCCTTCATACGGGAGCAATCTGGCATACGATGCTCCTTGCTTCCACAACGCAAACAAGCGCCAAGGCGCTTCCAGCATTCTTCTGTCGAATGACAAAATTTTTCACAGAACGTGCAGGCCGCCATGACTTGCTTCTCCTCTTCCTTAACTTTCTTGTTCTTATGGAAACTTTAACCGTTCCCACTCCTAGACTACTTCTTGTTATCACGGCTCTTGTAAGGTGCCGTGATACTAAACTTCTCCTTCTTGAATCGCCGATCAGACCACCGGCTAGATTCCTCTCCCCTTCCTTTCATTTTCTCAACCTTCTCTAAGGTCCTTTCACATAAATAGGCCCACTGGACCATCTCCGCATAAGTAAGGATGTTTTGGGTCCCAAATTGCTGAATGTAACTGGGCCATAACCCGTCCATGAACCGATTAGCTTTCAATAAATCGGTACTAATAAGAAGTGGTGCATACGGTGCTAGCCTAGAGAATTATAACTCGTATTCTACCACCGGCATCAACCCTTGACAAAGGGATGCGAACTCCACAACTTTTCTCTCTTTGACGTGCTCCGAGAAATATTTGGCACGGAACAATGTAAGAAAACCTTCCCATGTGTGGAGTGCATCGGCTGGAGGTGCCGGGACTGACTTCCACCATGTACGAGCATCCTTGTTCAATTGGAAAGTAGTCAAACACACCTTCTCCTAATCGGTGCATTGAATGACGTCAAAAATTTGGTTCATTTCATTAATCCAGTTCTCCACTTCGTCTGAATTAGAAGACCTATAAAAATGTCGAGGGTTGAGACTCTGAAAATTCTGATGTAAACTACCAGCCCTAGATCCAGTGCCTGCCTGGGCCATAGTTTGTAGTGCCCGGGTAAGACCAGCAACTGTTTGCTACATGCCATCCTAATCTACGTGATAAGCCATTGAAAATTAAATAAGGTACCAAAGAGAAATACAATAACTTGTTATTTCTCATGGAGATCATTATGACAGAGTTACTTAAAAACTCTGAAAAACCCTTACAAAGCAGAATATGAAAACTCATCCTCAAAGGCCTCGCAAATAAACATATCTTCATCAACCCTCAACACCTCCTTTATTAAGTATTAACACGCCAAAAGAGGGTCCCAGACTACCAAATCGTGTGAGTTGGAGACTGTTCTTAAGCATCCATTCGGATGATACATCGGAGGCTGGCCCCTTGAAGCATGTAGTCAAATGCCTTGTTAATCTCTGAGAAGGGGACCTCATGGGTTATGAATTTCTCCACTTCTAGTTCCTGAAACATTGAACACAACGAAACAAAGATGAGCCCCTCATGTCAAATCCGAATATTTGCTAATTAGAAATTGTGTAGCCAATGTTGACCCCTCGACTACAAAGTATTACTGGATGTTAGCATCCATAGATGATATCAAGAATGGCAGATACAATCAGCTATCATACCTTGTTCATATACTTGTCTACAACACCAGGAATATCAGTTCGTGGTTTGTAGTTCCCAAAGAAAGTTCCCTTGAGGGTTCTCTCATTCAGAAAATTCACGGGATGAGTCTGGAAAACGGCATCTTTGTGAGGCACACCAACCAGCACGGCAACACCCCAACCCTGTGATTTATAGCGATGCACATTCAGAATTTAGAATATTTATGTTTTCAACATAAAATAGATAAGTACTGAAGAAAATGGCATCCGCGGGCTTACATCATGAACACATTCAAATGCTGATATCATGGCATTGACATTGCCAGTACATTCAACACTCCTGTCTACTCCCCCATTTGTCATCTCTGCAAGCACCTGTTCAAATTCAAAAGAAAACTCAAGTTACGCAAATGTAGCACAAAAGTGTACTTGAATAGGGTTAAATGGAGAAAACAACATATAAGCTGAAAGAAAATGACTACTCAATGCAACAGATAGATCCCAAAATTTTCTATAATCGTAGCAACACATGATATGATGGATAGAAGCAAACCTCTTGAACTGGTTTGCTGTGGTCTTTCGGATTCACAAACTCAGTAACACCAAAATTTTTGGCTGTATGGGAAAGGAAGACGGATAGTTAGTGTTATCCAATAGGTGAAAACTGAAAAATGCAGTAATAAGACACCAGCAGCCATCCAACAGCGAATGACAAATAAAGACTTTTGTCACATGGTCAAATACTATAACCTTCCAACCCTAGAGGCATTTAGTATATGGATTAAGGTGGCCAATAACTAGCTACCTAAGCGTGCCTCAATCTCCAGCCGACACCTCAGCTATTCCATTGCGCGCCAAGGATCTGTAGCGGATGATGTGAGATTTCGCTTGCTGGATGCACCGTTGGAGGTAGGTCACGACGTGCCACTGAAGAGTTGGAACAGTGTGCCGCTGGGAGACACGGCAAGTGTGCCGCTGGATGGCCGCCAACGCGTGCCGTTGAACGGGTGTGCCGGTGGAGGAGCCTCCACCGGTGTGCCGCTGAGGAAGGCTAGATGGGGTGTGCCGCTGAAGCGCGGGCTGGGTGTGCCACTGAGGGACTCCGTTCGTGGGTGTGCCGGTCAAGATACCCCAGCAGAGCACGCTGGATAGAGGGCACGCGGGTGTGTGCCAGCGAAGTCACACCGCGGAGGGTGTGTCGGCGAAGGACCGCAAGGGGGGGTGTGCCGGGCAAGGCCCCTGGGGGGTGTGCCGGGTAGCAGCTTCAGGGAGCGTGCCGACGAAGTCACACCGCGGAGGGTGCGCCGCTGAGAAGGACCACAGGGGGGTGTGCCGGGCAAAAGGTGTGCCGGGCAAGGCCCCTGGGGGTGTGCCGGGTAGCAGCTTCAGGGACCGTGCCGGCGAAGTCACATCGGGAGGGTGCCGTTGAGAAGGGCACGAGAGCGTGCCGTTGGAGCTTGCAAGGCATGCCGTAAAAGGTGCCAGGATGTGCCGTTGAGGGTTGAAAGGCGTGCTGCTGGGACACGTTCAAGCCCACTACGAGCACAAGTTGCGGTCTGTTTAATTTTCTTTGGGGCTCACGGGTTGTGAACTTCCCAGGGGTTGATTTCTCTTCGCTGTCGCGATTCTGGAGACGGCTTCACGGCAGTGTGTGTATTTTCAGAGAGTCCAGATGACCCTTCTTCTCCGCGGCTTCTCCATTTGGGATTGTTGTTACCGTGGAACTGGACGGGACATGCAGACGTGCAATTTTACACACCCACACCGGGCCACCAGCAACTACTCCCGACGGCGTGGCGGTTAAGACTGTGGGCTGTTTTGTCCACCACGTCTGTTTTGACACGGGCTCGACCACCAAGAAGATGACATCCCGCCAAAGAAGGAGCCAGAGAAATGTTGCTGCCGCTACCCCCAAAGGCCAGATCTCCAACACCGGCAAGTCGGTCTTGATCGGAGGCATCCGGGTCCACCTTAATGGCCGAAGAGCCGACGTGATCCCTGAGCGGATCGTGTAGAATGTCTCCGTGCGCAACTCCTTCCAAGCGCTAGGGAGAATGGAAAGGAACTTTGCAACTTCCTCCCAAATAAGGCACCTATAAGAGTAGCTAACACTAACAAAGATGATGAAATAACATGCTGGTGCATCTCCTCCAGCCCATTCGTAGGTATACATTTCTCCAACAATTCTTGTGGGGTGAGCCTTAGGTTCTAATCTAAACATAGGAAGATCTCATTCGCGCAAAGAACCAAGGCATCCAATCTCTTCTCTTGAGCAGACAAAGCAGCATGACTACTGATCAGCAGATTGTAAGACTGGAGATTAGCAGAACCTCCACATCCAGAAAATGGAACAACCTAGAAAGTCCAAGATTCCCCCCCTCAGACAAAAGCTATGTTAACATGCGTTGCTCCTCAGTGCTGCCTCCATAAATAAAGTTCATACCTATCCAGCACCCACTTGCAGCACAAAGTAGTTGTCCTATCAGCATCGGAGATATCTGTCTCAAAGGCTGCAAACCTGATGGTCTGAACCAGAACTTATAACTTCGCCTGATTAAATGAACTAAGGTTTCCAGAGAAGGAGATACATATCTTACTGTGGAAATCATTAATTGTCTTCCCAAGATCCCCCTTGGTGCCATTCCGGTCTTTAGAAGCATAATGAGCACTGTCTTTCAAACATAGATGCAAGTGCACCGAGAAATCACCTTTGTGATAATGCAAGACATCTTCAGCCATCACCTGGAGGTCCTTTATTCTCCTTTTGCAATAAACATCATTTTGCAATGTTTCTTCCACTATATCAGGGAAAGCCCCCCCCTGAATGCTCTCAAATGTCTCTCAGCGATGTGCATGATTTTAGTTCTCCTCCGCTTAGGAAATGTGCTGTAGTAGTCTTGGCAGTGGCGGTCATTTGTTCATGCATGCTTTTTTCTATTTACCATGTTTTAAGAGTTAAAATTATGTGATGTTTTGTTCCTTTTATTAGTCTTAGTCCTGATGGAATTTCGGCAGCATCTCCCCCGGACCAGGAGTGTAGGGGTGTATAAATGGCGCACGCCCTATAAAGAGAACTCTGAGGGCCCCGAACAAAAGGGATATGCACGAAGCGACATGATCCCTGGGATATGCGCGAAAGTGACAACACCCCGTCACCTATTGTGGGGGCGAAGATCCCGAGGGCTGGCCTATGACGGATCCCACCGATCCACGGGCCGCCACGAACTCATCTTCAAGACGTGGGCTTCTTTTCCTTCTTTTATCACCATATAAGGCTTTTTATATCCACCTTCAAAATGAGGAGTGCCGGGGAACACGCCACCAACCAGGTGTCTCCTGCTCATGAATTCATTATTACTATCACAAAGGACTGGTACTGCACTACCATTGTTCTAACCCAGCTGTCTTGTTTCTTTGTGCAAGGGTAACCATAACCGGAAGGAGAGCCCTCTTCGTCGACCGGCCACGGGAAGAGGAAGAAGGAACCCACACAATCTCCCAGTCCAGAGGCAAACGCGATCGATCACGTCCCCATTTTGAGGTATACCACCTCTGGCGATCACACCCCCCATTTGTTTTTATCTCCATTCCTTAGTTTATTCATTCTTGTCCTCACCCACGCGGAGGTTCACTCCCCGTGGCAGTTCCCTTCCCCTTTTGATTTCACCACGTCCCCCTCCCCATCTTAATTCTGGTCAACAAGTCCCGTCGACAGAACTAGTTCCTCACGGTGGTCTATCTGTCTAGCCATTAAAGCCCCGTCGACGGAACTAGTTCCTCGCGGTGGTCTAACTGTCTAGCCATTAAAGTCCCGTCGATGGAACTAGTTCCCCGCGGTGGTCCAACTGTCTAACTAATAAAAATCCCGTAAGATGGAACTAGTTCCTCGCCGTGGTCTGACTGTCTAACTATTAATAAGCCCCCTGGACGGAACTAGTTCCTCGCGGTTGTTTCTTCTCTGACCTCCCTTTGCTAACTCAATAACAACTCCGTAGGCGGAACTAGTTCCTCGCGGCGGTTCCCCCCCTTTCCCATTTAATTTCAGTTGTTTCTTTTCCGCAATTTCACTTCTGCACATTAACACTAACGCTAACTCAATAACACCCACAGGGAACTAGTTCCCGCAGTGGTTCTAACCTCACCCGCGTGGAGGACCACTCCCCACCGTCGAAGCTGGCATCGCCCCCAGCCACTCCCTCATCTCTCTCTCTCTCTCCTCTCCTTCCACCGACGCCACCACCACCTCTCCACTCCCGCCGTCGGACCCCCCTCTCACTTACTCTACCTGCAGACCATCTCCAGCTAACCCCCCTTTTTTTGCATGCATCACGTCGGCGACCCCTATCCTTTGCCTCCCTGCTAGCCGCACCACTCGGAGCGCCTCCGGCCGCGTCCAACCCCACCCCGCCGTTGCCTCCCCTCTCTTTAGCCCTCTCACCGTTCCCACCCTCTCTCTCTATGTCACTCCCTCTCTCTCTCTCTACACGATCGTTCTCTCTCTCTCTCTCTCTCTCTCTCTCTCTCTCTCTCTCTCTCTCTCTCTCTCTCTATCCCTCCCTATTCAGGTGGGTATTCTCTTGACATTTCTTCATTTTCATTTTCAATACAAAGCACGGTCTCTAGCAAATGGAGTATGAGTGGGTGGTAAATTATGCCGATCTAATCGCTTTATCACAATAGGCCTCCTGAGTTAACACCGGATCCTTTACAAGTGATACTACACAATTTTCACTCCAAACACATAGCTTGTCTCACCCATATAGAGAACCACACTCTAGATGATTAGCTATCTAAAAATCATTGACTTGCAATGATAAACGGAGAAACACTTTCCTTCCACTCATTTGACATGCATACAGTGGCCATTGTGGATCATCTCGAAATGAAACGAGAGAATCATCTTATACAAATTCGAATACCACTGTCTAGACGATCATTTCAAGCTCTATGCTTGGGGAAGCAAACTTTGCGCCCTTATCTTTTTGGCCTCAAAGCCATCTTCCCGAGCTATATAATTTTCTCATCTAGTGCTCCATAGAGAAATACAGTCAAGAACTAAGGATAGTTAAACACTGGCGAATGATGAATAGATGAAAATCTCACCATCAGAGATAGCACCTCATCATAGACTATATCCACTCTTGGATGTAATCTTTCACCATAAGTAGTGCTTCGTATTTGCCAATCGACCCATTTGCCTTGCGCTCATGTTTGAAAACTCACTAGTTTTCAATCTTTTCGTGCACTTGTATGGGATATACTAACTCCCAAAATATATGTTGTGTCATGGAATCCAATAATGATGTAAAAAGCTCCTAGACAAACCTGGACTTTTTATCATTCCTTAGGCTCACAAATGAGCACATGGTCATCAAAATTTTTGAAAATTGACTAGGGACATACCCACGCTTGCCATTACATTCGAGTCTTAATTTTTCTAATGATTTCACCAATATACTCCCACTCAGTGTGCATTCCCATTAGTGTGCACTCCCCAGTAGGCGTACTCCCACTAGGCTGATCATTCGTACTATTTTTAGCAAATACGTGATGATCAAGCACGTGGTGAGAAACACATTCTCTCCTCTTGCTGAAAATGGTAGGATATTAGACTATGGTCCCAATGGATGAGATTTAAGACTCTAAGCACTAATGCTAAGACAAGAAAATTTTCTCTCATAGGAAGACCATGATTCCTTCATTAGAGAAGGAAGAAACTTGGCAATAACGATTCCATGACTCATAGACCTTTTCAAAAAGTTGCTCGATATGCTAGATCAGTCAAGCCTAATTCACACATAGGCATCGACACTATCACATGGCAGAATCGTGGAATTGTTTCCACTTCACTGCAATCTGAGCATCACAGAGGTAAAATCAAATCCTGATGTTCTTGTTTATCCTTGGGAATCACACTGGAGCGATCAACTCGGTCGGGTTAAATTTTTTAATTTCTTATTTTCGCTGCGTTCTTTGATCCCAGCCAAGATCCTTATAGTGGTATCAGAGCCAGGTTGATCGCTCGTGATCCCTTGTGATTTCAGAATTTTTCTGTAATTTTCACATCTATTTCCCATGATTTTTCATGGCTATGGAGCACCCCATGAGATGGGGTCGATGCCCATGGAGATGGGATCTTATTGCTTGGAACGGAGGCAGAATCGATGGGGTTTGTTGACGGCGGTGCCGCAGGCACCGGCAGCCACTCCATGTGCCGGAGATCCCCTGCACAACGCCCTCCTTGCTCGTGTGCGAAGGCCCTTACCGGAGATGGAGGAGGGGGTGACGGGCCTATAGGGCTGGCCTATGGCCACCGCGATGGTCGCGGGGGGTAGCCCCCCTACCTTGCCGTCGATCAAGACCCCTGTAGGGTCTGTCGGACCACCGTGATCGGCCTCGGACCCCTCCCGTTTGCGCGGCTGCCTGGGGTTGAGAATCCCTTTTCCGCGATGACGTGGGGCGGCGACTGCCGCCGATGACTCTGCCGGACGGTCGCCTGTCGTCCCACTGTGGCACTGGTGCCGTCCGGTGGCTAGCCGTGGCCGGGGGGGGCACCCTAGGTGGCGGCGGTGGCTGGTTCGACGAAGAAAGGGGGTGCTAGGGTTCTGCGAAGGGAAGAAGATGATGGCACAATGTGCCAAGGTCCAGCGTGGATAGCAGTGAACCGGAGCTGTGCCCATGTGGACTGTGAACATGCGCCTTGGCACACTGCGCCGCCAAAGCTGTATTTTGGATTTAAACAGGTTTTTAAATCTAGTCTCCTTCGTTCTCAGCCCGGGTTGCCTCATTAAGTAGCGGGAAATTTATGAACTTTCCTATTGTAATAATTTCTTATATTTTCATGTGATGATTAGTATAAGAAATTTAATTTTCTAAATAGAATTGTTCTATTTTGGATTTAAATAAGATTTGAATCCAATTGCCTCCATTCAGAGCCCGGGATGCCATGATTTGAAATTAGAAATTTTAGAAATTCTAATTTTAATGAGTTTCCTAATTTTCATGTGATGATAAATTTAGGAGATTTATTTTTTAAATAGAATTATTCTATTATTGTAATTTTAAATAGAATTATTCTATTTAAGCTTCTACTCATCTAGAGGTTATTTGCAACTCCCTTCTCCAAAAGGAGAAAACTCCCTTTCATACCAGCAGCAGAAAGGGCGTGTGTCTTCCACAAAGTCCTGCCCTAAAACCCTCACACGTGGTAGTATCTTGCCATCCACTTCACACATGTCACGATTCTGGCATTGCATCCAACCTTGGATCACGTGCCACCCTTATTTTTCACGAAGCATTGCATGTCAACACAGAAATAAATATTAGTTCAGTTAAAATTATACTAAACAGAAAAATATGCACGGGGTATGCACGGAGTATGTTAAGTACTTGTAGACTGGCTGCTACAGTACCTGCTCGGACTAGCTGTAGCTCAGGCAGTCAACACACATACCTACTCGGACTTACACTGGCTAAGCTGTAGTTTATGCTCTGACTTCAAACATGCATGAGATTGGATTAGATCCAATGTGCTCGGACTTACAGAGAACATACGCTGTCTTTGGTACAATGTATGCTCAGACTCTAATAGGCAACAAGCAGAAAATGTACGGACGTTATTATATGCTCAGACTTTGCTAGTGTATGTGCTCGGACATGCTCCAACATGCAACAAACCGAAAGGTGCACGGGTGTTGTTAAATGCTCGGACCTTGCTATTGTATGTGCTCGGACATGCTGGTGTACGTGCTCAGACTTTAGAGGACATACACTGACTTGCAACAGTGCAAACACAAACTTTAATGCAAGACAAATACAGTGATGCACGGGCTTGATAGCAGGCAGAGCAAGCAGGGAGTTTGGCTTGTGGAATATGCACGGGGTATAAAATGTGCACGGACTTGATTGCCAAGTCATGGGCTATGTGAAGCAAGGCAAACATGCACGGATTAATTCCACAACTGATGGCAGGTAGAGTATGCAAGGGGTTTATTTTGAGGGAAGTGCACAAGGTATGATGTGCACGGACTTGCTTGCCAAGTTGATGGAATATGTGAAGCAAAGCAAAACATGCACGGATGCATGCTCTGAGAAGCAGAGCAAAACATGCACGGATGCATGTTCTCCGAAGCTGACTCAAAATGTGCACGGATGTAGTTTCCAGAAAACATGCACAGACTTAAACACAAGTCGCACTCAGAAAGAAATATGCACAGATGCAGGTTTTGAGAATGCAGTTAAAACATGCATGGATGCAGGTTTTAAGAAAATAGTTAAAACATGCACGGGTGTAGGTTTTAAGAAAACATGCATGGATGCAGGTTTTACGAAATGCTATCGCAAATTTGTTGTAACCGTACAAGCTTCGTCGACGTCGTGCGGGCACGCACGTCCCCGCTCGTCTTTGTCTCCGGTTGGTGCTAGACTTTTCAGTCCAGCTAGGTGCGTGCTCCACCCACTTGCTCATTTTGTATCTTTATCAATTGTCGCGTGACGAAGTGAGAGAGAGCCTGATCCATACAACCTGTCTTCTGAGTGCATCGCTGTGGATGGAGCAAGAGAGAGCTTTTATGACCCTATCCTTAAGCCCTAGAACTATCACATTAAGGCACTGAAATTGTCAGGAGATTGTTCCACAACTACTTCACTTACGGGCAAGCAACTCTACCTAGCATGTCCCTTCGCAAAATCAAATTGACCCTTTGTGTATTGGCCAAACATTGCTAATCCTTGATCTCAGGATTGCATCAATTAGGTTCGAGCTCTTGCATGCAACATTGGTCTAGGAATTCATCAGGCTGTCTAGAGCACTTTTCAACACCACAACCAACCATGGCTTAGGATAGCACGACTCCCATGTTAGCTCAGCTCGAGTAGAATCTTACGGCCCAATTTGAAGTAACTATAGGCCAATTACAAGCAGAGCTAGATGAAAGGATTCGAGCCTTAGAGGATCATGTGAAGAGAGTTGAAGGAAGGTTGGATGGTCGTGGCAATCCCATCGCCAACCAAAGAGAAGAGAGAGATCGAGCCCACCGGGATCAGGTTTCTCGAGGTAGAGAGCAAGTTGATCATGCGCCTCTAGGAAGAGACCACGAAGATGAGGAGAGCATCCTGAGGAACGTCAAGATAGATGCTCCCAGTTTTGATGGGTCCCTAAATCCCGCCACATACCTTGAATGGGAAACCAAGATGGACCAATATTTTGATTGGCATCACCGTATGGCCCCTGCAATAAGGGTTAGGTTTGTCAAGATGAAACTCCTAGGTCAAGCCAAGACCTACTGGTGCAATGTCGAGAATCTCCTAGTAATGAGACAGGAGGAGCCCATACACACGTGAGAAGAAATGAAGGAGAAATTGAGGGAGAAGTATCTGTCACCCTCCTACCACCAGCGTCTTTTAGACCAATGATAGAAACTCACCCAAGATGGAAAGTTCGTGGACAAGTACATCGCCAAATTTGACGAATTCTTCCTTCAGAGTCGTGTCATGGAGGATGCCTCTGCCACCCTCTCACGATTTAGAGCTGGCTTACACGAGAGCATTCAGCAGGAGCTACTTTTGCGAGAGGTTAATAACCTCGAGCATACCGTCGTTCCCCGACCTTTCTGGTGTCAAGTCATATACCTCTAGAAAGGTCATCCATAGATCTTTCCATGTGAGGTGGTTTCGTCATCATCCAAGCACCGAGCCGTCTGTGAAAGTGATCCTTCCTCGACTAAGCAGGACTACCCCGGCAGAGAACTAGAGCCCCAGCTCAAGTGGGACCACAACCACTCCCTTGCAGATCTGGGCATGAAACTTGGCTGAGGTTATCTTCCCCAAGCCCCTTGTCTACCCCAAGAAGCAGAGAAATTTTCAGAGCTCGAAGTCAATAGTTCCATATTTTCTCCCCGAGGTGTGCAAGGTCAGTTCCCCAGAGCCTAGTCTGACATCCTTCCACTGATCCAGTCATCGTGGTCAGCTCCGACCTCCAACGATGGCCTCGTTGGTCCCTGCTCAAAGAAGACTCGATGAAGATTGTAGAGGTTCTGGACCTGCATCAATCAGACCCCGGGAGTGCTCATGGTGTCTTTGTCTTCCTGTAGTAGCCCTCTGGGAGCAGTCAGAGTCAGAGCAGTTCGGCCCTGATCCAGACCCTGCCCCACCCACCGATGACATCAAGAAATTCCCTCAAAATTTAGGCATCCTCCTAGGCCAACCCAGGAAGTTTCTACTTTGGTTTTGGCTTCTTCTGATCTCGATAGAGTCCGTGGCGGTGCCATCTTCGACCCTCTGTCAAGCTTTTCCAGAAGTTGGCAGAACCGACGGGGTTCATCCAGTCGGCCTCTAACTTAGCTCCCCCACCCCGCTTGGCCGACTTACTGCCCCTCCCTGCATGGAGGTAGTTTTGGTTGTAATAGTTAATTCCTCCACCCCTTGATCAAGCCCTCTGCAAGGGAGAAGTGAATGTATTAGCAGGTCGTCGACCGAAGCATCATCGGCGTGACGTGCGGGTAGTCACGCTTCTCCACTTGCCTTCGTCTCTGGTCGGGATTGGCATTTTCATGCCGATCAGGTGATCCCCTAACCACACTTCTCTGCTGGTTCATTCTTTGCTTAGCTTAGTATTGCTACTAGTGGACCGCCAGTTGGTGAGTTGAGTGCTCGACCTTAAAATTGCTAATATTTGAGTGACTACTGTGGGCGAGTTGCGAGAGAGCCATTACATCCCACGCCCTCAGCGTGCTGGCCGCCCGCGAGAGTGGGCATCCCAGGACCCTTAGGGGTTCAACCTTAAGCTAGCCAATCCTCGGAGCAGCGAGGTCCCATCCCGAACCCTCATCACCATCATCGAGTTGCCTACGCCTGCAGTGTCCCAGAGCCCGACAACATGACGGTTCACCTTGTATAGGGTTCTGAAGGCTAGTCAGATGAAAACTAGAGTGAAGCACAAAACTCACTCCGGGACCTACAAAAGCGATCC
This sequence comes from Amorphophallus titanum, assembly GCA_024336825.1. Classification (NCBI taxonomy): domain Eukaryota; kingdom Viridiplantae; phylum Streptophyta; class Magnoliopsida; order Alismatales; family Araceae; genus Amorphophallus; species Amorphophallus titanum. The sequence continues at coordinate 1,275,846 of JANBPO010006362.1, forward strand.
GAAACCCACGGATCCCGATTCAAAAAAATATCTAAAAAATCTGAGGCAATACAGCTGTAGTATAGGGACAACTCCATGTTGTCAATCTGGCCTATCCCTAGGTCAGAAACTACGATAAAGTCATTGATAAGGCAGCTCATGGCCCACAACCCTAATCCCTTTCCAAAGGGAAGCTAAGAAACCCTCCATCCCAGGCTGGGTCAAGAGACTTACAGTTCTCAGGCCATATGCATGGCCCACATAGAAACCACTTTTTGGGAAAGCTATCGACGTGCGGGAATGACCCTCCGCACTTAACTGATGCACAGGGACTCGATTAAGCGTAACACGAAAGTCCAAAACACAAGAGGGTCACCTGAACCCATGGGCATGCTAATCAAGGTAACACGGTACTTCTGGACACCCAAAAATATGGTCACGGTCCCAACGGGGTGTCCAGGACATCCACGAGGCCATAGATCGACCATTGGGTGTCAACCGGGTCGACCAGAACCCAAAACAGGCTGACTCTCTACATTTCGGTCGACCAGCCCACATGGGTCAATTGGCCAACCAGTTCAATCAACCGAACTGGGCAGTTTGGTCAGTTCGGTCAGTTCGGTCGATCGAACTGGGTAGAGTACCCAATTCATGGCGAACGCCTGAACGGTCGACCAAACCTTGCGGTCGGTCAACTGAAAATGGTAGAACGTAGTTCAGACCCAACATAGGGATCCGTTTCCACACCCCAATCACCCCCAGGTGATGGAGAAAACATGGGACCCAGCCTCTGGACCACCAAGAGGTGCCATTCAAACCCCAAAAATGTGATTAAAATAAGAGATCCACTACTCACCCAAAAATCATGCTTTCGAGCCCTTGGCATGAAATAAACCCTCTCGGCTCACCTTGGGCTACCAAAACTATGGGAAAGGAAGTACACGGGTTAGGGAACCATCCCCCTACCTCCACCGAAGATTACGTGTGCCGTGGACGTCGTTTCCATGCGAAACGCCTCACGAAACCTACGTTGGGGCCCCGAACTGGCGAGCGAGCTCCACCACCCCTCCACCTCGATCCACGCTCCATGATGGGAATCGAGCCCATGAGTCCACATTTTATTTTTGTATTTATGTACTTTTACTTTTATTTATGTGCGCTCTCTCTCCACCAGCGGAGCAATTCGACGGATATGAAATGAACAAGAACTGAAATGAGAGCAAGGGTTTAGAGATTACCTGGTCGGTTTGAAGAAATCGACCCCCGTTCGAAGACGTGGACGAGGGGGGAAGTGTGGGTTCCCCGCACACTATGTTGGTGAAGCTTCTCCCTGTTTAATAATACATGCACTACTCCCCGCGCAGGGGGGTTGGACTAGGGAAGGGGGAATTGGGATTACAACCAAGCACTACCTCCACGCAGGGAGGGGCGCTAAGTTGGCCAGGCAGGGAGGGGAGGTAAACTAAACTCACGCTGGGAGGGCAACTCCTGGTTCTGTCCAGGTTAGGAACTGCTCAATAGTGGATCATTGTTGACGCCGCCACGGACTGTACCAGACTCCGAAGACACCAAAACTAGTGCCAATCCTTTGCTGACTTGTCTAGGAAGGCTCTTGAATTTTTGCGAGATTGTCTGGTGTCGTTGCTAGTCGTGGCTGGCTCAGGACGCGGGTTGCTCTGCTCAGACTGGGATGACTCTTAGGTCACAGCAGCAGGTCGACGACACTGTCACGAACACTCCCGTAGTTGAAATGGCGCGGGACCAAGATGGACACGTCCGTGAATGAGTCCTCTTCGATCTCCAACTAGGAAAGCCACCAGGGGAGGTCAGAGTTGGGAGATAGAGGATGTAGAGTGGAGGGGTATCCGTTCTGATTCTGAGTGGACTGGCCTGTGCACCTGGGGGAGAAAATTTGGAATGGACAGCTCTGAACTCCAAACGAGGCTCCGCCAGCTGTGTTGGACAGAGTACTGGTAGGGGAACGTCCCAGCCAAACGGCGCACCAAGGGGAGCTGGGGTGTGCATGTAGCAACTTCTGCACCGGTGCTCTAGTCTTCCCTCAGTTGCAAGATGCGCGATCCGACGAGAATGGACGTCCCGGACAGCCCCAAACTCGGATGAAGGCGAGATCACCTTGTCGACGAAGCTGACTGGAGGAGATTTCCAGCAATATAAGGTGGGCCACCTGGAACTCTAGGCTGTAGTGGAGGACAGTGCTGCAGCTGGTGGGGACTTAGCAGGGCTTCAGTAGAGCACAACTAGTGGCTAAGGGGCGAAGCAAAGGGGTGTTTCTTTGGTGGAGGGCTATTGGATATGGGGTGGTGATGAAAGGGTGTGGGATTAGGATATGGGAAGGGCAGAGGAGAGGTGGAGATGGGGTGGAGGTGGTCTGGTTCAAGGGAGGGGCGATGTACACCCTACCCCACATCTCCCACAACCTCTGCCAGCAAGCCCTTCCTCCCCTATCCATTCCCTCCACTTCAAACCAACCCCACATCCATCAAGATCCTTCTTTGCTCCACTCAGTTCGCAGGCAGTAGTAGATGCCCTAGTTGCAGATCCTGTCCCAGAGTCATTCGGCATCATCTGAAGATGAACCATATAGTGACGGAATGCTTGTTGAGATAGCTTCGTCGTTGTGGTGGTCTCGCCAGCATTGGACTTCCTAGCTGTCTGGGAGGTCCGATCTCCCTCAACTGCGTAGATCCTGACCAGTGGGCGACCTGAGGGGACTTCCTGGAGCTCCCACAGTCGCACCCCACCACTACTGAAGGCGTTGTTCGGTCGAGGCCTTCTACAACCAATCATCTTCCATCAGCAAAAGGCTACATCCCATTAGGCATCCAGAGGAGCATCTACCAATTTTCTTCCCCCAGGTGCACAGAACAGGTCACTTAGGACTAGACCCGACCCCTCCCCACTCAACGAGTCCCCCTCTGCCCCGACATCGTCTGGTGCTCCCCCTGATTGCTGCTCAAAGAAGACTCATCCACGGTCGTTCTCGACTTGGTCTTGCCAAGATCAGACTTCGGGAGCGGCTGTGGCGGCTACAACCAACTGCTGCTACACCCTGGGATCAGCTTGAGCCAGAGTGCAGAGAGCCTGTTCCAGGAGCCACCCCAGCCGGTGGTGACGATGGGTCCATCCGCGAAAATTCTCCAGCATACCAGGGTCTGATTGAGACGAATCGGCACTAGTTTCGGTGACTTCTGAGTTTCAGGGCGTGTGCAGCGACATCTGCATCGACCCCCTGTCCTGTCATTCCAGAACCTGACAGAACCAGAGAAGTGCACTTCTGGCACTGACTTAGCAATTCTCCCCTCCCCGCCTGGCCGGCTTAGCGCTCGTCCCTATGCAGAGGTAGTTTTGATGTAATCTTTAATTTCCCCTCCCCTAGTCCACCCCCCTGTGTGGGGAGTAGTGCTTGTATAATCTGAACAAGGGGAAGCTACATCAGCGCAGTGTGCGGGAAACCCACACTTCCCCACTCGCCCACGTCTCTGACTCGGGATCGGTGTTTTCACGCCGTTCAGGTATACGCTGAACCCTGCTTGGATATTTGTGTTCAACTAGTATCATTTCTAAGTTCAGCCGGCGAGAACAAGGGTGCCCAATCCCGTGACTTCTCGCTCACGAGTGGCCACCGTGGATTGAGTGAGGAGAGAAGTTTTGGCAGGGTGAGGGTCAACCTCAAGGGTCGACCCCTTCTGGCGAACTTCGTGAACCCATTCCAAAACCCATTCTAAATGTTTCCAGACTTTGCCAAAATACCCCCCATTGGTTCCTAGACTTAAATGAATGTTTCTAACATATTTTGAGGGGTATTTGGGTATTTATATCACTCCTCTATAAATATTAACTTGTGCTCCAAATTTGATGTCAAGAACCCTAATGTGCTAACCTTGTTCTATCTTGTAGGAAAAGAAAATGGGAAAAGAAGGAGGAGCTGAGGAAAGAGCAAGGGTTTTGATCTACATCCGTCCATCTTTGGAGCTCGTGGTAGAAGGAAAAGAGGAGCGGCTCGAAGATAGGATTGAGGAGATGCCCAAAATGACGCCGTCCGACTTCCCTCTGACCTAGGCTTCAAGGAACTTCTTCAATCAACTTGTGAAGCCCAAAGGGGAAAGCATTCCATATCTTTTACCCCTTTGCTTGTGTTTGTTTTCTTGATCTACATCCTGCTTTGAGCACAGATTGTTACTTTGGCGTTCATTATACATCCTTTCATTTTATTGAACTAGAAATATTATTATGTGTGAGCGGAGCTGCATCTCCGAGTGTGTGGATTCATTGCGGGGCAAGTTTCCCCGAGTTTGTGTGTGAAGACGGAGTTGTGTCTCCGTGTGGCTTTGTGTCCGTGGTGCGTTCCCCAACTGTGCATGTGTGTGTGCTGCGGTGGCTACGGCTTGGGCCAAGGCCTCGTGTGTGTGCATTACTGTAGAAGCAGCGTGTGTAGTTTTGGGGTTCGTCCCCGTTCTGCTACGGTTCGTAGCGTGTAGTGAAGCCTCACTGGCTTCGGTGAGGGGTGGACGTAGGGAGCCCATCGTGGTCCTGAACCACCTAAAAATCTTTGTGTCCATTGTGAATGTCTGTGTGATTGTCCATTTCTTCTATCTTAGTTTACAGGTCAATCTATAGATTTTTATTCACTGCACTACTACACATTACTACCTCTGCTTTTTGTATTTGGGTGTAGTTAACTCGTTCCTTGCATTGTATATCTGTGTGAGATCAGAAAGATTGAGAGAATATTTAAATCACACTTGAGTTTAGGCTAATTAGCGTAGTTATTTTTAATCCCACTGTGATTAGTTTAGATTATTTTTTAAATCTACCATCTCGACTGGGGGACAATTCAACCCCCCTTCTTGTCCACCATCTACTCTGCGCCAACCGCGGGGAATATTAATGCCATGTGGAAGGGGAAATAGGTTTTCAATTTCGTTCCCGACCCAAGAGGAGTAACTATGGTTAAATCCGATGGTAAGGGAATAGGTGAAATGGGTAAAATTTTTGCAAAGGAATTAGCAATAAAGGAATGAGTAGCACCTGTATCAAATAACACAAAAGCAGGATGGGAGTGAATATGAATTGTACCTTCAATAAGCTTCCCTTCCTTTGTTGTTTCATCTTCTAATACGGCATTTAGTCTAAACCAGCACTTCTGTCCACCATTGTTCCTTGTGGATGACTGTTCTGTCATCAAAGGACAATTAGGCATACGGTGCTCCCGACTTCCACATCTGAGACATGAGCCCAAGCGCTTCTAACATTCTTCGGTCGCATGATCGAATTTATCACAAAATGAGCAAGTCGCCATGACTTACTTATCTTCTTCTTCTTTAACCTTCTTGCTCCGATGATCATCCTTGCCATTTCCATTCCGGGATCTCTTCTTGTTATCCCGTGAGTTGTAAGTGATGCTAAATTTTTCCTATTTCCTACCTCACCGATCATACTTTCGACTCCACTCCTCCCCTTTGTCTTTGAGTTTATCAACCTTCTCCAAGTTCCGTTCACACAAGTGTGCCTATTGGACCATCTCTGCGTAAGTTCAAATATTTTGTGGACCAAGTTGCTGGATGAAAATGGGCCGCAGCTCATCCATAAAGCGATTTACTTTCAGAAGATCTGTGCTCACTAAATGCTGAGCATAGGGGGTTAGGCAAGAAAATTATAACTCATATTCCGCCACCGTCATCATACCTTGACGTAGTGACGCGAATTCGACTACCTTCCTCTCCTTGACATGTTCGGAGAAGCACTTTGCTCGGAAAAGAGTAAGAAATCCATCCCAAGTATGTGGTGCATCTGCAGGTGGTGCTGGAATAGAGTTCCACCAAGTATGGACGTCTTTGTTTTGCTGGAACGTGGCGAGATGAACTTTTTCTTGGTCGGCACATTGCATGACCTCGAATATTCAGTTCATTTCATCTATCCAGTTTTCTACCTCGTCTGGGTTAGAAGAACCCGAAAATCACGGAGGGTTTAAACTCCAGAAGTTGCGGTGCAGATCATCAATGCCTGCCCTCGCGCCGGCTTGGGCCATATTTTGCAAGGCCTGGGTGAGTCCCACAACGATTTGTTACATTCCACCCCAATCAACACGGTGAGCCATTATAAAAATAAGGTACCTGAGAAGAGTAATAGATTTGTTAATTCTAATGGAATTGGTGGGCCCAACCAATGGTCCTAACCAGCTAGCCGTGACCCATGGTGACATCAACAATCAATCGGGGCCACCCCTGATCACCCAATTTGCGAGTTTACCCACTTTCAACCAAGCCGCCCTGGATGACCCGAGGGCGCCCTGACCTCAAGCCGTGACACTTGGCACCTAGCAATGGGGCCGGGGGTCTCCCCAAAAAAGTCTCCCTCTAGCCTTCAAAAGTCTAAGGATGACTTTTCCTATCCAACTACGGGCCCTGAGGGCCCTTACAACGCCCATATGGTCTGTACTTGCATATTGTGAATTTTCTCAAGCACTTGGTGGGCACGCATGTTCTAGCCACTCTATAGCAAGCTGGAGACTAACCCTTGGTTTGAACACCCTAGCCATAGCCTACGGCAAACTGCCAGTATGTTGGGGCCACCCCCGATCCTCAGACACATGACATTGAGCCGTTTATCTTCAACACCCGGGAAAACTTGGGGGCTCCCAGCAACCTATCACGTCACACGGTGCATGACAAAAAGGTAGAGAACAACCCTCAACACACATTCTATGAGTGGCTTGGCACTGGTTACTCCAACAGTCGAATCACACCTGGGTCCACAGGGTTCAAGATGAAGCTTGGACGAACACTGAGTTCAGCCATTTGGAGTCCAGATTCAAAGCCAACTATAGCGCCTCCCCCACAACGGTCCTAGGTGAAACTAACCCATGGGAGATTCCTCTTTAAGTCATCTTCGTAACGAGTCAAGGCTCATCGCCATCCACCCCCAGATCAGACCAAAGCGGTCATTTTTATCCGATCACATAGATCTGCATAGTCAGACGCTCGACAGGATGTGACCTCCATTGAGAAGTTTTTCTCTATCATCCTGCTAGAAACAACTACCAACCTCTACCCCTCAGACATTCTACGTCGGGTCCTCTTTGTAATGAGGGCTCACCCACCCCGATCTGACATCAGAGCTGATCGCAACGCCCATTCTCGTCGAGCTGAGCAACTCTCCCAGACAGGCCCGATCTAAGGATGATCTACCAGTTGTAGGAGTTCTCCTTGTCTCTTTGCTTCAAATTAGGGTCTGGCCTTTTGTGTCATAATACTGCTTCGAGTCCTCTTCGCAATGAGGGCTCACCCGCTCCGATCCGACAACGGAGCCGATCACGGCACCCATTCTCTCCAGTGCGCACATGCTACGACCTTCCTGCCTGTAGACCGATGACAAAGCGATCGCACCCTGCAAAATAAAAAATAAATGAAATCTCTTCTCACACAGGAGTAGCAGAGAACTCTGGGATTGCTCTAAGGGAGCTTTGAATATCACCATTAGGAGGTAGAAGTAGAGCCGCCAGAGGGTAGCACTCGTAGGGGAGAAAAAGAGAGAGCCCCCTTCCCCTAGGCAGAGCACTGTATTTATAGGTAGCAGGGAGGAACCTTTCTTCTTTTCCAAGGCAAGAGGGGGCTGGAATGTTCTCCAATGATTGGAGATCATTCACCCACACATCCTGTATGGTTTGTACGGCTTCAATTGCATCATCCGAGCTCTAGACTTCATGGAGTTCGAGCTTGTAGTCGCTCGGATGAGCTTTAGACTTTATTGATTCCACGCTACCAAGCTTCATTGATTCTGAGCTTATGGTGTCAGTCTTGACCTTCTTGAGTATCTATGCTATAGTAGCTTGGACACAGTGCTTTAATTCTACTACTGTAGCTCAGACATAGTGATTTTCATTCATGCTATAGTAGCTCGAGCATGGTGCTTTGATTCTGCTACAGTAGCTCGGGCAAAGCTACATCTGCTCAGGCAAGCTACGGTTGCTCGGCCATGCTATAGTTGTTCGGCTAAATCTACAGTTGCTCGGGCTCGCTACAGTTGCTCAGTCATGCTACAGTTGCTCAGGCATGCCGCAGTTGCTCGGGCATGCTACAGTTGCTCGGGAGTGCTACAGTTGCTTGGGCAGAACTACAGCTGCTCAGGCGTGCTATAGTTGCTCGGGCATGCTACGGTTGCTCAGGTAAAGCTACAGTTGCTCGGTCTTGCTATAGTTACTCAGCCAAAGCTACAGTTGCTCGGGCTTGCTACAGTTGCTCGGGTAGAACTACAGTTGCTCGGGCATGCTGTAGTGCTCAGACCGACTATAGTGCTCGGACCTGCTGCAGTGCTCGGACCCACTACAGTGCTCAGACCTGCTATAGTGCTTGGACCTACTATAGTGCCCGGACCTGCTATAGTGCTCGGACAGAGCTACAGTTGCTCGGGCTATGCTATAGTTGCTCGGGCTTCTGATTGCTTATTCGAGGGCGGTCTCGAATATTCCTCTAAGCTCCTGAGTCTCATTTTAGTAGCTAGCTGTTCCAATCGAGCACCTTTTCTTTTATTTTTTATTTTCTTTTTTTTTTCGACACAGGAGCACTCGATCAGAACTTAAGACCTGCAGAAGCAGAAGTTTAGAAAAAAATAGGAATATTTTTAGTGTCAACAAATGCCCCCCAACCGCGAGTGTCGCGATAAAGGGAGGTATACCTCCAAAACACTAAGAAGTGACGAAGTTAACATAGTTAGGTAATTCACCTTTACGTTCGTGTGCCCTGTAAATGTCTGAACAGGACTGTCAAGCATCCTCGAATTGGTCATAGACAAATCCCAAAGCTTCAGGGAATTGTCGGTAGATGCCGACACAAGGCTTGATGAATCCACAAATTTCACATAGCTCACAGTCTTACTATGACCAGCCAACGTACACCAAGGTACTCTCAGGTTACGGAGATCATACAAGTAAATCCTATGATCTGCTGAACCAACAGCAAGTGACCGACCAGAGTCTGGAGGAAACTGAACAGAGCAAACATTTGCCTTCGTTTTGATAGTCCCAATGCTCCCATTCTGCCAAAAAAATAAGCTAGCTTATTATATGTTTACATTTCATCATAATGCCAATTAGATGACTGCAGCATATTTAGTTTCAAAGCTGACATACACCAAGTGCAAAAGTGGAATTGCCTGATTGATATTCCACAGCTTTACAGTACCGTCATCACTTCCACTGGCCAATTTCGTGGGATCCGCAGGTGAAAAGTCAACTGACCAAACACGCCTCTCATGCTCCCTCATTTCCACAAAAACTTGGCTCCTCGTAACATCCCACACCTGGAGAAGTGAACCACTCAATGGGAGAGAATGATAAAAAAGAATAAAAAAACAAATAAACTGAGGAAGAAAATTTAAACAAACCTGCACAACACCTTCAAAATCACTGGAAGCAATCTGACTCTTAATATAGCTATTCCAACAAACACTGCTGAGTTTCGACCTGCTGGCCATCTCCACCACAGGGTAATGAATATCACGATCTTCATTTAGAACCATATCACATTCAAAAATTTTGATTTTCCGATTTACACCAGCAGTAGCAAACAACTCTTTGTCTCGATCAAAGCCCAAAGAGCACACTAGGTTGGATGAATTTAACAAGTCCCCTTGTTTGAGGTTCGCTCTAACTCTTAACTTGCTGAAATTCAGATACTTGCATAAGCCTTCGAGAAACGGATTTATCCATTCACTCTGTCTTCCTTCACTCAGCACTTCCTTGTAGGGCAAATTGTCAACTGAACTCCCTTCAGTCTTAGCCACTGATCCCCTCCCAAAACTTCCAATGGCCAAGTTTCTGTTTACAAGTCTGCTTGCTGGCTTGATCACCCTACATCTTGTTGAAAAATAAGCAGCTTCCAACTTCTTAAAGTTCTTCATCAATCGGGAACTTTTAGACACAATAATTTCCTGATTCTTCGGTTGTGATTCTGACCTCACACCTTCACTCAGAGGCTCAGTCATCTCATCTTCATGATAATTCTGAAGCCTTGGACGGACACGTTTTCGAGACCCTGAGCTAATTGAGTCCTCAACTCTTTCAGGACAAAGCAATGGCTGATCCGCCTTTTCCACAGCAGAATGTTCTTCATTTTCAAATTCTGAATAAAAGTTGCCTTTCTTCTTGAGGACTGCTAACTGTTTTAAGACTTCCTCGATGTCAGAGGAAAGGCAACATATCATGTCATGCAATTTATCAGCAGTTTCTTGTTTACGTTGTTGCAACTGCAAAAGGAATTCCAGTAGTAATTCCTGATCTTCTGTCTCCTCTCGCAACTTGATTGCAGCTTCACGTTCTTCCAAACTATCTCTTGGTTCATTGAGGAATTCACTTTGTAACACTTCACTGCAAGCATTTTGCCCAGAGATACAAGTGTCAACCAATAATTATGTAGTATGAATAGGTGCACCATACATATACAACAACCTTTTAATTTTCCACTTTAAGTGCTTTAATCATTACTTCTCAAACTCTTACCAACTATAAAAGAGACCAGATCATAGACATAAAAGCTCTGCATAAATTTAAAAACAAAAAGATGCTAAAAGGTATTGCCAGACAGATGAGCAGGACAGAACAATTTCTCATGATGATCACAAATCATAGGTTCACCCATAGAATGCAGTTGATGATGATGATAGAAATAGAATTTAAACAATTTTTGTAAATTGCATGGATTCATTGTGAATGAGACAAAAGAAAGTCCAAAATCGATCAAAGAGAAGGTCTAAAATTTTGAAAATGGGTCAAAATCATTGCAATATCCAATTTGGTTTACAAAAGTACCAAAAATACAAGATACCACATGCCATGCCTCCAATAGAAAGTTCATTAGTTCATGAACAAATCGTTTTTTATACTCAATCCTGGTATCGTTAATATGGACAGCAATAGGCAGAAACAGAACAGAAAGGTCCTCAGTTCATGACCTAACGCTTTTGACATAGTTTGTGATTCGGCTCATGAAACAAAGAAAGGATGATACAACAGCTAATATGTCAAGAGACCTCTCCATCCCTGCAACTCCTTGAAAATTTTGGTACTGTCCAGCTTCAATCTTTGGTTGCCTATGCTTCAATCTTGGGGCAGCTTAGCTGCCCACTAAAGGACATCAGTAGTGGGATCTTCTGCTTTGAACCTTCTGCAATTGCACTCCCTCCAACTGGCCCAGAGAAATGCAAGTTATTGCTTTCCATATCATCTTATCCTCTATTCACAGGTAGTATGAATTCCAGGCCAATACTATGATTAAGCAGTCCTCCGGACTCCACCAGGTGAACTTCAGTGACTTTAAAAGAACTTTCTGGACTACATGACTATTACACGCGGTAAGCTTATGGCTCATGCCTTCAGGTTCTAAACAACAGAAGACATAAATTATCTATATTTTTCGTAGCTTCAAGAAAAATCAATCTATCATCTATATTTGGCCACTTTTCCACTCTATCACATGTCTGAAGTCTTAGGCCGCATTTGGTAACCATTTTGGTTATTCGGATTTTTTTCAAAATCCCTTCCACCGTACTAATCTTTTAGGGATTTTTGCATGAAAACCATTGTTAGAGGTTGTTGGACGCCACGGAATATAACTTTCTTTTCTAAGAAAAGAAATGATAAGGCTTGCACATGGTGAAGGTGTAAATAGCCTGTGCATGGTTTATTCCGTGGGTGTGCATTGTATCAGATGATTCAGATTCGAGTGCTGAGCCTTTTCCCACTGAACACAATCAATATTGATTTACATCGGCCTAACTCCGAACACCTTTGTTTAGTTGTCAAAGAAATCTTAAGGTTCCGTACATAGGTTCTGAGGCTGGGGGCAATCTCATTTGCACGGCTCGCAGCTACCTCTTATGCACCACCGAAGGATTGAGAGAACTGGGGCTTTATCAAATGCCTCGTTAAGTTTAGGCCGCAAACCCTATAGTTTGAGAACATGAATACAATTCTGTAGAAGTCATAGGCATTTTTGAAGTGTCTGAAGGTTTTCCGCACTCCAAGGATATTTGGTAATTTTGGGCTTCAAGGATATTCTGATAATTTTACCAGGCCAGGGGCATTCTTGAAATTTTTTGAGTTGGAGAGAAGGTAAGATAGAATCCTTGACTCTCTGAGGTGCTGGGGCCATTCTCGAAAAGTTTTGAAGGCTCCTAGATCACTTCTAGGTCACGAAATTATTTCATTGTTGTGGTATTGTGATGAATGTATGGATTCTCTAGCCCAAGACATAGCATGTCTAGAAATCAACATATTATTATTAACTCTTTCTACTGTCACGTTCTGATATTCTGTGTCGGGGCGTGATAGGTAAGTTGCGCTGGCGTTCTTCAACCCGAACGGCATCCTCTTGTAGTGATAAATGCCCTTGGGGGTTCGGAAGGCAGTATGGACTCGGTTATGCTCCGCGATCCATATTTGGTTGTAACCGGATGACCCATCCATAAATGACAAAGTTTCGTGGCCGATTGTGGCATCGATCATGACTTCTGTGATTGGCACGGGAAAGTCATCCTTGGGGCAGGCTTTGTTCAGATCACAGAAATCTACACATATCTAGATCTACCCATTCTTCTTCTTCACGGGCACAATGTTAGCCAACCACGTGGTGTATTGGTTTTCTTTGACAAAACCCACATCAATGAGTTTGTCCACCTCTTTGCATATTTGAGTGATGAGCTTTGGCCTCATGCGCCGTGGCAGTTGCTTCACTGGCTCAACCTCAGGGTTTATAGCTAGTTCATGCTGTGAAACTGTAGGGCTGAGGCCTGGCATTTCCTTGTAGGTCTAGGCGAAACAGTCCTGGTATTCTTGCAGCAGCTGGATATACAACTTCTACTCTTCAACAGATAGCTGGGCGCTAAGGAAGGTTGGCCTGGGGTCATCCTCAGTTCCCAAGTTGACTTCAATCAGCTCATCAACCGTGGCTTGGCCTCCATCTTCTATTTTCGGAGGTGCTGGCTACAGGTCAACAAAATTTGGAACATCATCTTCGAGTTCGAGTACTTCGGTCTCTTCATTCTGTTTTACCCAGACTTCATCGGGGATCTCTGATTCAGCTGATGGTAGCTAGATGAATTGTTCCATTAGTAGATATGCCATGGCTATGGTTTTAGGAGCCGAGCTAGTAGCTTCGATCCCTGTAGACGTGTTTGCAGCCTCGAAGGACTGGCGACTATTTAGTGCCGAGCTGGAGTAGCATTGTAGCTTGATGGCAAAAGATGACTCCATCTCCTTGCCTCCTTATGTCACCATGCCTTTGGTAGAGGTGCCCTTTTCTTTTCTAGCAGCAGGCATACCCTGGTCAGTTCCGACAGAAACCTCTTTGATCGGCTCGAGGGGCACTGATGTCATTATCGAAGGAGGGTCATAGGAGGAGGACAGCCCTGTTTCGTCGGTGTCTTCGGCTTCGCTACTGCTGGCCGTGTAGGAGGGCAATACGGTGGGGAATAGAGAAGGGTGGTTATCCGACGCGACAAGGCCTCCAGATTACCCTTTCTCTCATCTTTTAATTAAAAAAAATGGGGGGGCTTCGATCGACCGAACTCATGGGATCGATCGACCGAATGATGTGGAACGGAATGCGACTCGAGATCAATTTGGAAGCGAACCTAAGACTCTAGGCAAGCTTGCGACTTGTCCCTAGTAAAAGAAGCGCGTGGATTTACGCGGTTGAGAAATCGACAATGAGTCATGGTGGTCAACACTCCTTCGTGCCTGGATCGGGTCACAGGACGGGTAATGCACTCACTCTCTCACGGCAGTGATAATATTTTTGATCGGGCTAGATATCCTATTACTCAAGCAGTGACAAATAAACACATACGAAGTAAGCAAATGTCGAGGGACATAGAAACGATACCTCCGCGCTCCGAGCGTGGGGAAGACAACTCCGGCCAAGACCCGTACTCCCGGTATAGTAAATAATCAATAATTATAACAATGAATTTTACTACCCACTCCACACAAGGAGATAAAGGGCTACACGTGGGACCTGGGAGTATCGAGCTCGGGTTGACGGACAGCGTTTTAGGCAGCTCCGACGGTGCCGACACGTTGCAATTTGATGCTGGCCGGACGGCGCGTGCTGATGATCGTGGGGACCACGCTCTAGTCGGACGACCGATCAGGGTGGGATGGGTCCCGTTGCGAAGGGGACTCCTAGAGGAACGATCCCTGTGAGGTGATCACCCAGGTTCACCTTGTGGAAGGCGAAGCGGCCCGATCTGTGAGGCGTTGTTAGTTGCTGCCCCGAGCCTATTCTGTAGTTTTAGAACTATGCGACCCGGCGAAAATAGCTTCTGCGACCAGATCCGATGTCAGATCGAGGTGAAACTGGTGCCGTTGCGAATCTCTTTCAGAGATATACAAACCCATGTTATTGCAGAAATTTTTATGTCACTGGATTTTCCATGGGAGATTTTTGAACAGACTAGTTCCCTTTCCCAGAACAGACTGGGTGGACTGGGATCTGTCTGATAATGATGTTTGACCGAGGAGTAAACGGTGGATCTGGGTGATGAAGATTTTATGGCTGAGAGTGGGGGCTGTGGGGGACGTGCACAATTTTTTTGTAATTTTTGGAGGTGGTTTGAATGGTGGAAATGATTTTATGGCAGGGATGGTTAGATCTGGACTACAGGAGACAGAATAGAATTTGGTTTTAGTAGAGGTTTTTGAGAGCTTGTTTCATTCTAATTCCTCTTTGTTTTCTCTATTTTTATTAGCTTTTCTTTTCATGGTATATGATCTGTACTTCTATATTGTGCTGCGATATATTTATCTACCATTGAACTAGCGTAAGCTAGGAATTGGCACTTCAAGTAGAGTCCTTATCTTATGATATTGGTATTTTCGAAGTACTGCAAAACTGAGGTCAGTGCCATGTTGAGAAAATTGGCTAAAAAAATGTTGGAATAATCTGTCCCTTCGCCCACCACCCAAAAATTGGATCTGGTACAATTGATTGTGAGAGTGGAGGACGTGATCATCCATGTAGGGGATAAGGTAGGATAAACAGTTGGGAGGGAAAACAGGTATCCAGATTCTTGTGCCGTTTGACCATGCTTTATCGACGGATTATTGAATGTTTTTTTTTTTAAAGTCCGTCTCAAACATTACCGTAGAAAATATTATGGTAGTATGTTTAGAGGTCACTACTGTAAATAAGCGAAATCCAACCGTTAATTCATTTGCACCATGCATTATGCAACATGAATGCAAAGTATGACCTAATTCATGATATAAATGATATATATATAGTATGACCTTGTGCATGTAGATGTGATGCGGAAAGTACGGGGGGTGGTTCCATTTATTGTTCACCTTGTTGTCCAACATGTAGCATTTGCTGGTAGGTACCAGGCAGCAAGAAAGATGTCTTGCACCACCCTAGAATTCTTCTCGGTGGATAGCAGAGAACCATCTTTGACGGGGGCGCCAAGCTCTTAGCGAAGCTCGATTACCCTTGTTTCTGTAATGAGCTAGTAAAGGCCAAATGCGGTTTGGTCGCGCACGGCGCAGGAGGCAGATTCGAGCCCCATGTTCGGGGGTGGCTTAGGAAGGTACATCATTACAGAGAAAATTTTTAAAAAGAATGCAAGATGCGCTTGATAAAGCCGGGCGGCAGCCAGGTTTGATTGATTCCTTGCGCAACGTGTGAACTGTGTAGACGGCCGCACCAACATATGAAGTCCGATCGTTTGGGACAGGATCTGCCTGTATCCGTACTCAGCCCTGCTTGCATAGACACTCGCCCAGCAGTCCAGCACAGTTTACTTTAGGCATCCTTCCGCGTCTCTCTTGTAACGGACCGAGCTCTCGCTTCTTCCTCCAGAAGATCAGGGTTTGCCATCTCCGAGCGATCTCTCTTAACTCTCAAGATCCGACTTGACTCAGACGGTAAGTGGAACACTCGAATTGTGAGTCATTGATATTTAAGAGAGCTCATTACCCACCATTGTCGGAATCACTACCGGACATCTTTAACGCTCTCATGGATGCTAATGCACTCATCCTGCCTAAAGAAAGACTCATATGGCCACCGCATGTAGACACTTCCAGATATTGTGTTTTCCATAGGCAGTCGGGCCATACAGTGGGAAACTGCTTTCATTTCAGAGATTATGTTTATGATATGAATGATGAAGGTATAATCGATTGGGAGGAAATGAGGCAATGCGTCGCCACTTTGAAAGCCAGGAGACCTCCTCCCAGACCGTAACAACAACAACAACCCCAGCAACAACAACGACAACAACAATAACAACAACAACCACCCTAGCAACAACAACAACCTCAGTAGGACCCACAGCAGCAACCCAATATGGGCATCATTCACAATCCACTCTCGGAGCACCAACAACTCAACCACCAAGTCAACCCCATCTCTTCTTTCCCAAAAGTTAGAAGAGGACAAGGTTGGCATACGGAGGGCACCTCTGTTCTTGCCACCCATCACGTTCCTAGCCAACTCCCTCGCCTCTTCCGGTCAACACCTCTTCCTCCACGAACCATGTCACAACCCCCAAGTAGAACTCATTCCTTCCCACAACCATCATGCCCTCTTATCCGCACCCCCATCACCAGTTCCCCCCTGGTCCAGCCCTCTACCACACCCCTACCTACACCTTCAAAATCCATCATCTTACCTCGGCCATCTACTACGTCGGCCATCTACCACCATCATACCTTCGCCCTTACCCTCAAAACCTCTAATTATCCACCGCCCGTCTGAGGCCCCATCTACCTCCACCTCCACCTTCCAAACCTCTTATCGTTTGCCCTCCATCCTAGGCATAGTCCACTTCCACTCCACCTCCCCCTCTCCCAAACAAACCCCTCATCAGGATCCCGACACCCGTCATCACCCCTGCTCCACCAACCGTCCCTTCCCCACTTAAACCCCTACTAAAACCCATACCTAACCCCGTCGAGGTGCAACCAAAGCCGTAAGTCATGGTGCTCCAAAGTGGAAGGATCTTCCACCGAGTTTTTCCCCAGAACAGTCAGAGCCCAGAACAGTCTCAACAGTAGAAAGAGACCGAAGAGCAGCCAGAGGAATCCATCCCCGAGAAGCAATATGATCTTCTAAATATCTGGACAAGATGCCTACTCGGATCTCCATCCTAGAGTTGATTAAGAGGTTCACGTCCCATCAGGAGGCACTAAAGAAATATCTCCAAAAGTTCATCACGTGAACCTAGATGATCATCATTTTTGTTATAGGGGAACGTTAGATCCTGGAACACGTGAATGACACACTGATTCTCGAGATAATATAGCATAGATACTATATAATAATGCAATAAGAGATATAGGGATAAAAAATACTTACCTGACTTACCTGTTGGCAGTGGAAGACAACGTGAAGTGATGCTGGAAAAAGAATTATGCACAAGATTTTGCAATTGATATATCGTGGAATAGTGCCATTCAAGCCAAAAGATTATCAATGATGCCACAAAAATGAAGCCCAGAAACATTATTTAGCATTTCAGCACGTACACAGTCTAACTTGAGACCGCCCAAGTATATGAATGGTCCCAATTGGGCCGTGAGGACATTGCTAGTTAATATAACATCGTGGCATTAGCACGGCCTAGTGTCAGACCGCTCTAGTGTGTACACGGCCATAGTTAGACCGTGGATAAGCATACAAAGCGTCACTAATGAACGGTCTGAAGATAAACCATCTAATAGCTATACGGTCGATCATCTGACCATGTATATACTGTTAATTTCAAAAAATAAAATCGAGTGACTCCATCTCCCTCTTCCCGTAACCGACGGAGGAGTCACACCACACGCCCCCACGTCCACCCTTCTTCACCACTGGAGCTCCCCCCTCTCTCATTCTCGCATTTTCTCTATTCTCCCCATTCTCTCCCACTCTCCCCTAGTCTTCTATGCGCTTCAAGCATCAAGCGCGAAGGATGGCCGGAGATACCTTGACACCATCACTGCCACCGGCGACCACCGCGGAGGCGATAATACTGCCACCGGAGGTGGCCGTGGAGGAGCCCGTACCACCCATGACCGATGCAAGAGAGGCCATGGCGCCCGCTGGAGTGGTCGAGGGAGGTGAAACACCACTGGAGGTGGCGAGAGTGGTGCCGAAGGTGACGGCGGTGACGACGAAGTGACCGGCCAAGACCTCCGAGGTAGGCCCCCCAAACCCTTCCTCATTTTTATTTTTAGTCAATGCATGCAGTCCTAGGGGGTAGAAGAGGGGTACACCACCCCTGTAAGACCAGTTGGGAGACCTCATGGGCCCTTGCCATTGGCGGGATGGGGTTGATCACCGTCGGGGAGGGTGAGTGATACACGGTCCCACAGGGACCGCTTAAATGAACTCTACGGTTCACTTAGAACCGTCTAGGTGAAAAATGGCACAAGGGTGGCCATTCAAAGGTCTATGAACAGACGGGCTACTGGGGAGGAACATGGTCTGAGGATGACCGTGGAACCCAGAACGGTCAAGATCTGACCACTCGGAATATGAACCGTTAGGGCTGTGACAAGTTTGCTGTTCGGAGGAACGAAAAATGTTCGGTTGAATCTTGATGAATGCGGTCGGAAACCGGTGAATCTGTTGGCCCGGTGCAAGATCGAGCCGCGACCATACTGCGGTGGGCCCCCCGCGGTCGAAGCAAGACTTGCGCGAGCCTCATTGATATTTCCGAAGCCAAAAGGCAACGGGGAAAACGTATCGACGTCAAGTCCTGAGGGAAATGCATTTGAGATAATAGACTGTTGGCCTAAGGTGTGGGCAGGACACTGACCATGATCGGGGTGGACCCGAAATTCAGGGACGGCCCATTGAGGCCTATTAATATTCTCATGCATGAGATGCTGGGATGACGGGAGTCCTTTGGTCCCATTCGACCTTTGTCGGTCAGTTACAGACCATTTCATGTTCGGACAAGAGTCCATGTCAGGGGTACGACAAAAAGCCGAGTGAGCCTACTTAAATGTCTGCCGGCTAAGCGGCAATTTCAATGATGGTTCGGATAAAGTCCGGTTCGGAGGATGAGTCTAGTTAAATCAGGATATCGGCCCGAAACGAGATTAAGTCATGGCCATTTGGGGTGACCCCCAAGACCCAGACCCGACCTGCGAGGGCGGCTTTATTGTTCCTTCAGCACCGAGTCACGAGGAGGGGTAGAGCTGCAGTATAGAGTTTTGTTATTATGTTTGTTATCTCCCCTTTTTTATTATTATTTATACCTGGACTCTGGTTGGAAGATCTTCGCATTTATTCTCTCCGGTGCGTCCTTTGTAATTTTTGTTTGCCATTAACGTTGTTATTGTTGCCTTTTTAGTTATACGTCGCTCTTATCATGTTCGTCTCTTATGCATTTGAGTTTATTTATTTATTGTGATTTTCTCCCTTTTTGTCGTTATTATTCCTATTATCGTTGTTGCATGCACGTGTGCACACACATTTTTTATTATTATTACTATTATTGTTATTATTACTATTATCATTATTGTTGTTATTGTTTTTTGTGATTTTGGGCCATGGGGTTATTATGTCTCCCCTTTTTATTTATTTTGATTACCTCCATTTCTTATTATTATCATCATTACTTATTTACCAATTTATTTCTTTTATTATTTCCCCTTTTTTATCATTGTTATCATTATTTAAAATTTTCTATTGCTATTATTATTATTATTACTTGTTGTATTTATAGCGTGCCGGCGAAGGGGAAGGCGATGAGGGCAGGAGAGAGACGGTAAGGATGGGTGAGACACTGGAGGGGTGTACCGGTGAGGGGAGAAGAAGACGGTGGAGGTGAGACGGTGGGGTGTACCGGCGAGAGAGACGGTGGGGGAGAAGTGAGACGGACGGGGAGAGACGGTGGGAGTGAGACGGACGGGGTGTGCCGGTGAAGGGAGTGAGACGGTGGGAGATGAGACGGTGAGTGAGGTGAGACGGTGAGGGAGAGAGACGGTGGGGGAGAAGTGAGACGGTGAGGAAAAAGGGAGAGACGATGGGAGAGACGGTGGGGAGAAAGAGAGAGAAAGAGATGCAGGGAGAGAGGGAGAGAGAGAGATGAGACGGTGGTGAGACGGAGGGAGGAAGACGCTGGCGAGAGAGAGAGAGACGGTGCGGCGGTGAGACGGAGGGAGAGACGCGGGGGTGAGCGTGTCGGCGGAGGGAGAGACGCAGGGGCAGAGAGAGACGCAGAGAGAGAGAGAGGGAGATGCAGGGGAGAGAAGGAGATGAGACGGAGGGGAGAGACGGACGCAGTTAGACGCAGGGGGTGTACCGGCGAGGGAAGAGAGAGACGCAGGGAGAGACGGTGGGGGTGTACCGACGAAGGCTGTAAACCGTGCCGGTGAAGGGGGAACGAGGAAAAATTGAATGTTTTAGTGGAGGGTATACAGGGCTTATTCTTTTGATGGCCTTAAGGCCTTTCTTTTCTTCCATCTCTTAGTTGAATGTAGCTTTGTACATATCATTCCTTCCTCCCGCAGTTATAATTATTCGGGGCATTGTCATCGCCCGGTCCGAATGCCGTTGTGATGTGCACGGTCCCCTCGTTTTAGTTGGAAGTGTTTATTAGTTATTATTCCATTTGTTTATTGCCCCCCCCTTTTTGGTCTTTTAACACATTATTATTAATTCAAACAAAAATTCGGCAGCATCTCCCCTTGACCCCGGGCGTAAGGGAGATACGGGGAACGCGCCCACATGGAGTGGCGGAAATGGCCTATAAAAACCCCCTTTTTGTCTATTCTATGTATTTTGGGCCCACTTTGACTGCGAGGGCAAAGGATACAAACTCGGACTGGTTGGCTGGCCACGTGTGCGGGTAGAACGAGGAGATTGACCCAGGTTCGACACAGTCTTGAGACTTCTTCTCTGCAATTGCCTGTGAGCTAGTATGTGGATCAATTCTTCGACGACCCGGGGCTAGGACAGGACGGCGGCAAGACCCACAAGGCCAGGAGGAGGGCGCGGCGCCCAAGGGGGTTCGCCCCTATTGGGGCGCGATCGTACCCGAGGCGAACTCCCCCGGGCGAGATGGCCGTCACGTGGGGCTGGCCCAGGTGACCTTCTAGGGTTGTTTGGTGATGTCCTTTGAAGGACTCTGGCTGAAGAAGTGCTGGGAGTGACCCATGGAGGTCCGTTGCTTGATGTTGGCGTTGCCGCTCGCGAGGTGCTCGGGAGAATTCCCGACACACCTCGGGTTGTCGAATGGCTCGAGTATACGGCCGACGGGCCGTTGATATGGCCCTGGACTGGGGGTAGGGGCTTGTAGGAGCTGAGAGAAGGCCTTTCGGGCACGGGGCCGAGCCTTCGTGGGTTATGCCGCGTTGCATAGCGAGCTGGCGGGGTAGTCCCGGGTTGGCCCAGGTACTAAAGATGAACAGCTCAACGCCGTGTGTTTAAGGGTTGGGGGTGGCCCCAACTTGCTGGAGGGTTGCCATAGGACACAGCTAAGGTGCTTGAGCCGCGGGTTGGCCCCCGACTTGCTACAGAATGGCTAGAATACGCACGCCCCTAAGGCATTCGGGGAAATCCCCGATATGCGAGCACGGGCCGTACAGGTGATGTAAGGGCCCTCGGGGGCCGCAATTGACTGGGAAAAGTCTTCTTCAGACTTTTGAAGGCTGGAGGGAGACGTCCTGGGGAAAATCCTGTCCCCGTTGTTGGGTGCCACGTGTCGTGGCTCATGGTTGGGGCGCCCCCGAGTTGGCCCGGGGGGCGTAGTTGAAGGCACGTATACTCGCAACCTGGGTGAGCGGGGGTGGCCCCGGTCAATAGTTGGTGTTGTCGTGGATCACGGTTAGCTGGTTAGGATCCTCGGTCGGGCCCGGTGTGATGTAGAAAGGGCTGGTGGACTATACATCATAGATGTCTGCACTAACGCGGAAAGTGGGGCGTAGCCCCAATTACAAAAGATTGCAGGTCAAAACTGTAAACAACAAGTCTTTTGTTTCTTGGGTGCTCGGGGAATGCCCCCACCGCGGGCACGTCGCAGAGACAGGGGAGGGGGGCCCAGTAGGGTGGATAAGTGGCGTAGAAGAGGGCATGGTGGAGATGATGGGAGTGGTAAGGATGATGGTGGAGGTAACGGGTTGCGGAGGAAGAATGATAGGCGAAGGGTTAGACAGAGGCATGGCGATGGTGGGCGCAGGTGCAGGTGGAGGCGTGAAGGCAGGTGGAGGAAGAATGATGGGTGAGGGGTTGGATGGAGGCGTGGTGATGATACCGGGGGTGATGAGCGGAGGGTGAGATGGCAGGACGGGTGCAGGTGTTGGCGGAGTGCAGATAGGTCGGGTGATGGCGAAAGTAGGTGGTAAGACGAGTGGTCTGGAGAATGATGGGAGGGTTTGATGGCTAGGTGTGAGAATGACAGGGATAGTGGGTAAAGGGTTGTGGTGGTTATGGTGGAGGGCAAGGAGCTGTTGGACTGAACCGTCATCATCATATGACCACCCGGCGTCAGGAGCCGGGGGTTGAACTAAGTTAACCTAAGCTAGTGCTGACGGTTGAGGCTGCGGAGTGGGAGGATGATTTGGCATGGGGTTTTGATGTATCCCTAAGTCGTGGACCGGCTGTTGCTGCTGTGATGGCTACTGCTGTGGCGACGGTTCTTGTTGCTGCTGCACTTGCTGCCTCGGCGCTTGCCTTCTCTTTTCTTTGATCTCCATAATGACCTTATGCATTTCGGCCCAATCTATTCTATGCCCTTCATGCAGGTCATAGACCAAGTCTCGAAACTGAAAACATCCTTCAATCGTATGCCCTGACTACCTGTGGAACATATAGTACTTTGTCTGATCAACAGTCGAGTTCCAGATGGGCCATTCCAGAGGAAGCTGGATTGCACTAACTGACATGAGAGCGAAAAAGATATCTGCAAGGGATTCTAGCAAAGGAGGGTGCTGGGCTCTCTTCGGAGCCGGGCGCTTGTTGGTGTAGCCATTGGGTGGTGGGACGTTGTGATATTGTGGAAGTTGATGGGGTTGTTGTGGAGCGGGGAAAGTGTTTTGCGGAGTGGTGAATGTTGTTGGAGGGTTTTGTAGAGTGGAGAAGGCAGGCGGAGGGTTTTGTGGAGCGGAGAACTGAGGGTTGCAGGGGTTTTGTGGGAAGTGGGCATGAGTGGACTGGTTCGGGAAAGGGAAAATAACGGCTTGCACCTGTTCGTTGGTTTGGACTCCTTCTATGACAGGCCCTTGGAGTTTTCTGTTGTATTTTGGCTTTTGGATATCTAAATTCATAATTTAAATACCCAAACTCTCACTTAAAAATGCCAGAAAATAGCTGAAAAATCCCTAAAAATCGGTAAATCTGACAGAAGCGGATCTAGGCTCGATCCACTACGGATCCATCAAAGTACAGACGTTACAAAGAGAGTCTTGCTTGTTTGCACTAAAGTGTTCACCTTACGTGAGGAAGTCCTTGGACTGAACCTCCGCCTCATACCAGTCCCAGCTTATCTCTTATCTGTGAGTGCGCCTAAAGTGTTCGTAAGTGTGTCTACTCGTTTGCACTATTTAGACTTGCTATTGTTTCGTAGACAATATTCATCTAAGCCAAGCTTAGTGTGATTTTTCTTAGCTAGTCATTTTAAAAGGGGCTGATCTATTCACCCCCCCTCTAGATCCGCCTTGCCATTCTCAACACGAACCACCTTAAAAATCCTTGTCTTCTTAGTGTGGTGTGTGATTTCTTATCTATTTTCTGGTTGTTGAAATGCTAGTTGCTATCTAGGACCAAGTGCATGTAGTTCTATCTATTCTGTGCATTAGCTTCATAAATATATCTTTTAAGAAGTTAAAAATGGTTATATCTATTCAACCCCCCTTCTAGATTAGCCTTTCGGCACCCAACACTCTTAAGACCGCTGACTCACAACTTGCACTACCTATCTTCCACGATAGTTCTTGAAGAACCAAAGAAACGAAAAGAAAGAAAGTATACAAACACTCTGAAACATAGAACAAGTTTAGAGAAATTCTCTCCCAAAGTAGCAGATGTGATCTGTGTTAGCAGTTGATGCCGTTGCACTCCAATTCAGAACTCAGCGCTTGAAACTTCAAGTTCCAAAAAGAATTCCCTTTGACGTTGCTTGAGTGTGGCTCTGCCTTCTTATCGTAGACACACAAAAGTCACCCTAGTTTTTCTGGTTGCACGCTCTTTCTTCTATTTTTTTTCTTTGTGATTTTCTCTTCGTTATATAAGCACTCTTTCTTCACAGGGTATGGAGACCCACAGAGGTTGTTATGACAAAGAAGGACTCTTGACAAAATCCTGATCAAAAACACTTTCATCTGTAAACATAACAGTTTATCTGTTCAGATGCTTATCTGGCTTGATCCCACTGTAAATTAGTAGAACTAGATATAAATCTCGTTCCTTGATCTTAGATGAGTTTAATCAATGTCATTTGATGACTAGGAAAGTTTTAGATCTGTATTGGTAGAGTTAGGAAACCCGTACGCAGTAAAACCCTTCAAATAAACGAGCATTCTCTAAATGCACTTAGTTTAAAATGCAAATAGAAATTTAGGTTGGGGGTCCAAAATCTAAAATACCAGTCTGATCGGTGTGCCAATCATTCCAACACGACCTGGGAGGTAAAACTAACTTGTAAGATCTAACAGAATCCAAATCGAATACTCGGTTTGGGTATGGTGCTCAAAAGTGTATTCTCTAAATGCACTTAGTTTATAATTAAAGAAGTTGGGTTCGGTGTTGTATCCTTAGTTTTGATGATGTCTAATTATGAATCATTGAAATACATTTTTCAAATCCTGTTGAAAATGAGCACCTAATGAAGCTAATTTTAAATATCAAAATGATGTTTTCAAACATCTAACTTTATATAGTCCTATGGAGTCAACAAGTAAAATCGGGCATTTGACATTAAAGAAGCTAAGAAAGAATGAGTCGATGCAACATACACACTGCGTCAACGCAGCAGAAGAAAACAGATTATGAGTTCAAGGACTGAGTCGACAAGGACAGAGTCAACACAAAACTCTACTGCGTCGATGGAATAGAAGGATCTAAGCACAAATTCATGAAGGACTGAGTCGACACAAGTCTCACTACGTCGACGCAACAGAAGAAGAATTCTTAACATCCAAAGAGCATATCTCCAAGCTACATGAATCAAGAGTCGACTCAACAATGCTATGGAGTCGGCGCAACTAGGTCATTCCAGCTAAATCTCAAGTATGAATAAATTCTGCCGACACAATCAAGCAAAAGAGTCGATGCTAATGTGAGTTAGGCAAGATATCATCCAATAACAATGGATGTTGCGTCGACGCAATCAAGTCATGGATTCGACGCATCCAGTCAAGACTCACTGATATATATAGAGGAAGCAACTCATTCCGACGGGTGCATTTTGGTTAAGGCTAGTTGGTCACGTGACTACACCAATCACGAGCGCATGATCCAAGACACGTGCCTTGGGTTCTGGAATGATCCCAGGAGAGTATATTCCTCCTTGACATGTGGACCAATAGGGAATTAAACTAGATTTCTCATCCTATCCAAAATTTTGTCTGAAGCTCTGCTCTATATAAAGTCACTGAATTTCAAGCGAACAAGTAGAGTGGCTGCCATCAAAGAGAACAAGAGCCCTTACTGAGATATCTATAGAGAGCCGCCCTGCAGTCTGAAAGAAGAGAAAGAGAAAAAAGAAGAGAGTGAGAGAGAGATCCGAGTGTTGTGAAGTGTTGTTAGAGAAATCTGTCGGAGCAAGAAATGAAATTGTACTTGATCTGATCGACACGCTCGTTTACGACTCGTCGCGCTTCCGATTTTTCACGTCGGGGCGTGACAACATCTTTTCCCACCGACCGCAAGTGGTCAGAGTTTATTTTATATCATATTGAATCCGAACACCTTTATTCTGTGCTGATGGAGGACCAGCATGTTCCTGAAGCCATAGGTGAAGGATTGGATGTCCACTGTAGCTATAGGGTGACCATTGCACTCGATTGGGGGGGTTAATTGACTAGAATTTGGGAGGCGAGTCGCACGCCGGCTGGTGCGGGGCGAGACTGGAATATGAGTACGAGTATGCATGAACAACCAGTTATTCTTTATGGCTATTCTTTCCTTATAGATGCCATGAAGGCTTTACAGGTGGGCCTTAAAGGCCAAAATACATCTGATGCAAGGTGTAGGATAATTTTAACATGCGGGTCGGTCCCCGAGTCTGTGTAGGATAAAGCGGATGTCTGCATATTTTTACAATAATTCTCCACGAGGAGCTAAAGGCATGACAAAGTTGTCGAGGGAGGGCTAGACTAGACGGCAGGGATGTACACTAGCTGGCCCCTGAAGGAGGCCAGATGTGGCTAGAGGTGAGTAGCCATGTACAGATCCCGAAGGGCGAGTGTCAGCATGCCAGGGAGTCAGAGCCAGTCCCGAAAATATTACTTTCGGACCAGGGTCCGGCTAACTCGGGTCAGTGGTCAGGACCATCGGTGGCTGGCTCAGGACGAGCAGTGGGCATGTAGGCCCATGGCAGAAGCAAATCTGGCATTATGGCATTCGCGTTGTTATCATAACACGCCATACGTGGGTGGACCCGATGTGCAAGAGTGATCACCCTTATCATAACGCCCCATATGCGAAGGGATGAACTCGAGTGAAGCAGCTAGACGCAATGTAGGGGGTGTACGTTTGACATACCCTTGGCGTATGAAAAGCTGATCGACAAGCCACTCAATGCACCTTGCTCCTTGTATCATTATCGGAAGCCATGTTGTATGTGTATCCACCTGTGTAGGTTAACATTGATATATCTAGGTGTGCCCCTTGAGCTTTTAAGGGGGTTTTATTGGGAAGTTGAAGGGTTGAGGGGGTTTACGCGGACTGGAATGGAGGGGGTGAGCTGGCACGCATAAACCCACTTCAATAATAATAATAAAATATTTTTTTGTTTGTGAGCGGAGGAGGGGGTTTACGCGGACCTGCCTAGGGGGGTGAGTAGGTCTGCGTAAACCCGTTGTCAATAGGGCCAGATGGCCGGTTCTTGTGTAACGCCGCCCTGCTGTGTGCAATCCTGGCAATACTTGTAATTGGACAGCCAGCAATCGCCGCAGTTAGGCCCCGGCGACAGCGGCGAGAGCGGCCCGATGCCGAATGCATGCCAAAGGGACGCAGAATCGCCGGCGACAATGGAATCCTCGATGGGGCAGGGATCGCTGTACGTATTCAACACCTGGTACCGCCAGATCCAGATGCGTTGTTGCTGCACCGTTCCGGCCGAGACGTAGCCGATGATATTTTCGGCGGGATTCGTCAGGCTGTGGATATTGCCCGTGATCTGCGAGGGCTGTGCATCGAAGATGCTGCCCAGCGATTCGGTATTCTGCTGCATCAGGTACAAAAAGTTATAGGCGTCGGCGGTTATCGCGTATTGCCGTACGTTGATGGTATACAGCTTGCTCAGCTGGATGTCGTTAGCGGGGATCAGTTTCACCGGTTGCTCATAGATAACGTCCGACTTCAATTTGGCCGTATTCGCTATGAGGATGTCCGTCGAGTTCGAAGTGGTCCAGCAGCGATAGGTAAGCATGGCCGGTGTCCGGAGCGCGACCATTTTCGGTACGGTATCCTCGTCGTAATAATATTGCCCATCCTCGCCTGCGTCGTGCTCATAGATCTGGGTAAAATCCCAGCGGTAATAGCCCGTGGTGTCGGCGGCATTGTGCGTGTTGGCATAGATCGTGACCTGGCCGGTGCCGTCCTGCACCCAGTTGATGCTATCTATCGACGGCGTGGTCTTGAACGGTACGAGATCCGAAAGATATTTATCGGTGTTGGTAGTGATGCGCAGCCGGTATTGCAGCTGCGGATTCAATGCCAGCGTATCTATACTGCTATATACGCCGCCACCGATATCCGTAAGCGGGTAAGTCGAATTGTCGCTCCCTTCTACCTGCACCGCGGCCCCGTCTACCACCGGAAGAGCGCTGTCACCCGGCAAGGGGATCGTCCGGCTGAGCGTAAATTGGGTGATGCTGTTGCCCGAGATATAGCCTTCCACCACCAGGTAGCCGGTGATCGGCGCTTTATACGGGCTCACATAAGGATCCTTACACCCGCAGCTTAGGATAAGAAGGGCCCATGGATCCCGGTTCGCAATTCACCCAGGTGTCACCAAGATGTATCAGAATCTAAAGCAGCAATTCTGGTGGCCAGGTATGAAGAAAGATGTTGCAGCCTTTGTTGCTCGTTGCTTGACATGTCAGCAGGTAATTGAAACAAAAAAAATAAGTGGGTTGATCTAGCACCCGTAGGATGTCGTGATCCGATGCCCATGGGTGCCACGATCTGGTAACTCTCTTTTCCCTCCTTCAACCCTTGATCCGACACGCTGTTTTGACTTGGAAGCATTGGTTTCACTATTCACCCATCTCTTCTTTTCTTCTGCAAGTGATACGACACACCCATTATTCACCCATTTCTTATTTTCTTCTACAAGCCATACGGCACACCCCCTATTCACCTATTTCTTCTTTTCTTCTGCATAGTGATACGGCACACCCACCATTCACCTATTTCTTCTTTTCTTCTATTAGTGATACATAGCACACCCACTATTCACCATTTCTTCTTTTCTTGTACAAGTGATCAAGCACCCTTTTAATTTTTTTTTCTATTAATTTCATCACCGCCTTGCTATCCCACTCGCCCCGAGACTCAAGCCAGTGACCCCCTATGTCCTGTCCTGAGAAGAGGTTCTCTAGGCTTCTGGATCACCAAATATGAGCGAAAAAGTGAGAGTTAAGGAATAATGACTTTTAACTATTCATTTTGAGCCCATTAAGAGCTAAATTCTGTTAAATTCATTCCGAGTGCGATGCTACGACTTAAAACGTGTTCCTTCCGTTGTTCATATTACTGTTGATCACTGAGCTTCTCTCTGTGTTGTACTGCCTCGGCTGGAACCCCCGAGTTTGGCCATTTTTGGTTGTTTAGCCTGATTCGGTGCCCTTGAATCATGAATAAAGGGAATATAAATAAGGCCTATTGCGAGAATAGTTTGGGACTATGGGTTTATCCTGCCATGGCCATGAACTGACTTCACTTCGAGGTCGATAACCCATTGCGTTGGACCTACTCTTGCTGTGTTTTATCTCCATTCTTAACATTAAATCATGTCGGATCATAGGCAAACAGGTGCACAGAGGATTACACATGGTGTTGCTACATTTTCAGCATAAATTAGTCCCGGATCAATGTCCAAATGAGCTTCCTACGATGCACCTTAGCCCCAGACTTGATGGCCCAAGGCCATGCTAGTTAGCCTTTTAACCTACACAGTATCAATGGTGGGTCGAAAGATTTGCGAGGATATGATTGAGAAGTCTCTCAGATGACTTGAACCTCTTGTTAGGCTAGTGATGCGGGATGTAGCAACCCTGAATTTTTAAAATTATAAAAATCCTGACAAAATATTAAAGAACGACTTAATGAGAGTCGCCAATTTAATAAATAACGCCACTTTAGTCTCCCAGTTGCTTTGCCAAGAATTCTCAGTTATTCATACAAGTTGCTCGATTTAGAATTTCTTCCTTTTGACAACATAAGGCCATGGTAACTCAGATATATATGTGCTGGTCCCAGAAGTGGTAAATCTAGATTTTCGGTGACGTTTCCCTTTTATTTTCTAGATCCTTCACTTTCTTGGAAATGAAGGACCAAGGACATCAGATCCCAGTAAATACATAAGGTACATTTATAATCGTGTAATACTTGAAAATGCAACTGTTCGGGCTGCTGCAGTGAGTACATTGGCAAAATTTGGGGCACTGGTCAATTCATTGCAGGTACAAGTAAATTTATTTGTTTTGGCGAGTTTTATATGATGTTTCTGAATTTCTTACAAATTTCCACATTGTGCTATCATTTGTGTTTCAGCCTCGTATATTCATCCTCCTAAGACGTTGCCTGTACGATATGGATGATGAGGTAAGGTCTTCTTACATAGATTGGCTCTCTATTTTCTCTTGAAATCATTGAAGGTTCAATAAGTGCATGATGTCTTCTTATGATAGTATTCACCAATTTCACCTCTATATTTTTTGATATTTATAAAAGCTTAAGTATACATGAGACTGCAAACGCTTCGTTACTGTATTCAAAACAACAAGAAATGTATTAGCTTCAGTCTCTATAAGATTGGTCACCTAGAAGGACTCGAGGAGTGGGTTGAATGGTTTCACTTTTTGTTGGTAACGACGAGGTTGCGATTCCATTCTGTTTGGCAGTAAAGCATGGTTGTTCCTTCGCCATAGTGTTTGCATCCACAGGTGGTTCCCTGGCTTGGGTCTGGGCAGTGCTGTTCGGGGGTTTTAACAACCCGCCCCTTGTCCCAGCCGGCAAATCCCATGATGCAAAAGCGGTACGGTCCTTAGGTCTAAAGTGGCCGCATGCTGACGTTGATGGTGGGGGTGGGATTCCTCTGATCATCCAAAAAAAAAGAGATTGGTCACCTAGAAATTTAATTGCATGCTGTCAGTACAAAAATGACATAGACAGTTCATGGTTTCATGAAACCCCATCCCACTCAATTTGTTTCATGCATTTGGGTAGGCTCATGTGGGGCCTGGGGTCATATTTTCTATGTGCCAGTGAGGCTGCCCATTTTCCTTTCTTGGGGTTCTCTCCATTTTCTGTCTTTTCAGGTATCTGGTCAAGTTTTTAAGTTCAGGTTTGGGTTTCATCTCATTAGTTACGCAATTGGGCTCAGAATCAACTCATTCATTTTACCATTCATTTCTGACTTTAGAATTAAATTGTACATGCTCTAATCGACATGAGTGCCTCGTAACTGCTCGTGCCCTCGATTTTTCGCGTTGGGGCGTGACAACACTGGTCGGTCTTTCCCAATTCCTTACAGTCTCAACTTTCGATGGATCTACTGATATCCCATCCTTAGAAATCACATGTCCTAGGAAATATACTTCTTCAAGTCAGAACTCACATTTGCTGAACTTTGCATATAGTTGATTTGTCCTTAATATCTATAATGCAATCCTTAAGTGTTCTTCATGCTCTTCCTCGGTCTTCGAATAAATTAATATATCATCAATGAAGACTACTACAAATTGATCCAGATGAGACTTGAATATGCTATTCATCAACTGCATAAAGGCTTCAGGGACATTTGTTAGTCTAAAAGACATAACAATAAATTCGTAGTGTCCATACCTGCTCCTGAATGCGATATTATGAATGCCCTCATTCTTGATCCTTAGTTGGTGATATCTTGACCTGAGATCAATCTTCAAGAAATATTTAGATCTAGATATCTGATTAAATATCTCATCGATTCTTGACAGTGGATACTTGTTCTTGATAGTAAGGTGATTCAACTACTGATAGTCGATGCATAGTCTCATCAATCCATCCTTCTTCTTTACAAATAGTACGTGCACTCCCGACGGTGAAGTGCTCGGTCTGATAAACTCTTTCTTTAGAAGCTCCATCAATTGCTCTTTTAATTCCTTAAGCTCGAAAGGGGACATCCTATAAGGTGCCTTGGAAACTAGACTAGCACCAGGGACAAGGTCGATGGTGAAGGCCACTTCTCCTTGTGGGGGTAATCCAGGTAAATCTTCTGGAAATACGTCGAGAAACTCCCGAATGATGTGGATGTCATCTATCTTGGACTCCTTAATCTCCTTTATGGTAACAAAAATAAGGAAAAGTACACACCCCTTCCTTATTAGTTTACTAGCTCGGAGAGCCGAAATAAGAGGTGACTTACTTCGACTCTTAGGGCTAATGTAGACGAGTTCTGGAAGCTCCTTGAAAGTTACCTTACTGTTACGAAAATCAATAGTTGCCTGATCTTTGGATAGCCAGTCTGCGCCTAATATAACATCATAGTCTTTCATGTCTAGGCATATTAGGTTGGTAGGTAGATTCTCTCCTTTCACCATAACATCACAATTTAGATAATGGTGTGTGATCTCGGATTCGTTTCTGAGAGGGGTTGAAATAACTAGATCTACAACGCTCATCATCGAGCCAGTAGGCTCGGGCCCGGTCTCTCAACCTTCTCGTGGCAAACCTCACCTTTTGGAAATCCGACCAGTCATCCCTATCTAAGTAAAAGTCCATCTCGGCTTCCCAATCAAGGTAAATCGTGGGATTACGAGAGCCAAAGAAATCTTGGGTACCCCAACGGGCACTATAGGGTGTGGACACTCTAGCACCAAGTCGGTCGTTGAGGTTGGGTAATGGGCCGACTTGTTGGGAGGTCGGGTGGATAGACATACCGGAATGCAGACCGGGGACGTGCATGGGTCCAGATTGTAGGTGCGGATTGCTAATAAGGGTTTCCATGGGCCTAATAGATGGTCCAGGACATATGCAGTGGAGATGCAACCTAGCCCTAGGATTCGGCATGCAGGAGCAAGCTGAGAACTTGCTCTAATACCAAATCTAATGCGGGACGAGCCCGGACAGGAAACTGGGACCTAAAGCCACCAAACTCGTGAGCACGTGTGCCTAGGTAGAAAGATGATCACACACGCGTGTAGCGAACTCCTTAAGGGCAATGTTGTGGTGGCTAGGCGAGTAGCGGCTCTCGGGGCATCGAACACGGTCTGAGCAACGAGGAGGAGGGTGGAAGTCACCCGGGGAGATGGGGATGGGCACCGGATTCTACTGGGCAGACTAGTACCAAGGGGACCAGATCAGATGGTCACTCAACTCACCGGCAGCAAGTCACTCATTTTGGTGGAACATTTTGGAACGGGCACTCGTCTCACTGGTGCGACATAGGAACTAATACTAGAAAAGTAGGAAAGGAGTGGCAATCGAATGTGCCTAGCCATCTGAAGGATCAACTCCGGTCGGAGACGTGGGGGCGCCGGGGAGCGTGCGCACCCGACAAACACGTTGCATCGATGGAACTTTCAGTCGACCCTACTAGTACAAGCAAATGAAATAACCTCCACGCAGGGAGGGGGAACTCGGGGAGGGGCTCACGGTACAGCACTACCCTCACGCAGGAGGGGGGCACACGGGGGAGGGAACACTTGAGCGAATCATCGCTTGCTATCTTGCAGGGCAGAATGGAAGAACCTAGACTGGTACACTGTGCATAGTACTCCAAGAGTGGTGCCGCTTGCTCCAAAACATCGCTGGAGGAGTGCTGTAGTGCTCTGCAAATCTCGGTGACGATTTGAGGTCGGTAGTGGGCAGGGCGGGGTCGACAAGTCAACCTGCGCAACTCTACCTCGCAGGACAGGTTGGCGCAATCACCGTGTAGGAGGGAGAACTCCCACCGGGGACCTCAGAATGAGGCGGGACCAGCATGGTTGGTTGGATAACAAGAAGCTCTATGCAGCAAGCACGTTTGATGGCTGTCGGAGCTCAGGGCTAGATGCGTTCACTTCTAGGACAAGACATTGTTTTTTGGGCGAGTAGGCAGACAGGAGCAGGATGCCTGGGGTGGTACGCTCAGCACGGAGGTCGGATAGAGACGAAATCACTTGGGATGATTTCAGGACGTCGAGGGATACGACTCCGATGAATAAGGTTTAGACAGAAGATTGACAGGGAAGGCGTGACACATTTGGCTAGTCGGTTGCACATTCTGGGCGGACTGATTCGCACCAGCTCTCTACGGTCGCACGAGATTGGGTACCCCAAATAGTGTCGACATTAGAATGGGGCGAAACCACCTCTGGAACGCAGAGGGCTCGGAGAAGAACCAACCCTCAGAATAGAGTTTAGGCTGAATCGCGTCGTGGAAGTCGGTGCAGCCTATTCCAATCGGACCTCAGGTTCTAGCTCGAATCTGGTGCAGCCGCACGAGAATGGGCGTCGTGATCAGTGCCGAGGTTGAAACAGGGCAGGACCACTTCTGGAGCGAATCTCACTCGAAGAGGGACAACTCCACAGAAGAGAGTTTGTATTGATTCATGCCGTGGGAGTCGTGGTAGATTCTGAAATCTGGGCCTCAGAACCAGGCTCGAATCTATAAGCAGCAGATCAATGACTCCACTACGCCGAGGGGTGGGCGACGTTGTGGAACCTCCGAGGACACTATGGACAAACTTGAGAGATGGGGCTATGGGGGAAGCAGTGGGAAGGGCGCTGGAAGGCTCTGGGGCATGAGAGGCTGAAGTGGGGGCGGCTAGGGTTAGGGCTATGGGGGGGTGCACACTTGGGTCTTAGGAAGGAGGTGGGGGCACAGCCGATATTTTGGTGAAGGGAAATTTAGTTTGTGTTTGGGTAATTTTTCTTGAAATGTGGAGAGATTATAGGGGGATTTTATCTCTAGAGGGATAATAGAAAAGATTTGGAGGGCTGGGATTGGATTTGGAGGAGGATTAGGAAGGTGATAAGAGAGAAGGGAGGGGGGTGCGCTAGCTTTCCTTGGGATGGGGAGGGAAAATAGGAAGATGGAGATATTCTAGGAGGGAAGGCTGATGAGGTGGCAAGGGAGGTGGGTGGTGGGTGTGTCCGCAGCCAAGAGGGAGAGGGAGAGGAGGGTTGCGATCTCAAGATAGAGAGAGAAAGAGAGAGAGGGGGGGCACTCACAAGAATTCTTCTCGACTCAATTTCAAATTCTTCATTAACTAAATCCACAAATGATCCATTGGCCCTATTTATAGGGAGAGCCAGGGGTACAAAGACTCAAACTATCCCTACTAAACAAAGAAATTCCCTCCTTATCTTGGAGGTGACAATAAGCAACCTATGACCTAGAACCGAAGCAGAAAGTAGACTGGCCCTCTAGGCCTTGTTTAAGGGCCCAATAGATGCTGCAATGCTGAAATAAAAGAGAATAAAACTATAATCTAATATCCTCTGGATCCAATTCCTCTAGCGACGTTAGGGCATTGAGATGTGGGCCACTGGTGTAATGCCCCAGATTTTTCAGATATTTATCGGATCAGGATCTGTGGGTTTCGGATCGCTTTCGTGGGTCCCGGGTTGAGTTTTACGGTCTACGCGTGTTTTTATCTGTCAGACATTCAGAACCCTATGTAGGGTGAACCATTGCGTTCTCTGACTCTGGGATGCTACCATTACGTTGTGCATTTTCTAAGGATCATGGGGATTATTTTTCCCAATTTTTAATATTTTTCAGAATTTCTAAATTTTTTATATAAACCCCCCCACCACTCTCTCTTTCTCTCATTCTCTCTTCCTCAGTCTCTCTCTTCTCACACTCTCTCTTTCTCTCCCTCTCTTCTCCGATGACCGATGGAGGTGGACGGGGGTGAGGCGGTGACGTCCGTGTGTCGAGGGACGGCAGGGACGGGTCGAGGGATGAGGCGGTGGCGCGTGGCGAGCTCGATCACAGGTTCGGGTGCTCGACCAGGGTTTCGCGGGTGTTTCGCGATAGATCAACGTCCTTGGCACGCGGAATCTTCGGTGGAGGAAGGGGGACGGATCCTTGGCCCTTGTGCTTCCTTTCCCGCGATTTTGGTAGGCCGAGGTGAGCCGAGTGGGGTTTATTTCACGTCGGGTCAAAATTAAATGTTTGGGGTGAGCGGCGATTTTTGACCGATTCGAGGAGTGCTCCCCGAGCCCCGGAGGTAATTTCTCATAGCTTGCTTGATCCCTTCCCACTCCTGGTCCGGGAGAGCAGCCGATGGTTGCATGCTGGAAACAGCAGTCGGGGTATAAGCCACAGGCTCCGGGCGAGTGGCCTAGTGTCGGCGCCTGCGGTGTTGGCGATGGGCATTCTCTGGCAATGCCGAGGTAGCAGATGCCGGTTGGTAAATCGGGGTCACCACTTCGACCCTTTTATCTCGTCGAGCCCTCCTCGGTCGAATGCAGTTGGGCCCTACTTGGACGGGTGCAGTGGTCTGGGCTTCCTTAGGAATCCAGACCTGCTTGAGCTTGGCCGACTTGTGAACCGGCATGTTCTTCAGTGCTGCGGCCGGAACGGCGGGCATCACCTTTTCTTTCATCTTCTCCAATCCTTGGAAGGAGTTGCAGACCAGAACAGTGGGTACGATACTGTCTGGGATTACTTCAGACCTTCGTCCATCAAGATGGACTCGGATGCTTCCGACGGTCATGGACTTGCCAGAGCTGGAGATTCGGTGCCCCGGGGTAGCGACAGTATTGTTCCTTCGGAGCCTCTTCCGGTGAGATGCTGACCCCCTGTGAGGTGGACCGGCAGCTTGGTGCATGTTGTGCACGTTGCAACTCAGCGTCTTGGCCGGGACGCCATTGTTGTTCTTGGCCAGAGCTCGGCCAGCAGCAGCTTCAGTGGCTCCCTGGGTGGGAGTGTTGGTCTTGGGCTCGTCAGCCTCCTCCACGTCTAGTATGTTGACGAAGGCCACCCCAAGGAAGTTGGGGAAGCCGACCACGGGAGGGAAGCCCCCGAAGCAAAGGGGGATGACGAGGTAGCCATCCTTGATGTGGCTCTCGACGACTCGAGGACCGAAGGTGACCGCCGTTCTTGGTGCTAAAGTGTAATTTTCCTGCATTTGCAAAGAGATAGCGCAATTAGCATTACAGGGAGGGGGCTGCAGGGCCCCTAATTTCGGCAAAGAGATGAAGGGTGGATTGGTCCCACTGGGCGTGCCAGACTTGTGGATGCACTTTTTATTAAATCTATTCGCGTATATTCATTTATTGGTTTTATTAGGTTTATTAAGTGCGTGAGCGTGCCAGTCACAAAGTGACGATTTATTCAGGCCTCACGAAAGCCCATGGTGCGCTCGATCTGACTTCGTCAGGTGATTGTGTGGTTCGGGTCGGGACCAAATCCCGTCGCGCCATAAAGGTCACGACGTCATTTACATCCCCCATACTCGTGTGTCCATTTATCCTCATCATCAGGAAGGTCATAAGGACCCTTGTCCACAACCCTCCAGATCTCGTACTCCTGGGTGCTAAGAAAAACATGCATTCTGTTTTTTCAATATGAGTAGTTCGAGCCATCAAAGAAGGGAGGACGGTGGATAGAGTGACCCTCAGGCACCATCCCCTTGTTGGCCATTGATCTGGATCTTTCTCTAGATCGCTAGTTCTGTGAAAATTAGAGCCTTAGCTCTGATACCAATTGACGTCCCGCTATCAATGACACCCAAGAGAGGAGGTGAATTGGGTGATTACAGATTTTTAAAAAACTTCTGCCAATTTAAACAGATATGATGAAATCACCCTTTAGAAACTTAGATCCGGTATATTATCGATTAGATCAATCAAAATCTATCACACATAGCGGATCATTGGTCCTATAGTGGAGGTGTGAATCTGAAGATTCTACTCACGCAAAGTGTTATTTCTTGACGATGTTAGCCTTGTCAATCCGAACACACTTTTTAATATACCAAAGATTTAATGTGAAAATGATAAATTATGCTAGATCTAGATGAAGAGATACAAAAGAAATAAT
Organism: Amorphophallus titanum; assembly: GCA_024336825.1. Lineage (NCBI taxonomy): Eukaryota > Viridiplantae > Streptophyta > Magnoliopsida > Alismatales > Araceae > Amorphophallus > Amorphophallus titanum. The sequence goes on from JANBPO010006362.1 coordinate 1,313,235, forward strand.
CTACGTATATACTTGCACAGAATGGAGATAGGAGAAAATGATCAAACTACACAATAGACAGCGATTTTTAAGTGGTTCGGATGCAACAATGGCAACCTATGTCCACCCCTCACGATCTATGAGGATTCACACACTATCTTGTAAAGAATTACAAAATCAAAACACACACACACTCGTAAGGAGTTCAGAACTCCCACAAAGGTGCAAACGCACTTAGACACACAAGAATGTGAAGGAAACAACACACACACACACGAATCTGGGTAGATCCACACACACACGAATGTTTAGAGATTACAAATGACACACACTTGAAGCTCAAAGAATTTAGAAGGAGAAACACAAAACAAAAGTTCTGATTTAAGCCCCCCCTGAGTAGGTGATGCAGATTTTGGAGAAGCTTGAATCTCCACTTGATTTTCACTTGAATGGCTTCAAAAGGATCTTGAAGAACTTGTAGATGGATGAAGAATTCGTGGATGGAGTACTGTTCACGTAGTGCTTGAAGAAGCCCTCTTTCTCTCTTTGTAGCCTCCTTTGATCTCTCTTAAGTGATTAGGGTTTCTTGGCCCAAAGAGATGTTTTTATAACACTTGGATGGTCAAGGACAGGCCAAGACATAGATCCACAATTTCTGGCATGTCTAGAGGCTTTGGGATTAAAAAATCTTTATCAAGCTGAATTAAGAGAATTAGGGCCAAAATGGAGTTTTGATTAACTAGACCTTAGATCACCCAATTCGAGCCCAAATCTCGATCATTTGAGCTCAAATCAGGCCCATTCGGTCGGCCTTGATGAGTATCCCATTTCGCCTCTCATTCCACGAAGAAACCATAACCGTAGGAGGCTAATTTTTAGGGAGAGACGACGCGACCTAGTTAAACGTGAGTTTCGCTCACGATCGATTTTGAGGGCTCTGTCCAGCCTTATCACCACCCCCAAATCAGGTTAGCTTACATAAAATCACCCCTAGACTGACCTACAACTCCATTTTGTTGTGGCGGTAGGTGGGGAGCATGATCAAGGAGGGATTTCGGTGAGTTCTAGAGGGTGTTCGTCTCACAAACCTGGCGACCTTCGTCCTCTTCTTCCTTCAATTTAGGTAGGTAATTATGGTCTAAACTCAAAGTAAAATATACCATGAGAAGTGTCTTCTAGTCCTCTTCCTGTCAGTATTAAAAGCACAAATTCTTATTAAATACATCGTGCGTATTTTCTGGTTTAGTAGCAGCATGTCACAGTTAGGTTTTTGACCATGTCCTATTCTTTTGATCGATTCAATACATGGTATTAGCAGGCCTAAACTTTAATTAAACATGAAATACTGTGTATTATTATGTCTTCTTTTCATTCATACCATTTTGCCTAATTTTTATGCATCATTCTGCATGAATTTGACGTTGGAATAGGGGTCTATCGGAGCTCGTCAGAGACTAGATGCGTCGTCCTGGTTGCAGTCGCAACAGGAACCGCCTTGGGACTTAGCGGTCTCGCGATAGACCACGTTTTCTTAGGGCCACCGTGGCTTGTTACGGCCTAGTCGAGACCGACTCTATTCATAGTGGTTGCTTGACAGACTGCCCAAGCCCGTGGTTGAATTCGAAACATCGTGCCTGAAAACAGCCGCGCGATAGATCGCCATTCCCTAGTTGGCAGCCCTGAGCAGACCGTCTTTGACTGTTCTACATTATGCCTTCATGATTATGCTGATCTTGTCGAATTAGATGTGTAGGGTAGCAACGCACTAAATAAATGGATCATATGGAACATTGAAGTGCCTGGTTTAACCATAATCATCCCCAACCATATCTTATTTATTGTTCCTCTTGTCACATATAATGCAATTCAATTCATGAAATTATTACTCCAATGTTAATTGAAATTGTGGATAAATTGCCAAGATTATTTGATAGTCGCGCCACTCCCAGATCTGACCTGACTTCTTCTACCTCCACTGCGTTGGGCATCTGCCCTTTCTCCCACTGCTTCTGAGGCTTTAGTCCTCACTCCCCTTTTTGATTTTCCTTTTTTTTTGTAGACCTTCCATGTGACCAGGGTCTCTGCACCTTAGTGAGGGAGTTCTAGGCCCTGCCTCTCTTCCTTTTCTTCTTATTCGTCTGATTGCAGTCTAGGCACCACTCCTGCTTGTTAAGTCGCTTCTAATCCTTGCTCCTTCTTTTCTGAGGACTACAAATCCATGCGTGTCAACATCACCACTGGCAGCTACTTTCAATGACGAGGTCGCAAGGTAATGTATGTGCATAAGTATGCATTTTTCATTAATTCATTCAAAATGGAGGGCATATTAATATGATTAAGAGTGGTAGGTCTAGGCCTTATCCCAAGTCTTTATTTAAGTCAACACAAAAAGAGTCTTTAGGCTTGCTTTTATAGCACTTTTAGTTATGAGAACCCTGTGTTGGGAGTTCGACATTTCCTCCCCGCTCATGAAGGGTAACCCTCAGCTGGGCACCTCAAACACTTCACGACGTCCTTAGCCATCTTCTTTGGTAAATACCATCACTACTTGGGCCATGCTCGAGGGCACGAGGTCTTTTTCTCTTCTCTACTCGGCCAAAGTGCGAGGATAGAGATAGTCTGAGCAAGGCAACCAACCTACGCACACCCCAACAAGAGGAAGTCTCAAATAGGGACAGTTAATTATGACCTTATTCTCCAAAGTTCAAGGCTCAATTGTAAAATCTTTCAAAGTCCAAAGGACACAAAGGAACAAAATGATGGTCAAATGACAAAAAAATATGTGAAATGAGATGAAAAATTCAAGATTTTGGCATGACAAGAGGGTAGTATAGTTTCCCCGTGGGACGTTATGAGCTCGGTTGTATGCGTGCCTACAAGAGAATTTAAGATTCGATGATATGACACAAAGCCCCAGCACAACATACCAAATCTCTAGGGGTCATGCTGTGGAAAGAAGTCAAACCCAATACCTTCTTAACTTATATTAAGGCTTATCCTCAATTTGTCTTCTCTTCTCCCTCCAAGACCGAGTGTTTCTCAGGTATGGCCTTAGTAGGGGCACCGTTAACCAAGGACACCCAGTTATACGATGCCACCTTAAAAACATGCCCCACTCTAGGTGGTTCTTAGTGAGAGGGGAAGGAACAAGGACCCCTAGCCAGCGATTTGAATACCTATTTAATGCTGCAACTAGCGTCCATTAAGCTCCTCCTCCCAGTGAAGCGCCTCACCTTATAATGTAGGGAGTTAGTATCATCTCATTGTCTCAGTAGGGATCCCGCAGATCCCCACAACAACAAAAATGGTAAGCAGTAACAACAATAATAACATAAGTAACAACAATAATCACAATAATAAAATAATGACAGCGATCGGAACAACAAAGATGGTAAATGGAGGAACCACAAAGCCTCTACGCTACCCTAAGTCCTGCAGTCGTACAACCCGCCTTCGCCGACGGAACCTTTAACAAGGCCATGCGGCCCAGCCGTAACCTCCACCTACAGGAGGATATCCAGACACCGGTAAACCTCGATCTCGAGATAGAACAAGTGAGAGAACCATGCCCCAAACACAGGGTGGCACCAGCTCGTCTGCTGGAAGGGCCACGACAACGCTGTTGGTAACTCAACCTTCACTGGCATAGAGTCTTCTACTCAAGTATTCACAACAAGGCCAGATGCGTTCACTAATGTCTTATATTGCACCAAGGTCTCATATGCGCGCACACTACCCACACCCAGTCTTGGGAGGAGCAGAGGAGGCACACACACACACACCACACCCTGGGACTGGCTAAGATCCATACCTCTGCGTCCGTCAGTATGGCCGTGTCCAGCTACCTGACATGGGGTATGTGCCACTGTGTCCATCAGCAACGTACTCTTATCCCAACCATGGTACATATGCTCAGGTGGTCTTGTCTCTGGACAAGGAGCATCATACACACTGGGTGGTCTCGCCCAGTCCAACCACGATTGGCCATTAGGGTCTTCTGCAGCCTCATAAAATCTGGCTGAAACTCTATCATCGGCGGCCTTGTAGAAATCTCAAGAAGGGCATACACGTGCACGTAAACCACCGTAAACCACGGTATAACACGACGGGTGCTAATAAAAGTACCTACGACCAGATGACATAAACTAGTGGGTACTGGCCCACTAGACTCACACAAGGATGACTTATTGTGATCATGGAACTCACGCAGATATGACCCTCCGTAGTTACAGGACTCACTCGGTATATAACCCACCATGGGTGTGCAAGCCACATGAAAACTAAGCTATGCGTATACAGCTTGACCCACCATAGGGAATCCAGAAATCTCGTATTACATGAATCTATTCTCTAGTGACCGTCGTCCTCCTAAGGCCAAAATGGCCCAATTTCCAATTGATTATGTGAGTATAATGTTAATTTTTATGTTCCGGGTTGAAAACCCACTTACGAAAATTTACATGGCTCAGTTGAAGGGCTTTGAGGCCAAAGGCCAAGAGCACAAAGTGTACCACCTAAAGTGTTCTATATATGGCCTAAAACAATCATCTAAATAGTGATATTTGAGATTTCAAAAATCAATTATCTCATTTGGCTTAGAAATGATTGAAGAGGGCCACTATGTGTATGTCAAGCAAATGGGAGACACGTTTCTCATTTTGTCATTATATGTTGATGACATACTGGTAGCTGGCAATGACATGGAGTTGATTAAGGCCACTAAGGAGTGGCTATCTTCCATCCTTATGATGAAAGACATGGGCGAAGTGAGATATGTGCTCGAAGTAAAGATATGTGAAATTGCTCAGAAAGGTCACTAAGTTTATCTCAGGAGACCTACATCAACAAAATCTTGGAGCTATTCAGAATGCACAATGCAAAGCCCATTGGCACTCCATTTGATAGAGGATATGCTTTCACCGCTAGTGAATGCCCTAAGACTAAAGAAGGAAAAGAGAGATGTCTAGAGTACTACCATTCGCCGCTACGATTAGGAGTCTAATGCATGCCATGTTGTGTACTAGGCTGGGCATCAATTTTGTAGTGGGTCTGGTCAGCCACTTCTAAAGCAATCAGAGTCCTGCGCATTGGAAGATAGTGAAAAAGATCTTTCAATATCTCTGTGGGACATCGAGCTATGTCTTACATACAAGGGAGTTGACCTAAGACTAATTGGCTATAGCGACGCAAAGTGGGTAAGTGATAGAGATGAGCAGAAGTCGACCTCAGGTTTCGTATTCCTATTGGGTGGTAGATCTATCTCGTGATGTAACAAGAAGCATACTTGCATCGCCTTGTCCACCATAGAGGCTGAATATGTGGCTTGTTTTGCTGCATGCTAAGAGGCCATATGGCTATGAAACTTCCAGCAACAATTGGCGATGACACCTTATCGAGCTAAGAGTATGTTGCTATACTTGGACAACACTTTGGCAGTGGCCTTCACAAAGGACCCTGAATATCATGGAAGGACAAAGCACATTGATATTCATTATCACTAAATAAGAGATCTACTGACAAGAGGGTTAGTGGTGCTCCAACACGACAGCACTGGTCATATAGTAGCCGATCCACTAACCAAGCAAATTGTTAGAGAGAGTTTTATTACCCATTGTGGGGCTGTGGGTCTTTGTGAATTGTAATGGATACAATTTTGTGATATCATCAATGAAATTTGTTCATTCTCAAATGTGCAAGATGGATGGAATGGTCTCACGATAAATGGCTACCAACATCTGGCGGCCCCACGATTGACCGCCACAACCCTGCATTTTTAAAAGAAAAAATAATTTGTTATATAGTTATTTTCTGGAGCTTAGCGGTCCTACGATAAACTACCGGAATCCCTCTAGCGGCCCATATTTAGACCGTTTATGTCCTCTGGCAGGGTGTTTTTAAACTCTATTTCATGCATTTTTAACCAGGGACTTATTATGTTTTAGTATAACACTTTGACCTGTAACAATGCGGAATGTAATGTTATCTTAGTGTCATGGTTATAGGTATTAAATTGTTATTATTTACATGAAAGTTTCCTTGTCATTCATAAGTTAAATGATCCTATGAAACTTGCTAAAAAGTTGGTTAAAATTTGAACAATGCTGTTACAAACTGTTACATTATGATCTTAATATCACTGTTTGATAGTCGTGCCACTCCGATGGGATTGACTGATCGCATCGTCTCATTTTTCGTATTTCTTTTAGCCTCAACCTTGTAATAGTTGGGACTCTCCACCGGATATTCCTTCTGTCGGACTAGGACCACTATTATGAGACCTCCGTCAGTCCCCGCGAGCCTGGGATTCCCACCAGGATGTCGGGAAGGGTGTACCCTCAAATCCTGCACCTATTGACTCGACTGGATCGCTTGATTTTGCAGCCCAGAATCGGAACTGCCTCTATTCTTAATTGCAGCCCTCATGGCACCGTTTCAGCCAATATGCGGCCTGGGTCTGACCGTTTGATCATTTAAGTGGCCCTTTTCGTGATCGCTTTTAACTGGCTAAGTGCTAGGCCTTGTGAGTCGACCTTCCTTGGTCGTGGGTCGACCTAGCCATGATGGAGTCGACCTATGGCCTCTAGACTCAACTTGAGAGGTGTGGGCTGGACCCTAGTTCGGTTCCACCATGTCTCAAGTGGGCTGGGAGCCCTTTTAAATCGATTGCTTCAGACTGATTACGGTTGCCATTGGACCATTTTTATCCTCCCAGTGGCCCTTTGAGGACTGTCGATGGATTATGCAATGCAATGGTGATCGTTTCCTTTTTTAATTGTGGCCCAGAGACCTTTCTGATCTAAACAGTGCCCTGTCAACCATTTTCACACTGGAAATGGCCCATCCAAGACCGTCTTAATCTTGTTGCGGCCCCTCTCGGACCGTTTTCATCCTTCACGCTGTATTTCATCTCTTTGGCCTATCTTCGGCCTTTGCGGTCCAGTATAGACCATTTATTCATCTTGGCGAATGAATCAGGAAGGCTGGAGGGACCCAACTCCGGTCATTAAGCGAAAGGCAGGCCACCACCTTCTGTTCCCGTTCAGATCGTCCAGTTCAGACAAACAAGTTTGGTCCCCCTCTATTCTTTACCTCCTGTTAGGGGGACGTGGGTTTATCGCTGAAGGTTGGCCTCGGACATGAGCTCTACAGTCGATTGCTTGTGACTCTGAAGAACTCAGATGCCCTCCTCGACCTCTAGAGATAGAGTGGAGGGCTTTAGAGGGATTGTCAGATGAAAGTTCAGCTGGACCGGGAAGCTCCAATAGTAACCCTTGGAGGACGGCACCCAGAAGTATTGGGTCTTCCACCCATTATGTGACAAATTTCGAGGGGAGAGGGTGACGCAACTCATCCCCCTTTTGGCCTGAAGATAGAAGAAGCCCCTCCCGGCCTGGACATGGTCCTTCAGTTCGTAAAAGGCATGGAACAGTCTGAGGGATAATGGAAGCCCACACTTCTGACTCAAGATAATAAATGAAAAGATGAAGGAATAAAAATTGGAGACCAGCTGGACAGGGGCCAACTGGTAGGAATTTAGCAAATTGACCACAAAGGCGTGGAGGGGGAGGTGAAAATCGCACTTCCAAGCAAGAAGATGGCTACAGAAGCAACCTCTAGAAGTGCTCAGGCTAGACTCGTGCTGTTGACATGGGGAGAAAGAGTATCGCCAAGGTAATTGAAAACGGGTCTCCAACTCCTTCAGGCTCGCCGTAGTGAGTTCACTACGAGGGGAACGATTTGCCGATGCGGCGGCACTGCCCTCCCCCTGCTCTACCTCTTGACCAGCTGTGTCTTCGCTGTGCTCCGCCATTGAGAGAGTGGGGGAAGGAGGAAGGCTGCTTGAATCCGAGGAAGATGCAGGAGGAGGAAGTTGCTAGATCGCGGCCAATGTGATCTTCGCGAGCTCCTCAAACGCCCTAGCAACCTCCCGCTCTCTCCGGTTCCTTTCTTGGAGTATATGTTTCACTAGGGAGCGCGTCGAAGTGGGAGAGACAGGTAAAACCCTACTGGAAAGGCGAAGAGGACGACGACCTGGGAGGATTTTTATAGCCCGGGGCTGAGAGCCGCTACGATCTTCCACCGCTTGATACATCCCAAGGCGGCACATTCGAACCGACGCAAAATGTAGCAATCCAATAAATAGATAAATAAATAAATAGTTACATTGAGTTAAATAATTATTATATTAATGAAATGATGAAATTATATTGTTATTATATAATCATATACCACTGGAAAGGTCGTCCAGAGGCTTTTCAAGGGCGCTGGTTTCATCTTCATCCGAGCTCGGAGCTGTCCGCGACAGTGATTCTCCCCTGACTGCGCAAGAGCTCTTAGGCAGAGAACTAGAGCCCTAGAAAATCTTCCACCACGACCACTCCTTGGTAGATCTAGACGTGCAACTTGGCTGAGAGTAACTTCTACCAGTCCTCTATCATCCCCAAGAAGCAGAATGAGATTCGGACCCCGGCATCAGAAGTTACGAATTTTCTACCGAAGTCGCGCCAGGTTGGTTCCTCTGTTCCTGAACGGACCCACCTCCACTCTTCTGGCAAGTACGATCGACCTCGATGACCTCTAAGGTTGCCGTCAGTCCCATCTGAAAGAAGACTCGTCCACGGTCGTCTTGGTACCAGCCCCGCCTCCATCCGAGTTCAGGACGGCCCGTGGCATCTCCATCTTCCAGTAGCAAGACCCTAGGAAGTGGCCAGGGCCAGAATAGACCAGCACTGTTCCATGACCTGTACCATCCAGCAGCCAACTCAGGGTTGATCCAGAAAATTCGAGCGTCTTCCTGGGCCAGATAGGAGTGTTTTGGCTCTGGTCTCGGCCCATTTGGAGTTCAGGAGCTTCCGTGGCGGCATACTCTTCGACCGACTGTTCTGCGATTCCAGAAGCTAGTAGCACCGACAAGGAGTCCGACGCAACTAGTGTTAGCTCCATCCCCTCCCCTCGCATGGCCGGCTGAAGGCCCCTCCCTGCGTGGAGGTAGTTTTGGGTGTAAGCACTTAACCCCCATCCCAAGATCCCCCTCCTGTGTGAGGTGTAGTGTTGTAGCCTTCCTTTAATTTTCAGGTCAAGCACCATCGCCGCGGCGTGCGGGTGCGTACCCACGCCTCCCTGCTCGCCCTCGTCTCCGAGCGGGATCGGTGTTTTCACACCGGTCAGGTAAGCGTCTGCTACCCATTGGCTGGTTACTCGCTTTGCTCATTTTGTATTGCTTTGAATGCCTGTCGAACGGTGAGCCGAGAGCCCACACTTGCACACCTCATCTAGTGTGCCCACCGCGGAAGGCGAGAGACTGCCACCCCAAACCCACGCCCCCGACGTGCCGGCCCCCACTCAAGGTGGGAATCCCAGACCCTTAGGGGTCAGCCTAAGCCAGCCAAGACCCTTTGAATGATTGGGTCCTGCCTTGGACCCTCGCCATCGTCGCCCGGTCACCTTCGGGGGATCGTGTGTGTCGTGAGAGCAAGCCGTACGCGTGAGTCCGTGATCTTCTTTATATGCTTGCTGGTCTAGGTCCTAGAGTTGTCATTGCATCCAACAACATCATAGGGCTGTGCCACATCAGGCTGGCTTTTGACTTAGCAACATGACGAGGGAAAGTAGGGGGCACCCTAGGGCTTCCTTGCCCTGGTCTTGTGACGCTTTTGCCCTTGGCCCTTTTAGCAAATGCCGAGAGTGTTCTGCACCCATAATATTTGAATTAAATCCATAGAAATTATTATTTTATGCATACAAATCTCAAATGCTCTCAATTATATAATAAGAAATTAATGCACATGGCCTCTCAACTCCTTTTTATTAAATGATTAACCATAAATTAAATTAATTTGCATGAAAGACCCAATTTATGTGAAGTTAAGTTTAGCTATAACATATACATAATTACCTGATTATATGCACTTCAAATGATGTATGTGATGTGAATTATCATACAGAAATGAGCACTCATCATGTAGCATATCTCTTCATCTTCCTTTTCAATAGCTTGGCTCGCATTGGGTAGAGCCGATAGGGTGTTGCAGGAGATTATGATGCTCCTCCTTTCGTTCTTTAGATTATTATTCTCTTTTCCTTCTGCGACTAACGCCTGATGCGCCATGCAAGCTTCCGCTACCTCTTCATATGATTGCTGGTATAGAGATACCATATTTACTGCTCTTTTAATAGCAGGCAATTCATGCGGGCGAGAGGATCAACCTTATAGTCACTCATTTGTAGCTCCTCTCTCATGATTAGCTTTTCAATAGCATCTTTAAAGATGTAGCAATCTTCAATAGGGTGCCTAACCATCTGGTGATATGGGCAGAAGCAAGGACGACCTTTCTTTCTAGCATCATCTGGTCTCTTTGGCTCTGGTAAGGTAACCATGTTGTATGTGACAACCCATTCGAAGAGGACTCGAGTCCTGCCCTTGGGGAAAGAGTAAAGCTTTATCATTTTGGCCCACAAGGATGGGACTTCTTGCTACTCAGCTGGCTTAGTGGGAGGAGGGTTAGCCATTCCTTTCTCCTTTTCCTTCTGTTGGTCAAATGCTTTGAAGTCAATTGCATGAACTTCCTGGGGCGATGGCCACTTGTCGACAGACTTGCCCTTTTGACGTGGAGCAGTTGAAGCAGAGGGGGAGCTGGAGATGAAGGCTTCAATCTCCACAACCACATTATTTAATCAGTCAAAAGATCAGATTTCAATTCTAATCATCTTCCCGGGGATCTCCCGCCTCAAATTTTGCTTGCAGATTTGCACTGCATCCTTCAGATGTAGTGGTCGCCTGCATCTCATGTTGAGATTCTGCCATCTTTTAATGTACTCCACGATTGTTTCGTCAGGTCTCTGCTTGGAGGCGTATAGCTTTGCCACTATGACCACCCTTTCAGCAACATGGAACTGTTCCCAAAACTTCTGTTGCATAGCTGCCCAGTAGTTTATAGAGTAGGCCAGCAGGTTTGAATATCATTCAAATGCCAGGCCTGTGAGTGAGAACCCAAAGAATTTTAGCAGGTAGGCTTCATCTATTGCCAGATCGCCCATCACTGTCATGTAGTAAGCAATATATTCCTTGGGATGGCCTTTCCCATTGAACTTTTCGAACTTAGGCGGCTTGTTGATGCCAAGTGGGAGCATCTTTACAGCATACTGCGGTGGATATGGCACCTTGTATACATCAAAAGTGCTAAAATCATTATTTGTCCTCTCAGCCAGCTTCATTTCGATCAGGTGTTCCATGATTGATTTATTCACCATGGCCGGGTCCACCGGTCTAGGATGGAGATGCGCAGATTGCTACGTAGAAGGAGAGGTCAAAGCTACGGCCTGAAGTGCCAGCGACATCATTGGTGGTAATTGTTGCAACTATGGAAGTGCCGGTTGCACCAGTGGTGGCTGCAAGAAATGTGGCTGAAGAATAGCCTTACCATGTTCTATTGCTTGAGAAGTTAGCATTAACCAGGTTGGGAGCATCCCAAGATGATTCGACATGCACGTCCCACCCCCACGGGACAAGAGCTTGTCCAACCTTTTCATTAAGCTACTTTTTCAAAGCTTCAATCTCTTAGCGATAGTTCTACAACATCATTAAGATAGTTGGATCTAGTGCTGTCGCAGTGGGAATGCTCTCGAATGCTTTGCCTGAGGCACCTTTAGACGAAGCTAATAGAGGAATCTCTTCTTCTTCAGAAGTAATCATATTGGTAGTTAGAGTGATGATAGCTTGCTTTTATTTGGCTACTCTAAATATAGCAGACAGTCCAGCCACCTGCAGGGGTCGACCCCTCTCACGCAGAGTTCTATCTGGGGCTTTTATTGTGCAGGAGGTGTAGGGGTCGACCCATTCCAGCACAGGAGTTGCGAATCCATTCTAAACCCATTCTTTTGACCTTTAAACTTTTCCAAAATACCGCCTAATGTTTCTTAGTCATATAAGGGTGTTTTAACACATTTTAGATGGGGTATTTGGGTCTTTTGGGCACTCCAACTTGTATATATATGTGAACTCCGAGTTTGATGGATTTAACCCTAATGAGCTTATGTTTATTATCTTGTAGGTGAAGAAATGGGACAAAGGAAGGAGGAGATCTTGTGGAAGAGTTTTGATCTACTTGGAGGGATTTTTGGAGCTCATGGTAGAAGAGAAAGTGGAGCGGCTTGAAGAAAGGATCGAGGAGATGCTCAAATCGATGCCATCTGACTTCCCTCCGAACTAGGGTTCAAGAAACTTCTTCTTTTGGCTTATGGAGCACAAGGGGATACATTCTACAACCTTCGTTCATCTATCTACGATGTTCTTCACTATTTACATTTTGGTTTGACCTGTATCGATCATATTTTTACATTTTCAAAACTTGAAAATACATTGTGGGTGGACCGTCTGTGTACGGTCGTGTGGTTATTGCTGCGATTGCTGCAGCGTGTGAGTGTGTGGATTGATCCCGGTGTTGGATCATTGTGGAGACAAAGTCTCCGTGTGGTTGGAGTTTTTACTCCGTGTGCTTCTTGTGAAGCAAGTGAAGCCTCACCATTTTGGTGAGGGGTGAACGTAGGCGGATTGGTTGTCTGACCGAACCACCATAAAATCCTCATGCACTGTGGTGTGTGTTTGCTTGCTTCAATTCCTTTCTTGATCGTGTGGGCTCAGCGAGATTGAGAGATCGATTTCATGCTAATTTCATTTAGTTTTCATCAATCTCGGTAATTTTGTCGTTAGGTTATAAATTGGTCATTTTGATTGGGGGTCAATTCAACCCCCCCTTCTTGTCTGGTCACTATCTGGGCCAACAATTGGTGCAACGACCCAGCATCTGGGCTCGAGTAAACCCGAAACCACTTGGATCCTAAGAGGCCTCCCAAGAGTGGTAAAGCTTCGAACGGATAAAAGGAGTGTATGAAGGTGCATAGGAATACATTGAACATCCAGATAATGCAGTAAACAATTACAATATTTGATCAGAATTTCTAAAATAGAAGAAATAAAATTACATTTTCAATAACAATATTTACCCCCACCAATTCCGTGTGGGGATTCTGAGCGCTCCCTTATTTGAGCATCCCAAAATGTTGGGGCAAATGTTGGCTGTCGTTAAGCAGCAGGCTAAGGTGCTATGTAGACTTTCAAACAAAACCCATCATGATGTTTGGACACTATGATCATGTAATTGCCTCAAATAAGTTCACCATATGAAACGTGTATATCCCATGCATCCTCTAGCCACGGGACTCGCAGCTCAAGTGAGCAACACTTTCATGGCCCCCACTACGGACAGTTCAAGCTTTTGTGAGCTACGCTCTCTTTTTTCCCCTTATTCTCTTTCTGACAAACGGGAGAGCGTTTACCCATGAATGCCGTTTTAAACTGATAATGCAATGTGGTTCTTGCAGTCATTTCATCTGGTTATTCTACCGACATCAGTTTAATTTTTTGCTTTTTATGCAGTTCGCCGATGATGTATATACCCCAATAGATGAACCTCATGGGACAATCCAAGCAACCTTGAGCCGTACTGTGTCCCGAATGTAACCACACTATGCCCGGGGTGTAAAATGTGACTAAGGAGAAGGAAAGAAGTAATGGTGGAGGAAGAAGCCCCAAGTTGTGTTTAATGCGTGGAAAAGCTTGGCACCTTGCGAAATTATTGGCCCAGTGGCGGAATAATTCCTCTTTAGAAGTACCATTCCGTTGGGTTGAACCCAATGGTGGGGGTATCGTTCTGTTGGGTTGGCCCTAACAGACTTATCACCACTATCACAGTTATAGCTAGCCTAGAACCATCTGGGCCTCAACATAAGTTAACACTAGCCTCACCGAGGGGTGTTTTTAAAGTATATTATGCTCGGGGTTTGTCTTGAATGGACTCTGTGATGACGTGTAAGGTCTTGAGATGCAACCCAATCCGTATTTAGACTAAGTCCAAAACGTGCACAGGGTTTGACATGCACGGACTATATGAAGGCGTGCAAGGACTTGGCTTCAACACAAAAACGTGCACGGACTAATGTTCTTGGCCAAGGCCAGAATGTGCATGGACTCATATGCACGGACTTAGAATGCAGTGGACTGTTCATCCACTGACTTGGAAGAATAACGTGCACGGACCTGTTTACTACCTCCACGGACTTCAACAGGAACTGCACGGACTTACCATGCAGTGGATGCAATGTGCATGGACTTACTCTGCAGTGGACTGTACATGCACGGACTTTAGATGCCAAACGTGCACGGACTTAAGATGCAAAATGACAACAATTAGACCACCTCTTGAATTACCTGGATGATGTCACAGCTTCCTCTGCAATCTTTTGGTTCTCTGCTACCTCTAAACTGAGAACTGTAGATTGAAGATGATGGGGGACATGCTGATTATTTAGATTCCACTCGGGGGAAAATAAATATTTTGGGTCTTCCACTTGAGCATGAATGTCGAAGGGAAATACCCTAATGATTATTTAGATTCCATCTCGCCACTACGTGGATGGTCTCCTATTCCTACTCGACATGACTTAGAGTCGGGGGACATGCTGTCTGATTTAATTCGTGTACTAACAAGCTCATTCATTCTTCTATGATAATAAATACGCACATTAGTACTTCAATTGCCCCCCGAGGCCTCCTGTCTTTGGCGTTTAATCAAGGGTTGTCCTTCTTAGGAAGGGCGTAATTAACGCCATAACATTTTTGGTATGGCAGACTTCTGGTCCTAACTCGAATCCTACAATCAACTGGCCAAGTTAGATCGAGTGCATAATAAATTGCCACGGTAGTGACTAGCACGCTTAATAAACAACCAAATAACCAAATCAAATAATTAAAATAAATAAGCAAAGCGAGAATGAAATATTCCACTGCAACAGGTCCGTAGCCCATCCATAAAGCAGTTTGCCTTCAGAAGATCAGTGCTCACTAGGTGTTGAGCATAGGGTGCCAGACGAGAGAATTGTAACTCATATTCCGCCACTGCCATCATGCCTTGACGTAGTGACGTGAATTCGACCACCTTCCTCTCCTTGACATGTTCAGAGAAGTACATTGCTCGAAAAAGAGCAAGAAACCCATTCTAAGTATGTGGTGCATCTGCAGGTGGTGCCAGAATAGACTTCCATCAAGTACGAGCATCTTTATTTAACTGGAATGTGACGAGACAAACCTTCTCTTGGTCGGCACATTGCATGACCTCGAATGTCACTCCCTGAGCTTTTATTATAGTGGAAGGAAATTCAAGAACATGAATAGCCAGCATGATAAGCCTCTCACAAGCAAGAAGATCAGAGCGCATGACAATCACATGAAAGTAATTGCACAAGTAATTTCTCAACTTCCACTTTATTTCATAATAATAATGTCAAAGTACATAAGATCCTTGACTCTAATCATTCTTACATCATAGACTTAAGAAAATAGAAAAATTACAATAAGACTGGACTAGACACTTGACAACTATGGCTTCTCTCGGTTCATTTGACCTTCATTCACTCTGGGACCCGCTACTTGTATACTCTGAATCTGATTCATTAAACCTTGTAATTATGGTTACAGGTTAATTCTCACAAATGGCCGCCGAAAGAGCTCAATGGCGTGAGATGCAACACACTGTTCAAAGTTTAACCCAAGCCCTCCAGCAGGTTGCTCAAGGAGGAGCTAATCGAGGAGCCAGAGATTTGTATAGGAATTTTCGGAGCATGAACCCTCCCAAGTTCGCTGGGTCTACGGATCTAGATGAAGATGAACATTGGATTAAGGAAATTGAGTGGATTTTCTGAGTCATGCAATGTGCCAACGAGGAAAAGGTCCCACTCGCTACTTTCCAACTAGAAAGGGACGCACGTGCTTGGTGGGAATTGGTCGAAGCTACTTTACCACACGACCAAGTACTATGGGAAGAGTTCGTGAAACACTTCAATAGCAAATAATTTTTCGATCGGGTGTAAGAGAAGAAGGTCGTCGAATTTGTCGCTTTGAAGCAAAGGGGTTTATCAGTAGTCAAATATGAAGCTTAATTCTCAAGGTTATCTCGGTACGCTCCACATCTCGTGGGTACCGACAAAATGAAGGCAAGGAGATTTCTCAATGGCTTAAGGCCGCAGTATATTACTCAACTTGCTCCGATGGATATTTAAATATATTCTGATATGGTAAGGAGAGCCCAACTTAACAATTCATGTGGTCTGGTAGTTTCAAACCTTCCTCGGGAGGAAAAGGCCCAATGACGGGCACAACTTCAACAAGGACGGGCGTAATTTCAACAAGGGTGGACATAACTTCAAGGGGACAAGAAGCCGAGGACATTCGACAAGCAAATTGTCCCTATATCGGCAACATCAAAGGAATTATGTAAATTCTGCAAGAAGCCTGGACACAAAGCCGAGGAATGCTGGAGAAAGCTCGACGCATGTCTTCGATACGGGAGTTGGTAGCATAGGATCCCGAATTGCCCTGTTCTCAATGAGCAAGCTCCACCACTGGCAAAGCTTCCAATTATTGCAAAGAATCAAGGGAGACTCCAAGCTCTTATGGATGCGGAACCTACCGAGGAAGGAAGTGTCGTGGAAGGTACTCTTTTCATATACTCCCGGTATGCCTCTGTCTTATTTGATACCGGAACTACGTATTCATTCATATCTAGAAGATTTGCTGGTTTTTTATCTATGAAGCATGTTCCATTAGATTCTACACTTGTTATTACTACCCCTATTGGAATGGGAATGAAGATTAAACACTTTTACCCTACTAGTGAAATTCTAATTAGTGGTCATAACTTACCCGCTGGATGAAGATTGCCAGGCAGCCTTCGACAAGCTCAAGGACTATCTGAAGACCCCTCCAGTGCTAGGCTCACCGGTGAAAGGACGACCGTTGATATTATATATAGCAGCCACACACAACTCCCTGGGAGCAATGCTAGCCTAGAATAATGAAGAAGGGAAAGAGCAAGCCCTCTACTACCTCAGTCAAAGACTGATCAGAACTGAGGATAAATATACCTATATTCAGAAGATCTGTTTAGCACTGGTCTTCATCGTCAAGAAGCTTCAACACTATATGTTGTCGCATGAAATTAGTCTGATCTCCAAAGAGGATCCGCTGAAGTATATCATGTCTCAGCCGGCACTCAAAGGTTGCCTGGGCAAATGGGCAGTGATCCTCATGGAGTTTAACATCTCCTATGTACCGCAAAAGGCTGTCAAGCGCCAAGCTATTGTAGATTTCTTCATCGAGCATCTGGTACTGGAAGACTGTCCACTGGAACCAGAGCTTCCTGAAGATGAAACCCTAGAAGCTGCTCAAGCGCAGCCCTCCTTGTGGCAACTATATTTTGACGGTGCTTCCAGAATTGACACCTCAGCTACTGGATCAGCCAGAGTCAGAGCAGGGGCAGGCATTGTCCTCAAATCTCCAAAAGGGGAAGTCATACACACATCTTGTTCGATAAACAAGCAGTGCACAAATAATGAAGCAAAGTACGAAGCCCTGATAATCGGGTTGCAGATTACTCTATCCATAGGAATTCAGATGCTGGAAGCATTCAGAGACTCCATGCTAGTTATAAAGTAGCTAGGAGGAGAGTTTGATGTGCGAAAGCAGGAACTCCTCTCCTACCACCAGCTGGCAACTCGCCTAATGTCAAGATTCTACTTCATCAACATCAAGCATGTCAATCGAGGACAGAACGCTCAGGCGGATGCCCTTGCTAAACTGGCAAGTTCTTTGGCGATCCCGCCAGACACAAGCATGAACATAATAGTTATCAACCATCAGTAAGTTCCCAGTGTGACAGAGGTCTTATCCGATGAACAAGACAATGAAGTGGCAGCTGTGGAAGAGGTTCAACAGCCCGATTGGTGAGAACATCTCCTACGCTGGTTCCAGCACCATCAGCTCCCAAAAGAAAAAGAACAAAGAATGAAGCTCCTGAGGGTCAAAGACTCTTACGAGATGAGGAATAGAACTCTATTCTGAATAATGGCAGATGCCCGAAGAAAAGTCTTACTGCGCTGCTTGTCTTCAGTAAAAGCCGGGCAGGAATTTTAAACTATTTTAAATTGATGTTAAATCTGTATTTCTTAGTGGGTACATCAAATAGGATGTTTTTGTAGAATAACCTCCAGGTATTGAAAACTCAAAACACCCACAACATGTGTACAAGCTATAGAAGGCCTTGTACGGATTAAAGCAATCACCAAGGGCATGGTATGAAAGGCTCACCTCATTTCTAATTGAAAATTATTTCAAAAGAGGTAAGGTTGACCAAACTCTCTTCACAAAAAATCAGGTAAAGACATATTAGTAGTTCAAGTATATATTGATGATATAATCTTTGGAGCTACTAACAATGTCTTATGTGATGAATTTACAGAAATCATGCAAGGAGAATTTGAGATGAGTTTATGGGTAAACTAAACTTCTTTCTTGGATTGCAGGTGAAGTGAACGCCTAAAGGTATTTTCATAAATCAAGCCAAATACACCTTGGAGCTATTAAAGAAATATGGGATGGCAAAAGTAAAACCCATGTCAACTCCGATGGGCACAACCACGAAGTTAGACAAAGATAAAAAGGGTAAAATAGTAGATCCCACACTGTTTCATGGTATGATCGGATCACTATTGTACTTAACAGCATGCCACCCTGATATTCAATACAGTGTATGTCTATGCGCCTGTTTTCAGTCTTGTCCTAAAGAATCTCATTTATTGACTGTTAAATGAATTTTTCAATATTTGGTTGGCACAGTAGAATTTGACTTATGATTTCCCATCGGTAGTTCATTTGATCTAATTGCATACACTGATGTGGATTATTTTGGATATGTTATTGATCGTAAAAGTACTAGTGGGTACTATCAGTTTCTTAGTGGGTGCCTAGTCTCATGGGCCTCCAAGAAACAATATTCAGTAGCTCTCTCAACGGCCGAGGCTGAGTATGTAGCTGCTGAAAGTTGTGGAGCCCAAGTACTTTGGATCAAAAATCAATTGCTTGACTTGAATGTTGAAGTGAATTCAGTTCCAATTTTGTGTGATAATACAAGTGCTATCAGTTTATCTAAAAATCTAGTTCAACACTCTTGAACTAAACACATTGACATCCGGCATCATTTTCTGAGATATCATGTAGGAAAATGAGATTTTGAGTTAAAATTTCTTGATATATACAATCAATTGGCTGATATCTTCACAAAAACCCTAAACCATGAACAATTCAGCAAAATAAGAAGAGAACTCAGCATGTGCAAGGGTGAGAGCATACATACCTAGATTTCCACTAGGTTGAATGTTGCGAATAATCTTCCAGACAAAGGTGGCAGCCCTGGGAGGAATGGCAAAGTGCCATAACTTAGCCTAGGATCTCCGAATAGTCCCCCTAGGCCGAAGTAGCTCACATGCCGACTTGATAGAAAAGTTCCCTCTTGAGGTACCAGTCCAGATGCATATATCAACCTCCCTACTAAAATGAGTGTTGGGGATATGGAAGTCAGAGCAAATTAGATCTCTGGCTGGATGGTGGGAATCCTGGATGACCTCCCTCACAGAGGCCAGGGGAGCCCCCGTAGCCTAATGTTGTCATAATTAGGGGCTAAGCTTAAGAGTGAGCCATTCCCTGACCAATTATCCCTAAGGAAATTAATGCTATCCCCATTCCCAACTATCCATCGGCAATTAGAGCTAATGAGATCCTTCGTCTGATTAAAGATAGTAGTTGGCATGCCTGTAGGGAATGGTTGGGTGTAGTCTGCAAAATGAGATTTGATGAATCTTCACTGAGCATAGTTGGACCAAGGGGAGGACCCATGGATAATGTTCCAGAGGGCTTTAGCTGCCAAGGAAAATTGGACCCTATGCAGATCTCTGATGCCAAGACCTCCTTCCATACGGGGCTTTTGAAGTTCTTGCCAGGCAACCCAGTGATGACGCTTGATTCCCTCATTGCCTTGCCAGAAGAAGTTTGCACACAGCCTATCTATTGAACTAAAAACCATCTTAGGGATGAAGTAGGAAGAGGCAAGATAGACTGGCATACTTCGAAGAACAGAGTTAATCAATATCACTCTACCAGCCTGAGATAGGAGCTTAGACTACCAACCTTCAAGCTTAAGCTGCACTCTGTCAATTAGGAACTTAAAGTCAGAGCATATATACCTCCCACACTTAACTGGGATTCCCAGGTAACAGAAACCCTCCGACTGATGTCTGTAGCCAGTGAGGGAGTGAATGGATTGTCTAAGGGTAGGGGGAGCCTTGGCGGAGACAATGAAGCAGCTTTTACTTGTGTTGATCTTTTGCCCAGAGCTCTGCTCATACTTGATGATGAACTACTGGAGGGAAACAATATTCTGCTTGCTGGCATTCATGAAGATTAGAGTACCATCCGCATACAATAAGTGTGTGATCTACAATGCCTGTCTAGGCCTACAATATTTCCTTAGGATCCCAGACTGAAATAAGGTAGAGAGACCCCTGCTCAAAACTTCAGATGCAATGATAAACAGATAGGGTGCAAGAGGGTCTCCTTGTCTAATTCCTCTGCTTGATCTATTTATTAGTTTGTTTCCTGATACGAGGCGGAGAACATAGGTCCTAAGACCACCATCACGCATAGTGAGAGCCTCCGGCCAGGCGTAACCTGACTTATAGCCATGCACCATTCGATATACCGAGGAAGACAGGGGGAATAACTTTTAAGTTTTATTTAATTATCATGTGGATGTTGCAAGGGAAAGACACACCATTCTTCATGAAATTAGACAAGCAGAATAACAAAATTTACTTTATTAGAACACTGTGGCATTACATGCTCGCTTATTGATTTTATTTACATGAAATAGGGAATGAATCCGACAGCATGTCCCCTTATCTTGGATCATGCCAAGCGAGAATAAGAAACCATCCACGCAGAGGCGAGATGGAGTCCATAAAAGATTAGAATATATCAATGTCTGAATACCACGAGGTGGGATTGAACTAAGACAGTATTCATCCGCCGAGGCATTTGATATTGTTATTCCCGAGAGGGAGTCAATAGAGACCATGCAGAGACAGGACTCTTTAGATCCCAAGGGGTTTAGAGATGATGTAACATGACAGAGATCAAAATTTGTTTCGGTAGCATCTGCCCTTTATTTTGGACCATGCCCGGGGGAGTATAGGACATCCATCCACGAAGTGCTGGGATGGAAGCCATAGAAAGACGAGCGTATAACCCGAGATCTGAAAAGATTGACATATAATGAAACACTGTCAACCATCATGGTGTTTTATTAATATTCCCATTTTGGGAACAGTCGGAGAACATGCAGCGGCAGAACTCCGTGGACCATTAGGGTTGGGAGGAACATCACGGATGGACCAACATAATGTAGGGGGTTAAAGCCCGTTGATTTAACTCCCATAGGTTTGAGTGAGGAACCCTAGCTCCCCCATAATGTGGTGAAAGTTTGCATGAAGGCTATTTGGGTTGTGACATTAGGTTTAAACTAGGCCCAGGGCTTGTTAAGGCTACTGGGAGGCTATGGGCCTCATAATGGTTTGAAGAGATTGGAGATTTTGGAATTGGTAGAATAGGGTGGTCAGCACAGACAGAACTCGATGCGGGGTGGTTTCGGTGCGATGAGATGTTGTCATCGGTGCCCTGGCGCAAGAGGGAATCGGCATGAAGGTGGTTCGGCATGAGGGGAATCAGCGCTAAGGTGATGGGTGTGAGGGTCTCGACGCGAAGGGCGGTCGGCACCCCTCAAGTCGGCGCGGAGGTGGGCTCTCAGGCCCCGAGAAGAACAGGCACTGAAGGGTTTATGAGACGCCAATACTTTAAATAGCGCCCTTTTGTGTTGACGCGATTTCTAATCTCTCATGATTTATCTGGTTTTGACCCATACCACGGGTTCTTTGGCACTACTATCTCAGGTTCAAGATAGAGTCCCTATTTCTCACGAGTTTTCACGATTACACCTCAATTCTTGGAGATTGGATGACCCTCCACCGGATATTTCTTCCGTCAGACTGAAAGTTCTCTCTCTAAGACCTCCATAAGTCTCCGCTAGTCTTGGATTCTCTCAAGGTAGTCAAGCTGATTGTACCCTCAAAATCCTGGAACCCCTGATTGTCATGTCACTCTCAAGAAACATGATGCCCTAGCCATCACGGAGCGCTATTTTTGGTGTTCTGTGAGAGTCTGTCACTGTCTAGAATTGGCGACTAGTACAGTTGATGCCATATTGAATTAGCAACCACTACAGGCGATGCTATTTCTTCGTACCTGCACTGTTCATAGAATTGGCGACCATTACAGTGGACGTGGATTCTGTAATTCGTGGTGACCTGAGTGGACGCCAATTATCCTAGATTTTGTATATGTCCCGATTTTCATGTGATTTATCACCATGTCATCCTGCCCAAAGTTCTGTCCTTAAAATTCTTATTCCAAGAATCTACCTTAATGTTCCTATAATAGCTTATTCATTTAGAATTCTATTGGCTATAAACTTTAGCGGATGTCTAAATAATTACATGACTCAATGTTTGGCGTTAATGGGGCCCGGTCTGGCCCTGGGAGGAGCACCCGAAAGTACTTGTGCCCATGGGAGTTAGATTGACCACGGTGTAGTATTGCACTGAAGTGCATGACTTGCTTGATTTATGACATTCCACAATCTCTCTAGTACTTGATATTACTTGACATGACATGCGTGACTTACGTGACCCGATATGGACAGTACTTGAATGAATGAACAGTCAATATGTCATGACTTGGCTTGATATTACATGACTTGGTACTTGATAACTATACTTGAATCTCGTGAATACTTGCTTATATTGTTAACTCTTGATATTCCACTCTCGATATTCTCTTGCATTCTTGCATACATAAGCATGCCACATTATTGAATTAGTTAATTACTTTAAGTAATATCTGGATTAGAGATATAATTCCTACTGAGCATTCACTCATATAGTGTTTTTCCTTATTTTTTAGGTAATTCCGATGATGAGGCTCAATCGGATGGGGGTGACCATGGGTGAAGAGCGTAGAGTTATTCCCGGACTATCCAGCGGTTATCACTAGATCATCTTTATCTTCTAAACGGGCTTCTGAGGACCGTCTGCGTAGTGGGGCGGCCCAATGGAGACTGTTTCCTTTATGTTGTGGCCCAGGAACCTTTCTGTTCTAAACAGCCCATCGCGGACCATTTTCCTTCTAGAAATGGCCCATCCAGGACCGTCCTTGTCTTCTTGTGGCCCAATGAAGACCGTCTTCATCCTTTGATGCTGGCCTTTGTCCTTCTAGCCTAGTATTAGTTGTTACGGTCCATGACAGACCATTTTGCTTTGTTGCAGCCCATTTATGACTGCAACTCATCTAGAAGTGTGTTTTTCATGTGTGCTTGTGTGCCTCAGTAGCCAGGCCATGGACGGCTTGTGCTGTAATCAAACCCTGATTGTATTCCTGTCTTTTGCAAACCATGATCTTATGGCTTCCCATTCAAATTATTGAAATTTCACTTGATCCTAGAAGATAAGCTACATAGCTTGACATTGAAATTTCTGGCCGATTACAATGAATGTCTAGATATTACTTGGAATCTTAGATCCACCAAATCAATGTCAACGCATCGTAAGGGCCCAGTCTGGTCCTGGGAGGAGTGCCCGAAAAGTACTAGTGCCTCGGGGAGTTGCAATGACATGGTGAGGCATTGCACCAAGTGCATGACTAGCATGTTGTCTATGACATTCATTTTTCCTGAACATTTCTACAAGTTATTAAATTCCTACATGGAATTTATCTCTACATGACTCGCTTGTTTGCGTGCTTGATCGACCAATTCCTGGAAATGATATATCTCTGTTCTACTTATTACGAGTTGTTCTTTTATTCCCATCATGACTGGTGAATGTTATTAGCTCCGTTTTTAATTATTCGCATGATTATTAATTAAATTGGTTAATTACTTAAACTTTGCCTGCTATTACCTACTAAGCTTTCGCTCATCTAGTTGTCCCCCCTTTTTCAGGTAATTCTGAGGATGACTCGCAAACGGATGGGGATGGGTAGGAGTAAAGACCATGGAGTGAACCTAATAGATGATGGACCTGGTGGCTATCTTAGCAGTAGTGGTGTCCTTGTAATGGCTACGTTGTCTTTGAGAGAGTCAGTTGTATTAGGTCTTTAAAGAGTTGTAATCTTTATTCTTGTGTAGCTCAATTGGTGTCGTCTTGTAAGTTGTCAGTTGGCATTTGGAAACAATTCTTCTCAATTTCTAATGAATTAGCAGTTTTGAATGAATTCCTTTTTTTTCTTGCATTTATCATAAATAAATATAAATATTAAAACTAGCAGTAATGACACCCTTCATCTTTACAAACCTCAACCCATGAGTAGTTGATAGAAGTTGGGAGAGACCCATCGTCTTCCACTAACGTTAGGTCTTCCACTGACTTTAGTAAACAAATACGAACACTTTAGCAACAGCAGGAGTGCGGGACTGCAGGAGGGAGAGACGTGTGCCAGACTGCCAGGAGCCACCCTTTTTTTGTTTGTTAATGGCCCCCCTCTCTCTCTCTATCTCTCTCTCTCTTTCATTTGTCACCACTACAAGCTATTTTTCACCTTTAGATACCCATTTGTTACCTTTAGAAGTTATTTATCACCCTTAAGACCTATTTGTTACCCTTAGAAGCCATTTGTCACCCTTATGATATATTTCTTACCCTTAGAATCCATTTACTTTTCCCCCCTCCCTTGCTTTTCCCCCCTCACCGTAGACCATCGCCACCTTGTCCCCGTGTGCCCACGGGTGCCCTGCACACTCTCCCTCTCCATCGCCAACCAGCACCACCGTGAGTGCCGGCCAGCCCACCGTCGCGCTCCCCTTTGTAGCCACGTCGAAAAAGCACCGTTGCCCCTCCGGTGTCGTGTCGTGGTAGTCGATCGCTGTTCCAACCAGACCCACACTATCGGCTGTTGTCCAGCACTGCTACAACTGCTGTCCCGTCGCCCATCGCCATTTCGCCATTGAAGCCCGTACAGGGCCTCTACTGTGAGCCAGCTCCCCCACTGCCCCTTGCTTCTACTAGTGGTTCCTCCTTCCCCAGTCAGAGGTAAGTATCTTGTAATAGCTCTACAGCAATTAGGTAATTTTAACCGATGTTGGGTACTCCACAACAATTAAGTAATTTTAATGTATTTATATAGCAATCTTAATGATGAATCCCAATGCCAAAGTTTGGATGTTTTGACAAGGCTATGAACGATATTAGGGACATTACTTGGTTTGGAAGATCCTCCTTTTCTTTTTCTTATTTAATTTTTTTATTTTATTTCTCGCTATATTGTATGTGGAGTCAACTAATTTTATTGAAATATGTAGTTGATCTTGTGCTTCATCTCCACAAAGGAGCAAATGACATTACCAATCCGCTCTCCACTGTTTGCTATACATTTTTGTAATAATTTTTTCCTTCTACATTAATCACATGAAAGCTTTAGTATACTTTCTATAGGTGAGAAGTATGAACTATTGTGAGTACCACTGGTAAATTCATGTGTCTCTTGTCATGTTTAGCGCGCGGGAAGAACGGCGCTGTTTCAAGGGCACACCGGAGAACCGTGGCACCGATTCAGCTTGATTCACTCGCCAAACGTCAGCCGATGAGTCCAGTGATGATCCCGAAGGTCACCGTTGATGAACTTTGGGCCATGACTACTGAAAGAAGCCTGGCGGAGTGTTGATAAAGCTCTCGACGTGCCGTGTGGCCTAGGTCTGGGCTCCGTGTGTATTTGGTTCAAGCACGTAGGTCTTCCGTTGGCACGACCTTCGGCACCATGACTTGTGCTTTTGACTCGGTCTGACTCGTGCTCAGAGCTCCCGTGTGGGATGATATTTTGCCTCGACCAGCGGTCATTTGGCCTCTGACGGACCCACCTTCGCAAGAAGTCAAACCCACATTGGGTGACCGGGTTCTTCTGCTGCCAGAGCCTCTAGCTTCCCATTGTGAAGGGCCAATGGTGCTCTTCTTCCTTAGGAGAGTCGTCATTGGGGCGGGAGGCCACCGGGTAGACTACCGTCCTTGGTCGGGTGGCGGCGTAGGGTAGCGGTGCGACAAAGTTGACACCGGATCATTGGGCTGGCTTGGTTGCACTGTCGGTTGGTCGTGGAGTCATGTTGGTTCTCCTGAGGCGAAGTTCTTGGCATTCATTGCAGGTGGCTCGAAGCTCTGGTAGCTTGAGAGGCTTCATCGGTCTACTTTTCTTCGGCTTCCGTGCTCCCGTAAGCCGTGTCATTTGCCTTTACGGCTTGATCACCGGTCATCATATTTTGAGTGTCAACAAATGCCCCCCAGACGTAGGTGCTGAAGGTGAGACACGAACGTGGCAGGACCAATGGATGAGCTTCGTCTAGATTGATCTCCTTTGATGATGATAGCTCAAAATGGCACTTAATTTTATCATCGGATGCTCAAACGACGCGACTGGGGCTATAAATGGCGCGGTTGTAACGGCGCGCCCTTGACCAGAGGGTTGAAACGGCACGAGGTTAACCGACGCGCCGCCTGGCTTGAATGTTTAAAATGGCGCCGCCCTAGTCGGTGCGCCAAATGGTTGAAACGACGCGCTCCCGGGGTGCGCCGTTTTAAAGGGTTCAAGGCCCATTATAAAAGGCTTCCACCATTTGGTTTTTAACCTTCACTTTCATTTTCTTCAACTTTTTCTCTCTCCTTAGCTTCTTCTCCACTGTGGCGCCGAGTGAGTGAGGGTGAGTTTGAGAGGGTGAGTGTTGGTCGCTCCTTTCAGATTTTTAAACCCAATCTTCGGGCCTAAAGAGGAGGAGGAGGACGGGGAATAAAGGTCAGCCTCTGAAGAATGGAGATGAGGCGGGGAAGGGACCAAGTGGTAGCTGAGCTCCCCATTCTCGCTGGAGGTAGGGCTGGCTTCTCAGAAACTCTCTTTGCAACCCACAACTCGGGTTTCTTCAAACTTCCTTTTTTCTCGGCAAACAGCTTAACCAAACTAACAGAATAATCTTCAAAATCATCGACGGCCCCTCTCAGCAGTGAAGGCGGCCTAGCTCTGGCAACATTTTCTTCACTAAGTGGCAACAAAGGTGACTTCGAGGTGCCGGGCTGTAGGGGCCCTCTGACAAAGTGTTGGCAGTAATCCCATGTCAGAGGTCCGGAATCCCATAGGATAGACAACGGTGACTTCCGATAGTCGAGGCCTCTCTGGCTCACTTTTTGGCCTTTGGGGATAGGCATAGTTCATCCCTGTAACTATGCACCGAGGCCTAATCCGGGCTGATAGCCCAATTTAAGAATCATATTCCAGCCCTTGGAGTCTCATCATCAAATGACCACCCAGCATTAGGAGCTAGGAGGTGGACTATGTTAACTTGGGCCGGTGCCGACGGCTGCTGCTATTGCTGAGGAGCGGGCGGATGCTCTGGCATGGGATTCTAATGAATCTTGAGGTCCTGTTGCTGTTGTTGCTGCTGTAGAGTGGGTTGTTATTGTTATGGTTGGAACTACTACTGCTATGCCGCCTGCTGTGGCCTAGCTTGTCTTCTTCTCTCTTTTATACCTTCAATTAACTTATGCATTTGGGCCCAATCAATCCTCTGGCCCTAGTGCAAATCATAAACCAGATCTCTAAATTGGTAACATCTCTCAATCGTATGCCCGGGTTATCGATGGTATACACAATACCTAGACTGATCAGCTGTCGGATTCCAATTCTAACGTTCCAGAGGTAGTTGTATGTCACCAGTGTACATTAAGGCCGAAAAGATATTCGGAAGGGTCTCTGAGAGTGGTGGATAGTTGGTTCTTTTCTGAGCTGGTCGAGCAAATGCATAGTTGGCAGGTGGTGGAATGTTATAGTACTGGGGTGGCTACTGGGGTTGTGGTGGTGGTGGTTGTTGCTATGGATGGGGTGTGGGGAATGAAGGCCGTGGAGCTGGTGGAGCAAAAAATTGGGCGTTGCACTGTGGTTGCTGCTGGAAGTGAGATGGGGCGGACTGGTTGACAGCCTGCACTTGCTTGTTGGTTTGAACTCCCTTAGTTACTGGGCCCTGGGATACACATTCACATTCACATTTCATCATTTTTTCATAAACCAAAAATCTTCTTCATTTCATCATATGTCAGTCATCACATAATGTGTGTCAACAAAACCAAAAACTAGAAAACTACAAAAACCATAAAAAGCCAAAGAAAGTATCACTCTGTCGGTCCATCTCCCAGGCCGCCACTATCCCCGGTGCCCTCATGCCGCTTTGGCGGTGGCTCCATGGCGCTATGCTGCTCCTCTTCCCGTGGGTGTCTCCGCTCTGCCTCCTCATTCCTCCGGCGGGTGGAAGAGCTGGCCAGAACATCTCCCACCGACGCGCTTGGTGCCGCGCTCCGTGAGCCCCCTGTTGCGCTGCTCCGGGACACAGTTCGCTTAGGTGCTCGGCCCATCAGCCAGACGGTCTGCTCCATGGTCCAGGGCTCGATCTTCAAGTCATGGGCCTGAAATCGTGCCTCGCGAGCCTCGATCCGGTACCACTCGATGTCTGTTGCCTCTCCACTCAACCAGGTCACCTCTCCCCGGAGCCGATCAATCTCTTCCCGGAGACGAGGCACCTCTGCCGCTTCTGCCAATGCTGCGGCTAATTCTCTCGCCTGCACATTGCATTTTGCATATCGGTCAGTTTAGACACATGCATAATCATGAAGCATTTAAGGAAAAGTTTGGTGTCTTACCCGCTCCACGAGGGTAGCCTCGGCCTCCTTGGCTCGAGCTACGGCTTGGGTGAAATCTGCATCTCGCTCAGCCCGTCCCCCGGCTGGCTGTGTAGAGGAGGACAGTGCATCCGGTCCGGTCCTCTGGGCACCCTCAGCCCGCTGCATTTTCAAAGGTCGGTCAGTTTGCATAAGCATTTTAGTTTTAAGTCTAGGAAAGCTCACCAGGAGCTCCAAAGTCGCTTGGTACTCATCCCGCTGCTGCACCGTAGCGTGGAGTAGTCGCTCGAGCTCGGCGATGCGCCCTTGTGGGTCTAGCTGCATTCAGAAAGCAAGTGTTATGCATATAGCAGTCGTTCATTCATTCATAAAAGGTTGAATGTAGCATTTCATACCGGTCGTCAGGTACCGCGAAAGACCTGGCTGCCGTACCGACGAGTGAAGGCTTTCAGATATGCCTCATCACTATCCGCTCATTCTGTCACGGCCTTACCCTTATGCTTCCAATCTTGAACATATTTCCTGGCTCGGCCGCTCCAGTCGATGTCACTGTCAATCCCTTTGGCAGATTTTCCCGGGCGCTCATCATGTCGGTGTAGGAATCTCACCGCGGGCTGGTGTACTCCCCTCGTCCTCATAATCAGACGATAGTGAAGTGGCTCAATTACGTTGATGCAATGAAGCCAGATGTCCCGTCATCGGTAGGCTAGGGAAGCCTCGACCTACGGCTGCCCCGCATGGTCCTCATCCCTATACGGTGTCCAACGCACCTGAAAGGACCATTCATTCACAACATTTGTTAGCATTCATGTAAGCATGTAAAAGCATATAGAAACATGTAGAAGCATGTAAAAGAGTTCAGGCTTTTTACTGATGCGTGTGGGAATGAGTCAAGGTCCTCGTGAACCGCCCGAGACGATCGCTGAATTGACCCTATGCTTCGGGCTACGTTCCACCACCTCACGATGGGAAACCGACCCGGGTATAGCTCAACACCTCGGCCGATCCCAGGCAGGTATGTAAAAGCCAAAAACTGCATTTGTAAGAGATGTCAGCATTTCAGGTAATTAGAAGCATAATAGAAAGCATAATAGGGGCATTTAGGCATTTTACCTACAGAAAGGGCGAGATGCCGCCTAGCATGGTCACCCGGTCAGTCGCACTGAGCGAGTGGAACAGGAAGGCCAACACTGCTGCTCCCCACACATATTTCCTCACTCGGCCCAGATCTGCCAGCAGAGGTAAGAGCCGGCAGCTGATCACGTCTGCCTGAGTCACGAACAAGAGCTTCCCAAACAATAGCATTAGGAAGCGTCTAAGGACCATGTCTCCTTCCAGTCCCGGCTCCGCTGCCACGCTCAGACGCGCCTGCTCGACCACTCGGTCGATGTGCTGCTCTGGTAATTCTCCTACTGTCGCGGCTGCTCTCCAGAGTCCCAAGCTTTCTTGGAGCACCGACCGCGATAATTGGGATGATGGACGTCCCGGCCTCATCAGATCCAAACTGAGTAGCTCCTGTGCAAGCTCCCGATAGTCCACCTATGCCCACTTGGACACCACCTTGCCATGAACTCGCAAGTCGCTAATCTGGGCCATGTCTTCCAAATTCGGTATCATATGCCCCGACCAGAATATGAAAGCTCGGCTGACCGAGTCCCATCTTTCATGTAGAGCCAGCAGGAGGGCTGTGTCCACTCTAGCCACTTCAATGCTTAGGACTTCCCCGAAGCCCATGGCAGCCAATCTCTCTCATTGATACTCCGGCAGTGCGAGGTAGACCGCTCGGACTTGTAACCATGTAATCCGCGTTCGTCTTTTCCCCTGCACGTTTAAGTCATAGGGTTAGTCATAGAGTCATAGGGATTAATTGCATTGCATTTACAATAACCAAAAAAAATTAAAAATTAGAAAACTCAAAAAATTGGATTTCTTGTTCTGTTGCAGTTAACGCACTCGTCTAGATGCGTTAAGAGCATAACGGCTACTGGTAGAGCCATTATGCTCCTACGCAGCCGGGATGGTGACCCTTGTTTCTTGAGCCCGTGGAGATGGCCACAATGGCCTACAAATTGTCCTAATGAGTCCCCAGACTCATTCTATACCCTTCAAACACACATGCAATTCATTTAAAAATTCAAATTTTGATTTTTAGGGCGAAATGACCTACCTCCAGGTCTTGCCCTCATTTCTTCTTCGCCGGGGGAATGGCCTCTCCTTCAGCACCGGTGGCTTCTCCCGTCCCTCCTTCGCCTTCCTCTACTCCTCCTGGCACCGTGGGAGCCTCCTTCTCCGTGGGATGGGTTGCCGCTGCTGCTGCTGTTTCTTCCTCCGTCGACGGGCTCGCCGGTGGGGAAACCTCACGTTTCGACCATCCCTTCACCTTTCGCACCACCTTCCTCTTCTTCCCCTTCTCACGAGTCATCTTGGCAGGGGAGGTTTCACCGGAGCTAGTCACCGGAGGGAGGGAGAATGAGAGGTTTTTGGAGGGGTTTTGTTTTGGTACGATTGATTTGAACGAATGGGGAACATGAGGGACCCATTTATTTTTTAGCAACCCAGGTAATTTAACGATCTGTCGAGCAGCCGTTATGTTGGGCATAATGCATGTCATCCAATCCGTCATGTAACTGGGTTGTTAAATTGTTGAAATCTTGGTTCAGTGGACTATAACGAGTTCCCTCGCATTCGTTATTTGTGAGATATGGCGCACCTATATAAGTCCATTAAAGGGTTGGCTTATGTTTTCATCCTGTTGAAAGATTATGCCTTGATTGATAAATTACTGTCGTTATTATTCATGGCTAAACACTGATGCAGCAAGCCAAATCATGAAATCCATCATGAAAATCATACGCCCGCACAGGTAAGTCAGGTATTCCCCCCACCCCCCCCCGGGGGGGCGCCCCCCCCCCCCCCCCCCCCCCCCCCCGGGGGGGCCCCCCCCAGTGCTCTGTCCCCCCCACTATTGTACTCTCTTAGGTTTATTATTGCTTGCTCTGTTCTCCTTCTTCCCCACGATGTATGCTTCTCCTGTGTATTTTGCTTTTATTAATAATAAAAAGAAGGAAAGAAGTCCCCGGTTGTGAGGGATACCGTGGCTCCTGCTATGCTTCCCCTTTGTGCCTCCGACATGACTCCCCATCTTCTTGCGTTTGATTCAGGGCATGTTCTTGTTCCACCGCCGCTCCCAACCATCTCATGATGGCCCCCCTGGGTCCCCAGGAACCTACTCCTTCATAGTATGGGTCCTAGGGAACCCCATTCGGAGACAAATAACAATAGCCAAGGGTCTGGCAATAGGCTAATTAAACTTCCATCCTGAAGTCTTAAACATCACTACCCATGGTCACCGGAACCCCCTCATAGTCCAATGCTCGGGGCTTCCGCACCCAACTTGGGCCATGGGGTAGCCGCTCCCAGCTTACTCAGCAGTTTTGGAGGTCGTTTCGGGTCTCCCCGTAGGCGAGCCTTTATTATTACACCCCACACACCCCGAGTGTGAGAGAGATGCTACCGGATTTTTGTCGGAACTCGAACTAATTACTAAACTCGTCAAAAAATGCGTGAACGGAGCAGAGCAGTGATAGAATGTGAAATGGCGACAAAGGCTCTCTGCACTTTGAAACTGAAATGAACATCAAGCTTCCCGTTCTCACATGCACCAGAGCATAGCACACCCCATACATGAATCAAAATAGCTCTCCTGCTACCCTCTCCTAAACAAGGATTGGAAAGATTCATATGTCGAACATCAAACAGAATATATCATTCCCTCCCCCAACATATGCATACGCATTTACATGCGTAATTGTGTGAAAGGTGAGGGAGGAAATAGCAAAGAAGAAAGGGGAGAAAACTAATCAAATGAAGAAAGCATTGCATGTGTTTTATCTTAACCAAACAAACAACCTGAAACAATAAAATTCATCAAGAGTGAAGAGGAGGCAGTTCTGCCAGCCAGTGGCTGCGCTAATGCCCTGTGCCTTTGGGGTCGACTCCGTTGGCTGGTCGCCCTGCTACTGGGAGTTTCGGTCGACCGAAGTATTTGGTTCGATCGATCGAACCCTGTTCTAAAATAAAAATAAAAAATAGAAGAACAGGGGTGAACCGACGCACACGCGGGAGCCTTCTCACACTTTCCACATGAGTTAGATGAGTGAACAATTTCATGGATCTTTTTCTTTAATGTTCTATTTTCTTTTTTCATCCATCTATATTTCTCATCTAGCTCATCATAAGCAAGTTCCCACTGTTCATTTGAGATAACTTCTGTGTCAGAAATTACCTAATCATTGTCACTTTTTACCATAAGGCACATATTCTTGACAAGTTCTTCAATGTCGTGCTCCTCGTCAGACGTGGATTCATCCTCGTCCTTGTCACTCCATGTCACCTTCATGGTCTTTGGCTTATTGTCCTTGATAAATTTTCCTTTCTTCTTCTGCAGCTCGGGGCATTCTCCTCACATATGCCCCGCCTTCTTACATTCATAGCAAATTATCTCGGCGGCCTTGGATGGATCATTTTGTTGTCTTGGCTACCTCTTTTCTTTCTTGAACTTCCCGCCAAATAGTCTCCTTTGGCATAAAAATTGTCTTACTTTTCTTGTCAACATGGTAACCTCTTCATCATCGGTGGTTCCCATTGACTCCTCTTGGCTCGAGATACTCTCCGGGGGTGCTTTCAAGGTGATTGGTTTCTTCGTCTTCGAATCCTCTTTCGTTCTCTTCATGATGTTTATCTCATAGGTCATTAATGACCCTATGAGTGCATCCACGGTGAGCATTGACAAGTCCTTTGAGTCTTCTATCACAGTCGCCTTGGTGTCCCAACTTGGTGATAAAGACCTCTCTCGAGTGACTACAGTCCATTTGTAATCTCCATGAGACGTGCGAACATCTCAGAGATATTTTCCTCATCCTTCATCCAGAACAACTCGTAATCATGGATTAACATATTCGCCTTCGTCTCCTTCACTTCTGTGATACCTTCATAGATAAGTTTTAGCTTGTCCCACATTTCCTCTGCGTTGCTGCACATGGAGACACGAGCATGCTCGTTAGGGTGAATAGGACACTGAATAATATTTAAAGCATTAAAGTTAATGGTGGCTTTCTTAATGCTATCATCATCCCACATATCCTCACCAGGATGTAAGACATATGGACCATTCCTAATGACAGTCCATACTTCATGACTTTGAGCACACAAAACACGGTCATCCTATTCTTCCAAAAAGGATAGTTACTACCGTCAAAGAAGGGTGGCCTATGAATAGAATGCCCTTCGGGCATCAACCCATTGTTGAGATTGTTAGCCATCCTAAAAGATCACTCTTAAACCGCTAGGTTCAAACAACGACAGAGCCGAGGCTCTAATACCAATTGGAAGGACCGCCTCCTAATCGCCTCCGGGAGGGAGAGAAATGCCGAACCATAGGAAATCATGAATGATGCCCTCATCACCTGTGTGTTCATTTCGGCTTTCCACTTATAGACTTCATCAGCTGTTATTGGTTGTGGTCAACTGCTTTAATCCTGTATCTGCATTTTTAGATATAAGTTCCTTTTCAGTAGGCATTTGATTGGGGAGATTTTATTCCTTAGCGCTGCTTAGGTTATCCGTGAAGGGTCTTCTTTTCTGGGCATTAGGTCTTTAAATCCGCAAGTTTCATTGAAAGGGATCCATTCACCCCCCCTCTAGATCTCTACAATTGGTATCAGAGCGGGTTATCTGCACAGAGGGTCCAGCGACCTGCAGATTGATCCGGATTTTGATAGGTGCATTTCTCATTTTTGCCTACTCATTTTTGATTGATAGATTTTGTGCATTCCAGAGTGGGTGGTCCTGATTGCTTTCCATCTTGCTATGTTGGCCTTTTTGCTGCACTTCCGTTGATTCTCGTGTATTCTCATCTCTTGTTCTTATTCCCTCAATCGACAAATCATCTCTTAGATGGCTCATCCACCAATCTTCTGTGGTATTAATTTTGATATTTGGCTGGAAGATCTCCATCAGTATGTGAGGTCAAGTGATCCTCATCTGTGGGAGGTAATGACGCGTGGTCCTCACAAATTGTCGAGAGACAAATCCAAATGGACCAAGAAGGATAGATTTAAAAATTTTATCAATATTAGAGCACTAGATTTAGTAAAAGCATCTCTTGATAGAGCCTCAATTGATTGCGTTCTGTCTTGCAGGTCAGCCAAGGAAATCTTGGACAAGTTGAAGACTGCCGGCTGTGAAAACTCTAGTCAATGCATGATGGCTCGAGGGAACGAACATGACAGTGATCAAAATGAAGAACAGGATGATGAACAAGTGAACGTCTTCGAAAGTTATACCCGGGATGATTGGATCGTTGCCGATGACGAATTGCTGAAGTCACATGATCAGTTAAGGAAACAGAACAAAAAAATGAAACAGAAGATTGAGCATGGTAAATTCAAAACTTTCTATAGTGTTTGTCCTACATTAAAGGAGTCATATGATGCATGTGTGTTAGATGTTCATAATTTTAAAGAACAAAATGCTTCTTTAAAAATTGAGAATCAAAACTGTGTGAACATGATTGGTAAACTTGAGGATAAGCTGAATGAGAAAGATGATGAACATCAAATGTGCATGCAAGAATTGAAAAGGCGTGAAGGCTTTAGAACAGTCCAAGGTAATCTCAAGGTAAAGAAAAATAGACTCGAATAGTTCAAACATTAACTTCATGTCAACTTAAGAGATGCGATCGATTTAAATGGAAAATTGTAGAAGAGATTCAAATTTCAAAGAAGGTTTTAAAATCAGATGAATTCAAGCAATAGAAAAAAAATAGACTTTAATACGATGGGAGGCAGAATAATATGACATGACAATGGGAGAGAGGGAGATTTGCGACCCACTAAATACCTAGCTCAAACAGCCCATCAAGGCCCGCCAAGCCCTAACAAGTGGCAACCTCTGTGAGGCCCACTTGCTATAAGGCCACATTCGCCCTAGGCCTGTGTAGCCCATCGAGTCTTAGCTCGGTTACCCAATCGATAGGCCTCCCCACACTCGAGGAAATTCTATAGACAATCTTACCGAGCCATCCCAAAGGTAGAGGAACGTTCTCCCGTGGGTACCCACATTCCAGACCCTCCCCCCCCCTCCCGACATAGGTGAGGGATGCCCCCTTATCCTTTATGGATTAGCTTGGCATCAAGACTCCCGGCGTCCTCGCTACCGATGTCTATCCAAGCGAAGGTTACGCTATTACCTAGAAGTAGGAAACCCAAGAGATAAGGAGAGAGCGAGAGTCCTTGACCGGGAAGTGTCCCTCTTAAGGACGCAACGTCTCTCAGGCCCTCGCATCTCTTCTACCTAGGAAAGGGAGCCTGCAGCTATATAAACACAGAGAATCCCTCTAGAAAGATAAGTTAACTCTTAGTCACTTTAACTAGTGGAGAGCTCTCTCGTGTCCCTTCCT
This sequence comes from Amorphophallus titanum, assembly GCA_024336825.1. Taxonomy (NCBI): domain Eukaryota; kingdom Viridiplantae; phylum Streptophyta; class Magnoliopsida; order Alismatales; family Araceae; genus Amorphophallus; species Amorphophallus titanum. The sequence goes on from JANBPO010006362.1 coordinate 1,349,374, forward strand.
CTCTTGCCCCCTTTTCGCACTTTACTCTTACCACTCGCTGACTTAGACATCGAAAGATTTTTCCCAAGTTTATAACCCCGGGTCCTCTGATCGCTCTCTTCCCTCTTTGCAGTACCTTGTGATGGAGTGGCTGCGCCTTGCGAATGCCCTAGATCGGACGGCTTACTGTTGGCACGAGATCTTGCCTCTTCATGACTCTTTACGTCTAGAACTCTCATAGGTGAGACCGCACGTCAAGAGTCGTGTATTTATCTAACAGTCCAGCTCATACCTCACCAGGAGGTTACAACAATAGATAAATATTTAGAATAGAAAATACGAACTCAGAAATATCTGTTCGCCTTTATCTCCAGCCGTTTCATCACCTTCGTGAGGTATAGAGTCTGACTTGTGAAGGAAAACTACACGTCGATCGTCAGAACTGCTAACAACCTAATAGTTATTTCAATCTGAGCAACGCTCTGTTGCCACACTTGGCGCCTAGTTTGCCACATCTCGATCATCCGATCATGAGGTTGGATGACTGAGATAAGTTCTATCCTGAACTTTGGTTCAGTGCTCCTAAGCTGAGGAGCACTGAACTTAAACTTTGGGTTTTCCTGTCATCTGATTTTTTTTGTGGGAAATTGGGTGTCAAAGTGTGGCATCGATACCCTGGCTATGCCACACTTCTTTTTTTTAACGGCATTTCATTGTCATTGGCCCTTTCAACCATCTTGTTTCTTAAATTTGCTTGGTTCAATATGTTTTGCTTCTTCTGTAATGTTTGAAAGATGTAGTCCATTAGATTTGTGATGCATTTAATTCCAGATCCTCTTAACACTTACATTTCCTGCATGAACTTCTATTTCAGAGCACAGAAAGAGATATCGGGGCTTTGTCTCTTGGAAGGACACAGATCAGGTGATACGTCAAGGTGTCAGGCTGGTGAGGAGGCTCCATGGAATCCAAAATTTTTGGAGTTTCTGGTTCTATGTTTGCCTTGGCGGTATCCACTTGAAACGTCTAATTTATCAACCATTCTTGTGGATTCCCACGGAAGAGTTCTCAAATCCCACGGCTTCTATACTTGGCCCGCGATAACCAGAAACAAGGCAGGTTGGCACACAAGGGATATTCCATGATCGATTGCCTTGCCCCACCTTTTTTGTGTATTTTCTCTAGGGTGAGCAGTGTTTGTATGTATATATATGAATTGGGGACGATGGCTGCTATTGTTAGCTATTGCCTCCCATCATGCCGAAAATTGGGTTGACAGAATACTTTCCTGTGACCACAAGCTTCCACAGGTCTTTTGTATAAAAGCCATTCATTTGCAACTAGACGCGTTCGACACCTCAGACATGTCTAGCCCTCTTCTCAGCTGATCACATAACCTTCCACCACAGCGACGATAACTTCGTGCAGGAGCTCTACAGCAGGCTCTGTGAGCAAGTGGTAGAGCCGCGTGCATGTTCGACCACCACCAAATCTCAACGCTTCCCCCCCGCACGAGGCGACCTGTCATTCTAAATGGAACTCCCGAACCTCAGAAGCGCCGATAAGCTGGATCTGAAGTTCCGAGGGTCTTCCGGCGCTATTCAGGACATGCTTGGTAAATGGTAGATGCACTATATATATCTTTTAGGGATTTTTACATATTTATCATTATAAAGTTTGATTTTGTCGAATATATCTCTCACCTGAGCATATCGAATCGACCGCCTCTTCCTCACGCGGACTAGGCGACGGTGACTTCCCAGACTTCAGCCTCCTCCTCGTGTAGGCCTTCGTCGGCTTGGGGATTCTCCGGGCCTGCACCCATTCGGGAAGGGGTGCGATGGGAGCTAGCAAATGAAGAAGCATTTGGGTTAGATGAAAGTCCTCAGGCTCCCAACGAATAACAGAAAAGAAAATATGTCAGCCGCGCCAGTGAAAAGAATTACCATGTTCGGTCTTCGCGGCTGGAGGCGGGCTGGAGATTGTCTCCTCCACGAGGGCGCAACCCCAGGTGCAGCGGCTTCGCACACGACCGGAGTGGAAGCAGGTATTGGCTCTTCCGCAGGGATTGAAAGAAGAAACCCGTATCAAAGATCTTATTCCACAAGGCGAGAAAGTGCTAGGTGGAACCGTCGGCAAAAAACTCTAACCTGTGGGTTGGCTGGGCTTGGACTGAGCAACCGCAACCGCAGCCACGAACCTTTCGGCCTCGGCCTTCCTTTGCTCTAGCTCCTGCGGATTGACTGCCTTGCCGAAGACCCTCACAGAGAGCACCTCCTCCGCTCCGGCTAGGAGAAGGAAGCACACGCATCACACATATATATAAAAAAATTTTACTGGGAAATGGTTGGACCCTGAAAGGCATCAGCATCCAAAGGTCTCATCGACGGGACGACTCGGCTTGGCCCGGGGCGCGGCAAACTTCGCAAAAGAGGGAACTGATGGAGGAGGGAAAGCTGACGTTGTCCGAAAAACCTCCGCCCTCTTCCGCTCGACCTCCTGCCGCGCAGCCACCTTGGCAGCGGCAAGCGCCTTCTCCACAGGCGACCTCTCTTGACGCTCTCCAACAGCCCTGGGTAAACGGGTGGGAGTGGACGGCGGCTCTGACCCAACCCAGGCCTCTTCTGCAGTGGGGATTGGCGAAGGCGGGGGCTCCTCCCTAGCTGATGAATATAAATGATATCTGGGTGTGAGCAGCTTGTGCTAAGACGAAGATGAAATCCACCTGAAGGACAATCTTGACAAGAGAAATCTTACCTGCAGGTTGGCTTGGTTCGGCCTGGCCAATCTCAAACGCCTCGAACGATGGGATGGGAGGCGGTGGAGGAACGGTCTTTGCAGGCTGGGCAGCGTCCGCTTTCCGGCGCTTGGCCTCCCGTCGTCCAGCGGCCTTCGCCTCATCCAAGGCCTTCTTTACTGGTGATTTCGCTTGGGGCCTCTTCGCAGGACGGGGCAGAGGAGTTGTGGTCGAAAAGGATAATAGGAGACATGGATTTTGGAGGAATTTGGATTAGGCTGGGATCTCAACAACCCATGGGTGTGGGTGACGAGATCCACAGCCATTTCCACTAAAAATGGATGTACCGAGCAATGAAGGATATGCTTGTTACAGAAAATAAAATGGAATCTATACACATTGAACACATAGATCTTATTCGTATCGGGGACCTTGATCAGAATGTGCACGACCCATTGAGGCAAAGACTCATGCGATGCTGTCCATGAGGGCGCTGACTCTCATCTGTCAGAATAGGACAGGTAGAACCAGGGACCCAGTCATGGCGATTGAGCGGCCCTGGCATCCTTCCCATGGTGCGACATAGCTGGAGCATCAAAAGGGGGCATAAACAATGACAAAAAAAGGGCGCGTAATGAAAATCTGAGAATGGGAGTTGAAAGAAATGAATGCAAAGATAGATCCATTCATGACTGAACAGCAAAAGAGACGCTCGTCCATGAACACAGAAGGGAAAAAGAACATCTATTCATCTCTTTAAACATCGGGAGAAGCAAATACATTATGCTAGAACCAGGAAATCTTGGCAGTGATTCCATGAAGAAAATAAAAAAAAAAGCATACACAATTCAAGAGAAATAAGAAGGGGGGAGGGAGGGGCATTGACCCCGTTACTTCCCCAAACACACATACCTTTTCTCTCTCTCTCCCTTCCTCTCTTTTCTCCTCTCGGAGGTAAACACGCGCAGGTGGTGCTGGGGATTCTTTGCTCGAGGAGAGTCTGATCTTCCAAGGGGCATCCAGCGGAGGAAGAGGGAGGAGCCTCACTGGTTCTTATAGCCGCTGAAGAAGCTTCGATCAATGGAGGGGTTCGTCCATGTGTCCCCCTGCTCATGCCTGGTGCGTGCGGATCTCAGACGGGTGTCGAAGCCATGGCTCGTGCGTGAGGCTCCCGCTTGCAGTCGATGGCACAGAGGGCCACCAGGTGGAGCTTGCACCTTGCTATGGAGGTCCAATGCGCAGGGGCCTCCTTTGCAGGTGGGCGGAGCATGTGTGCTGCGCGTGCGTCCATTGGATCAAGGCGCCAGGAGTTCGCAGGGATTGTCTCGCCGGGGGTGCTGCATATGCTGGACGTGCATTTGTTGGACCAGAGCACTGGGGACCCTTGCCGGAGGTGGAACCGCTACGCACGTGTGAGGAGAGAGCGTGAGGGAGAGAGACAGTCGTCACTCTCCTGTTGGTCGAGCGCACAGAAGGCCATTGGCCCCGGGGGGGGTGTGCGGCGAGTTCGCCTTTCCCGATGATGGCTCCCTGCCAAATTAGTATCATTGGAACCCTTGGCATGTTAGCGTTCCATTTTCGCCACTTTTATCGCAATTGGTTGTCATTTGGGATCGGTACGAGCCCGGGAACCCATGTGACTCAATTAGGGTTGATTCGGTGGAATCACCCATTTTTTATCATTTTTACATCTAATTGATCCCTTCCAGAGTGTGAAAGGCTTATTTCTCCATTAGGGTTGTTTCCCCTTCGTTTTAGAGAGAACAAGGCGTGGAAAGGCCAAGTTCAGACCGATCCCCTGTTTTTCCCACTGTATCGCCTTAGCGGTCCTTCTAGTGACCATTTGTGTCCTCAAGCGGTCCAGTATGCGACCATTTTATGTTATGTCGGTTCGTGTCTTCGCGGTCTTGTGATAGACCATTTCTCTTGGCTCGCAGTCCATTGTAGGACCGTTAAGCTCTGTCGAGCGATCCATTGTAGGACCGTTAAGCTCTATCGAGTGGTCCATTATTAGGCTGCTAAGCTTATGTGAAATGTCAGTTTCGCTAAGCGGTCATACGATAGACCGTGAGGCTAGCTTTAGCGGCCCCATAGTTGACCACTAAGCATTATTTGACTTTAGTCAATGGTTTTAAATCAGTTTGGGCTAGCGGTCCTAGCTCTGACCATTTGTAGTCTTTAGCGGCCCATTCATAGACCACTAAGCTCCATTTGACTTCGGTCAATGTTTTAAGCCGGTTCGAGTTGTGTCCTTAGAGGCTCATTGGTAGACTGCTAAGTTTTGTAAGCGGTCCTATTATAGACCTTTTTTGTTGGTTTGACTGGTTAAGTCAGTTCAGGGTTGACTGGGTCTGGCGGCCTAGTGTATGACCGCTACAGTCACCTTACGGCCCATTCTATGACCGCCAAGTGTCTGTGTTCTCTGTGTGTGGTTAGCGACCCTTTGGCTGACTGCTTGGCTTCCCTAGTGGTCAAGTGATCGACCGTTTATCCCCAGAGTGCTATTTTCTTGATGTTTTGACTTCCAATTATCTTGGCTCAATCTTGTGATTTGCCCGTTGTCCCGTGGATGTCTTTGATATCCTATAAGGGCTATGACCATGTTATATAGCCAGGAGTGTGTTTATGTCGATTAGTATTCTATACTGCTTCAGAGTCGTGATTTGTTTGTTGTGAAACCCGGAAAATCCAGTGGTTGTATTGCGACCGCGTGAATTTATCGGAGTTCGTGTGTTAGATAGACGTGAACAGAATCTTCGAATTTTCACCTCCGCCATCGTACCCAAGATCGGTTGTGTGTGGTAAATTTTGTTAGATCTGATAAATTTCTATATACATCTAAAATTCATTGTGGCTATTTCTTACATTCGTTTAACTCGGCTAAGATTTCGTTAAAGTTTGTAATCACTCAATTCACCCCCCTCCCTCTTCGGTGTCATTGATCTCGGGACTTCAGACAATAGAATAGGATAAGTCACCCTTCCATGCATCATTTTAAAAAAGAGAAGTTGTGAGGAAGAAATCACGCTAACTGACCTCGAGCACCATATTCAAGGGTATGGACCCGAATACGATACCATAACTAGCTCCTCAAAATGGGCCCAAAAGTGTTCCCCCAGCTCTATTAGCTTTGTTACCAAATGAAACGTTGATAATACCTCCTATGCCTTACACACCCCCAAGTGACCTCGACGTGGGCACTCCATACAACCCACCAAATCTGGTTACGTGGCATCTTCTCACTGGTTTAAGTGCCTCCCGCCTATTTTACGAATTTCAACCATGTTCATGGCAGCGCAGACGTCAAGCTACCTTATGTGTATGGCCAAAAAGTCTTGGCGTTTTGGCACCCCATCATCCCACTATCCTCTGCACATCACTCGGTGCATGCCGTGTCATGTCTCTTAGCCACCTAACTTCACACGAACCCTGTGCCTAGGCATGGATGACAATCCGACCCCCACATGCATGCTTGTCTTGGGGCACATCACCCCATGGACGAAGACTTCCTTGCCCTCGCACAGGTATAGCTCGACTTCGGATGCTTGGCTACTTCTCGTACCTCTCTTCCTCTCTAGGGGAGTCTACTACTCCTCCCAGGAAGACGCACCTCCTCACGCTCGACGTTTCGCCCTGGTATGAAGAGCAGCCTTCTGAACGTGTCCTCGATGCTCGGCTCACAGATGGGAAAGTCGGCATCCTCTCGTCAGGACTCTCCTGCTCGGTCCCCTCTCTACAAATTCTAAGTGTTACACAACACTTGAATGATATTTGTGGGAATACGAGTAGAAGCCATGATACCCTCTGGAGACCCCCAGTCAGTGTTTTAAAACTCGACCCGGCCGGTCTGATCGCACCACTCGGTCTCAAAGTCGGGTTAAAATAATGGCTAGGCTGCCCAAGGCCTAAAACCCGGTCAGACTCGGTTAACCCGGCCCAATCAGGCTAACCCGATCCAACCCGATAAAATCAGCGCGACCCAACAGGGTCCAAGACAAAAAAGAAAGATAAAAGCCGTATAAAGTGCTTCAATTGTAGGAAGAGAGGCCACTTCGGTCATGAATGTCCTGAGCCGAAGAAGGTAATTAAAGTACCTAGCCCTCCATATGTTTATGTTTGTACACAAGTTTTAACTGCTCGTCCTAATCCTGTGTGGATTGTGGATTCAGGAGCGACCAAACATATAACTATGGATCGAGCTGGCTTCGTGGAGTACCACAGGATCCCTGTAGGCAGGCACAGAGTTTTTATGGGTAATGAAACCGGCGAAGAAGTCCTCGGATTCGGTTCATACCAACTCTATTTTTCAAATGGGTGTACGTTGATTCTATATAATGTGCTCTATGTGCCTGGGATCCATTATAATCTCCTGTCAGTTTCTAGCTTGTTATCTCTAGGCTTTGGTTTGACCTTTTCTGGTAGTTGTGTAAATATTGCTTTGGACAATATTATGTATGGGCATTGGAGAGGGGGATTTCTGTAGCCCATCTAAGAGCGGCCGAAGTAGGTCCAACGAGACCAAACAAGGCCCAGCTCTCCTAAGTGACAGCCCCGCAGGGCCCACTTAACATGAAAGCCCAATAAGTTCACTCGGAATCCAGCACTTCCTAGGCGGCCACTAGGCTCGGAAGTCCAAGCCTTAGAGGAAGACTCATGCCCCAGTTACGCCCCATGCTGGGATATGGGCTGGCGCCCCGCGCCCACTCCGACCGAACCATACCCGAGCTACGCCTATCGCTCGAATAAGAGCTGGCACACTTCATGCTTGGGTCGACCGATGGTTGTTTATCCACGCTACCATTGAGATCCCTTTATGAGCAGGAGTTTACAAGGGCACGAAGGGCCAAGAGTCCTCAAGGCTATAAAGAGCCCATGTCTAGGACGTAAATAGCCCACGTCGAGGATGTAACCCGCACCCAAAACTCCTCTGCTTACGGGACTCATGGGGCCGGCGCACTATTTAAACCTGGGACTCTCTCCAGCGAAAGGTAAGGCCACTACACGCCTAAACTCCCTGAGCAGGAACCACTTCACCACCCTGGTGGAGAGGGATCTCGTGCACCTCTTTCCTCCTCCCTCCATAGCTTCACACCACTACTCTACTGACTTAGGCATCAGAGGATTTTCCCAGGGAACCACCCCTGGGCCCCCTGATCCGTTTCCCTCTTTTGCAGTTCATTGACCTATGATCATCTTCTCCAACTCATGACCCGCGTGAGATCACGCCTCTTCATCTGGCACCGTCTGTGGGAAATGATCAAAGAGCCAGTATGGTGTAAAGGAGTTCAAGGAGGAGGTCCGCCAATGATAAGGCCAAGGCCGTGGTGGCAGTGGGAGAGGCCCCTTCTCAGGCCACACAGAACCCCCCCTCCAACGCCAGCGCCCCAGCCGACGAACTACCTCCACCCACGGCGATGGGGCTACCACCCAACGGGAACGCTGACGCTTTCCAAGCCCTCAATGTAAAACTAGATGTCCTCGTAGAACTCATGAGGACCCAGGCAGCTGGGGAGGATAGGTCATGCGTCCCCCTGAAAAGCCCCCCCCGTGGAGATGCATCCCAGCAAACTATCGGAGGCCGCTTCATCCTCCAAGGGCAGCGGCTCATTCGCAACAGGTCAGGAGGACCTTCGCAAGCCCCTCCCTAGGAGCAAGAAGTCTCCTCCACATCGAGGAGGGGAAAACCCGGGGCACGCCGTCCACACCTAGAGACTGAAGTCCCTGGGGAACGTCAGGATAGCCCGCCAGCTCGCCCCCCTAGCCCCTCGGCGCAACGACAACCGGAGCTATCCCTTCGACTGTGAGAGTTCGAGAGGCACTTCGTAGAGCAGGAGCGTACCCTACCTGCCCTACAGAGGACCTCTCCCGCAGAGGATGAGGAGAAATCCCCGTTCTCTGACTATATCCTGAAGGCGGAGATATCACCTAGAATCTCCATCCCAACCTTCAAGCCCTACGACGGCCATGGTGACCCGGCCGACCACTTCGACAGCTACGACGCCTTGATGACTCTCCACAGGACGTCCGATGTGATCAAGTACCGAGCCTTCGTGACCACCCTGGTTCAAGGTGCTCAAGCGTGGTTCCGAGCCCTCGCCCCCGGGTCCATACGAGACTTCAAACAGTTCGGGCGAGTATTTAAGGAGAGTTTCGCCGGTAGCGACCTCCCAAGGTCGGTAGCGGGGCTATTGGCTCTAAAACAAGAACAAGGGGAGAAACTCCGGACTTACATCAACCGATTTAAGTCGGAAGCCCTGAGAATCCCCTGCCTGGATGTTGCCTCGGCCATAACCGCACAGACCGGAGGCACCCGCGATGAGAATCTCCGTCGTGAACTTGTCCTCCACCCTCCCTCGACACTTGCCGAGCTAGTGACTCTGGCTCTCCGCCACGCTGAGTGCGAAGAAGTTCTCAGTGCATGTCGAGGTGTAATCGGCTCGAGTTGGGAGGGGGACAAGAAGCAGACGTCCGAGCCAAGCTCAGGCCAAGTAAAGAGGCGGAACCGAGACGGGGAGCACAAAGAATCGTCCCGAAAATATGAGCGGTACACACCTTTAACCGCTCCTGTGTACGAGATCTATGAAGACATCAAAGGCTCGGGCCTCCTCCACCGACCCGAGCCCATGAGGTCGAAGCATTGTAATCGCAGCAAGCACTGCCTATTCCACAGTGACCACGGGCACCATATAGGCGACTGCCACCAACTATAGGATGAGATCGAGTGCCTCGTCCGCCAGGGACACCTATCTCGGTTCGTGTCCGGGCATAAGGATGACCGAGGCACCCCAACACCCCTCGCGGGGTCCACATCAATGTCATCGCTGGAGGAGCTGCATCGGGAGGAGATAGTAGCCGAGGAAGGAAGCGTCATACTGAGTGGGTGAGCCGAGCCATTGAGCCTCCCAAGGCCCCGCCGAGTGAGTCACAAGCTATAGTCTTCTCAGACCAAGACCTAGAAGGGCTGACCACCCCGCATGATGACGCCCTAGTTGTATCGACCACAATAAACCATTGTAACGTAGATAGGATCCTAGTTGACAATGGTAGTGCCCCCGATGTATTATCTTATGACTGTTTTCTCAAGATGGGGGAGAATTCATCTAAACTCCGCCCGATCCGACCCCCCCTTTGCGAGTTTAATGATCAGGCCACCTATCCCGAGGGAGCCCTGAGCCTGCCGGTTACTCTTGGCACCCCACCCAAAATCGTTACGGTTATGGTGGACTTCATAGTGATCAAAGGTATGACGGCATACAACGCAATCTTCGGCCGAGGAATCCTTAGCCAAACGAAAGCGATGTCTTCTACCTATCACCAAAAAATGAAGTTCCCCACTAAGCATGGGGTGGGGGAAGTCCGAGGCAACCAGGCACTGGCCAGAAGGTGCTATATTATCTCGGTTGAAGCCACAAGGTCGGAAGGGAAAAATAAAGGGCCCCGGGAAATTGACCAAAACCCCACAATATCCGAGCCTGGAGGCGAGTTGCTAACGATTTTCCTCAATGACAACCCGGCCCTAATCTTTTCTTGTTTTTCTTTTCTTGTTTTATTTTATTCTTTTTCATTTCTACTTGTTACTTCCGATGCTCTGTGTGGAGATCGGGTCAAGCTGTGTATCAGCGGAGGCTTGTGCCTCGTAAGGATTGGTTTCTCGTCGTCAAGCTGTGTGTCAGCAGTTTGGGATTGGTTCCCAGAAGCTGTGGATCAGCGGTTTGGGATTGGTTCCCCGAAGCTATGGATTAGCAGTTGTAAGGGATTTGTTTTCTCGAAACTGTGGATCAGTGATTCAAGCTGTGAGTCAACAGAATTCTCACTCGGGTTGAGTGGGGGGTCGATGTAGGTCTGCTAGCTGCGGACTGAACCACCTAAAAATCCCTACGTATCGTGGTTTGCTTAGTGCGATTGATCCTTCTCCTCTATCCACTTCACAAGTTGGTGTATGAGCTAATAGTGTTCGAGATTGTTTCTGATTGAACCACTAATTGTCTGGCTTGGTTCAACTTGATAGAGTTACTTTTGTAAGTACCTGGACTTCTGGTGTCTGACTTGGATCACTGTTATTTACAGTCTTTTAGTTGTTCAAATCTTGTCTTATAGTGAGCAATGTAAACTATAATATAATTTCCATTCTAGTTGAATTGTGTGGTTTTAAATTAAGCGTAATTTTTAAAAAGAGATCTATCCACCCCCTCTAGATCCCATCTTGCACCTAATAGGGGCAACCAACATATTATTTTCTGTGTTGACTAAAATTTTTAGAGCAACAAACAAATTATCATGATCAGACTGTGTAGAAATCTTGCTCATGAAGGTGAATTGTCTGTAGGTAAAAATTGTGTTTGTAAATGAACCTGCTGTGATTTCACTATGAGGACCAACAGTCTGCAATTGTGATCACACTTTTGCATGTTTGTCCTTCTGATTAGATTTATCTTTCATTGATTTCCACCTGCCATCACTTTACAATGATCTTTCTTGAGGGCTAGTTTCCAAGATAACACAACAATACACCCCACCTACGCCACTGGTGCAGGAGGGCAGGGGTTCGATCCCCGCCTTTCCCTCCCCTATAGAAAAAAAACACGTACCTATCAAAAAAAAAACCCCATGATTCTTTATGCAATTCCCTTGTCTTTTGGCTTGTCTAGTCCTTATCCCCATCTAGAGTCAGGTATATTGGTTGAAAACCAATAATCTTCCTCTCATGGAAAACATCTGGTGTAACAATGCCACGTACTATGACTCTGATATGTCATTTTACTCTATTTATCATCGTGAGAAACTCATGCTAGACATGCTCGCATCTGCCATACGCCCAAGAGGATAAAAGACAATCATTTGGCACGTGAACCCAAGTGCTCTGTCAGAAAATATTCTCTTCTCCAGGACATGTAGACTAATGGAAAAATAGAGAAATCATATTTTATTATCCAAATCATTTCTGGAGCCCCTGTTCTACATAAGAAAGGAGCTTGCAGAAGAATGGAAGTGCTGCAAGGGAAAGAAGAGTGCTGCTTAGGAAGAGAAAAGGGGAGAGGCTGAAGAGAAAAGAAAAGAGAGAGTTCTGCGTGAGAAGAGAAGAGAGTTTGTGAAGACGAAGAAGAAGAGAAAAAGAAAGAGAGAGCCCGTGAGATGAAAGCTTGAGTGCAGCCAGTACCTTATTGAAGGCCTATTCGTGTGTGGCCTCTAGATCAGATCCAAGCCATTCTTGCTCCTTGAGAGCTACATATTTTTCATTTTCTTCTTTTATTTTCTGTTTGTTCTTTGTTTCCTTTATCAAGCTATTAGTCAGCGGAGCAAGCTGTGAGGCTCAGCTGTAAGAGAATTTGTTCCTCGGGCGTAAGCTGTGAGGCTCAACGGGTAGTAAGCTATGATGCTCAGCGACGTAAGCAAGTTGTGTTGCTCAGTGGTGTAGCCAGCTGTGATGCTTAGTGGTTCAAACTGTTAGTCAGCGGAAGCCTCACTCTAGTTGAGTGGGGGGTGGACGTAGGTCTGCTTGGTGCGGACTGAACCACCTAAAAATCGATTGTGTCATGTGGTTTGGTTGTGGTGTGATTGCCTTAGTTTATCATTCTACACTTACAGAGTTATACATATTTCAGTTCAGCACTGGCACACTGCCAAGTGCTCGTTGTTTTACCTCTGCGACTTGTTCTCACAGCTGTTTGCATAGGCGCGCTTCATTCGTTTTAGTCCAGGATAGCAACCTTGTTATACGCCAAGTGTTCGAAATCTATTCTGTGTGAACCTCCATTTGCATCTAGTTTCATTCTGTTGAAATTGGGTAGGGCGAGTTTTTATTTGAGCATAAATTTTTAAAGGGGATCTATTCACCCCCTCTAGATCCCGTCCTCACACACAACAATTGGTATCAGAGCCGGTCTCTAATTGATCAGATCCAACAATCTGTAGAGTAGATCCTGCTCATTTTGGTGCAATATCATTTGTAGTTCATTATTTTGATTTGATTTCTGTGGCTTTTCCTCAGGTGTTCAATGGTTCTAATTTTGAATCCTGGTTAGGCAATTTGAATGGAGCAATTATTAAGGAACAAGTTCCACTTAGTTCATGTATTCATAAGCCCTAACTTTAGTGCGTTCATGCCATGCAATTATCTTAAACAACAAGCTGCTTATGGTACAACCAAGTCGGGACGAATCAACACACGTTATTGAACAAGGGGGGGAAAATGGTCGTTCAGCAGACTGCCTGAAGAGAATAAGCGGGAACAGAAAGGCCGCTAAGCAGTTCAGAAAAACCCTCTCTTTAATGAACTATGCCAGCCATAAGCGGGCTATCGCGGGGCCACTTGCCCTTGGAAAATAGTTATAGAATAGACTGCCAGAGCCCATAAACAGTCAAGGGAAGGGCCGCTTACGCTCTGGAAAACCCCCTTTCTATTTTTAAGAATGCCGGCCATAAACGGTCCATCACGGGGCCGCTTGCCTTGGTAAACGGTCTATTGTGCGACAGTGTATCGTCTAGCAATTCCTGGAAGGATTGTTTATGCAACCCGAGCCTCAAATCGTAAAGAACATGACATCGGTCCAATGAAAGTTTGATTAAGACATGGGTAGGGCATGAAAATTAGGCTATTTACTATCAAAATGTAGGTAACTCAAAAATGCACATCGTGGCATAGTCAATTTAAAGATTCCACTATGATTACTTCATGTAAATCAAACAGAAAGAATGAGGGTAAAAACCCTAATTACATACTCTACATAAAATCAGTAATACACCCATTATTGACAGCCAAAATTAGGCAAACTAGACTCAAAAGAAAGCGAAGGACAAGATCTATCCATTCATGGTAATTAATTAGATTGGGCATGAGAGAAACCTACCTTAATTGAAGAGGAAAGGGGATGACGTAAAAACCCTAATCTGTGGACAAGTCACCGATCCTCACCCTAATTCACCCTCGATCGGCCACCACAGGTCGTGCCGCCAATTGGAGAAGCAAATAGGGGCCTAGGGATGCCGAAGCCCTCTAGTTATAGGGTGTATGGAGGGTTATAGCAATCGAATTGGACTCAAGAGTCCAACGGGAAAAAAGCACCGAGAATCTCACACATTGACCAAATCCACGCCGCCGCCATCTAGAGAAGCATCTAGAGGCTAGGGTTTCGAAGGGAAAACGAGCTCCTAGGGTTAACCTTTCGATTGGGCCTGGTTTGGGCTCGATTGATTAAGAATTGGGCTCTAATTTGGTCATTTAAGATTGATCTATTAAAACAACGAATTTGGCCATTAATTCCTTAATTCAGCCTAATTAAATTTTAAGACCAACTAAAGCTTGCTGCTATAGTCATAAAAATTTTGGGTGTCCACAATGGGTGATTATCTCTGGCGATAACTCGAGTAGCTCATCTTCAGACCAAGTAAATTCATCTTGGTTTGCCACTATGAAAGATCGGTAGGCCTCCTTCTCTTGCTCAGATAGCATTGAACCTATCCGCTGGGTGCGGTTTGGGCTTTCATCTACTTTGATGAGGAAGAGATCTTTGGCTAGAGTATTCTCGCTTAACCCGAGTTCGTCTACCCTGGCCTTCTTCTCGGGTGGAGTTCTCTCTACCCACCTTTCCTTGGTGGAAATCAGATAACACCATCGGGACTCCCGTTGGACACCTTGTATTTCCCCCACTTCTGAGAGTGGAGAATTTCAGCTTTTGGTGGTAGGAGGATGGGACTCCCCTCAACACACCTAGGATCCCTCGGCCAATAATGGCGTTTTAGCCAGTCATGCCCCATACGACCGTGAAGTCAGCTACAAAGGTCACGTCCCTTGGGGAGGTCCCGAATGTGATTGGGAGGGAGATGCGCCCTTTGAGAAAGACTATAGAGCTGGAGAATCCATATAATGGCATGTTCAACGGCGTTATGTGTGACAGATCCACACCCATGAGGACAAGGCAATCGTAAGAAATCACATCGGGTCCACTTCTATTATCAACAAGAATTCGATACACTATACATTGGTTGATGGTCGTGGAGACTATAACGTTAGAGTGTGGAGTGGTTACGCCCGTCAGATCATCATCGGAGAAGATGATTGGATCCTCGAGTTGGTCTTGAGTGGCGAGTCACGTCGGCTCCCATCGCTTTGATCATTTTGGTTGACCCAAGTGAAGTACGCCTGGCTTCTACTCGAGCTATCTCCCCCTGATGTTGGCCTACCAGAGATAATCATGATCTCCTTCCCGTTGGGTCAGTTAACGATGGGTCGTGGCATCCGATCTCTTTGTTGTCGCCTCTCAATGGCCTTGGTGATGAACTTCTCCAGGCTCACCGGACCAAATCCTCGAGCGCATCTTTGAGCTAGATGCCGTCGGTAATGTCATGACTGTTGTGTGGGAATGGCTGATTTAGAGGGGAGGGGTGAATAGATCTGTCCCTCTTTTTCTAGAAATAAAATCAACCGCAGCGGAATAGAAGGAACTATTAGAGAATGCAGGGAGTACACGTAATTAATGCAAGAGTATAGATAAGTAACAGCCTAGACAAGCATCTAGCGAAGAGCAATCACACATGCAAATATTTTGTTTCAGACCTCATAGGAGTCCTTTGTTCTGATCAGCTTGATCTTCTCTTCTCTTTGCTTGGGTAGCTGCTGGTATTTAAAGTATTGCATAAGAGGATCTCTCCAGTCGGGTGAGCCGATGGCCTCCACTATAGAGACCTCAAATTCCTCCTCTTCTTCTGGCTCTTCTAGGATGCTACGGACTTGGCGCTGATTTATCACTCGGATGCTGAGTGATCCATCTGGCGGCACTGTCAATTAGCTTGCCAATTTTGCCAAAGTGTCGGCCTGTACATTTTCTCCCCTGGCGACATGGTCTATCTCAATGAGGTAGAATCGCTCCATAACCCCTTTGCCTCAGTATGGTAAGGGAGGAGCTTGAGTTTTTGGACATCAAACTCTCCATGGACTTGCCTGACGATTAGCAGTGAGTCGCCAAATTCTTGCAGCATCTTGATCTCCATTTGCAGGGCAACTTGGAGGCCAATAATCAGAGCTTCATACTCTGCTTCATTATTAGTGCAGGGCTTGGTTATGCGGCACGAAGTGTGCACTACTTCTCCATTTGGAGATTTGAGGACAATGTCAGCTGCACCCCGTACCATGGTATGCCCGGATGGGGTTGTTTCTGTTCTCGAGGCCCCGTCAAAGTATAGCTGCCAGACAGCCTGCTAGACTTGGTCCACCTCCAGGGTTTCATCTTCGGGTAATTCTGTAATGAGCAGGGAATCTTCAACACAGGGTGTGCTGCGAAGAAATCCGCAATAGCCTACCCTTTAATGGCCTTCTGTGGCACGTAGGTGATGTCAAACTCCATCATCAGTACGGCCCACTTTCCAAGGCGCCCCTTCAGGACAAGCTGGTGTAGACACGCCAAAATCGATGCTATGTTGAGTAAATCTCGTATTACCTTGCAAATCTCAAATTGGACTTCAATATTGGTTTAATATGGAGTTTTTCTATATTTTTGAAATTAACACCATGATCTAGGGTGTCATTTTTTATATTAGCGGCCGGTTGAGGGGTCGCCGTTTAAATAGTTAACGACTGTTTGACAGGCGTCCTTTCCTGATCATTCTGGGTTTTATGAATATCCATTTTGGAATTAATTCAATCAATTGACGTCGCCGTGCGCAGGCGTTGGTTCTTCTAGTTTTAATCTTGGTCGAAATGAAACTTCAGAATAATTGACGACATCATCCAAGTCGCTGCTTTATTGATTGACGAATGTTAAGAGAGGCATCATTTCCTATTTTTTTGAACAGAAATTCCAAAGTCATAATTTTTTCTGATCATTCTACACTCAAATATTTGTTGTCCAAGAAGGAGGCAAAACCCTGACTCATTAGATGGATCCTTTTATAGCAGAATTTAATATGGAGATAAGATATAAGAAGGGTCTAAAAATGTCGTCGCTGATCATTTATCCAGGATTGTTATCCATGATAGGTCTCCAATGCAAGACACCTTCCCTGATGAGCATCTTTTAGCTATTTCTCATCTCTCAACCCCCTGGCATGACCATATTGTTAATTACCAGGCAGTAGGTCAAATTTTGGAGGGGTGGACTAAACAAAAGAAGGACTACTTTTTTGCTAAAGTAAGACATTATTTTTGGGAGGACCCTGAGTTATTTCACGTAGGTCCTGATCCCAAAATCATAAGATGTGTCCCTGCAGAAGAGCATCAAAGCATTTTGAAGTTTTGTCATAGCTTAGCTTGTGGGGGGCACTTTTCAGGAAAGAAAACTATAACAAAAGTCTTGCAAAGTGGATTTTACTGGCCGACTTTATTTAAGGATGCTTATGAATTTTGCAAGACTTGTTTAAGGGGTCAAGCAGTGGGCAATAATTGTAAGAGAGACATGATGCCACTTAATCTCTTTTTGGTGGTTGAAATTTTTGACGTTTGAGGAATTGATTTCATGGGACCTTTTCCACCATCATTTGGTAATGAATGGATTCTTGTGGCAATTGATTATGTGTCCAAATGGATTGATGCCGTAGCCACTAGGACAAATAATTATAAGTTTGTCATGAAATTTGATCGAAAAAATATCTTCTCTTGATTTGGATGTCCTAGGGCTGTCATCAGTGATGGGGGGTCACATTTCACTCACTCTCAATTTTGAGCTTTACTTAGAAAATAAGGTGTCACTCACAAGCTCGCTATCCCCTACCATCCCCAAACAAGTGGCCAAGTCAAAGTGTCCAATAGGGTGATTAAAGCCCTTCTACATAAAAATGTCAAGCCAGATAAAAAAGATTAGTTAGAAATGCTAGATGATGGTTTGTAGGCCTATAGGACTGCCTATAAAACTCTTATTGCCATGTCTCCCTGCAGATTGATCTTTAGTAAAGCTTGTCACCTCCCCGTTGAAATTGAACACAGGGCTTATTGGGCCATTAAACAAGTTAATTGTGATTAGCCCAAGCTAGTTCTCATAGAGCCCTACAATTGAATGAACTTGAGGAATTGCGTAATGAGGCCTATGAAAACTCTAAAATTTATAAAGCCAAGATAAAATCTCTCTCTCTCTCTCTCTCTCTCTCTCTCTCTCTCTCTCTCTCTCTCTCTCTCTCTCTCTCTCTCTCTCTCATGCGCACACACACACACACACACACAAAAACAGCAATTGCAGAGTGCAAACCTCTCCAACATGCATCACAAAAGGGATGGCCACATGCCGCAGAGTTCATCCTATTGCAAGAATAGTTCTCAAAACAAATTCCACAAGTCAACTGCAAAAACCAAAAAGGTAAGGTTAATACACAAAAATCATAAATCCCAAATGACTTTCATGATGACAAAATAGAGTAGCCAAATTTTAGCATTAGTCCATCAAAAGACAATTGACAGATAAAAGAGGGGGCATACTTCCCTAGCCTTTGGCATTTCAATAGGTTTCTCCAGCAATCCAACAGATTTTCTCACACTTTCTTCATCTGCAAACCATGCGTCATGCACCTTACTGACACTCCTGTTTCGTAAAAAGATGGACAGATGAAAAATAAGATCACCAAGGACAAGAAGCCAACATTTTTCTTCCATGCAAATCTCATCATTCAAGTAAATATAGTTGATGACAAATCTAGGCAACCTGTTTTTGTTAAAGGGAAAAAATATGCAGAACCTATCGTTCTCAAGTTTCTTAAAAGGGAATCCCCTTGTTTCATCTATTCGCCAATTTTGCATTAACCATCTGGTTTATGAATTATGCATGACCGGAATCCCCACCTCAGAAGCTCCTTCATTGGCCTTTCCTGTGTCCTGTTTAAGGACAGGCTGCCTATTGCAGTTTTCAATGTATGAAGAGGAGAAAAAAGGTGATCACGGGGCACGGCAGCAAGCGCAACAGCAGTATAAGGAAGATGCCCTAACATGAGATCAAGATAGAGAGAATCAACGGTAATATGCTTATCTTTTTCCCTGAAGCAATATGTTTTTTATTTTAAGTTTTTCCTGAAGAAGTAGTTGGCTGTAAATATTGCTTAAACATTTGATTCAAGTTATTATCTACAAGGTGGTGTTCAGAAGAGGAACATCATTCATGATTTCTGGCCCTCTTCTAGAAGTACATATTCTAGTCAGATCACATTCTACCATCCAAATCTAGCCTCCAAAACAGTGCTGTGAAATGATTTTCATGCTTTTTGATTACCCTTTAGGGGTTTGCAAGGATGGCAAACTTGGTTTCGGACTCGGCCCCATCCAAATCTAGCCTCCAAAACAGTGCTGTGAAATGGTTTTCATGCTTTTTGATTACCCTATAGGGGTTTGCTAAATAAATAGAAGAGTTTGAAAGAAATTCAAATTCGGCGCCCAAGGATAGAAAACAGTCTATCGGGCGACCGCCTGGAGTTGGAAAACGGTCCTAGCTAGACCGCTTGAGACTAGAAACGGTCCCAACTAGACCACTTACTAGAGTCTGATCGCGAACAGTAGAGAAACGTAAAAAGTTTGGATCTTTGGCATCCAAATCATCTAGGATCGATGCTATCCACTAGTTATAAGGCTCTAGAATGCATTAGGATTGATTGGTGACCTAAATAGGACACTAAGATGGTTCATATCCCTAAAATCCTAGCTAACCCTACAAATAGACCCTAAGTTTAACCTGCGCGATCCTTACTTTTGATTCGCGTGAAACTAAGGTAAAGAGGCCGAATTAGAGGTAGTATTTTGTTCATAATAGTAAGGTTTAACTTCCATCAAAATTTTGTTCTAGGAGATCAAGCCTACAAGAAGTTAGAAGCATCCACAGACGCTGGATCAGCACAAACAACCTAGGAACCTATGCGATCGACCCAGATTGATCAGTAAATTAGAAGCCCTAAACGAGGTAATTAGAAGTTAGTTCTTTAGAGTTAATTGTTCACCTTTGTATCCTCTTCTTGCCCTCCAAATCTCGTGGTCTTAGGTGAAGCCAGCCGGGAGATAGAGGGACTGAAAGTTGCTGATTTGACACAGGATGTGAAGAAACTAGGCTCTTCTTCCAATCAAAAATTCAATTCATAGGAGTACTTCCAGAGGTAGGTTATCTCATGGATGACTAGAACAGTGAGTTAGGAGTAAAAGTCCTCTTGTTTCATGAGATTTCATGCATTGTACACATTGTATTTGATGATTTGTTATCACCACGCACTGAGGTTATTCAGCATACATAGTCCCTAACCTTAAGTACAAAGATCACAATCTTATCCCAATTTATGCAACCCATGCATCTCCATGATGTTATTTCCCTTCCAACATGATTTATATTCCTTTCTAGCATGTTTCCATGCATATATTTCTTTAGAATAGGCCTTGCATACTCATCCTATTTCTGTCTGTTACAGGAGCCAAGCGGTCTCCGTCAGACTGCCAAAAGCTGCTTAGCGGCCCTACAATAGACCGCTAGACCTTCTCATGCGGTCCTTCCATGACCGTTAACCGCTTCCTATAATCTTGATGGGGACATCACCCCCTTTGCCTACATTCATGGCTCGCCTCGGGCGCATCTAGCATGGTCTAGTTATCTATTTTGAGTCATACGAATACAATGTGACTCCAAGAAGCCAATCAAAAATTTCGAGTAAACCAAGGCATTCACTCTGCAAAGCATGCTAAACTACTCATGTGACCTTTTATCAAAAACTGACATTCATCAAGGAAACTTCAATGTAAATCATATAGAATAGACCAAAATGACTTCATCACACATTGTCTTCGTCAAAACAACCCGGGGTACAACAATAGGGATGGATTTTGTCATGGGTCTACCTAAGTCAAGAGGAGGACATGACGATATTTAGGTAATCATTGACCGCTTGACCAAGTTGGCTCACTTTTTACCTATAAAGAGTCGATGGTCCGTGGATGTTTTGGCTGCCTTATATGTAAAGGAAATTGAGAAATTACATGGAATCCCTGTCACTATAATATCGGATTGAGATCCATGATTTACATGACAATTCTAGAAGGGCCTGTAACATTCATTACGAGCCCGATTGAATTTTAACATTGCATTCCACCCACAAACTGATGCACAAACTAAAGAACCAATCAGGTGGTGGAAGATATGCTCTGAGCATGTGTACTAGATTTTTGTGGGAATTGGCACAATCACTTGTCGCTAGTGGAGTTCTCTTATAATAATAGCTATTAGGCTGCATTAAAATGCCCCCATTTGAAGCTTTATATGATAGGAGTTGCCGCTCACCCATATGTTGGAGTGAGATTGGGTAAAAGTAATTTTTAGGCCTGGAACTCATTCAGGATACTACTAAAAAAGTTAAGCTGATTCAAGATAGACTTAAGGTGGCTCAAGATAGGCAAAAGTCTTATGCTGATAATAGGAGGCATGACCTGGAATTCCAAATAGGAGACCATGTATTCCTCAAAGTTTCTCCGGGTCGAGGTATCTGAAGATTCGACATCAAAGGTAAACTTACTCCAAGATTCATAGATCCGTTTGAAGTTCTTGAAAGGGTTAGTGAGGTTACTTATCGACTAGCCTTACCTCCTCAATTAGTAGGAGTTCATGATGTTTTCATGTATCAATGTTAAAAAGGTATGTCCCCGATCCATTTTATGTCATCACTTATGATAATCTGGAGATACGAGAAGACTTGACATACGAGCAAAGGCTACTTAAGATTATTGAGTGAGAAGTACGTCAGCTTTACAATAAAAAGATTCCCATGGTCAAAGTCCAATGGAACAAATCTTGACCATACGAGGCGACATGGGAAACAGAAGAAGCGATGCGTAAAAAATTCTTGGAGATATTTGAATGTAAGTACACTCTTCAAAGCCCCCTTTTTATTCCCCTCTCTCCCCCTCCATTCTCGCATCTCTTCTCTCCCTCACTCTCCCGCCTCTCCTTCCCTCTCCCTTCTCAGCCCGATGGCCGACGGTGGTGGCAAGGGGATTGTGTGGTGGAGCGGCGACAGCGACGTGCGACGAGGACGAAGCCGAGGGCATGGCGTGCGGTGAGACGGAGGCGTTCACTGCTGTGGGAGGGGATCGTGTGGGAGATCGACGTTTTGGCAGGGTTTTTAATGGTGAAATCTCAAAAAAGGTAGGGGGACGGATCCCTGGCACTCTTAAGTGCTTTCCCGCACGATTACATGTTCCGGTGAGGCCAACACTGGGTGTTTTGATTATTTGTGGGAAAATGAGCATGTTCAGGTCGAGTGATGGTTTCGGTCGATTTGGGCCCCGATTGTGGTTTAGATTCAATTTTTTGATGGTAGGAATGCTTGGGGATGGATTCCCCTCATTTTTCCCTTCGTATCGAGGTGAATGGGGCTCCAGATCAAACTCCGTGTGGAGTTCGGTTCACCTCTACAAACCCAGCAGTGGGCGGCCACGGTAGCACCCGTGTGCCCCATTGCACGGTGGCCAAGACTCTGGTCGCCTAGGACTATTGGGAGGCCAGAGGGCTGGCCACCCTTCCCCTATCTACAGGTGGCATGATGACTGGCTGCCCTGCCCTATTCTTGGTGGCCAAGGAGTTGCCCGCCCATGTCTGCTAGGCGGCCAGCACTCTGGCCACCCAGGCTCTGCTTTTGCCTTGTACTGGGTGGAAAAGGAGATGACCCCCTAGGTCACTGGGTGGCCAAAGGCCTAGCCACCTAGGGCAAAGGGTGGCCCTATGCTGGGAGGCCAGGGGTGTGGCCGCCCAGGCCACTGGGTGGCCAAGAGGTTGGCCGCCCCGCCCATTCAGGCCCCGGGGTGCCATACTTCACCTTTTCTTACCGCGAGGTATCTGTATGCGATGCGGTTTCTAGGAAGAGGTGTCTGCGTGATTCTTCATGATCTGGGATTTCTGTGTAAGTCATCATGGGACATCCCTGTGAGAATTGTGTCTGTAGAGAGTGTTCTCCCTCGTGTCGGGTTACCGTGAGTTGAGGTCCATTCCTGTGCGAGTTAGTAGGCCGGCGTCCGTTGGTTCTCGTTATTGGCCTTAGGAGGTTTACCTGTATCAGGCTGTGCCACTTCGTGGTTTCAGGTGTGCATAAGTTGGACCTTCTTCTTAGTAGTACTCCACTAGGCTCAGCTTGGCCTTTCACAAGCCAAAATGGACCAAACAAACCACAAAACAGTCACGAAATGGGAGATTTTCTCAAATTGACCCAAAACGACTCACGTGGGCATCCGGCCCCAAATCACGCACAAATGCAGCCAAATTGACGGGAATCGAATCCTGACATCTCATGGAGTCTTAATCTACCATTTAACACAAGAAATACCGCCTAAAATGGCAGATTCGTCGCACATCCCAAAATATACCTTTAATTCCTCAAAAATGAAAACTCGCTCAAACTCACACTAATCGACACGAAATTCAAGGGGAACACAGAACGAAGGGTGAGGAATCCATCCCCCTACCTACTTCGATGATCTGTCGCGTCTAAAACGTCGAAACCATCACACGAACCCCGTCGGCACTTCAAATCCACCAATCGGATCACGCCAATGCCTCGATCCACGTGCCATCATGCTCTTGGTCGTCTCCATAGCATTCCCACCTCATCCACCTCTGCCACGGTCGGTCGCCCGAGGGAGAGGGAAAGAGAGGAGAGAGAACGGAGGGGAGAGAGTGAGCGATGATGGAGAGAGAGAGGGGTGAGGTGAGGGTTTTAAAAAAAATAAAAAATATTAATAATATTTGTGAAATCTGATTTTTGGCCTGAAATTTTAAAAAATAAAAAAATCAAAAAAATAGCCTTCGCGGTCCTTGAAAAACCTGCAGTGTCCCGGAGTCCGAAATCTCAACGGTTCACCCTCCACGGTGATCCGAAGATAAATTAGCCCGAAAACCTAATTAACAGGCCAAACTCCACTTGGGACCCACGTAAGCACTCCGAAAGCTCTCAGATCCGATCCGAATGATCCAGGGTGTTATAGGTTTGGCCTTCTATTTATAGGGGTGGGGAGGCTCGAAGAGTCCTCCAATTAAGCAAAAGAAAACAAACCCAGACTCGGCGAAAAACCCGCATTTGACCTAATCTAGCGCTATCATCTTCAAATTAGGGCTTCTAGGGTTTGGGTTTCGAAGGGGAAACGGTCTCCCTACGTGGGCCAAGGGATTGGACTTCGATCTGAGCCCATTGGAGCTCGAATTGTGGTCTAATTAGGTCGGATTTGGGCTAGGTTATTTTAGGTCTGAGTTTACCCTAATCCTTTGATTTGGGCCTAATCTGAATTTAATTTGGGCTTCTTTCTTAAGGCAATTTGTTAGAAATACTTTATTCGATGGCTTACATATTTTTCTATATTTTTATTAAAATTTTACATCGAGAAGATAATTAAATCCGCCCAAACTAAGTATATGAAACACCCATTCTCAGTTCAAATGTTATTGCCCGAGGCATGCCAAATACAGTTCAAAAAAAAACAAAAAACAAAGGGGAGGTCTACATTAGGTGATAGAGTACTATGAAAAACCATTGGTAATTCTGTTCAAGGCTTCCTCTTCCCCACATTTCTTTTAAAAAGTGACAAGAAGGAAAAGCATAAAAAACAGCTAAAAGGAAAAAGGAGGAGAAGGAACACACTGTCAAAAGCACAGAAAGGGACAGAAGATGACCCCAGTAAAAATGAGAAACAACCCAAACAACCCAAAACAGCATGCAACACACTTCATAAGCAAAGAAGGAAGTGACAGCATTCCCATCTATGATTATTGGGACATGGGTCAAATGTCAAACATTGACATGACACAAATGTCCGATAACAAATATTTAAAAATATAACAGGACATGGAAGTAGTGTGCATATATATGCATTGACTCATGTATCATACATTCATTCTCATCCATGATCTGAAGCACGGGCATGCACGTCAAGTGTCAACATGGACAAAAATGTAGGACTCATGGATATGCTGCCTCCTGCCCCATGCATGCCACCATTGTCACATCTGTGCACATTGTCAGTGCTGAATCAAATTCATTTTGCAAGTATATTTCCAAGGAAACATGTTTCCAACCTTAGAAAAAAATTCCCTACAAATGTGCTATATATGCTTTGAATTTTCAAAATTCTGCTAAGAGAACCAAAACATTTCAATGTGAACTGAATCCAGTGCTTACCAGATCATAATAATCTTCTACAGAATGATATTAAATCGTCATCAACATATAGAACATGCATTTTATACTCCAAAGCCAATCCGCCATGCAACACAAGGTTTAGGAACAGATCATATCCATTCATGGTAAGTGTGACTGAAAAAGTTAAACACAAATAAGCTAGTCAGGCCACAAGGATGAAAGCTATGATATACTGTTTTAACACGGAAAAAAATTAAAGAATTGATGCTCATTTGTTGAACATAAATGCACATTTATTAGCTATTTAAATAACATGTGCATTTTAATTCCGTGAATTAGGTTTATCAGACGATTAGGGTTAGAGTATTGGGCAACTCCCCACCGATAGCAATCGGTGTTTATTTACATCGATACAAAGTCCAAATACCCTTGACTAACAGTCAAAGAAAAATCGTTGACCAATACAATATTAGTCGTGATGCCGAAGGCGCACTTGTGATTGCCGCATAACATCTTGAGCCATTTTGGTCGCTTTTGGGGCTTATTTTATGGGTTATTTCTCCTTTGTTGGGCCTCGCTCCTTGTCTTCTCTTCACATTTTAGGTTTAGTGGGCCTTATCTTTTTTTGCCATGACTAACTTCCCTAGCTGTCTATCGCACGACCGTTAAGGATGGCTAGTGGTTCTTTGGTTGGCCGCTAGGCTGTCAAAGAGTCATGTTTCATTGTCTTTCTCGTGAGCTTTATCTTTTAAACCCTTGCGGTCTATCGCATGACCGTTAGGAGGCCTTTGGCGGTCCTTTGCTCTACTGTTTAGGAACGAAGAATCTCATTAGGTCTCATTGATCTTATCTTTTCTAGACGATGGAGCCTTGCGGTCCACTACTGGACCGTTTGTCTCTTCCTTGCGGTCTATCGCAAGACCGTTAGTGCAGACAGAGAGTCCTGCTCTGACTGCTGTTTCTCTACTTCGCCGTGGATGAACTAGAGTCCTTGTTTTGATGATTTCTCTCTGAGTGAATTTTATAACATCAATAAGAAAGAATAAACAATTACATCATGCGAATGCTAGGCATACCTAGCTTATCTAAACGAGCAGCACCCTTAATGTTTTGAGGTAGCTCCTGATTAGAAAAAAGGAATTGCATTTAGTGGTGCATGCTAAAGAAGCTAGAGAATCAGCAATAGTGTTTCCTTCTCTGTATATGTGAGTGAAGTCCAAAGGTGAGAGAAGTCTCCATATCTCTCTAACGTAGATGAGAATTGGCCAAGGGTAGTGAATCTGCTTGTTAACAGCTTGCACATGGGAGTCACATTCTATAAGAATCGGTTGGGAGCTCACAGTGTGGAAATACTTGATACCATCTAGGAGTGATCTTGCTTCAGTTATGATACTGTTGGATTGTCCATAGTAATGGGAGAAAGCCAAGAGAACATCACCTTTGAAATCTCTAATGACTCCGCCACCACCCGAGTCTCCTAGGAGCTTGGAGGCTCCGTCTGTGTTAAGTTTGAGATGTGGCCAGGGGGAGCAACCATTTAACAACCTTGAGCTTCGGATAGCCTGATGGAGCATTCTTGAGTCCAAAGTGCTCCAAAATTAATCTCTTACTGTAATTGTTTTCCTTTAGATCAGCAACAGAACAAACTTGCTTCACCTGATTAGAAATTTTGTGAAATAGACTTTGCCTAGAGATAGTTTTCACTTCAAACTTTGCATTGTTTCTGGCAATCCATAATTCCCACATACCGTATCCTACAGCAGCAATAGCTTCGTACCCAACTGTGTTATCCACCAACACATCTATATGAGGCAGCAAAAAATCATCTTTGGGACATGCCTTGTTTAAATCCCTAAAATCAATACAAGTTCACACTTTCCCATCTTTCTTAATGACAGAGACTATGTTCGCCACCCACTGAGGATATAAAATAACTCGAATAAATCTAGCCTTATGTAATTTATCAACCTCTTCTTTCATCCTCAAGGCTATGTGGGGGTGGAATCTTCTCAAGTTTTACTTCACGGGTGTTTCCCCTAGCTTAAGCACAAGCCGATGCTCCACTAAAGAGGGGTCAAGACCCGACATGTCCTCGTATGACCAGGTAAAAGAATCAGTATACTCCCTCAGAATCTTAATCAACTCTTCTTCAATTGTAGGAGAGAGATTAGTAGGAATGATAATGGGCCTGGGGTCCTCGTCAGTCCCCAAATTAATTTCCTTTGCAGGTTCATCCACTACCGATGATGGCTCATCAAACCTTGCGCAAACAGGTCGACAATGTCATCTACATCGCTGTCCTCAAGATCAACTGGGTCCTTTTCATTCACAATTTCATTGACTTCTAATCCATCATCCCTCCATACCTTGTCTTGCTCCTCATCCTCTTCTAGCACGATCGTCGTCTCCACAAATTCTGGGCATTTGAGGAGGGCATGGCAACGCTGAGCTAAGTCCTGCAAGAACCTATCAGGAATGGTTTTAGAACGACGCATCAGCGGGTGCGCCTCAGGTGTAGAGGAAGGGTTGGACACACTAGAACAAGACCCTACTTCTCTAGACTCGACTGACCCTACTTCTAACTTAGGAGAGAGAAAATATAATGGAAAGGAAGTAGGGGCCTCATGCCCCTAGGAGGAGGACGAACTAAGCACAGCATAATCCTCAATTGAAGTCTCCACTTCAAAGTTGACATTTTTTTTGGAGATTAGTAGAGATAATACAACAAGATGGGGAAGGGGGCGAGGGAGCAGGAAGCACGAGCGGGTAGATGGAGGGACATAAAGACCGAGGAAGGGATCAGAGGAGGATAAGGAAGGAGTGAACAAATCAACGGGCAGACAACACCCACAATCATAGACTTTGACAATGAGAAAATAAGTTGGAATTTCAAACAACGATGGATTAATCAAAACAGGAGGTGAGCAGGGAAAATCCAACTTTCGTAAAAATGAGAACAGATGGGAAGGAGACCAAGTGAAAACAATGGACGAGCTCCCCTTTTCCTGCGAACAGTGAGCCGGCAAATTGTGGAGAGGAGAGGAATGCCCACATTAATCAGCCTACACATTTAGGTACAAAGCCCAAAACAAAACGAGAGCAAGAGAGTACAGCAAGTCAAGGTGGCACATAGTCGCAGCTCAGAGAGGATGAGTGATTGCGACGTTGGGACCGACGAAGGGCCGACGAATCAGGCTGGTGCGGCAGACGTCCACGACTGGCGAAGTTGACATGAGTAGCTATGTCAAAGGGACCAGCGGGGGGCCGATCAATACCCGAAATGATGAGGGGCTGAACAAGCACGGGGAGCTAGATACAGTCTACATCAGACGGAGTGGCGGATGTAGCCGGTGCCACAGATGGCCGACTCGAAGAAGGAGGAGGTCCAACATCATCGGGAGGGTCATGCTGCTCCCGCCTCGCCGCACGCTTCACCGCCTGAGCGAAGGATAGCCACAGTGTGGCAGGCGGGGGAGACGGGGGGACATCCGACGCTGGGGGAGCCGAGGAGCTGGGAGCTACAGGTGACCAGGCAGGGGCTGCCGCATTGAGGCCAGCCTGAGGGACCGTGGAGGACCAAGGAGGCGCGGCGTCGGGGGCTGAAAGGCCAAGCACAACGAAGGTGGCCAGCGAGGGCTGGTGCCATGCCTCACCCTCCCGCACGACGTCTTGGCAAGGCTAGCCGAGCAGAACCAAGGCCTCAGTTGGCGGCACCGTCGGGGCCGGCTGGTGAGTACTGGGACGATGGCGGTCTTGGGATGAGGTCACCGGTGGAGGCGAGGCAAGGGATGTCGGTTCTAGCCCCGACACGAAAAGGACCTGCACAATGTTGGGCGCGAAGGCTGACTGGCCTGCGGACGGAGAAAGGGTAGAAGCTCCGATCGGGTCATCCACAATGGTGGCCTGGGAGGGGAGTTGCCCATCCACGGCAGGCAGAGTGGGAGCTCCCCCGATGGAGGCAGGTTTGGCAGGCAGCCCCGAGCTTGAATCAGCACAGGTGATAGTTGACCCGAACGATGTAGAAGACGGTAGGGATGAAAGAGGCAGGGCACCAAGCTTGGAGTCAACCCCAGTGGGGCTTCGAGCGGGGCCCTTAGCAGGAACAGAGTCGCAAGCTGGCACAGATGGTGCAAGGCCTCCTGTGGCCGAGGGAGGAGAGACGCGGTAGGAGTCTTCACTGTGAGGGACCAACCCAGGCCGCCTGTGAGCTCTAGCCCATCAATGGCCGGCTGAGTGGAGATAGGGGGACCACCTCCCAGCAGACCCGTGAGAGATCACTATCCATTCCACACCAATGAACAATGACAACAATTCTATTTTTTTTTTGAGACAAAAGGGAAGACTAGCTCCCCAGATGTTCTTTATTGTGTGAATCCAACCGAAAGCAGACCTCACAAGTCCAGTGAAATAAAGTAAATGGAGGGAAGCAAGTCTCAAAATAGGCCGCGACCACAAATTAATCTGTTTCGTTAACTGAAATTGAACAGAATGCAGAGCACAAATCTTTACAAGGGCACGAACTCCAAAAGATAACTTTCGTAGTGCATGTGATGACGAAATTAAGAGAAACCGAGAGAATCACGGGATCAATACGGTGAAGTGCTAGCCGATGGCAAAGCACTGCAGCGAAGAACAAAAAGACCGAGAAAGGTGTGCTAGTGGCGATCAGAGTCTTGATTCCCTTGAGACAGAATCGAACCACGCAGATCGACAAGAGGCGGACAACTAACAGGGGAATCCCCTTCCATCGGCCAAGAAACGACACTCGAGGACACACCCGCACCTCACGGTTACCGAAACAGAGAGGGGGAAACGGCATTAAAATTTCCCGAAAGAAAAAAAAACAAAAGACAGATAGAAAGGAAGAGCACTGAATCGATGACGATTTCACCGATCGGAGATTAAATCTTGCTTTTAGAATGAAAAGAAAAAAAACGAAGCATCAAGGGGTCAATGGAGCTTACAACGATGAAATGGAAGAGTAATGGTAGGGCGTTAACCACCGGGATGAGGAAGAGAGGGAGCAGGCACGCCAGGCACACCTGCAAACACGGAATACACGATCTGATGGCACCTGCCTTTATCCATTGAGCAACTCTCCAGATCAACCAAGAACATGCCGGCGATCCAAAACTGACCACGGCAAGGAGACGAGGAAAGGGGACATCTGATGAAATATAAACCAAGAACTGGTGCT
Organism: Amorphophallus titanum; assembly: GCA_024336825.1. Taxonomy (NCBI): domain Eukaryota; kingdom Viridiplantae; phylum Streptophyta; class Magnoliopsida; order Alismatales; family Araceae; genus Amorphophallus; species Amorphophallus titanum. The sequence goes on from JANBPO010006362.1 coordinate 1,379,352, forward strand.
CACCATTTTCTGCTCTGTTTCTTGCTGTTAGAATCGCAACTCCTCGCTGTAGGGTTGCAGCAAGATCTTCCCGGAGATCTCCGCACGGGGCTCCTAGGCGACGGCCTGCCGGTGTTGGTGTTTCATATTTATATTTTATAGAATCTTCTCCGTTATTGTGTGACGGCCCCTGCAATGTTAGCAGATATGCCCCTCCCTGTGCTGACCTACCGTCACTTGGTTCGCTCATGATAAGGCACGTGCCTAATTCGGTGAATTCCCGTGGCAGCAAATTAATTCTTATTCTCTGCGCCAAGGCGCTGAGCAGGGTTCGCGACTATGGTGGCATCGGTGGTATTTCTATTCTGATCTTCTATCTTGATCTTACTGTGTTACATTGTACACCATAAGCCTACTTAGAGTCACCATTTGTGCACTTTTTAAATATTGCTTCTATCTCCTTTTAAAGGAGTGGTACTTGCTTGCGAGCAAGGGTGTCTTGCAGAAGGGTTGTATTATATAAGGTTTGGTTGATACCTGGAAATTCAGTTGGGACTTTGATTGAGGGAGTACTCGAGGTGTGGCTGAACACCTAAGCAAATAGCCATTGTAGATTGTCTTGGAAAGACTAGTGAAGCTCAGGTGTTATTCTGAGGAACTGGACGTAGGTGTGACAAGAAGTCATGATCAAACTAGTATAAACTCTGTTGTGTTCCATTGTGTGTTTGCTTTTTGATTTAAATTTCTATCGCATTGCTACTAAATAGTTCTACTACGTTCTTTAGTTATCCACTTAAGTCAATTAAATTTTTATTACCCATTCACCTCCCTCTGGGTCATAGCCATATACTGGGCAACATAAAGGAGTATACCGATCGAATAGAGAACACTATTAAGGAATTCCATCTTCAACATACTGGTCTCTAGAAGTAGGATCTAGGTTGAAGTCTTGGAGTAACATTAAGAGGTCAGACACTTCCGAGATCTCATCATCCTTTAGTCCTCTCTTAAAAGTCGGGCATCAACCATTTGTCGAATCATGTGCTTGCCTTGCTAACATCTGTTTGTCAGTTGTAACGTAGAAGAGCTTGGGGAATCTACTCGCAAGGGAAGTTCGTTCACACCATCTGTCCTACCAGAATAGACACTTTTGACTATTCCCAATTTTAATCTGTATAGAGGGTAGATAACATCAACAGCTTGTAGGATGCCTTTCCATACTGGTGACAATAAGTAAGCCTATGAGGGGTTTAAGTCCCATGTTTGGCCTATAAAATAGTATTTATCTTTAAGGAGTTGCAACCAAAGGCCACTCTTTGTTGTTCCAATCTTTCATAGACATTTAGTAAGAAGAAATAGATTAAACATCTTGATGTCTTTGAAGCCGGTGCCTCCACTTCTCTTGGCTTGACAAACTTGGCTCCAATTGACATCATGCTAACCTCTCACCCTTTCAATAGCCCTCTGTTAGAGGAATCTATATTGAATACTCTAAGGGCTCGTTTGGTTCGGGAATAAGACAAGGATATCCCGTCTCAACCCCATTCTTTGTTTGGTATGAATAAAATTGACCAGAATAAGGGGGTTAAGGAGAATGGGATTATCCTAAAAAAGGAGGTCCCGAAGGGTGAAACCCGCTAAGGCCTGTAACCCCGTTTTAGTAAAAACACATCTTTGGTTGTCTACTTTGAAAAGTAAAAGTCTTCACCGCGAAGGAGTCTTGATGTTTCTTGCCGGACAAGACCCTTAACTACCAACTCAACGTCTTCCTATTCTAACCTCGGGCTTAGGCCAATGCAAGCGCGTCACCTATGGGTGCGACGGCGTCTGATTCCAGGTCAGCTTCACGCGGTTGGCTGTTAGGGTTCCAGGGTGTTCCATTATATACCATCTAGAGTTGTGAGAAAATAGACCCAGGTCGGACAAATTATTTACCCCGAATGCTTTTTGGGTGTATCCCTGTGGTCGGAAGCGACTGGGAGCCTAAGCGTGGCATGATGGTATTGTCATCAGGGCCACTAGACCTCGCCTCCCATCCCCTCCACCCACCTAGACCCGCCCAGTCCCTCTCCCTCCCAGGCCTCCCCTCCCCCACTGAAAACATCGGGTGGTGTTTCCTTGCTTAAATTCTTACTTTTGATGGCTTGAGACTTGGACAAAGGTCCTCGATGATTTCCCCCTCGATCGGGATTGAGTGGGGCATGGACATGCACCCCATTGTGGGGTTCCATCAGTTCTTGACTAGAATTGGTCGACTGATCAGTTGTCTCGCGTTGACCTGTCGAAACCAGCGGTGGTGCAGGCAACAAGATGCTTACACCGGTCGACAGACTTTGTCTGGTTGGTCGGTCAACCAGTGCAGGTATGTTGACCGACCAGTGCAGGTCTGTTGACCAACACGGGTGTTGGTCGATCAACCAGTGCACCGGTTGACAAACCAGTGCAGGTCGATCGACCGACCCTGGGTTTTAGTCAACCAGTTTACTGTCTGGGCTGCCTTTTTTGGCCGTATGATGTGCCGTTCACCTTGGGTTTGATAATTAATGATTTTGGGGTTAAAATATACTTAGTAATGGATGGTCACAAGCCTACAACATCTGAAATTGAGGTCACCGAGGTACACTGACTTGGGTCTATTTTTGGGTTTTTTTGAGTAAGAAATTTTCCTGTGTGGGTGAGATTGGCCGACGTGAGTTGAGCAGGCCGTAGGTGTGAGTAAGCGAGTGAGTTGGCAATTCTGTTCCCTTGTTGGCAGTGGCTGTGAGGCTTGCCCCTTATTGAGACCCTAGCGCATTGAGGAGTCCACCTAGGGTGAGGGTTTTCTATGTTTTTCTGGTGAGATGGTTTCGAGCCGGTCGCCGAGGGCCCGTGTCTTTTGCCGTAATGCCCGCTTATCAGTTCTCTCCACTTCATCTCTGCTTCATCTCCATTTCACGTCACTATCGCTTTCACTGCATCTCCTTTCCATTTCACCTCCGCATCGCTTTCACTTGTTCTCTCGTAAAGCGGACATCAAGGAGGGACATCTGTTGACACCCGTTTTAGCCCACAAGTTACGTTATTTCTTTTATTCACCATTTTGATGTCCTGAATTACCCATTGTTTGGAGTTTTCCTTGGATGGATTTTGAGCCCATTCTCATTGTTCCATTCTCTTTGAGCTTTGGAGATTATGACTTCTTAGAGCCCTAGAGCTTATCTTATCAACTTCCAGCTTCTAAGTCGACTTACGGCCCATTTAGGTCAGCTTCCATCAAGTAATCGGCTTTCTCTCACTATGCAGTCCTGAAAGTGGCTCTTTTTCACCCTCTTCCTTTCCTCTATTCAAAACATCTCCTTCATCAAAGTTGTTCAATATTTCGATATCTACAACTTTGTCTTCTATGCCGTTGGCCAATTATGCCCTGATTGTGAGCTATTCGCATTTTTCTGACAGGCTAAACTGTTCACTCTGTGACCTAACATTTGTCTTATCTTCTAGTCCTATTTTCTCTCTCTTATGATCGTTTTTTCACTTTACTCTCTTCATGGTAGTTGTTCATCTTTTAGTTATCTATAATTTCTTCTTCTACCACTTTCACTGGTTCTGCACTGTTTGGGAGATATGATCTGATTTCTAAAGTCACGCATAAAGGACGTCTAACGGTCATGCAAACGACCATTAATTATTGCTAACGGTCTTACGATAGACCGTTAAGGAAACCGATAGAGTCCAACCTGCGCTGGACTCTGCACCGTTTCTATACATTGTGGCCCCCTTGCAAAGCCCATAACTTCTTCAATTCTACTCTGAATTGAGCGACGTTTGTTTCTATGGTTTCTCCTTGATATTATCTTTAATTTGGTCCATAGATCTCAGATTTTCATTGGCTATATTACTTAGAATCAATGACGAAAGTTGGCAGTTTGTGCAGTCCTAGTTCAACACAAACTCTGCAGATTAAGTTCTAGGGCTCCCTTCTAGAAGTCATATCTTCTAGATCCTTCCACCAAATCAAGTCCCACTTGCTCCTACCTCTTATCCTTTGTATTAGCTCGAGATTGATCCCTAGAACACAAATTTTGGTGGACTCTATCTCCTAAAATCGTGGGAGAACTTACTGGGTTTTCTGCAACCTCTATATACACCTCCTCTTTCCTTTCTTCTAACCACTCTACCCCAAGAGATATTATGCCAACCTCTACACCCCCCACTGCCGTGTCAAAAGAATCTTGCCTGGATAGATTCAGCCTTCTTCATCACCATCTTCAGGATCCGGTACATAGACAAGAAATAAATAAGTAGGCTGCCCAACGTTGACTTACATAAAACTAGTCGTCCCCCATAAGAGGGTACCCTTGCCCTTCATCTTGTCAGTCTGGACTCATATCTCTGCACTATAAGCTGCCAATCTGAACACTGTTGGGCACCCGGGGACAACAAGAGGCCTAGATATCAGATAAGCAAAACTCCTATCTGACATCCCAAAATGAAGGCCGCCCTTTGAAAAGTCTTATCCTCCATGTTCACACCCATCAGGAGGCTCTTTTCAAAATTGACTTTGAGACCACTGACTTCTTCCAGCAACTCCAACAAACTGGTCACATAAAGTTGTTGCTCATCCTCTCAAGGAAAATAATAGTGTCACCTGCATACTACAAAGTAATAGATGGGCTACCTCTCCCAACCTAGAATCTCCTAATCAAACTAGAATCTCCTAATCAAACCTGCCGACTCCGCTCTCAACCACATCCTGCTCAAGATATGAGCTACCAGTACAAAGAGTAAGGGGGACATAGGGTCTCCCAAACAAAGCCCCCTTGCCACTGTGGAAGAAAGGGGTAGGCTTCCTGTTCACCAAGACTGCAAAAGAGGCGGAAGAAATGCAAGCACGTACCCATCTTGTCCATCCCTCCCCAAAGCCCATCTAATCCAACACGTCAAATAAGCACTGCCATTGACCCTATCATATGCCTCCCTAGTTGATTCATGATATAACTATTGGATTTGAAGCATAAATATTCATGAAAGAAGCGTGAGAGTATCCATCAAATTTTCAGCCAAATATGTTGTTCAGGGAAATTTTGTGAAAAAAGCTTGCCTTACAAAGAGAATAGATAACCTAAACAGCTTGCCCTAGGTAGAAAATGGATAACCACTTTTAGGAATAAGGTTCAGCTAGACAAATTTCCTATTGATATCTACAGTTATTTGTTCATTGTCCACAAAGAGACTCAACCAATATTGTTGTTGCTGCCATCCAGGTAATGAGAACCACTGGGCATCATCACACACCTTCAGATATAAGTCATTTAGCAACAATGATGAGGGCATCATTCATAAATCCCTATGGCTCGGCACTTCTCTCCCTCCCGGAGGTAATTAGGAGACGGTCCTTCTGTCGCACCGCCAGAAATAACATTAATATGGACTCTGCGTGGGTGATTGTCAATTTCTTCTTGGGGGATGCCGCAATCCTCCCTCTACTCGGACACGTATCGAGATAGCTACCCCTGGCGGACGAGACGCTCGATCTCATCCTTGAGTTGATGACAATCTTCGGTATGGTGTCTATGGTCGTTGTGGAACTGGCAATGCTTGTGGCGGCTACGACGCTTTGGGCTAGCGTTCATAGGCTCAGGTTGGCAGAGAAGCTCGAGCCCTTAATGTCTTTGTATATCTCATAGACAGGCGCGGACAGAGGTGTGTACCACTCAAATTTTCGAGGGGGCTCCCTATGGTCTCCATCTCAATTCTGCCTTTTCCCCTGGCCCGAGCTTCACTCAGATGGTCGCATCTTGTCCCTTTCTCGAACCGAGCCCGTCATGCCGCGGCAAGCACCAAGGACTTCTTCGCACTCCGCATGACGTAGGGCTAGGGTCACCAGATTGGTGAGACAGGTGGGGGGATGGAGGACTAGCTCTCGCCAGAGGTTCTCATCATGGGTGCCTCCAGTTAATTTGGTGATGGCTGAGGCAATGACCCCGCTATTGACCTCGGAGTGCCGCTGTCGATGAAGCTTTCCTTAAAAACTCACCCGAACTGTCTGAAGTCATGACCACTACTGGGGGTGAGTGCTCGGAACTAGGCTTGAGCACCCTAGACCAATGTGGTCATGAATGCTTAGCACTTGATATCGTCGGAAGCCCCGTGTAGGGTCATCAAAGCGTCGAAGCTATCGTAGTGGTCGACTGGGACTCCCTGGCCGTCATATGACTTGAAGGTTGGCAGTGAGATTCTGGGATGATCTCGACCTTCAAGATTTGATCGGAGAACGGAGATTGCTCCTCGTCCTCCTTGATGGAAGTCTTCTGTAAGGCGCAGAGGGCGCACTCCTATTCTGTGAAAAGTCACTCGAAGTCTCACAGTTGGAGGGATAATTTTGGTTGCCACTAGGCCGAGGGGCTATGGGGGTGTCCTTGCTGCCTACCTCATCGTCCCTCGGGGGCATCGATCTTCGGGAGCTGCTAGTGCATCCCGGGCCTTTCTCTCCTTAGGGTGGAGGAGGCTTCTTATTCTAGAGGAGGGGATTGCGAAGGTCCTCCCGACCTGTTGCATACAAGCCGTCATCCCCGGAGGGTGAAGCAACCTCCGGCTGTTTACTGAGAAGCTTCTCCACGGGGGGGGGGGCCTTTCCCGAGAAAGTTGTGACTTATCATCAGAATATTCTTTTTCCATGTGGACCAATAGACTATCTTGGTTGATCAGAATCTCAACTGGAAAACGATGCTCTACTCTCTCTATATATATCAGCTGCTCTGTTCAAGACAGGCTACTGAAGCTGTTGCCTTCATTGCCAATACAAATTCAGAGAGAGCTCTTCCAGAAGAAAAAGAAAGAGAGAACCACCTCGAGAGGAAGAGAGAATTGAGTGCAGCTAGCCCATCTCCTTAGGAGATTACATCAATTCAAAGCTACATTGTTCTTGTCTGTTCTTTTCCAATCGAATTCTTACATTTCTACTATTTTCTTTTTGTTCTTCAGTTCAAATTTGTTCTTAGTTCCCTCTGAGTATTTTCAGAGGAAGGGAGAGTGTTCTCCGTGGTCCCCTCTATGTATCAGAGGAATAGAGGATTATATCCTCTGGTTGTTTGAGCTACAGGGTGCAGTTCACGAGGTTCCCTCTGTGCTCGTAGAGGAAGGGAGGTTGTTCCTCTAGGTTCCTTCTAAAAATCTAGAAGAAGTGAGGAGTGTGTTCCTCGGGGTGAAGCTGTTGTTACAGCTGTTGTCACAGACTGAGTCTACTTTTTGAATTGCTTTGAGCAAGGAAGCCTCACTCTAGGAGATTGTGAGGTGGATGTAGATTGCATATCATAATCGAACCACTTAAAAAGATCTATTGTCCATTGTGTGGTTTGCTTGGCTTGGCATTCAGCGAGTGTTACTTCGACTAATCGGTATATCGAAAGACACAGTTGGAAGGATAGGTTAGGCCTATCTAGAATGCTGCCCCTTGTGTGAGGAGATCCTTGGATCAAACCTCTGTCTCGTATTGATGTCAATCGCTGTGAGCATGCTTGGTTGCTGAGTGGGAGTTTTCATTGTCGATTTCCTTGTTCATGCATGCTAAGTTCACTGCATTACTCTCTACACACTAGCTTGCTATTTGTTTGTCTGATCCGGTGCCTGTGTTTGAATTGGTTTTGCTATTGGCATATCTACCAGAATAGCTCTTGGAGTTTAATTTGGTCGATTTTGGGGTTAGATCTATTCATCCCCCCTTCTAGATCTATCATTCTAGTCTATCATCTGGTATTAGAGCAGGTTTCCCACAATGTGGTCCAACCACCAGGGAAGACTTGGAACTAGTAATGCTCACAACTTCATAGCTAAAGGGCATTCAATAAATAGACCCCCATTCTTCGATGGTGCTAACTACTTGTATTGGAAGAACAGGATGGAGGTGTTCCTGCCATAATAGATGGACAGCTCAGATGAAGTGGAGCACAAAATCCTATGAGAAAACAGATGGATCGAGAAGAGGATCTCAATCGCAAATTTAATGGTGCCCACGGATAAGCCACTGGATATGATCAATGTAAAAACATGATTGCAATATATGCGATCCATTATGTTAGTAAACAATGCAATATATGATCCATTTATCCATCACCACTTGCATGCCCGCGTACGGCCACTACAAACATGATTAATTAATTGCACCCATGCATGCGCTATCACATCTACACAAGGCTCCCAGATCACACACAGCTTAATTAATTAACACACCAAATTATATAATTAAGCATGTTGCTCTTATTAATTAATTAGTCGACCAATTCATAGGATTCCTCAAAGGAGACAACATATATAAGTACGTACGGTCGGTGGAGGCAAACTCCTCTGGGAACTCCCCTACATGATCCCTTTAATGGCAACAAGAATATCATATGCATACATGCATGCATGTATGGGAGGTGCATGGCAGCGTCATTATGTCATCGACCGGGGGTTCCTGCTGCGTCCTCCACTGGGCGGCGGACTGTGCCGCGGGTTGGGCTCTGGATCAGGGTAGTCGTCCGAAGTCCCCACCATCCCCGACGTTGGCGCCCGCCCTCCCGCTGTCGGCAGCCGCCGCCCGTCGTTCCGGCCTGTTCGATCGCAAAAACGAAAAGGTCGTAGGATAAGATAAACCTCAGCTTCCACTTTAATTATGGGGGACAAGCAGTTAACAAGGATAATTCATTTGTGTATTCCACATGCATTAATTAATTAGTTATATATATATCCTGATCATCGAGTTATATATTCTAACTCCTAAGACGATCGATCCCCCCCTTGCTAGAGTGAACCCATTACCAAAGAATGTACTTTTACAGGTGGTTTGTGGGGCCATTGCAAAACTCGTGTATAACTTCAAAGGTTTGCAAGAGCCTTGGGGAGGAGGAGCATGGCCACCGCCACCCCCCTCCACCGGCTCCGCCACTGCTTACATGAGACACCCGAAGAGCGTACCCCTCCCCAACAGGGAGGAATAGACTCGCTCCACTAGTGTGACGACCCGAATCCCGGATACCAGATACACCCGATAGGACTATCGAATACACCAGATACCACTTGGAACCCACAAGGCCTCCCAAGAGCGGTAAAGCTCCTAAAGGGATAAAAGGACTATCGTGTAGTACATTGAACTGACAGATATAATAATAAGTAATTAAATTTCACCGAGCCACGACTCGGGTTCTGGCAGTGGTTCTGACTCCTCGAACGAATCAGGCGGCACTGGTTCGTCGGGCTCCGGTGGTACGACACACACACCACCGCCACCGATTGACGTAACGCCCGCGCAGGTAACCGACCTCGGGGACACGACCGCGCCGCACAGCGTGGTGCTCACGTGGACCAACCCGACGGACTCCAAGTACCGGGCCGCCGTGGTGCGCCGGGCGGATGGCTCGACGGCGCCCGCCTCCGCAACATCCGGAACCGCGGTCGCAACGGTGAGCGCACCAACCGCGACGGTGACCGACACCGGCCTGACCCCGGGCAACACCTACACGTATGCGGTCTTCTCGCGCGGCAGCACAGGTGCACTATCGGCCGGCGTGACCGTCACCGTCACGCTGCGGTATCCGCTCACCTTCGGCACCAGCGACATCACTGGCACGGTCACGCAGGTACTGCCGACCGGCCAGACGCTGTCGACGGATGGCACGTTCGACTTCACCGCGTTCGACCCGACCGGCACACGCACCGCAACCGCAACCGCGATCGGCAGTTCACCGCTCGGTTCGATGACCGCAAGCGTCGTCGAACCCACCGGCGCGACTCCGGGTACCGTCACCTGGAACTACAGCGTCGACAACGAACTCGTGCGTCACCTCGAGGCGGGCCAGTCCGCGAGCCAGCAATTCACAGTGGCGCTTTCGGATGGCACGGACAGCATCAGCCAGACGGTGACGGTCGAGATCGACGGCATCAACGACCCGCCCGTGGTCGCCGCCGCCATCCCCGACCAGGTATTCACCGCCGGCCAGCCGATCTCGTACACGGTGCCCTCGACAACGTTCAGCGATCCCGATGGCGACACCCTCAGTTACAGCCTCGCGGGCGCTCCCCCGGCATGGCTCGGAATCGACTCATCCACCGGTGCACTCACCGGAACGCCCCAGGCATCGGATGAGGGTCCCGCCCAGGTATCCGTGGAGGCAACCGATCCGAGCGGGGCGTTCACGACGACCACGCTCTCGTTCACCGTGGACGCGCCCCCGGTCGCGAATACAGACTCACTGGCCTGGGACCTGCGCGTCGACAACACGAGCGCATCGACGAATGTGCTCACGAACGACACCGGCGGCGTTGCCGCGCTGACGGCAGTGCCAGTCACCAACGGAACCTTCACGCTCGACAACCAGACAACCGTCGCGGGCGACTACACGCTTACCGCCGACGGCACTCTCACCCTCACGCCGAGTAGCGCCCGAGCCGAGATGACAGATTTTAAAAATAATCTAAACTAAATACAGTGAAATTATAATTAACCACGTTAATTAGCTTAATCTAAGCTGAAGTGAGATTTAGGTTCACTCAATCTTTTCGGTCTCACTCGAATAAACTAAGCAAAGAACGTGTTAATAACACCCAATTACAAATAGCAGAGGTAGCGATGTGTAGTAGAGTAGTGAATAAAAATCTATAAGTTGACTTGTGAATGGAGATAGGAGAAAAGGACAATCACATACGCATGCCACAAGAACATAGAGATTTTTAGGTGGTTCGGGCTCACGATGGGCTCCTTACGTCCACCCCTCACCGAACCCCAGTGAGGCTACACTACTACGCTACGAACCGTAGCAACACGGGGATGAGCCCAAGCACCACACACGCTGCTTCCATAGCAAATCATAGATATGGGGCCTGGCCCCAAGACGCAGGCACCATAGTACACACACACAATCGGGGGAACTCACCCAGCACTGAAACATCACACAAAGTCGCAGCTCTGTATACCCACACACAGGATATTTGAGTTCAGAAAAATAGAGAATGTGTTCATTAAATGTTCATGAAGAAGATAAACTATGAAACACTAAAAGAAATAAACATAGAGAGGATGTAGAAATATCTCCTTGTATGCTTGCCGACGTGTAGACAAGTCTTCCTTGAAGTTCTTGATGGTGGGAGGTCGATCTCGAGCTATACGATGCCGAAGAAGCTCCTCTTTGGAGATTCAGACACGATGCAGCTTATACGCTTGGCGATTGATGAAGCTTTGAACATCCTCAGCCTCAATCGCCCCTACAAGAAGAGAGCAAAAGATAAACACTCAAGAACCTCTCTTCTCCACCTTGTGGCCGCACTCCTTCCTTCTCCCTATAGGAGAATAGGAAAAATTAGCCCTCTTACTTCTTCCGATCTGAAAATCACAGCCAATATATAGGGGAGCAAATAGGTGAACAAAAGACCATAATAGCCCTTGCAAAACCCTCTCAAAACAACCCTTAAACATGTATAGGAACCCTAAGGGTAATAGGGTCAAGTAAGGGTGCAAAAGGGTTAGGATAAATGGGTTTCAAAACCAATCCGAAAAACTCATTCCGGACAAACCAGAAAAAGTGTCGACTCTTAGAGTGGACACTTTTGACAAGGTGTCCTACCAGGACACAAAAATTAGAACCCAGAGTAAAAGTGTTGACTCTGAGAGTCGACTCTGACAGTCAATACTTTTTACTACACGCTGGGGTAATCATCCTCCAACGAAAAAATTTTGCCACTATAGCGGAGATACGTTACTCTACTATGAATGCCCTTCCTTATCAAAGGATGAGGCTCCTCGCTCCAGGATGACCCTTATAAAAGGGGTGACGACAGAGAAGAGGGACACGGTGGATTATTCCGCTAAGCTACTACTCAAGAGAATAGAGCCCGAAGCCTTGTTGTATTAAGAGGGAGAAGCGACCGTCTACACCCGAGGGCAAGCATCCTCCTCTGGCGACCTTACTCCCCATCGAGCACTCACTGAGTGAACACTGGGGGCGGCGAGCACTCGTCCGGAGGACCCACGTGGCACTTCGACCTTTGACTTTGATCTCTCTCCCTCTCTCCCACCTGCTCTTCTCTATTCTCTATTGAACCTTTGCTGACTTAAGCATTGGAGGGTTGTCCCCTGGGGTAACACCTGGGACTCTTTCTGACGCCCTTGTTTCCTGGTGTTTGTAGGCCTCCACGGACGCGAGACGACTTCTCCAACAAATAAATAGCGAATGTGGTACATGACATAGGAATCATTTTTTAGCCTCTACAAGTACTATTGAGTATGTGTTGAATAGAAATACAACGTTCCACATTTTTTTTCTGGTAAGTTTTCATGTCTTGCTGATCTTCTCGTCACTTGATAATACATCATTAAACATATACATGTAGCGTTATTGAACAACGTTACGCTGATATGCTCCATCTTATATTGAGAATATATCGATTGGGTTGACAGGATAGAGAAGGATATCAGTGATGTAACTTAAATAAGTTAATAAAATGGAGACACATATTAATTAGATATGTGACAAATGAGGATTGTACAATGTAAAAAATAATTAACGAAGAATCTGACGAATCAAAAAATCTCCAGTCACCTATTCTTCAAAGACTGAACACGTGACTAAATAACACTCCCCCAAGATGAATCTAATCTAAATTTTACTTCTTTGATTGGGATCTTCTATCATTCTACTCACCTCGGCTACTAATGTGAATATTCTGCGCACCTACATGAGGAGGTGAAGACGCTGTGGACGACATCACGAAAACGGGGAGAGATAGGGGTTTTGAGATGGCCCGTTCAGGGGCAAAAGGAATCAAATCATAGCGCACTTTTTAAAAAATACGGAGAAAGATTCCCGGAGAGGATTGTCTCTACCGGGTTTGCAATGGAGAAAACACACGGAATAAAAATTATGCATTACAGAAATAAAATAACAGAGTGAGACCACCAGAAAATGAAACTTCAACAATTGTCTTCTCTCAGAATTCTTCTCCTCTTTCTGATACTCTATTTTTAGTGGCTCTCTCTCACCCTTTTACGAAGACCCTTACACTCTCAGCTTCTTCTCTCTTCTCTGCTCTTTTCTCTTGAGCTCCTCTTCTCTGGATTCTCACAACTCACAAATGTCAGTCTCTCTCTCTCTGATCTCTTCTGTCACTGGCACTCCTTCAGTCCATCTCTCTTCTTAGCTCCTAATATCCCCCTGGTCTTTCGTTCACTCTTTGTCGTAAGAAAGATCTTATTGAGCTGATTCTTGTGGTCCCCACAAGATTTCTTTAGTGTGTGGAGGGAACATTCCCGCCAAGAGAGAGTTTCTGGAAATTCCCATCCGAGAATCCACGTGTCAGATCTGGAGAAAAGTTTATCCATGAGGCAAATCATTATGTTGGACTGTCTGCCTTGGATCACGTACAAGACATATTTAATCTTTGTGCCACATGACCACACTTAGTCTTCATATGATCAGCAATTCGCCTAAGACCACAAGCCATTCAAATTCAAGTTCGAGTCACGTGAGCCACTTGAGTCTTTAACAATTTTTGCATTCCAGGTGTTCGAACAGATTGCTGAATTATTTCTGGATACTCTTTATCCTAATATTTCTGCCAAAGTAGATTTAAAAATTAGTTATCAACCTTATCATCATATGGCTTGTGAGATATTATAATAAATGCTTAAGGAAATGCAGGTTTAAGCATTTTCAGAAGGATCAGACAACCCATGCCAAAAAGGCATGTGATGATGCAGATGCCTCGATGCATATACTCAGTGCATCGACCTGTGAGTGTACACTACAGAACAAATGCAGTAGATCAACTACAGCTGCATCAATCTATGATGACCACAGGCAGACCTTATTTGCAAAAAGAGAATGGATGAGGACAAGAGCTTATGGGATGCACCGACCTATATGAAACACTAACTGACCTATCGAGCTAGAGCAAGTGTAGCCGCATCGACCTGTCAAGGTGATGGCTAGTCCAGCTTGTGCTTAAGCGTCGACCGTGAACGACATCACGGGAATGGTTGAGCACTTGATGGTGCGTGATGTGCGGTGAAATGCGAAAACGATGCCCTAAAAGGATTACCGGGTTTAGAGACGGGAAAAACACACGGAATGAAATACGAAACTACATTGGGATTTTACTCACCGTGGGTTTTTACTGAAATTGAAATAGGGGAAGGATAATTACATGAATGAAAAAGCTGTTCGAAAAATAATTCCAGACATAATGGAAATAAATTCTCTGAGAACATAGATCCGAGCCCTGAGAAGAAGGATCCGAAGGGTCCGGGATATTACATTCTCTATCTCTTCTCTTCCTCTCAGTTGTTTTCTCCTTTCTTGCGCTCGAAGGCAAGACCCTTTTATAGCGAAACAGGGTATCGGACGAGCGACGGGATGGGGAGCCCTCTGTCGACCCACTGCTCCGCTATCTGCGGAGCCATCGCGTCGACTAGCCAGGGCAAGGGCACCGATCCAAGCAGCGCCGACCCAAGAGGGCTACGCCAAATCGCGCAGGCGGGAGAGGGGCGCCGACTCACTTTGGGGGGCGTAGACTCACCCAAGGGTATTTTTATAATTTTTTTTACTGCCTCGAAGTTAACACTAACGGAAGCCCGACGTCCAGTGTAGTGCAGGGTTCGATGTGGCAGCCTCGGAGTGTAGATTTCTTGCTATTACTAATCCCGTGTCGGATTGCTTGGGTTTCATCCTGATTCGGCCATCGGCACTATGATTTATGCTACCATGCCTTCTTTAAGGACATGCTGAGCTTCTTCGTCGAGTGGACTATCCCTCGAAGTATTTTTGCCCTGGCTGGGCAGCTTTTTGGCCACTTACGGACCTTTTTCGGCATTCCGCGTGTGTTGATCAGACTACCCAGATTTTTCACTGATTCGGCCATCGGCACTGCGATTTGTGCTAGCAGACCTATTCTGCGTATACGCGAGGCATCCTCAGTGAGTAACCCACCACTCATAGCACTTTTGCCCTAGCTGGGCAGTTTCCCCACTATTTACGGGCCTTTCCAGTGGCAGGATGCACCCGAATCGGATTACTCGGGTATTCTGCTGACACGGCCCTCGACACCTTGTCTTGAGGAGTCAGGGATGTCTCTTCACCTCGAGAGGGTTTCTTATCAGGTGGCGGACCACCAGGTACATTCTCATCCTGGTCGGACGACGGATGGGGTTTGTTCGGCATGACCGGGTCGATACCGGCTTGTTGGGCAGGACATACGGCATTGTCGATTTGTTGTAGATTTCTTCCGGCCATCCCGAGGTGATGAATTGCGGAATCCTTGATGCTCTTGTTAGGCGACCTAAGGCTTCAGAAGCCCGAGAGGATCCTTCTTTGTGCTTTCTTTGGCTTCCTCACGTTCGGAGCATGATTGCCGTATAGTAATATTTCAGATGTCAACAAAGTGTAAGCTGTATAAGGCCCTTGCCTTTGATATTGTGACATGGAATTTACTTAACATAGCATCAATTTTGGCATGTCTATAGGGAGGGGGAGCTACAAGAATAGTGCGTGTGTGTGTGGGAGTTGAGAAGAGAAATGTAAAGAGATGGAGGGAGAGGTGTTCACTGTTGGTGGTGATGGGTGCAGAGAGAGGGTCAGGGAGGAGAGAGCCGCAAGGAGAATGGAGGGGCTGCAGCGACTGTGGCTAGAGAGAGCCAGTGGTTAAAAGAGAGAGAGAGAGTTGAGAGAAGAGGGGGATGAGGAGAGAGAAATGGTGCCCTGTTCAAAATAGGGGAACCAACTGCTGGGAAGAGAAGGCAGAGTAGAAGATGGGAAGGAGGAGTGGAAGGGGGGAGAAGACCAGGGGAAGGCTACGGTGATGGTGGAGGTGATGGATGTAAAGAGATGTGATGGGGGCAGAGAGTGAGAGGAAGAGGAAGAGGGGTCGAATGAGAGAAGGAGGGGATCATGGTGAGAAGCAAAGGGAGATAAAGAGATTTGACGGAGGGGAAGATGTGCAGGTTAGAGAGATGAGGGACAACGGCAAGGGGTGTTGTCACGGTGGGTGTGGAGAAGCAAGAAAGAAGGAGAAGGAGAGAAGCGAAGAGGCCCGGGGTGATCGCGGGGGTTCTCCCTGATCTTTTGGTGGCACTGGGTTCTTGTAGGGGGAAGAAGAGGTGGGGCCACCCTCTGCCCTACTATTTTGTCCAGCTGTGCACACGTCGCTTCCATAACCCGCCGCTTAAGTTGTTGCTGCCATAACCCGCGACTGAAGTTGTTGGTGTGATGGTGCATGGCTGGCCTTCGTGGTGAAGCTACCAAGGAGGGAGTTAAAGAACTGTTCATAAAAAATAAACAACTTTGGTGAAAGTTTGTTTCATGTAAAAAATTATAATTTTGCCCCTAAAATAAAGATATTTAATCCTGCCATATTGATTCCTCTTAAACATTTCTCAAGTTCCATTGATTATGTTTTGTTTCAAATTAATGTTAGAAAAATTCCAATTTTCTATGAGACTGAGATTAACATGGAAAACTTGCATAATTAATTTTATTACAGCTTAGAAACATTATGTGTGACATAATTAAATATATAAAAATATGCACTTATCACGGCTGCCTGATAGACTGCGGCTTGATGGTAGCGGCCATATCTTGTCCGCTACCTATTTCCTGAAACCTGTTTACATATATGCATATCTTTAGTCAACATTAGTGGCAATCATGCTCTAGCCTTGTTAGTTCGAGCCCCCTCCACTTAGGCCGCCCCCTCCCATCTCCTTCCTCCACAACCAACGCACCCCCCTAACCCTAGCCAGCCCACCAGCATCCCACGCCCCAGCCCTCTCTCCCTCTGCAACCCTGGCATGTCACCCCCTGCTTCGTGTGTCCACAGTCGTCCCGGAGCCGCGCAGTCGCCGCTACGTCTCCCCGTGGAGTAAGAAGCCCCATTCTGCTGTTCTCTGCAACAAGCCTGCAGTAGAGATCAAGTTTACAGAGGCTACCCCGGCGTCCACAGTGTGAACCAGCAAAAGTGGTCTTCTGTGGAGTCATTCTTCATCACGCCAGCTTTGCTGCAGATGTGGTCCTGCTACATTTCGACCTCAGCTCCAATCGCGTCACCCATTCTCGTGCAACTGCGCCAGATTCGGGTCTGAATAAGAGTACCATTTGGTAGCAGCACCACCGCCCACCCCTGTGTGAATCAGTCAGAGCTCTCTTAATGATAGTTCTTCTCCTCTGAAGTGCCAATGACCCCGAGGTGGTCCCGTCAATTTTCGTCATCAGCACAGCCCAGGGCGTCCATTCTCCCTCAGTCGTGCCAGACCTAGAGTCCTCTGTTCGCCCAGAATAGACTATTGTGAAGTTGGCCCCGACACTCCCTCCTCCTCTTAGTTTCAGGTTGAGAAGTCTTCTGCGAAGTTGTGACTTTCGACAATACGAAACCAACGCCAGTGGTTTTGTCTCGATCTAATGTCAGCACTGCAAGTTACACCATGACCATCGGTGACCTATCCTACTATTTGCCCAGGAACCTGACGCCAACCATTCCGCCAACCACGTCCAGCGAGGTGATCAGACGGATGCCATATTTTGAGGGTTCGTTGAGATCCCTGTCTGCTACGTCCATGACTTGGTCCTGCCACATTTGGAGTTTGTCATCGAGCGTACCTACCGACGCACCACGACTGTGCCACCCAGTCCTGCGAGGCAGAACCGCGCAGGCTAACAACATCGACCTCCTCCGCCTTCCAGTGACAACGGTTCAACGTCGGACATGCTGGCTTCCTTCTGCATCCCTCAAGCTTCGTCCCTGCATTGGCAGCACCGTGATTGGATGTCGGGGCGCATCGTAAGATCGCTGTTTGGTTTCCCCTCCCCTCGTTCCCCCCTCCTGTGCGAGGGTAGTGCGTGTAGTTGATTGCCCCCCCCCCCGGGGTCCCCCGCCCGGCGGGGGGGGTAGGAAATGTAATAGGAGGGGCGTCGCCAAGCCGCCTCGATGCCCATTTAAAGAGAATTTGGTCCCCAAATTCATTGCATGGGTTTTATGGAGTGTGTTTTATGTGTAGTTAATTAGCTCCACTAACACTTAAGGCAATGCTGAATGTGAATAAGTCAAGACGATGCCTTCAATTATTTTGCCTTCACCATCCAAGATGGCATTCAGTCAGCCTTGTCCCCTTCGTCCATTATCATTCTTTGAAGATTGTTCCTTTATAAGAGGACATGCGAGCATGCGATGCTCCTAGCTTCCACAGCGTAGACACGCTCTTAGACGCTTCCAGCACTCTTCGACCGAATGACCAAACTTTTCCCAAAAGGTGCAAGCCACCATAATTTGCTTTTATTCTTCCTCCTTGATTCTTTTATTTTTGTCATTGCCATTGCCATTCCCTTTACCATTACCATTGCTATTGCGAGACCTATTCTTATTATTTTGGGATTTGTAATCCTCCGTGATGTTAAACCTTTCTTATTTTTCCTCTCGCCTATCATGTTTTCGGCTTGGCTTTTCATCCTTCCCCCTGAATTTCTCTACCTTCTCCAAGGTCCGTTCACATAGGTGGGCTCTATGGACCATCTCCGTATAGGTCCGAATATTTTGTAGGCCAAGTTGTTTAACAAAGACCAGCCTTAGGCTGTCTATGAAGCGATTGGCTTTAAGAATCTCCGTAGCCACCAGGTGCGGAGCATAAGGGGCCAGCCTTAAGAATTGGAGTACATACTCTGCTATGGTCATCATCCCCTGCCGAAGGGAAGTGGATTCCGCAGCCTTCCTCTCCTTGATATGCTCCGAGAAATATTTCTCTCGGAAGAGTTTATGAAACTCCTCCCAAGTGAGTTACGCATTTTGTAGATGAGCCGAGGTGGCCTTCCACCATATACGAGTATCCTTGTTTAGTTGGATTTTGGAAAGAAGGAGCTTCTCTTGGTCAGATAATTGCATAACGTTAAAGATCTGGTCCATCTCATCAATCCAATTTTCAGCTTCATTGGGATTAGAGGAACCCGAGAATCGTGGAGGGTTCATACTCAAGAAGTTGCGATGTAGATCACCAGTCTTGCCCTCGCGCCGACTTGAGCCACAGTTTGAAGGGCCTGAGTGAGACCCGCAATAGTTTGTTGCATAGCTTCTCAATTCAGACGGTTAGTAGCCATTGCGAGAATGAGGTGCCTGAGAAAATAAATAATTTGTTATTTCCTATGGAATTTGTAGAAATTAACCTAGAGATTAACTTCTAGAAAACTAGCTCATCATTTAGTTCCTAGACCCACTTAACATTCTGTCATTGGTACTAGATGGGCCTTTAAAAATAAATTGAGTGAAGGAGGTAAAATTGTGAGAAATAAAGCCAGATTGGTAGCAAAGGGGTGCAATCAAGAGTTTGGTATTGATTTTGAGGAATCATATGTCCTTGTTGCTAGGTTAGAGGCTATTAGAATCTTACTTACATTTTCATCATGTCATGGAATACAATTGCAGCAGATGGATGACAAAAGTGCATTTCTAAATGGTCTAATGAAAGAGGAAGTATACATTGAGCAACCTCCTGGTTTTGAATGTACTGATTTTCCTAATCATGTTTTCAAACTAGACAAAGCTTTGTATGGCTTGAACTAGGCACCGCGTGCCTGCTATTCCAGAGATAAGGTAGATCAAACACTATTTACTAAGATACAAGGTAATGATATTCTCATTATTCAAATTTATGCTGATGACATATTGTTTGGATCTATTAAACCTGAAATGTGCAAAGACTTTGCTAACCTTATGACCATGGAATTTGAAATGAGCCTAATGGGAGAAGTCTAATTTTTTCTTGGTTTGCAGGTCATTCAAAGTGAGGAAGGTTGTTTCAATAATCAAGCCAAATACATCAAGGAAATGTTGAAAAAGTATAACATGGAAAATAGTAAGACCATTGCAACCCCCATGAGTACAAACTCATCATTGGATGTAGACGAGAAAGGTAACATGGTAGATGTAAAGATGTACAGAGATATGATCAGATCCTTACTATATCTCACTGCATCTCGACCTGACATCCAATTCAGTGTTTGCATGTGCGCCAGATTTCAAGCTAGTCTTAGATAATCCCATTTGGGTGCTGTCAAGCATATCAAAAGATACCTTGTTGGAAGCCAAGACTTGGGACTTTGGTATCCAGCATCATGTGTATTTGACCTTATATCTTATTCGAATGTGGATTATGTTCGATGTAAGTTAGATCGTAAGAGTACTAATGGATATTGCCAGATTTTGGGTAGGTGATTGATATCTTTGGCATTTAAGAAATAACACTCGGTTGCCCTCTCCACTATAGAGGCAGAATATGCCACTGTAGGGAGCTGCGACACTCAAGTGTTGTAGATCAAACACCAACCCCAAGACTACCTAGTAGATCTTGGTTGTGTCCCAATCCTATGTGATAACACTAATGCTATTAATTTGACCAAAAGCCCAATCCAACACTCTAGGACCAAGCACATTGATATCTGACACTATTTTATAATGTGTACAGGGTTCAAAAGAACAAGAAAGAGGCAAAGAACAGCGAACTAAACATTCTATTATTTCCTTCCAAAAATGTACATCAAACTATACCCTCTCCCTCATCATTACCCCTTTCACTACTCTCCAAGCGAAGAGCCCTAAAGGGTGTTGCCAAACTAGGGGAGACGGTACTCCTTCCGCCTCACAAACCTCTCCCCGATTCTGCGCCCCGTCGATCGGCAGGGGCAGCAAAGAAGCTACTGACGCGAAAGCCTCACTCTCGTGCTCTTCAGTAGTGCTCCTCACCATCCTTCAGCCATTGCTCAGTGAGACTGAGACTGGTTTGAAGCTCAAATAATTGAGCTTCCAAAGCTCTCCGTTCCCCCTTCTCAACCAATCTCTCGGCTCTTTCCTGTTCTCTGTCTCTTTCTCTCTCCTCTTGTTCTCTCTCTCTATCTTCCCTTTCCAGCTGAAGGGTGATCCTCAACTCCACAACATCTCGAGAGGAGTCATCACCTGGACGACGCTGCAGTTCCTCCTCCAGCTCTGCTATCCTGGCTTCCCCCTACGTGGCATGGGCAAGTGCATCTTGCATCCCCTTCGTCTACCATGTCTACTATCTCAGAGATGTGGCAAAGCATGAACGAAGAAATTTCAGTGGTAAAACCCGCACCTGCGCAGAAAGTATTTCTGCTACCTCTGCGGCACGCTGCATGGCACGAGTGAGCTGCTCGTGAAGATAATCAAGCTCTGAGGTAGGGATCCATAAACCGGAGGAGACACCATCCGCCCCCATCCCTGATGAGGCTGCATCAAGTTGGGCACGCTAAAAAAAAATACATAAGGTGACACCGAGGGCTTAATCCAAGGAATCCAAGGCTATAACTAGGACCATGTGCATGCAGGCTTACCGAGGAACTCAAAGCCGCACGGGTGTCACGCAACTGCAGTTCTGTGTCTGCCAGACGAGCTCGCAAGTTCGCTACCATGGTGTCGCGAGCATTCTGCAATCAGGACACATGGGTTAACACTAAAAAAACTAAACAAAACAAAGAAAAATACACAATAAATCCACTCACATACACAAGCTCCCCAGGATGGAGTCGCTCTGCATACATCGCCTTATAAAGGCGCATGTAATTCTCACTATCTTGCACATGCGACTCTACGAGCGTGCCACCCCGTTGCCAATCTTCATATTATTCGGGGAAACGCACCCACCAATCAACGGAGGTTCCTAGCCCACGTGTCTTCCTCCCAACACGTGGTGTTAAATTCTCTCTCGGGAACTACCCTGCCACCACTCCCAAGTGGGCTGACACTCGAGGTCGTCGGGCTACGACTAGTGGTTCCATCACAAGGAAAGAGAAGAAAACTCTATTGGGATATAAAATTGTGCCACAATTTGTAAAAATATTTAAACATGGCGAACATGCATCATTAAACGCATAATTAAATGAGCTGAAATGCATTTAAAATCTACAGTGTATAAGCGGTTGAATAAAGGGCTGCTACAGTAATCACACGGTCGAACGATTGACCGCTAAATGGATATAAGCGGTCTAATAATGGGCCGCGAAGCTCCCACCACCATACAAGTTCAAAGTGTTCACGCGGTCGAGGATTGGGCCGCTAAGGGGACACAAACGGTCGCACGATCGACCGCGAAAGAAGGTAAATGGTCCAAGTGTGGGCTGCTAAACTAAACTGCCTTACGGGTCAATGGTCGTACGTGGTCTCAATGTAGGTAGCTAAGGTCCGTAGACGGTCCATCATTGGACTGCTACACAGGATGAAACGGTCGGGGTGTAGACCGCGAAGGCCCACCGCCATACTGATTTACGTAACGGTCTTTGGTAGGACCGCTACCCTACCAGAGAGTCGAAAATGTGGTATCTCCAACGAGATACCCTCCCAATCGACTCAAATCGATGGGAAATGAACATTTAACCTATTCCTTTCCATTCCACCATCATCCCACAGCAGTTAAATGGCTAAAAACACAACGACAATGGCCATGGATGGATTTAAAACATAAAAGATGATGTTCATGCCATTAAAACATAACGACAATGTTCACCCTATTTAAGACATAACGACGATGGGCATGGGAAGGAAAACGATCCTAACGAGGTCGGGTAACCATCCCCCTACCTATTTCGCGACGAAAACGGCGTTAACTCACCATGCAAGTCGAGGAGAGCCACGCCTTCAAATGCGCATTCCCACCTCCACGTGCCGCGGTTCGCCTCCACGTCAATGTCAACGCACTCCCCGCGTCTCGGGCTCGTCGATGACGCCTCCTGCGCCTCCTACAGTGACCCGACGCGGTCGATCCACCGAGAGGGTGAGAGAGGGGAGAGAGAGTGATCATAAGAGAGAGGGGGGAATGGGGAGAAATCCTCCCCCACGACGATTTTGGGTAAATTTTTTTTGTTATATTATTTTTTTTGTTTTTAAACTTTTTATTGCTATTTAACCCCCAAAGAAGCAATATTGTGTAAATGCCCATTTTATATCTAAAATCTTTAAGAAATGGGTTTTTAATCCCTTAAAATGGCCCATTAAGCCCATTAAAATTTTTTAAATTCATGAATTAATTTCTATTTTGATACCAGTGAGGATCTGTTAACGAACGAGCCTTACATCAGGCACTGATTATGTGTAAGGGTTTGACACTAGCCCTCTAGGTTGATTGTCGGATCATGCGTACCACATCAGCACATTGTTTCTAAATTGTAATGGCCTTCTGCGCTGATCTGCATAACTTTTCTGTCGACTCTGAGCTGTTAACATTTTTTGTCGGATCATGCATACCACATCAGCACATTGTTGAACCATATCCGGTCCTATCAACAGTTGATCACCCGTCTTAAACGAGTTCAACAGTGTACGACAAGGACGCCCATACAAAGCTTCATACGGTGCCATATCAATGCTGGAATGATAACTATTATTATAAGCAAATTCCACCAATGGCAAATGCTGACTCCACGAACCCTACCAATCCAGACAACATGATCGCAACATATCTTCTAATGTCTGAATAGTCCTCTCAGACTGACCATCAGATTAAGGATGATACGCTGAACTAAATGCCAATTCAGTGCCCAACGCCTTTTGAAAGCTGCGCCAGAAGCTAGAAGTAAATCGTAGGTCACGATCTAACACAATGGATATCGAAATTCCATGCAATAGCACAATCTTTTCAACATAAAGCTCAGCCAATTTCTGAACACTCCAAGTAACTTTGATCGGCAATAATCTCACTGTCTTAGTCAGACGATCAACTAACAGCCAGATTCCATCATAGCCTTGTGAAGTTCGGTGTAAACCCACAATAAAATCTATCGTAACATGATCCCATTTCAACATTGAAATTTTTAAGGGTTGAAGTATTCCTCCAGGCCTTTGATGCTCAGCTTTGACCTGTTGGTATGTCAAACACTTAGACACAAAATCAGCTACATCCCTTTTCATACCAGGCCACCAGAACTACATTTTCAGATTTTGATACATCTTTGTAGTGCCGGGATGAATTACATAACGAGATCTATGGGCTTCACGCAAGATGCCATTTCTTAACACATCATCAGCTAGAACATACAGCGTACCTCTAAAGCTGACCACTAACTCATCATCAAACTCCACATCATGCATCATTACAATGCGGGACAATTCAGAATTTGCTTGCTGAGCTTCCTTGATCTGCTAATAAATAGCTGGAATCATCACGAGACTAGCACACAGCTACCATCGAATCACGAGGAATTTCCATGCTGAATGTCTCACAAGGAAACTGTTCCCACAACTTCCATTCTTGAACCAGCAAATGACTGATTTACATTTTCCTACTTAAAGCATCAGCCACTACATTCATTTTACCAGGCTGATAGGAGAGAGTAAAATCATAGTCTTTCATATACTCCATCCATCTGCGCTGACGAAGATTCAAATCCTTTTGAGAAAACACATATTGCAAGCTTTGATGATCTGTAAAGATCTCAAATTTCTCACCATACAAATAGTGTCTCCAGATTTTTAGTGCAAAGATCACCGCTGCAAGTTCTAAATCATGAGTAGGATAATTCTCTTCATGCTGTTTTAATTGTCGGGATGCATAAGCTATAACCTTGCCATGTTGCATAAGTATTGTACCCAAACCTACTCGAGAAGCATCCGTGCATACCACGAATCCACCTGAGCCAGAAGGCAAAACAAGCACTGGAGAAGAAGTGAGCAGCCTTTTCAACTCATTGAACCTCTGTTCACACTGGTCTGACGACACAAATGGCATATCCTTGCGAGTCAGTCGAGTCATTGGTGCGGTAATCCGTGTAAAATCTTGAATGAATCTTCTATAATAACCAGCAAGACCTAGAAAACTCCTGATCTTTGTCACAGTCTTAAGACTCTGCCATTGAAGAACAACTTATACCTTAGCAAGATCAACTGTAACTCCGTCGTCAGAAATCACGTGGCCTAGAAAATGAACTTCCCAAAGCCAAAACTCACACTTACTGAATTTTGCATAAAGCTCGTGATCTCGTAGAATCTACAATACTACCTTGAGATGCTGAAAATGTTCTTCTTCTAAAGCAGAATAAACCAGAATGTCATCCATAAAGATCACCACAAATTGGTCCAAATATGGATGAAACACATGCTGCATCAGGTCCATAAACGCTACTGGTGTAACCAAAAATTCATAATGACCATACCTCGTGCGAAAAGTAGTCTTCTCCATATCAGATTCTTTAATCCTCAATTGGAAGTAACCAGATCAAAGATCAAGGATTGATGTCTTTCCAGGTCTCACTGCAATTTCTTTTTGTCAAGGCTCAAAGATCGTTTCTCTCCTCTTTTTGATTCAGGTCTCTTTAGATACTTTGCATAATCTCTCCGAGATCTTTGTGGCATTTCTGATATCCATTCAAGAACTCTCTCTCTCTCTCTCTCTCTCTTGTGTGCATGCGCATCCAACCGAGGTGCTCGCAAGAACTGATATGGCAAACTTGATTCCCAATTATGTTCACAATCAAAAGCACCCTTGACCCTACAAATTGTTGCGAGGGTGCAGTTGTTGTGACTCCCTCCTTTTGCACGATTCCTTTTCTCCAAATGGGGTGGGGGGGTTGGATTTGAATCTCCTGATTTCACTGTGCTGATTCTCTATTAAAAGTACAAGAATGTTTATTACTATTTCTGGAGCTGTTTTGAATTGAATGAGTTGCACAAACAAATTCCACCATCCAAATGAAGTTGGATTTTCTAGATCTGATGCCAAAATTGATTTTTCCTGTAATTGATATGTGCTTATCTGCTATAGCAATGCTCTAGACATAGTAGTGAGGAGTAGTCACCTCCATCACGGCGTCACATGCACTAAAGTGATTTATTTAAGAAATAGAATTTGAAGAAGAAAAAAAAGCAAAGCATTAACAAGATGGGACATGACTCAAAAAAGGAGGATGTTTTGCTGTTATGCGCCTCGTTTCTCCAGCATTTAACTTTGTATCCCTCAAATCTTAGCATTAGCTATTATATCCCTAGAATTTGCAAAAACAACTATATACATATCCTTCTGGTTAACTACTGTTTCTTAGAAAAGAATATTCTTGAGAATATTGCCCAACAGAGTTAAGAAACAAAGAATGTACATTTCTAAGCCTTCCCTCTTGCCTCTGTAAGGCTCTCTCCCCCCTGTTTCACTGTGAAACATCTTTCTCTCTCTCTCTCTCCCCCCACCCTCCTGCAAGATGGCTTCATCGCAACCCTCCCCTCTCTCTCTCTCTGTGGGTGTGGGACTGGGCTAACCAGCCACTCCCTTTTCTCTCTCTCTCTCTCTGCGCCAATGGGATAAAGATGATAAAGTGATTTATTCGAGTCGGGGTAATAATTAAACTGTGGTTGAGTTATACTTGCAGACAAAATTTGATGGTGAGAGTATAAAACACAATATACATAAATTTTAGGGGTATATGAGCTAATACATTGATCCTAAAGGTACAGAGTTAGATACTAAGGATTTGAGGGGTATAGTGGCAAAGAATAATGAACAGCAAGAGACAACACCACCCTAACTGCAGATAGCTTGACAACTGGAGCAAATGTTTCTTGATAATCAACCTTGTAAGTCTAAGTGAACTCCTTAGCAACCAGTGTTGCTTTACATCTTTCCACTGTTCCATCAGCTTTGGAATTTATTGTGTAGATCCATTTACGTCCCACAAGCTTTTTCCCCGAGGGAAAATCAACCATATCCCATGTACCATTCTTTTGTAAGGCCTCCATCTCCTCCTCCATTAGTCCATTGCCTTAACCACTTCAAGTCCTCCATGGCTTGTGAGAAGGAAAGGGCCAAGAGAATGTGGAGATTGAAGAAATAAAGGAGAGTTTTTTGAATAGCACAAGTATTTGGAGGTAGGATGTTTGGTGCACTCTCTAACTCCCTACCTGGAAGCAATTGGCCAGTCAAGGTTCACTTGGATTTCCAACCTCTAGGCTCGATGGACTTGAATCCCCGACATTCTCATAGGAATGGTCATTGGTCAGGGTTCCTTCTTGTAGATTCTAAATTCCTTGCTCCTGCTGTTCTACTCCTTTTGTCCTTCTTCTGGAGTAGTATTTTATTATGTTGGTCTTTTCTCCAGGTGCAGGTGCTGTTTTCTCCCTAGTCTCACCAGTGTCCAGGCCAATGTCATCTTGGACAAGAGGTTGGGAAGTAGAAGTGTTCAGGTCTTCAACGAGTGTATCACAGGGGATGGTATGTGAGGTCAAGGGGCTCATGTTTGAAGAGATGCGAATCGTCTCCCCCTCAGCCAGAGCCTAAGAATGGTAGTAGGATTGTGACTCAAAGGTCACATCCTTCTGAATAAATTTGAAGCCTGTGGCAGGGTCAAAGCATTTGTAACCCTTTTGGGTCAGAGAATAACCAAGGAAGATGCCCTTTATATATTTTGGCTCAAGTTTGGAGTGTCATGGGCTCAAGTTATGAATGAAGCAGCCAAAACCCAAGGTGGCAAGGAAAATATAGGGTGATTGGGGCGAAGGATAGTAGCTAGAAAGTGAAGTCCAAGCACTCTGGATGGTATGCAGTTAATGACATAGGCTGCTGTGAGGACAGCATCAGCCCAAAATGTTTCTGGAAGGTGATGTTGAAAGAGGAATGCTCATGCCATTTCCATGAGGCGCCTATTTTTCTTTTCAGCCACTCCATTTTGCTGCATAGTGTAAGGACAAGAAGACTCATGTATTATACCCTCATCTTCCATGAAAACATTCAGACTTCTTTCAAAGAATTCAGTCAGTGCCTCATGCAGATAACTTGCCATTCCTTCTTGGCCTGCAGCAGGAAGTCTTATCCCAAGCTCATGAATAAATCGGCGCACCCTTTCGGGCGTGAAGTGCGGATTAGCGATGATTGTCCGAGCATGGCCCTTGATCACCTGCTTACGGCCCTTATCTAGTCCTGAATTTTTCGCGTGTCGATACAAGATGCGAGCCTTTTCTGACGAACTTAGCTTACCAGCATCCACCACGACCTCACCGATCTCGGGGAAGCGTCCATTGTCTCCAGAAATATCGAGCCGGCTCTTAGCCATTTCCAGAAGATGGGCACGGCTGGTCAATATCAACCAATGGGTTGAATCTAGTATCGGAAGAATATGCGCTAACTCATTCTGCCATTCGCTTACGCGCATAGGCCAGTACTCAGTGCGACCAAAAAAGTCGTCCGCCACGAAGACCTGTTTGCGTTCCCGTTGGTATCCGCCCAACACTTCGGTAGGCAGGCGACATTCCAGTGCCTCCCAACCCAAGCATACCTGACTAAGGGCAATAATCCGTCCTATGGTGGTTTTCCCCATTTCCGGTGGCCCCTCTAGCACAACGAAGCCGTGCCGCTGCAGGCGGTCTCGGGCTTCGTAGTAAGCCTTTGTAGGAACGAATACTCGAGACTGCTCTTTTGCCAAAGTAATGGCAATTTCACTTCGGGCGAATGTGTCCGAGTGGATGCTTTCTCTCAGGCAATCCTTCAGTAATATCTGGATATCTCTTAGGGAAAGAATTTGAGGAAACCCACGTGCGACTTCCGGAGATGCCCGCAGCCAGATGCAGACATCCTTTCCATCATGAATATGCATTTCCGCACTCGGCAACACTTCGTGCAGCTTCGCGATAATTTTCTTCCTCAAGGAAGCATTCGCAGGAGCATTCGTAAATAACGTGTAATGTCTTGGAATGGTTGGCCACCTCTTAAAAGAGGCTTGGCGCTTGCGAATGTGTCCAACCTCCTTAGAGACGCTGGCGAGGATCAAATCTTCTGATTTCGCCCCGGCGGCATTCGCCGCCTCTACAAATTTACATTGAAAAAGAAAAGGCCCCTGCGCCAATTCAGTGCTCGGGTATTTCAACGAACCCTCCAAATAAGCGTCTCGCCCCCAGTCTCCTCGACCTCCCCAAGCTTCCACACCCAGCCCCAAACGGATTTTTAGTAAGGTTTGGACGAGTTCTTCGAACTCGAACCAACCAAGTTGATCAAGGTTATAATCAAGCATCTAACAAAAGATTATAAAGGTATAGTCTACTATTTAATTCAGCCTCGAATTTGTCTGGTTAATCAAAGTTTGTTAATCATTCTTCATGAACAAAGCGAAAGAATGAGTTCTCCGAGCCTTTTCCGAATTCTCTACATTTTCACCACACCTTCCCTCGCTATTTCAGCCTCAGGCTAGTAGGGACACACCCTCTGTTTCCTGAGGCAAGCATATGTCCAGCTAAGAAGCCATGAGAATGGGCTGCAGAGCTACAGTGAGGAATTCAATACAGAGGATGCCCTGTCCAGGGACCTCGGTTAAGAGTTCACACCTTCCCCAAAATAAAATTATTGTTAACTGAAGAATTAAGATGGAACCATGAACAAGATACTACACAAAGCTGTAAGACCTATTTCGGACGAGGAAGCTCTGCTGAACTTCTATGGTACGACTATTATGAGAATCCAAAGGTTAACAAGAAACAGGTCCCATATTAACAGGGCCAAAAAGGTCACAAAATCCACACAACATTCCCATTGCAAAATCTTTGTTCTCAAGAAATCATCCTCTCTCTTTGCTTCAAGACATACTGAAGACAAATAAATGCCCCCAAAATCATCCCTTTACTCATCAAAGAATCAAAATTATACATCGATCACTAAGGTTGGAGGAGCAGAAATAACAGTAGCTATGAAAAATTGTATAAAACATTGTACATACGCAATTGTGCGTTCTATCTATTTAGTTTTTCTTCCATTGGCTTGCATATATAGACAAAAAAAAATCTGTACTAATTTGATCTTGGAATAAGAATAGACAAATAGTGGGGACTGGATCACTGGAATGAGTTGGATCTAGCACATCCCCGATGCTATCCTCATTAGGGTTGTCCTGCTCTAGGGGGGACAGATTGTAGGGGAGGGGACGGAGCCTTTACTCCTACCTATCGCTTAGGGAGAGAGATGCCAGTGGCATAATGATGGAAGCCAAATAATGGGGACTGGAACGGGTTGGATCTGGCACATCATGGATGCTGTCCTCATGTTTGGGAGGGGGAAGGGTAAAATAGCAATATCCTTTATTAAGAAAAGCTGTTAGAAAGTTTTCCCAGAATATGCTGACATTATTCTCCTCTAATAAACTGGAAATAGCCACCCAGATATATGTATGGACATATGAATATCTTTTCTTAAAATTTTAGGGGCGGCATAATAACAAATATAATAATTTCTGGTTATAAAATTAAATAAAGGAAATTTGAGGGGTATAGCCTCAAACGCGGAGCCGTAGCGCATCCGCTGTCGAATAGACGCGCCCCAACACTCCAATAGATGCGTACGCATCCACGCATCCAAACAGCCACCGGCATGCGTCTATACCGGGAACCCCAGGAGATATCCCATGCTCGAACCTCATTTCATCGGCGCCGTCGTCTCGGCCGTGGCCATCCTCATCGCCCTTGCGCAACTGTGCCGCGTCGCCCACCTCGCGCTGCTTCACCGGACCCTGCGCAAGGCGCTCGACGCCGGCGTGCCGATCGATCCGGCGCAACTGGATCGCGCGCTGGGGTATCGCCCTGCCCGCGAGCGGGGCTTCATCGAAATGCGCAATGGCCTCGTACTGGTGGCGATCGCCCTTGCGTGCGCAGGTTGCGGAGCGCTCACCGGGGATCCGCGCCTATTTCGTCTGGCGCTGGGTGCCGCGCTGTTCCCGCTGCTGGTAGGACTCACCCTGATCGGTACCTCGCGGCGAGCAGGCCGTGGCGAATGATCTCTCCATGGCCGACGACGACGCCACGCTCAACCGTCGCGTGGCCGAGGGCGATCGCGCCGCCTTCGACGCCTTGGTCATGCGCCACGAACAGCGCCTGCGTGGATTCCTGCGCAAACTTGCTGGCACGCATGCGGCTGACGATCTCGCCCAGGAAACCTTCATCCGAGCTTGGCAGCGGGCGAACCAGTTCACCGGTTCGAGAAGTTATGCAGCCTGGCTGCTTCGCATCGGCTGGCATGTATTCCTCGACACCAAACGCCACCAGGCATCGTTGCACCGCCGCCATGACGAAGCGCCCGTACCACCCACGCGACACGACCCAGCTTACGAGACCGGCATCGACATCATCGCCGCGCTGTCGACGCTTGCTCCGAAGGAACGCGCCTGCATCCTGCTGTGCGACGTCGAGGGGTGGTCGCACACCGAGGCGGCCAATCTCCTCGACATGCCCCTCGGCACTCTCAAGAGCATGGTCGCGCGCGCGAAGGCGCGCCTTCGCGATCAACTCCTTCCTCCCACGGAGCCGCAGCCTTGAACCTGGCCAATGACGACACCATCCGCGCACTACTCAATGACACACCCCGCGACCCCGACCAGCAATTCGTGATGCGGACCCACAAGGTGATCGCTGTCGAAACGATGGCGTGCGAGTACAGAAAGCTGGCATGGCGGGCATGCCGTCGGGATTTGGTTTCGGCGGCAGCTCTCGTTGCGGGCATTCCGGTTTCGGCGTGGGTGTTCTCCGGGACGGACGTGTCCATAATATTACGCACTTGTAATCCCAATTTGTTATGCATCCCCTCGACAAACTCCTCCAACTCTTACGGGGCCTCATCAGTCTCTTGGGTGACTTCCCCAATTCTTAGTATCGGTATATCGACGTTGTTGGTATATCGGTATCCGGATCTCTAGGTCGTTACACTGAACATATGACTAGCCTCCAAAGTCCCATGTGCAAAATGCATGAAGCACATTCAAGCAATTTACTTCAAGACATATGTAAAATACCTAAGAACATTGTAGGCCTTAAGAATCATGAAGGATATACATGTAGCACCAACAAAGCTCAATTCTCCTCAATCAAAATCAAGAGCGATTAACCATGCACTTGGCCAAAGTTTGAACACCATTTAAACAACATTCATCGAGATTTATGTGAATACATTAAGCATTTTGCAAACCCAAAAACCTTATATAGAATGTGCATGAAATACAGAAGGGTCGATGCAATGCAAGGGATGCGTCAACTCCATGTTATAGAGCATGAAGAAAATAGTGTTAAAGGCACATGAGTGAGGTCGACGCAAGCATGAGATTGGGTCAACTCCACAGAAGGAAAAAGTAGGAATGCAGTTAAGTGAGGTTGACGCATAATAAGGCTGGGTCGACGCCATTGAGTTCCAAGAGATGTGATCCTGCAAAGCAAAGATAATCAAAGCATAAGCTCCAAAATCAACAACTATTCATTGACTTCCAAGTGTGAATCTTGAAGTCATCTTTTGACTCATTAAGTAAGATACAAACATGTTGCTCAATGAAACATACACACAAGCACAATCATTTTGTTATCATTAAAACCAAGCACTATGATCAACTAGTGGATGCAACAATCAATTATGTGAGTGTTTCGACTATATGCACAGATAGTCGAATATATCGACTACATTAGTCTATCAACTATGTGTTCGGTTGGTTGAGCGTTTCGACTAAGTTCAACGTATCCACTATATTAGTAGATAGTCGTGCATATCGACTATGTAAGTGTATCGATCATGTAAGCCAATAGTCGGGCATATCGACTATGTGAGTGTATCCACTATACCTCTGGCTAGTCGAATATATCGACCATGTTATCAGTTAGCCTAATTGTAGCAATTATGTTCTATTTTGATGATCTATTGCAGTGACCAAGTTTTGCATCAACTATGTTTTCTGATAAACTATTATATCGATGATGTATTCAGATTTTTAAGTGAATTGAAAATGAATCATTTGAATGAACATCTTTAGATAGTTTGAATACAATTCAAATTCTGGCGCCCTGGCTAGTAGCGATCTATCGCAAGACCGCTACTTCATGAAGGTGGTCCAGGAGTGACCGCTACCTCCTTCCGTACACGAGAGTTGTAGAAGCGTGAAAAGCTGGGATTTCTTCCATCCTAATCCCCATGGATCAAAGTGTGTAGATATGTAAACATGACTGAGACTCTTAGGGATCGATCCTACTCCAAATTAAGACTCTTAGTTCGTTCTAATACCTCGAACCCTAGGCCAACTCTATAAATAGGTCCCAGGTTCGACCTGCACGAACCCTAGTTTTGGAGCGCGTGGATCGAAGGTAAGGAGACACTATCTCAGGTTAGTTCATTAGAAGATTTTGTTCAAGTATGGACTAACTCTACTCAAAATTACACGCTAGAAGATCCAGCCGTTGGAGAGTTAGAGAGCCAGGAAGAAGTAGGTTCTCTACAGACTGCACAGGAACCAGCATGTTAGGTTAGTAAAGATTCAGGTTTTAGGGATGTTTGCAGATGTAATTTCAAGTTGAGTCTTTAAAAGTTTGTGTTCCTTTTTATGTCTTCTCACTACCCTCTAAATTTCGTGAACATAGGTCAAGAGGTTTAGGAGAACGAGGGACGAGAAGTAACTGGTTTGGCACAGGACGTGTAGAACTAAGTCATTCTCCCAGTCTAAAATTTGAAGTCTAGAGCCTGTTATAGAGGTAGGTTATCTCATGAATGTCACAAATATCAAGATAGGAGTAAAAGTCCTCTTGTTTCATGCGATTACATGCTTTATACATAGAGTATTTCATGATTTTCTATGGCTACGCATGCATGATTATTACAGTATGTTGTCCTTGTACCCCTAAATCAAAGATGATAATTGTAGCTTAATTCATGCCTATTCTTACATTTTCTTCATTCCAGATATGTTAGCATGTCTTACCAAGCTATTCTTCATAGTCTTCATGCATTGATTACCATAGATTAGGCCCTATAACCCATTTTAGCTTATGTCTGTAGCAGACATAAAATGTTCTTACTGTGACCGCTATAGTCAGATAGCTGCCCTACGATAGACTGCTACCACCAGTATGTAGTTATCATATGACCACTATTTTCTTTCTGATCTCTGCTTCCTGTTAACTCTAAACAGAATGTAGATTGGCCCTTTTAATTATATATTAAGCCTAGGTAATTTGGTATTATTCCTGATTAAGATCTCATATTCATGATATTTGTTATATTGTGCATCCATTATGATAGATCACTCGACCTTTGGAACCTAGGACCCATCAATCGCAATTTCCTCGCCTTCACTTCCATCTTTCTCAGTGTTGTTAAAATTACACTCAAATACTCTTTATTGATGTCGTCTGTTGTTAAAAAGAAAGAGAAAAGCTTCTCACGATGGCTTCTATTTGACTCCAAGTCTCTCATCTGTTGTTATATTAATTAACACTGAATGACCATCTGAAAGCATACAGCATGGTGTATCATCTTGGATTCTTGCTATTGATGCATTAATCACACAATGCCAAGTAGAGACTCAAAGCTGATCCTCACAGGAGACCGTCACAGGGAATTGTCTAGTCGAACCTCGGACCTCACCTTGTTTTGAGTCCCTTTTGCATCCTTGTTTTTAAATACTTATATCTATGTACCTTTTTACCAATCTTTCTCTCCATTACCCTTAGGTGGCACACTCAGGACCTTGTCATTTTCCTTTCTAAGTCAACAAATGTGACAATAGATGATGGCAATAGGCCACTACATATACAGATGCATTAAGGCATCCCCCAATACGGTATTAGTCACCACCTCAATATAATGTATGTACAAATCTTATGCGCACAATGAAGTATTTGTACATATGATGTATCATGTCAAACTATGATACATTATAAGCTGAGAGTTTGTCAACCAATTCCTTAGAGTGTGTAGTGGTATGAGACTTGGTGAGGAGGCTAGCAACTTGCTTATTAGAAGAGATATAGGCATATTTGTCAAGACGGTCGCCTAGGTGATGCCTAGGTGACCAGGTGCTGATCCAGGCCCAAGTTGTTGGGGTGCCTTTTCTGGGCCCAAAAAGGCACCCCCTTAAGGCAGGTTAGAAGGTACCCTCCTGGGCTCCTTGGGCCATCTAAACCCAAGCTTGCTTTCCCTTGGTGCCTTGGGTTAGCTGGCCTAGGCATAGCCTATGATATCCGCGATGTGAGACTGGTTCATAGGTAGATCAAGCTCTAGACACTCCTCCAACTCCCTTCTCTACTCTCTCTCTCTCTCTCTCAATTTTTAATATTAAAATCTAGCTATGTAGTTAAAAGTGCGCCTAGCCGCTGAGGCGAGGCGAGGCGAGGCGCCCCCTGGTCACCTCACCTCGCCCTGTCTTGCCTCACTCTGACCACAGTTGGTCTCACTCTCTCTCTGTCTCACATAGACACGCACAACTTGGTTTTTGACGGTGGTCTATCTCACTCTCTCTCTACTTGTAAGATTTATTATTTTTTAATTTCTTCTCGCTTTACCGCTCTTGGGAAGCTTCACAGGTTCCAAGTGGCATCGGGTTTACTCGGTATCCGGAATCTAGGTCGTCACAAGCAAGCTACACTGGCCTATGGAGTGAGTGGAGGAAGACAAAGATCGATGGAAGACTTATCTAATATCCCTAAGGAATTTTAGGCCCAAGGATTAAACATGTAATGACTATTTCCTTCAATGAATAGAAGATCTTTCTTTAATTGAGCCATTGACAATGTTTAACAATGATCAAATCTTCCAAAATTCCTTGATTTTGTACAAAAATGCACTCTCTGGAAGAAACTGTGCCTGCCACAGGGGGATCTAATTCCGTGATCTGCGCCTTACTGACTGTCACTAATTCATTTATTCTCTTTTCCAAGAAACAAAATTCCCAGAATAGCGCACTCAATATCTAATAATAAAAATAACAAAATCCACTGAATAGCGCCTCTGTGAAATGCTGCTCATTCATGAAATAATGACCTCTCACGATGTTGTTAATTATAAAAACCCATTAAATAACATGATTAACGCCCTCATAATTGTCTGACAGTTGCGTGGGTCTCGAGATTCGTCAAGAAATAGTGCCTTCCTACGTAACCATGTAATCTTGATATGGCGCCTACTCCCCAATAGCTTATTCTTAATATTTTCCAAAAATCAAGAAATTCCAAAATAATGCCTGCGTAGACGGTCATTCAATCAGAAAATGACGACGCAGAAAAGGCCGCCAATTAGTTCAAATTTACAACCTCCGTTAAACCTCCCCTTTCCTTGTGCTCACTCCATTTCCCCCCTCCATTCAATCCATCTATTCTCTACAACTCTCACCGACGGCAACCACGACAGCCACCTTCCCCCTCTCACACCCTCACACTCTGCACCATGGCCTATGTAGGTGGTTCTAGTGCTGGGAAGAGACGGTGGGTGTTGGAACCCACCCTCGTCCAAATTGACGATGAAGACAACGGCGGCGAGGAGGAGCACCCTCCTGCGTTGGCTGAAGCTCCCACGGTGGAGGAAGAGGAAGAAACTGCAAGCTACGAGGAAGGAGATGAGGGCGGTGATGAACATGAAGAAGATGGCGAGGAAGAAGAAGATGATGGCGGAGAAGATGGAGAAGAAGGTGGCGGCGGAGAAGAAGGCGCACCCGCAGTAGAAAGAGGAGACGGTGAGCACCGCTCGCCTCCCCGCCAGCCACTGCGGGGAGGGTTGTGTTGTGCCCCCTAGGGCTTAATGTTTTTGATGTGATGTTTTTAGTTTAATTGTTGATTATTTTATGAAATTTCACCCAAGCAAACAAGCATTCATCAAGAACAAACATAGAGTGGATATGTAGCATAATTCCCCCTTATTGGGAGTGAGATAAGAACAGTGCCTATGATGCACAGGTGGAGTGCAGTTCACGAAGCATAACTAAAGAGGGTGTGCATTTGTAAAGAGGACACTCCATAGCCTAGGTATATAGCTAAAATCACAACCTACACCCAACACAATTTCTCTATGGTGTAGAAGTGTAGGTATGTGGGCAATGAGCCCTAATTATAGGGATGTGCAGGCTTTCCAAGTAACACTCGAGGATTACTCTACTGCCTGCTCAGACACTTCAGGCTTTCATATTTCGGTAGCTTTACATAGCCCCATTGTTTATTTTGAATTCTATACTTCACCTTTCAATGCGAGCTTCCTCATGTGTCTTAATAGGGATTCCTAACTACTAGGATTCATCTTTATTACAATTTTATTGTGAAATTTACTTCACCATTTTTGCATGAGTCTCATCATTTATTTCAGTGAGGATTCTCGGCCACTTGGATTCACATTTCACTTCTTCATCGTTCATTCATTTTTTGTTGTTGTTTAGAGGGGGATAGGTAACTTTTTCCTCACAATTGCCTTCCATGTAAGTGCAGGAGTTTAAGCATCTGTAGAGTGCTAAGAAGAAGATCTACAATCCCTATGGTCAAAGGCTATTGAACACATTATGTGCAAAGTGTGGGAGTGTTGTCTCGAGTGTATTTTGTGACTTATGCTAATGACATAGCTATGACTTTTCCCTTTTATGCGTGCACCCATGAGAGTATGGTTTTCCCCCATAGCATATGCCGTGACATACATGCATCCAGAATCAGGGCATCATTATTTATGTCATGTCTCGAGCGTAAAAGGAACTCGGGAACGCATGACGACTTTATATCATTCATGTCAATCAGAGCACGAGATATTCAACACATAAGATAGAGTGCGCTAAAGAGAATAACCAAGTCCTTTTATTCATAATAATAATAATCCAAAGTATAATTACCATACATCCATGACCACTAGACTCAATAAAATAAAAATTACAATGATCTCTGAGAAAAATAAAATGATGAATTCTGTGTTTTGATGATGTCAATACAATATGGTTTACTTGGTAATAACATCAATTTTATATTACTGGAGATTTAGGTCAAAGAAAACTCACCTTAAATCAAGAAGGATTGGTCAGAAGTGCAAAGAAAGCATTTCTGTGTGATTCGCTATTTTCAGACTCGGGACGGCTTAGCGGTCCTTCCAGAAACCGCTAGGGGATGAGGCGGTCCCTTGGCGACCGCCAGGGTCCCCCTATGTCAGTTCGAGCCTTGCAGTCGCGCGATGGACTGCTATCGAACTTTGCGGTCTCTAGGAGACCGCCAGGGTGTGCCTTGCGGTCAGGGCATGACCGTTTTTCGTTTTGTGGTCGATTCGATGTCGGGTGGGGTAGCGGCCTTGCGATTGACCGCCAACCGACGGCTAGCGTTCAAGCCAAGGACCGCCACCCTGCTTGGCGGTCCGAGAGGAGACCGCTTGAGGTTCGAGAGTCTTTGGGTCCTTGCGGTCCTGGCAGGACCACTAGGCCAGGCCTTGCGGTCCGGAGGAGACCGCCAGGTGCTGTAACGGTCTAGGGAGGACCGCCACGCGATTTTTCATGTTTGTCGTGTCTGTTTCGTACTGTGATGGTCTCCAGTCAACCCGGTTGTAACTCAGTGGTTGATCTTTGATCTTGTGAGAGTCACGGACACCTGGGAGTTCTGTGTTCATATTTTTAGGGGTGTTCGGAGGTACCGAGTTACCTTGATTAGCGTGCCATGGGTCTTGGGGGTCCGGGTGACCCCGTGTGTATTATGAGCTTTCGTGTTTTCGTTAGATCGAGTCGTCGTGAGTTGGCACGAGTGCGATGGGTCTTTTCCGCATGACGTGGGTTTCTTTGGAAAGTACTTTCTGCGTGGGTCATGTGGTTGACCTTAGACTGTGGGTTTAGTTAACCAGCCTGAAGCTAGAGATTTTTCTCATGAATGAGAGATCCACTTGATAACTTGATCGATAAAATCTTAATTTACTGTAAATCTGCAAATCAAGATTTACAGGGAAGTAAGTGCTCAATGTATTGTGACTCACAATCCACAAATTCGGCGATGGGCCCGCCTGGATTGGTGCCAAACGCTGGACCAGGGGCCACGGCCAGGCCGTAAGGTAGCCTCGTCAGCAGAGTCGCCACGTGGTTTGACACGGTGACAGAGAAGCAAGATATATATATTTATATATAGTGACGGTGTTTTCTCTGGAACACCGTACCACAAAATGATGTGGGGTTGTTGTCCCGAGAGTCACAATGACGCACATGTACGTCTCCCGTCATTTCTTTCTAATTTTCCTTTAAAAAGAAAATAAAACCAAAAGGAAAACAGACAGATTTTGATTTTAGTGAGGGTTTTTTTCAAAGCCTTTTTTCGTTCCGACCCCTCCCCCAGGGGGGTTTAGGTGGGTCAGAGGGAGAGAGAGAGGGGGGCGGTCCCCACTCTCTATAAAACCTAGTTTTTTTCCATTTTTGTCCTATTTTGACCAAGATCATGTGGGCAAAAGGATACTGGAAGGATATTTACTGCTGGAGGATATTGGGACTGATATTACCTATGCGCATGGACCCGACGTATGACCCTGTGTTGTTATTGCCGAATCCTTCCGCGCACGGTATGACGATTGACTTTGCCCGACCCTTGCATGAACCAGGAGCACGAACTGGAGGCGACTGGGGCTGGGGAATGGCTGGGAGGCCACTGGGTTTGGAGGAGGGTGTGCTCCCCACGGGGGTTCTCCCTCCTTCGGGTCGTGGCTGCGCCTGGGGTGAACTCCCCTCGGGAGAGCCGCAGCCCCGAGGGATGGCCCTCGGGGGTCTTCTTTTGTTGTCTGGGAGTGTACTTTAAGGGACACGGGGCTCTGGGATGCTGGGATTAGCTTGTGGGGGCTGTTGTTGTTGAGTCATAGTTGCCGCTCGTAAGGTGTTCCGGTAAATGCCCGACACACCTTGAGTTGTCGAACCACCTGGATAACTGGCTGAGGGGTCTCAGGATGGGCCTTGGGCTGAGCATATGAGCTCGTGGGAGCTGAGAAGAGGCACTTTGGGGATGTGAGCCTGATCTCGAGGTGTGTGCCACGTTGCATGGCTAGGTGGCAGGATAGCCTCGGGTTGGCCCGAGAGCTAACGATAAGTGGCCCATCGCCACGTGTCCAAGGGTCGAGGGTGGCCCTGACTTGCTGGAGGGTCTTTATAGAACCCAGCTGGCCTGCTGGAGTCATGAGTCAGCCCGCGGTTTGTTGTAGAAAGGCCGGAGGATATGCGCCTGCAAGGTGTTCGGGAAAATGCCCGACACACACGTGTGAGCTGTACATGTGCGTTGTAGGCCTCCAAAGCCTGTGGTTGACTTAATTAAGTCTTCCTTTAACCTTGGAGGGGGGGTTAGAAGAAGGCATCTTGGGGTAGACCCCGGCCTTGTTACTAGGTAGTACGTGGCTTGGCTTGTAGTCGAGGCGCCCCCGGGTTCTCTCGGGTGGTCGTGTGGAGCGCAGGCAAAGCCCGCAATTGAGCAATCTGGAGTGGTCTCAATTTGTTGCTGGTGTAGCCATATGTCATGGCTAATTGGTTAGGGCCCTGGGTCAGGCCCACTGAGTTGTAGGAAGGGCTGAGTAGCCCATGCTTTGAAGGTGTTTGAGAAAATTCCCGAACCCTTATTCATGGGCATTTCGCTGGGAAATTATCCAGGTACAACAAATGCCCCCCACGGGGCGTGCGTTGGAGGCAGAGACGAGGGCGTACGGCCCATGAGCCCCTCATTCTGGGTTGTTGTAGTTGTATTTTGACACTTCTTGTGCCTTTATTTTATTATGTTGCATATATCAACTTCTTGATGTGCTGACCTATTTCGTGCTTCGTCTTGCAGCTATGGCCCGATTTGGCAGAGATGAGTGGGTCCTGAGGCATGTGGCTTGGGAGGAGGATCACTGGGTACGGAGGATTGAGTGGCCCATGCCTCCCTTGGGCCCTCCAGTTGTTACTGTGGCGGGTGCAGATCAACTTGACCTGGGACGCACAACGGTAGCTGAGGGCCTAGTCGACGAGAGGGTGAGCGGAGTTGGAACCGT
Organism: Amorphophallus titanum; assembly: GCA_024336825.1. Lineage (NCBI taxonomy): Eukaryota > Viridiplantae > Streptophyta > Magnoliopsida > Alismatales > Araceae > Amorphophallus > Amorphophallus titanum. Next base: position 1,420,030 of record JANBPO010006362.1, read on the forward strand.
GGAGTTGGCCCAGATTTTAGGAGCAGGGGGATTATACACCTATGATAACAGCGGAGGCTACCCAGTAGAGTTCCCCGTGGACTGCCACTTGTTTGAGTTCATCAAGAGCTATGTCCCTCTCGGCATAGAGGAGGTAGATTCTCATGTTGCTGGAGCACGTCATCGGCTTGAGCGGGCGATTCTAGTGGGTAGGGACAGCCTGCATGGGGTCACTCTCTACAGCTTTCCGAGCTTCTGTGGAGATTATTGGAGGTAGTGTCAGTTTTCCAGCGCTGAGTGCCTGGGCTTCTTCAACAGAGTAGATCAGTTTGGGGTCCAGGTCAGACTAATGGGTCCCGCTTCCTGGGACTTGCACAGCCACCATCGGACAGAGACAGAGGGCCTCAGCACTCAGGAAGGCTGAGGAAGGTAGTCTTTTAAGGGAGGATCCGCATCCCATCCCACTGAACGATGGGTACTTGAGGACTAGTGTTGCCCAGGTCCGCCAGGAAGTGGAGCGGATAGCACAGTAGTGGCCCCAGAACTGCCAGGGTTCATTGTCTGCAGGTCGCGACAGTAATGGGGCACTAAAGCCCCTGAGGCTGGTGCAGGCAACGGCCATGGTGACTGGAGCAGGGGCGTCCCGGTCGAGGGCGTCGAAGACTTGGTGGGTCCAATTCCTAGCCGATTGTTGCTTCAGGAAGAAGGGCTCACTGGACCGGGTGCTCCCTAAAGGGAGCTTTGCTGATACGGCGGTCGATGACTAGAGGCGACACATTGGCCACATGATCTGGTCGTCCAGGCCCGTAGAGTTTGTGTCCCATATTGAGTGTGCTCACACTCTAAGGGACGTTCGGGAGGCAGTTACGAAGGCTGTTCGGGTGTTGGCACTGAGGCCGGAGCAACTGGTTCCTCTACCGTTGACCCCTTTTGAGGCCTCAACTAAGATCCTTTCCTTAGTATGTTGTCTCAGCTTCATTACTTTCTGGGGCATGTGGCTGAGGTGTTGTTTATTGCTGTGCTTGTTGACAGGTTTTGCGGCCGAGGGTGATCACCCCTCTACAGAGACATCCTCAGGGAGAGGAGATGGGGGCCTACAGCCTAGGCAGAAGCGCCCTCTAGTGGATGCTGAGGTAGCTAGAGTTGGCGAGTCCTCTAGGGGACTCAAGACTGGGGAGCAGGTCGAGGCAGAGCTAGCTTTAAGTAAGCGTCGCATTCACCTCTTTTCTTCTTGATGGTTTAGCCATGACGACTGACTAACCCTATCTCGCTGGATTTATTTCTTGTAGCCCCACGGGGGACTAGCGCAGAGGCGGCCTTCTCTCCCCCCCAGGAGGTAGACCCTCTACCTGATGATGGGACCGAGTATGAGATAGATGTGGAGGGGTTCCTCTGTGTGATGGACGAGGCTGCCCCCAACATCGAGACATTACCCGACTTTGAGTCGTGGAAGGCTTCAAAAGAGGCTCATTCAAGTGAGGGGTTATGACACTGGACATATGCTGGCTGTGACTTTGCCTGATGCTGGTCACTGATATAACCATTTATTTTGTGTAGGGATAGCAGAGGCATCACGGGTTGCGGCCCCTCCCTAGGCATAGGGCAGAGCACCCACCTAGGTGGGAGAGAAGACACCGGTAATGGCCCAAGACAGCTCAGGTAAGCGTTGAATTACTGTGAAGGGAATTGCTCTGTCTTTGTTGTGTTTTCGATGGGTTGAAATTGTTGACTGGGTTTTATGTTGTTAGTTTGCCAGGTGAGGACCCGGCTACAACTTTGGAGATGATCCAGGAGTTTGTTAGTGCTGGCCCATCTGTGGCCCTCCCCTCTATCGGGGGTGAGCTAGAACAGGTGGCCCCCTCACACGGAAATTGACTGTTACTGTAAAAGCTAGAAACGACCGACTGTGTGGTCGTCTCTTTGAAGAAACGCCCTGAGTCCCCTCCTCTGTCCTCCTTCTTCCTATCCTTCCATCCTCCGGCTGCCGATGGTGGACTGTGGAGGGGCGAGGTGGTTGTGATGACGGCGGTAGCAAATGGCAGAATTTGGGGCCAGATATGGCCGCGAATGGTCGGATTTGGGGTGGATTCGTTCGTGGCAGTGTTGGACCGATCATTGGATTTGACATTTCTGGTATTTTCGACATGTAAGATCATCACTGAAGGTAGGGGGATAGATTCTGACCTCTCCTTCATGTTTTCCCTCCAATTTGTGTTAGGAAAAGGGGTTGTTTCATGTTTGGGGAAAAGATCATATTCGGGGTTGGGTGGTTTCATCCGATCGTTTTGAGCAACGATTTTTAGTTTAGATGCTTTTTTTTGATGGTATGAGTGGAGGGGAGAAGCTCCCCAGTATGTTCCCATCATTTGAGATGATCTGGGTCTAAATTGGAACCCCTGGACAGAGATTCTATTTCGACACGTCCCAGAGTAAGCGGCTAGATCGATGGACGTCTTGAATAGCTAGACGGCCAAGTATGTGGCCACCCAGCTCCATCTTGAACAGCTAGACGGCCAGGTATGTGGCTGCCCAGAGGAGTTGGACGGTGAGATTGCTGGCCACCGAGACTACTGGACGACCAGGTGTGTGGCCTCCTAGACTGCTGGACGGCCAAGTAGCCTGCTGTCCAGGGTGTGTTTCACATGAGTTCTTCTTTGCCATTTTTCTGCGGAAGGATGTTCCTGCATGATTCGTGTGGCCTAGTGATCATTGGTTTAGCTGTTTAGCCAGATGTTGATATGGTTTTCAGACCTCTAAGTGAGGAAAGTTGCGAGCAGCGTCGGGCCGTGTCATGTCCACAATCTATGTGTGAGCTGGTGGCACTTCGGTGGTTTCCATTTCAATTGTGTATGTCTTGGTGCTTTTTACTGTGTGTGACACACCACTAGTTGTGGTCTTTTTGGGTACTTTGCGCTGACCAACACGGGAGAGGTCGAGGGCATTCCCGTGAGATGGTTTTGTACCGGTTGTCATGGGCCCCCACTTTTTGTAGCCTATCCTGCTTAAGAGAAAATCAGTCGGGAGATTTAGACGTTGAGGAGTTCGATTAGTGTGTGCACATGTGGTTGGGGATTCAGACCCTGTGTTGACGACTGAAGAGGCAAGGACCTCAGCTAGTTATTGATAATCCATCCCAAATCAGTGACGAAATTTTATTCCATCTCAATTTCCGTCACTAATTTTGGACGGATTTCTTCAATTCAGGCATGTTTGGTAGCAATTCCTATCTTCAGGTCCAAACTCCTCCGGGTGAGGCCCGTCTCCCTAGCCTCCATCTACCGTATCATCTCAACGCTTGATTCTGTTGTGGCCATCAACGCCTAGGCTTTGTCCATCATAGCCTCCACAGCCTCCCAAAGTTGGCTACTGTTGATACTATCTTAGCTTGCACCGCCACCAGGGTGCAACTACGGCTCCTCATGATGTCAACTCGAGAATCTGCTTCCTGGACTTCACCCACGAGTGCAGAAACTTAAATTTCAAGCTGTTGAATCTCCAAGCAATGAGCCTTCCATGCTGAAGTCTCATGAAGGTGCCAAACCTCTCCCCAAATAGCATCCCTTGTGGTCACCCAAGACTCCTTGGGCAGCCCCATCACATGATAAGCCTGAGTGGTTCTCCTAAGAGCATCCTGCGCCGTCTCAATGGAAGGGGGTGTCTCCTACTGCAATGTAGCCCAGATAATGCCAACAAATGTCTCGAGTACCACCTCCGCCCCTGTAAGTGGCGCAGACTGGGGAGCATCCGGCCACTCGACTCTATGGCCCAGGAAATCAGTGAGCTGCTCTAGCTCCCTCTTGTCTAAAGGGACAATCTCCTGTGAAGCTGCTGGAGAAAGAAAAGAGGCAAACAATCAAGACAATGTTTGCTCTCAACGAGAGGAGGAAATGGAAAGTACGGTGTTTTCGGAGAGAGAGAGGCTAACATCTCCAAGCCAAAACCTAGAACTACTCACCTCCACAATGCCTGAACCGGAGGTCAAGAAGGATGTAGATGGATCCACATCAGCCCCAGTTGCCTCTGTCAAAGCATGGGAAATTCGCATCAATTTCACATAATTAAGGCTATCAAGAAAGGATCAGTCATGAATAAAAGGAGTAACCCAATGATGCAATGTTCCCATTGTCTAAAGATGCAATCTCCCCCTCCTCTATGGTGGGACCCCTTTCTGGCAGTGTGATCCCCTTGGCTTGTCCTAGAAAGTGGGTGTTATGTAGATCCCATGGACGTATGCACATGTTGAAGATAAAGGAAAAAAATAAAGTTACCTGGTGGCTGGGGATGCACTAAGATTCACTTGGTTATTTTATTCGTTGATTTTTTTATATTTTTTATAAAATTTATTTAGTGAGAGGACGTGCCAGTCATAAAGTGCTCCTCAATGCAAGCGGCCGAGGACCAGGTTGGTTCTCTTGAGACCGCACAACATTGAGGAGGAACCGGAGCGGAAGCTCGACGGTCATGCCGATTGTGAGCTAGTCGGCGTGAGCGATCAATCCGCCGATCGCACAATCGTTGCGATCGAGCACACGATCCACAATGCGCAGCGGCTATCCGATGTCCGCATTCAGGCCTACCTTGGATTGGTGCCATCGGTTCAGCCGACCATTTACGACATCGAGCTTCCCCGGCTCGTTGACGCCACCGTGACCTTCTGGCATGCGGGGCGAGAGTTCTCCCTCCGGGCGGACTTGCCAAATTGCTGGACGATTTTCAGGAGAACCCATGGCCGCGGCCAGCTGACGCTCGCCGAATTTGCCACCGCCAAGATGGATACGCCCTCATCGGTGAGCTCGCAGACAGCCAACCACCGATCGCAGATTGGCGGGATCTCGTCCGCGAATTCCTCGCTTGATCTAGATGACGCGCGAACTTTTCAAATTCCCCGTGACTCCGCCGCGTTCGGCACGGAGCCGCCCTGTTGGCCTGACAATCGGTGAACTCCTGCACCGGATCGACGCGTTGCGCACAGCCCTTCGCTCGCGCGGAACAATGCAGCCCGAGGGGGAACTACTCGGTGATGCCGTCACATTCGGTGGTGTTTCGCGGTTTGTGTCCCGCGTCAGATGCGCAATGCTCACCTGGGTCGACGGCGAAGACGGAATGGGATTCGATTAGACAGTGCTCCTCGAGCGATCCTTTTGCGTGTGCTCAGCTTGCGGCCGTCGATGCGGTCGGCCTTACCGGGAATTGCTTTGCGATCGGCGGACTCATCACGATAATTGATGAATGATCAGGAACGCCGCAGTCACGCCGCAGGACATTGCGGCGCTCGCCGACATCCACGTGAGCGGAATATGGGTGTGGGTACACGGCGCGACAGTATTCCTTGCCGATCCCTTGCATTCAGCGGTTCACTGCACGTCCACTCTGGCGCTGCTTACTGCCGGCCTTCTTGAGGAAAGCGAAGATCACCTGTCGGTCCAGATCACCCCTCGCGGTCTCGAACTGATACGACAGCATCCCGGCGCCGTCGAAAGGGCACAGGTAGCTTTGGACGGGCGCCGTCGGGTGGCGGAAAGCTTGCGTTGCGGAAAGCCGACCTCAACTCGCGGCGCGTGAGCCGTGCAGTAGTAGCGCGCCGCTGTCGCTCGAGTCAGTGCGGACGTCGAAGAACTCCGCTGGCCCGTTGTGCCTGTAAAATAGAATCAAAATTTAATTAAATCAGATAATTAAATATTTTGATCTGAAATTAAAATTAAGTGTAATAAATACATAATGATGCATATTAAAGCTCATAAAAGTGTGTTATAACATTAATTAACATGTAAAATTACACACTTATCATTAGCCACTGGTTGGCTAGGAAGCTGACCTACCTCTCTCCTCATACTATTTGCTGCCAATTGCCCTAACTGACTCTCTAACTCAGAAATAGATTGTTGCTGAGTAAAAATGAGCTATTGGAGTTGATCGAATTTTTCCTTGAAGTTGGGCTAGGGAGGAGGTGGTTGGAAAGGAACTAGAGCTTAATTAAATTTGAAAGGAGGATACTATTGATATGGGCCCTCAGAAATTTGAGCTTGATGATATGGGACCTGAGAATGTTGAACTGGAGGTTGCTGAAATTGATGTTGGACTTGGTGAAAAGGAGATGCATGAGAGAAATTTTACTGAGACTGAGTTGGAACTTAGAATGGTGGCTTCTGAATAGGCTGATGTGAGGGATTAGTTTGCTGGGATGATCCTTGCTGATTTTTCTAAGAAAAATTTGGGTGATTTCTCCAGCCTGGATTATAAGTGTTGGAGTACTGATCATAGGCCAGCTTGGAAACATCCTGAGCAACGAAAATTTGATCTTGGATGAATGGAGAGAGTTGGGCCACTATAGGGCAATCAGAAACAACATGATGTGGGCTTGAGCAAAGAACACAAACTTCTTGAGGATTAGAATCTGAGAATGGTTGAGAATGAGAGGCAGACGGGAAGGAAGGTTCCTATCTATTTATAGATCGCAATTGATCTAACTTCTGAGCTACCAAATCAACCTTCTTCATCTTTTACGCCAACATGTCCATTTTATTCAATTTCTATGTAAGAGCATTAATATCCATCCTATTCTTAGACTCTCCTTGATTCTTAATTTCATAAAGCCCTGCCCTCTTAGATGGCCCAATCATTCTTTCATAAGATGATAGCGAGGCATGACTAATGAAATTTTCACTCAACATCTCAAATAACTCATAAGCCTCATCCTCGCTTTTACTCATAAAAGCTCCCCCACATGACGCATCCACCATTTGGCGGTAATTATCAGTTAATCCCTCATAAAATATCTGAACTATTTGCCATCTTGATATTCCATGGTGTGAGCACTTCCTTAACAAATCTTTCAATCTATCCCAAGTTTCATGGATTTGTTCTCCAGCATTATGAGTGAATCCCAAAGCAACAAAGAGGATAAAAACCCATTAGACATGCAATGTGTAGCATCAATCTCGTGTGTAGAAATAGATATGAAAATTGAGGAAAAAATGCACCAGGGGAGGGTTTTTAACCCTTGTGAAAGGGATAAAAATATAGGGGTGTGTGTGTGTTACGTATGATGAAGAGTGTATAGAGAGTGTAAAATGCAGAGGAACAGCAATGAAAGGAGATGCAAATCATGCTATGTGTGTAGAAGCGAGTAGAATAGAGCAGGGAAATAATAGTGTGCAAAAATAGTGCAGAGACTAAGAGAAAGAATGCGGAAAGGGAGGCCTAGGAAGAAGAAGGCGAAGGTTTAACACTTCCCTGGACGGCCCAGGGTCGAAGAGGAGAGACAGAGGTGTAGCATGGCTTCACGCCAAGTTGAAGAACACCCTCCCTCTCGCCCAAAGGAGCAAGATGCTATTTATAGGCCCTAGAAACCCTAAGTCAAATTCAGGAGGATAATCACCAAAAAAATGAGTTTTGATTGATAAACCTTCGAGATATTAGTAGGATAATACCCCAGGATGGGATAGAACTCGATCTAGAATGATATCTTCGTCATGGATGGCCCAAACTAGGGCTCTAAGGAGTCCTTGGTTGGAGAGAATAGAGTCCAGTGCGAACAGGGCTCTGTCTGATATCGTGGTCGGTCGATCGATCGCAACTTGGAGAACGTAGTCGGTGGACCGGCTGCAACCAGACCACAACAGTAAAGACTAAACAGAGTCGATGCACGGGGGCCATGGGGTCGACGCACATGGCTATCCCAAGGGAGAACGCAGTCTGATGGTTGACCGCGACCAGGAGGTGCTAGTCAAGGAGATTGGTCGACCGATTTTCAAGAATTGGTCGACCAAAACTAAATTGGTCGACTGAAAGGCCGACTGATTCTTGAAGAAATAGACCGAAAGACCTGAAAATAAGTCAAAAAATGTAAAATAGCCCCCAACGCTAAATGGGCTGGCAAATGATTGAAAATAGGCTCAAAATACGCTCAAGGAAGACTCCGAAAATAATGGGTAATTCGGGACATCATGAAAGATGAATAAGAGAAAGAACTTGACTTGTAGGTTGAAAACAGGTGTTAACAGATGCCCCTCCTTAATGTCCACATTGCAAGGGAACGAGTGAAGGCGACGTAGAGGCGACATGGAATGGAGATGGAGCGAAAGCAACAGCGACGTGAAAAGTAGATGAAGCAGAGATGAAGCAGAGAGAACTAAAAAGTTAAATGCTCAGATCTGGAGCTGAAGAAAAGTCTTATTCTATATCTCCTCTGAGCCTATCAAAAGCAATCAAGACTAAAAATATATTTTTCTACTTATGTTGGACCAATCAGAGGACAGATTTTTAGAGGGAAGTTTCCTCACTTGGGAAGCCAAGAAGGGACATGCACCTCCTTGCATGAAGGGTGCTGCAAGTGTGCCAAAAGGAAGAGAGGAGAACGGGCTGTAGGGTGAGAACAGGAGCTGATGCTACTATTGCTAGAGAGGCCGGTGCCCCTACAAGAAGGAGAAGAAGGTGAAGAGATCAGGGCCATCTTGTGAAGATCTGAAGCCAAGCCACAAGCTGCTTCTTCCACCTATTCATTGTCCAGCAAGGAGAAGCCACCATCACTGAAGGCAACGAATCTGAAAATAGCAAACCAAGCCCTCTAGATTTTAGACACGGACATTTGCATTTGCCATTGAGTTTCATTCTTCTTGCCTGAAGTTCTTCATTACTCTTTTTTGGTTTTGTTCTTACTCTTGCTGAAACTTGAACCGTCCCAACTAGTGATAGTAGGAAGACAGATCAAGCTTGTATGCTTGGATCTGTGGTCTGGCCTGTGTGCCATCAAGCTGTGTGATAGCGGTTCCTTGAGAGGGGATAATCTCTCTACAAGTTGTAAGGCAGCGGGTTGTTAAGCTGTGTGATAAGCTGGTTGTGCAGTTTCACTAGGGAAGCCTCACTTGGTTTAAGTGAGGGGTGGATGCATGACTTTGGAGAATGTCTGAACCACCTTAAAAATCATTGTCCCTATGGCTTGCATGTATGATTGCTCTTCGCTAGATGCTTGTCTAGGCCCATTATTAATTTACACTTGTGCATCGTGTGTGTGCGCTCCTTGCATTACAAAGAAGTTCCTTCTATTTCGTTGTTGTCACTTTTAGTTCTAGAAAAAGAGGGGCAGATATATTCACCCCTCTCCTCTAGATCAGCCATTCCCACACAACACTTTAATCCTTGGACTTAACTTATGACATGATATTTTCCTAGAACTTACTAATGATTAGGCTATGATACCAACTTAACTGTCACGCCCTGAGATATGCAGTAGAATTAAGTTGAGAATGTAAATAGCCATCAAGATAAGCCTCATGCAAGCAAGATAATCAGAGCGTTAAATATTCACACACATAAGAGTGAACACAAGATAATGGACTCAAAAATCCAACTTTATTGAATCACAATAATCCAAGTTTACACCAAGACACTTGACCCTTTTGTGTTTGGGATTATGTGAAATTGCACTCCGTTGGGAAACCTATGAATATTCTCTTTCGATTGGGTTGAGAGGGAGGCAGGTAGCACACAGCGAGGGCAAATATGTAAATAATAATAATGTTAAAAGAATACCAAGTAATTATAAATCTTTAAAATGGGTTTACAATTTTCTGGAACTTTTGGGAAGATTGAGTATTTTAGAACATATTGGAAATTTAACATGTTTAGTGGCTTATTTAGGGTTTTCATTAAGATTAGTATTTAAATGGGCCAAGGTTAAACTGGGGGAGCTGATTTAATTAAACCCATTAAGGCTCGCAACTTGAATGGACCCCATGGGCCTAGAAAACATCCAAGAAGGTTCCATGCATGCTGTGGATTTGACATGGCCTGTGCACATACTAATTTTTGCATGCAACATGATCATGATCTATATGACATGATAATGGCGATCAGTATATCATAATTATGATGATCAGTATGATGCGATAATGAATGCTATAGCATGATGTGATGATGATGATCTACACATCATGATGGTGATGATCAGCATACTTAGATGATCAATACAATGTCTTGATGATTGACAAGATATAATGATGAACGATATCTAAAATCATATGATGATCCCTGTGTCATGATTAACTTCTAACTTAGCAAGTTATGAGCAAGTTAATGTCATGCTGATCGTCAATGATAATATTATTATGATCATAATAATGAGAAGATGGTGATTAACAAGGCGTGTGAATCACCTGTGATCTGTCCATTAAAGAAACATTGAATCACCTGTGAATTCTCCATTAAAGAAACATTCTTTTACCATAAAAATTCTTCAATACAAGGTTTACGAGACTAGTAGGGAATCCTTGGTGTGTTCCTGGAAAAAAACAAAGCCTTTGGATAGCCTTCGAAGAGTCTTCTTTTTGTATATCCTTTGTCTCTCTGTCTGTATCTTCAAATGAACCTTCACAGAGGGTATAATAGGCTGTAGGTGGGGCAGAAAAGTCGGATGTAGACCTCCAATTGGTGGAAATTAACCGAGGATTCACCTATGCAGTCAAAGGCGAGAGGCATCCGAGGCGATCAAGGGGTTGCCTTAACCTGTAGGCCATGGCGTAGCGTCAAATGCCTAGGTGATGGCCTAGGCATTTGTGGCAACATTTTTTAAAATACATTAAAGAAATTAGATATATAAATATATCGTTAAATATGCCAACAAACATGCAAACAATAAAATTAGTAAATTCATTCTGGATCCGGGTCGGATTCGGATCTTAACTTATTGGATCCGGATTCGGATCACGAATGATCCGACCCGGATCCGATCCATTGACACTCCTACATATGCTTTATGTTGTTGTGATCCCTCCGTGTTTTGACAATAACAAAGTCCATTCATATTGGACTAATCAAGTTTCTAAGTGTATATGCACAGAACATGTCAATTTGGAAAATCTGTCTGTGTCAAAATGGCTAAACACTAATCTTTCAAAGAGAATTTAATTAGATTTGAGTTGAGTTTGGAGATGAGTGCTTGAGATAAAATGTTGCGGTAACTTAGCTCTTCGCAACGAGCCCAAGATCATGAATTTTGGATGTGTGGTAGAAGTTATGGCGTCCTTAAGTTGGCAAGTTCAAACAGACAGAACGCCTGAGCACTGAGCAGACAGAACTCATGTAAAAAGGTTATAGCTCAGGGTGTCGACACCTCTATGGGAACCTTGTGAACAGTTACAAATCTGTGTGATTTTCTTGGACGATTTCAACCCTCCCTTGGGATGGGTTTCCAAAACTCTTCCAAGTGAACCCTAAAGTACCCTAAAGGTATAAAACATCTTTTTGAGAAGATTTACGGCGGCCAAGAGGGTGGAAATTCGTGGGTAGCTGCTGGTGCTGCTATGTTCTGCGCCCTAGTTCGCCTTGTTTTTCATCTCTTGAAGCTCCTCTTGTGTTGGAACGTGAAGGATGACCCGAGAAGCTCTCCATCGATGAACTATAATCAGATTTGCTCTCTTCTCTTGATTTAAACCTGTGTTTTGTGCTGTGTGTGATTGAGAAAGTGTGTGGGTGTTCTTAAGCGCCCTACTCTAAGGGTGTGTGTGCTAAGACTCGTGTGTGCGTGCGTGGAAAGTGAGCCAGCACCTTGATGGCTGACATGTGTGTGGTTTACTAGAGTTTCTAGTAGTAAATACTCAAGTGACCTTGGGGAGAGAACGTAGGTCAGCACCTTGCTGTACTGAACAACAACAAAAATCACATTGCCTCCTTGTATGATTGGCTCCATTTCTCCTACCTCCATTCTTTGAGATTGTTGTTTGTGAGTTTTGCATTGGACGCTAAAAAAATTTCAACACGCAATTCACCCCCCTCTTGGATGTGTTCCATATCTCCAGACATTCAATTAATATCAGAGCCGATCTCTAAATCAAGGTTTAACCACCTTTAGAGAGATCCAAAGTTGTGGCTCACATAACAATATATTCTTGTTTGGTGAAGGACAACGCATGGTACCCCAAAATCTTTCCTTTCTTTCTTGCATTTTGATAAAGTGTAGGTTCCTATTAGCAGTTTATTCGGGGAAAGCCTGGTGGGGTTCGCGAAGGCGCATAGGAGAGTACTCGCCTTTCCAGAGGAGAGGCGAGGGGATCACTCCACCATGCCAGTCATGTAGTTTACCAAACGGTGCCATCGGGGTGCTCGACCCGAGTAAGTTGATTCGACCTTAGAGGGACAGAGAGAAGAGTTTGTTCAGGTAACGACCTAGACGGAAGGTCTTGGTCAAAAATGGGTTGTTCGTCGCCCGGAGGGACAGAGAGAAGAGTTTGTTCATGTAATGACCTAGACGAAAGGTCCCGGTCAAATAAATGAATTCTTCATTGCCCGGAGGGACGGAGAGAAGAGTTTGGTCATTCAATGATCCAAACGGGAGGTCCAAATTAGAAGGGATATTTGTCACCCAAACGGATGAAGAGAAGAGTTTGTTCATTCAATGATCTGGACGAGAGGTCCGAATTAGAAGGGATATTCGTCACCCGAAGGGACGGAGAGAAGAGTTTGTTTATACAATGATCCAGATGAGAGGTCCGAATCAGAAGGGATATTCATCACCCGAAGGGATGGAGAGAAGAGTTTGTTTATTCAATGACCTAGACGGAAGGTTTCAGTCAAAAGTGGGTTGTTCGTCGCCTGAAGGGACGGAGAGAAGAATTTATTCATTCAATGATCCAGACGGGAGGTCCAAATCAGAAGGGATATTCATCACCCGAAGGGGCGGAGAGAAGAGTTTGTTTATTCAATGACCTAGATGGAAGGTTTTGGTCAAAAGTGGGGTGTTCATCACCCGAAGGGACGGAGAGAAGAATTTGTTCATTCAATGATCCGGACGGGAGGTCCAAATCAGAAGGGATATTTGTCACCCGAACGGACGGAGAGAAGAGTTTGTTCATTCAATGATCCGGACGGGAGGTCCAAATCTGAAGGGATATTCGTCACTCGAAGGGATGGAGGGAAGAGTTTGTTTATTCAATGACCTAGACGGAAGGTCTCAGTCAAAAGTGGGTTGTTCGTCGGCTTGGACGGGACGTCGAACATTGACGTAGTCTATCTGTCCTTTTACCTCTTTATTGGCATGGGGTTAGTGCCAAAGTAAGGAAACGGTCCATTCTTTGTCTCTTAATTCAAATAGAAGGTTCGGATTAGGTGTCTCGTCATCAGTGCCGACAGGGTGTCGGGGGCTGACATGACTTGTTTGTCTCTTGTAGGCTAGGGTAGCGACATGGGAGTTCTCGCATTTTGAGGTGGTTCACATCCTGCAAGAAAAGAACGCCTGAGTAGATGTGCTGTCACGCCTTGTGTCGGCCACCACGATCTCCAAGTCAAGGTCTGTCTTGATAGAGGAGTTATCGGCTCTGAGCATAGACGAACCCACACTCCAGGTAAATGCCATCGACTACGAGCCCTCCTAGATGGATGCCCTTCTAGATTTCCTTCTCCGATAGCAACTCCCGAGTGATCGCACCGAGACTCGATGCACGCGGGCAAGAGCGGCTCATTTCACAATAGTGAACGGTAGATTGTACCACCGTTCCCTATCAGCTGCTCTGCTGAAGTGCTTGTTCCCCACAGAGGCCAACCAAGCCTTTTAGGAGATCCACGAAGGACTTTGCGGAAGCCATGTGGGAGGGCGAGCACTCACAAGGACGCTAATTCGCCAAGGGTACTGGTGGCCCACCTTGTAACAAGATTGTCTCGACTATGTCTGAAGGTGCCCCCAGTGCCAGATGTTCTCTCACCTGCACCACCAGTCGACCACGCCACTCCACACATTCACGGAGCCCCAGCTGTTTGCTCGCTGGTGGGTCGACATATTGGGCCCCTTCCCGGTGGCTCAAGGGAGGAAGAAATTCCTCATCGTCCCCATCGATTACTTCACCAAATGGATCAAAACTGAGCCATTAGGGAAGATCACGAGTGAGGCAGTCTGGAAGTTCGTGCTGCGGAGCATCATCTACCACTTTGGGATCCCCAGGGTCCTCACGACCGACAACGGCAAGCAGTTCGTGAGCACCGACTTCCAGGAGAAGTGCTCGGAGCTGGGGATCTGGAACCACTACACTTCAGTGGGACACCCCCAGGCTAACGGGCTGGTAGGGAATGCCAACCAGACACTCCTTCACGGCATCAAGACCGGGTTAGACCAAGCTGGCGAATCATGGATAGATGCACTCCCAAGTATCCTATGAGCCCACTGGACCATTTCTAGAGCTGCCACCGGGGAGGCACCCTTTCATCTCGCTTATGGCACCGAGGCAATGGTGCAGGTAGAGATATCCAACCCTTCGCTGCGAGTGGGACACTTCGATGAGGCCGGGAACAACCGAGCACTATGAGAAAGCCTAGATCTGCTCGATGAAGATAGGGGCAAGGCCCAAGTAAAGCTCATGGCATACCAGCAGAAGCTGGCCCAGTATTATAATGCGAAGGTCAGAGAATGACATTTCTTCTCAGGAGATTTGGTGCTACAGCGAGCGAGCGTGTCTGACCCAAGGGGGGCCGCTGGAAAGCTGGCACCAAACTGGGAAGGCCCATACGGGGTAGCAGAGATCCTCGACAAAGGAGCATACAGGTTGGTAACACTGGGGGGGAGGAGATCCCCAGAACGTGGAACTCCGTTAACCTCAGGAATTTCTTTCAGTGAATCGTCACCAGCGAGACTTCCCCGAGATAAAGTAACTTAAGGGCTTCCTAGAGGTGAGCACTGCTCCCCTCGGAAATGAGAAAGTAGCTCAAGGGCTCCCTAGAGGTGAGCATCACTCCCCTTGAAAATGATAAGGTAGCTTAAGGGCTTCCTAGAGGTCAGCACCGCCCCCCTCAGAAACGAGAAGGTAGCTCAAGGGCTTCCTAGAGGCGAGCATCGCTCCCCTTGAAAATGATAAGGTAGCTTAGGGGCTTCCTAGAGGTGAGCACCACTCCCCTCAAAAACGAGAAGGTAGCTCAAGGGCTTCCTAGAGGCGAGCATCGCTCCCCTTGAAAATGATAAGATAGCTCAAGGGCTTCCTAGAGGTGAGCACCGCTCCTCTCAGAAAGATAAGGTAGCTTAAGGGTTTCCTAGAGGCGAGCACTGCTCCCCTCAGAAAGATAAGGTAGCTTAAGGGCTTCCTAGAGGCGAGCACCGCTCCCCTCAGAAACGATAAGGTAGCCTAAGGGCTTCCTAGGGGCGAGCACTACTCCCCTCGAAAATGATACAGTAGCCCAAGGGCTCCCTAGAGGTGAGCACTACTCCCTTTGAAAATGATACGGTAGCCCAAGGGCTCCCTAAAGGCAAGCACCGCTCCCCTTGAAAATGAAGGGACAACCCAAGGGTCCCCAAGCGATAGCATAGCCTAAGAGCTACTTGAAAGCGAACATTGCTCCCTCGAAGAACACGGCAGCAAGACAATGGGAGGCATGAACAACGCTCCAACAAGCACAAGGAAAGACCCCTCGGGGGCATACAGAAGCCATCTGCCAATAAAGGCACACAACAAGTGTTTACACAAATAAAAGAATTTTTTTTCTTTAGTCAAATACAAGCTCCCAAAGACCCTTTGGGTCATTACATGAGTATGTGAAAAGTAAAAGCTGCCCAGCCGCAACATCAGCGCCCGGCTCCCGGACGCTGCCGCTGGATCATATGTAGGAAACCTCTGACAGTTGTAGGAGTGGACACCACAGATCCCAAGTGCTCTGTAGAAGCAGACCACCAAAGGGCCCCCCTCCTATACCAGAGAAGAGGGACGGCACCACCAGATCGACGCCACTGTCTCATGTATCAGGGGAGAAGGCCAGTTGCCTCACCTGTCCCCACTTTACGAAGGGCGAGGATGCAACGAGACCCGGTCAGTACGGAAGCCGACCCGATATACCGGCCAACTCCAGGCGCCTCACCCACTGAGTGGAAGAATGGAAAAAAGGGTCTGCTACCCCATCCACCACCCTTCTCAACATGAAAAGAATGCGCCTCAACTGGGGAAGGTCTCTCACCGCTCACCTGCAACCAGAAAAGGACGTTACCACCCTGTGACAAAGGAGAAAGCGGCAAGAGCAATGTGGGGAAAGATGGAGGAGAGAAGAACCAGAGTATTTGCTGCCCCCCTAGGGGCGAAACTTGTCTGGTTCAAGGAATAAGATTCCCCGGTCGGCATATAAACGGTTGACCTTCTCCAAGGCCTCTCGCCAACCATCAAGGAACCCGAGCCGGTAGTCCTCTGAGACGTGGCCATCCTCCCCCGATTTCGGCCACGGCCGCCAGGGAGTCGGTGGGGGATCCTGGTGAAGGACCAGAAGTTGACGGCTGACCTGCTCGAACTCATCATCCGACGAAGTACTGGACTCCCCAGAAGACATTACGTGGGAGGATTCTCTCTCTTCGATCCACTCCAAAGGATGACCACGACCTTGGTTCAAAGGCTACTACTTATATGGGATCGAAGCACCCAGAAGTAAAGACTGCCACCGCCTCATGCGCATCCGGAAGAACCCGAAGTGACGGATCCCGAAAGTCACCCCCGCTCAGAGTCATCTCAAGAGCGTCGTTTCGCATCCCCAGAAGATCTCGCAGTCGTTCAAAAGACAGGAAGATATATGTCACGCCCCGACACAGAATATCGGGACTGGCAGTAGAAACAATTAATAATAGTATGTTCATTTTCAGACATGCTATGCTTCAGCTACAGGATTAACACCACACCATGAACAGAAAATAACTCCATTAATCTAAATAAACATTTAAATGATCCATGTCTACAACCCATTGGGGTAAGCATCATGTGTTTCAGCAGCGCACCGAAGGTCAAGCCCATCCCGAACGCGCCGACGGCCTCGCCCGAGGTGGTGGACGACGTGGCGATCAACGAGCGCGACCGCCAGCGCCGGCGCCAGCGGCTGGCCTACGGCCGCCAGCAGACGATCCTCGAGGGCGCGAACAACCCGACGGGCGCCGCGCCGACGGCGCCGGTCAAGACGGCGCTCGGCTCGTGAAGCCGCTGCGCCCCCATCCGCTGGCCTGGGCGATCCGGCTGGCCCTGTACGGACCTCGCCGATGGACGTGAATAGCGTGATGTCGCCCGAGCTGCGCCGGCACTGCCAGGCGCGCAAGGCGGCGATGCTCGCCGAGCGCGACCCGTGGATTCCGCTGTGGCGGCAGGTCTCGGAGTACGTCGATCCGCAGCGCGGCCGGTTCGACAACGGCGACGACCGCCGGTCGGTGGCCAAGCGCAGCCGGGCGAAGATCATCAACTCGCGCGCGACCCGCGGCCTGCGGGTGATGACCTCGGGCTTCATGGGCGGCCACACCTCGAAGTCGCGCCCGTGGTTCCGCCTGACCGTGCCGGACCCGCGGCTGGCCGAGCTGCCCGAGGTGAAGGTGTGGTGCGACGACGTGGCGCAGCGCATCCGCGACGTGCTGGAGCGCAGCAACTTCTACACCGCGCTGCCGACCTTCTACACCGAGCGGCACATGTTCGGCGTCACCGCGATGGCGTGCCTGGAGGACGATGTCGAGGTGGTGCGGTTCTACCCGTTCACGGTGGGTACGTACGCGATCGGGCTGGATCACCGCGGCCGGGTCGACTCGTTCTGGCGCTGCTTCAAGGCCAGCGCGCGGCAGCTGGAGCAGTGGTACGGCAAGGCCGCGCTGCCGCGGCGGGTGGTGGACGCGCTGGAGAACAACCGCCGCGACCAGCCTTTCACCGTCGAGTCGCTGGTCGAGCCCAACCCCGAGGGGCTGCAGGGCTACCAGGCGCGCACGCGCCGGCCGTGGCGGCAGGTGGACTGGGTGCAGGGCTCCGACAGCGATCCGCACGGCTGCCTGACGTGGGAGGGCCACTACGAGAACCCGATCCTCGCCACGCGCTGGGGCGCGGTCGCGGACGATGTCTATTCGACCTCGCCGGCGATCGACGCGCTGGGCGACATCAAGCAGCTGCAGTACCTGGAGGGCGAGAAGCTGCGGCTGCTCGACCTGACCAGCAAGCCGACGCTCAAGGCGCCGGAGTAGGAAGTGAACTTGGATGAAGATCTCATTACTGGGGGTGGAGACACATTAAATCTGTATGATGATGCAACATGGGAGCGATTGATGAAACCTCCAGTAGATCCACTGTCACTAGCCTCTCAGGTGGAATAACTCATACATATTGAATAGCGTATTTGATTAGAAAGTGTAGGCATATATTTATGCACTCTGGTGTAAGAAAAAAATGTAGGCCGATCTAACACCTGAACAGTGGTCTCAGGTTGCTGCACCATGACATTTAATATCTATATAACCTAGAAGGACATCTATTTCGCATGAGATTCCACAAACAATGACAGTATGTATTTAGGATGAGTTCTTCATTTAGCGAGATGAAACTATATCTAATGAGAAGATACCTATGTTAATTTATATTTTATTACTAATTGAATCAGTTGGCATTGAAATTATATAGCCTTTTACAGCATCCAACAACCATCTCAAACTGTTGCGCCACGAGGCTCAGTGTCTAGGGACCCTAGAGCACCCCCTCAGTCATCTCAGGTACATTCATACCTATTGAGTTACACAGTAAGAAATTACTTGAAGTTTTTATTAGACATGACCTCTATATCTCAAGCATCTGGAGGGTGGCAGCATACAACAGAGAAGCTGCTTGCTTCACAAAAGAAGAAATCATCATCGACCACATTATTCAAAAGCAAAAAGGACAAACAACTGCCAGTAAATATGATGAACATTGCAAACTTGGAGATGACAGATCCCAATATAGATGATGACACTCCCGAGCCATCCGTAGAGTCCTGCATCAGTGGGAGTCATGACTTCAATGACGACAGTACACTGGCACCTTCTTCCAACAGTGGTGTCAGTTCTCATGGTGGTCAACGTAATGGTCACGGGGATACTAGTACTGGTAGCTAAGAGCGTAGCAGTGGTTAGGACAGATGTCATGAGCGCCGCAACAGTGGTGTTCATGGTGGTGGAGGCATGGTATAGATAGAGGAGTAGTACTTCATGCATGCCACACATGATGCTAACGACGCTGCTCCACCACCAAGGGCGAGGTGGCAGCTGATCACTATTGGGATAATTACTATGAAAATTCTATTGCAGATAGTAGCATCTACGAAGGCATACTGTCTGATTTTGAGATGATGAGCACACATGACTTCAGGGATTTGGCGATGACTATGGATGATCATGGCAACAACATAGATATCATGATGAGTCAGAGAGCAACAATGCATTGTTACTATCGTACCTGAATCCATGGCTGCAGCACGTCCACATTGGCTGGTAACCGCTCCCCAATGGTGAAATCTACAGCCCCCTCCGGGATTCCTCCTCTCTTCTCTCCTATCTTTCTCTCTCAATCTACATACCACAAGGATCTCCTCTGGGTTTCAAAACCAGGAGGGCGCCTCTCTGGGTTCCCTTTCTCTCTCTCAATTACTCTCCTCCCTTTTCCATTTGTGCCCCTCCTCCTTTCAATCCAGGAGTGGCTAAAATGTCCAAATTGAATCTTTTTTTTCCTTTTCCTCTTATGCCCCTCCTCCTTTCAAACCCAGAGGGGCTAAAATGTCTAAAAGTCTTTTCACCTCCTCTATCCAAAATCAGGAGGGACCCCCTCCACGATTCTCACCTCCAACTCCTGTAAATAGGAGGGCTTGGCCATTGGAGGAGAGAACTTCCTCAATCGAGCATCCACAGGAAGGATTAAGGAGGCGCAAGGAGTATTGGAGTTCTTTTGAAGGCTTGAAAACTTCTGCGAGTTGCTAAAACCCAATAGGGGATATTGCATACATTCCCTTATCATTGAGGATATACCCTTGTGGTTATGTAAAGTTGCTAAATGATGGAGAAACCATATAAATTTCAGAAATAGCCAAAGTCCATGGAAAAGCCTTGGAACTCATGTGAAGAACCCCGTTATGTGCAGAAATTACAGAAATACCTTGCAACTTTACAAAATTGTTAAAATGACCAAGAAAAAAATTGGGGAAAACTTTGATCTTTCATGAAAATTACAGAAAAACCCTGATTTCTTATAAAATTACAAAAAGGTCCCTACTATTGGAAAAATTACAAAAGGCCCTTGCTATTGGGAAAATCATGAAAAGGCCCCTACTAGTGGGAAATTGCAGAAAAGACCTTGGAAAGTCCATAAATTACAAAAGGCTCTTGTTGTTGGGAAAATTATGAAAAGGCCCCCATTGGTGGGAAATTATAAAGAAGACCCCTGAAGGTCCATAAATTACATAAAGGCCCTTATTGTTGGGAAAATCACGAAAAGGCCCATGTTGGTGGGAAATTGTAGAAAAGACCCTGGAATGCCCATAATATACAAAAAGGACCCTACTGGCGGGAAATTGCAGAAAAGACCTTGGAAGGTCCATAAATTATAGAAATACCCTTGCTTGTGGAAAAATTATAGAAACATTCTCACTTGTGGGAAAATTGCAGAAAAACCCATGAAAGGTATCCACTAAAGATCAAGCATGAAGTAAAGAGGCATCAAGCGCCTAACTGTTCCTTGAGTTGCTGGTTGACCGCTTCGACGTCGAGCGGCACGTCGTCCATCGCGGCGCAGATGGCGGACCAGGTGGATGCGCGCGAGGCCTCATCGGTGCAGGCCTTGAGCGCGGCGATGGCGGATTCGGCGGTGTACGTGGTGACCGGCTTGGCGAGGCGTGCCTTCGCTGCATCACTCGCATTCTTGAGCGCTTCCTTCTCAGCGCCTGGCTTCATGGTTCGCCACACCTGCCCGCGTCGCGTCTCCAGCGCTTCGAACGCGGCGAGATCGCGGCAACCGTCATAGTCCGATGGACTCGGCGCACCAAGTTCGACTTTCAGCGGCTGCACTGTGAACGGCGCGCGCTTGGCTCGGGTCGCCGTCAGTGCCATCGTCTGTTCCTTGTCGATGTGGCTCATGTGGCTGATGCGGATGCCGCCCACCTTCATGCCGCCGAACTGCACGCCCGGATCGCAATACAGCGTCATCGAGCGGCCGACGTAGCCTCTGGCATCAGATCCCCATACGTGGACGAGGACGCGGCGCATGCTCTTGCATGGCTTGTAGGGTTTGCCGTTGTCGCCATCGAACCAGATGGAGACCGGTTGCTCCGGACTACCCTGATTGGCGGACACCTTCGTCACCGTGATGGTGCGCGGTCCGCCGATCAAGTCGTCGGCATTCAACTGGTCACTCTTCGGCGTCACGAACATCGTCATGTCAACAGAGGCGCTCATTTTTACGGCTCCAATTCAAGTGCGCTGATTTCGTCGCTGTACTTCCACTCGGGAAGCGAGAACAGCACGACGCCCTTCGCCACACCGGGCCATTCGTTCGTGCGCTCGCATTCCTCCAGCTTCTCCAGCAACACCATGTAATCGTCACGGCCCTGCTGAATCACCTCGTCGGGAATCTCGTAGACCACGACGTCATACGGCGGCGAACTCTCGACGACGATCTCGATGACCTTCGTCGGCGCGCGACCGGTGACGAATTCAAACCCGTCGTAGTACCAGGCCCATTGCAGGTGATAGTTGAGCGAGCGCGCGATCTGGTTGCTGAACTGGTAGAGGCGCGGATCGCGTGAGGTTTTGAGTCCGACGAGCATCGCGCTGTCGCCGTCGTTCTTGAGCCAGTCAGCGCGTCCCTTGCAGATGCGACCGCGAACTGTCCACGCCATCGACACTTCGGGCTCTCCGGCATCGAGGAACTGCATGGCGTCCGTATTCGCACGCACTTCGCGCTGTATCGCGAGCGCTTCGTTGTACTTTGCTAATACGGCCTTCGGAAACCTATCTGGTTGGACCGGAGACGTCTTTTGACCTCGGATGGTATTTTCTTCAGGTGGTGGGCCACCAGGGGTATTTTTGTCCTTATGGATGGGGTTGGTTCGGTGCGATTGAGTCAGCACCAGCTTGTTAGCTCCGGATTGCCATCCGGCATCGTCGGGCTCTGAGAGAGATGAGTTGCAGAGTCCCTCCATCAGGTATCTTAAGACTTCAGTAGTTCGAGTGAACCTTATTTGTTGATTTTCTTCGGCTTTTATGCATCAACAGGCCGCATCTTTCCATCATTCGGGCACAATTGCCATCTGATTATATTTTGGGTGCCAACAAATGGCCCCCAGTCGCAGGTGTCGCAAGCGAGGAATGAGCGATGCAAGACTGACAGATGTACCCTCATTGAGTGTATTCTCCATTTTGATCAGCCTGGACTGTTGATCCAGTATGGCCATGGTGCCATTGAAATGCCGTGAAGAGATGCGAAGCCATTTTGAAATGGCGTGGGCTTTATGATGGCCTTAAAACGACGTGGGGGAACATGAAATGCCATAAAAATGGCACGGGTTTATGATATAACCGTAAAAATGGCGTAGGAAACAATAGGCTACTTTAAAATAGCTTGGAGGGAAGCTTGACGACCTTAAAAAGGCGTGGTTAGAAATGGTGCGCAAAAAGTTTTGAACCAGCGTGGGAAGGCGCTAAAATGGTGCACCCTTTCCCACACCGGATTAGGCCATCGAAACCCCTTCTTAAACCCCATTTTTTCTCCTCTTCTTCCTCATTCGAACCCTAATCTTCTTGCAGCTTCCCCTCCTTTGGCGACGATGGTGACATTCCCTACGGCGACAGTAGTGGAGTCCTCTTCCTTTCGCCTCCTTGCAAGGGAACAGTGAAGGTGGCTTCCCCTCGCTTCCTCTTATCCTCCAAGGACCGCAAGGGTGGGGAGAGCGATGACAGCCTTTCCCCCTCGTTTCCTTCTCTGCCAGCGTGGCAAAGGCGGCAATGGCAAGCTTGGTGAGGGTGAAAGCCTTGTTTCGATCGGTTCAGGGGGTTTAAACCCCTTCTTTCTAGACCTCGGGAGGCTCCTAGTAGGCTAGTCCTCAAAGCTAAACCCCCGGGTGTCCTATTTGGCCTCGGTGTGACACCCACGGCCTGATTTAGGGACCGTCTCAGCATTATGAATAGACGTATTCCCACTTTCTTTAGGCACACTCCCGGGCTAGGGGAGACTCTGCCGAAATAGCACGTCGAGACGGTCAACCGCCTGGTCGGTGCCGATCTGGTACGCTGCGAGATGGCGCATCGAGACACCGTCCATGGAGTGGCGCGCGGCCTCGATGACACCGTTCTTCGGCGGCATCCACAGGTCGGCGGTGACCATGGTCACGGCCTCCGGCGCGTAGGCGATGGACTTGCGGTAGACCTCGCTCGGCTTGGTGGCCAGCGAGATCGGCGCAGTGTCCGCCGGGGACGACACGACGGTCTGGTACTGGACGTCGGCACCGCCCTGCTGCGAGACGATCGCCGGGTAGACCGGGATCAACGTCGCTCCACCGGCCACATTCGAGGTAACCACGAACTGGCGCAGCGTGCCGGTGTCCTGCTTGGTCACGCGGTTGACCGCGTTGACACCCTGGATGGTGATGATGTCGCCCATCTTGAGGGTGCCCGTGATCGCGTTGACCACGAGGTCGGTGCCCTGCTGGTCCGCGCCGTTGACGGTGCCGGCAGTGAAGGTGCCCGCCGTGTGCTTGATCACGGTCTGGTCACGGAAGAAGCTGAACCCGAGGGCCTGCTTCATCACGCCGTACTCGTACTGGCGGCTGATCGAGGCGGACGGGTTGAACTGCCCGGCAAGGCTGTCCACCAGGCGCGCATCGGTCCACGGGTCGTTGATAACCTTGCGGTCACCCTTGGTGCCCATCATCGGAGCCGAGTTGTCGTCGAGGATGGCACCGGCCTCCAGGAACTGCGTCTTGGTCGGCGAGATGATGTCGCCGCCGCCGTCGACGTTGGCGCGGAAGTTGCACGGCGTGTTGCCGATGTTCTCCATCACCGTTCGGGCGACGTTGCCGGCCAGGACGTTGACCTTCGGCTTGAGCACGCGCTCGGAGAAGTCGTCCAGGCTGAGGGTGCGCTCCACGGTCGTGAAGCCGGTGTCGACGTGCCGCTGGGTCGCGACCGTCAGGGTGGTGTTCTGCTCGGAGGTGTCCTGAACAGAGGCTGCCGGGCCGTCGGTGACGACGTAGTCGTTCGGCAGGCGAATGCGGAGGGTCGAGCCGATCTTCGCTCCCTCGACGGCGAACGAGCTGTCGTACTGCCGGTCGATGTTCTGGATGAACAGGTTGGAGTTGATGAAAAGCCGGACGGCCTTTCGGGTGATAACGCTATCCGTGAGAAGCGTATTGCTCATGGGGATATCCTGTCGTGCTGATTGGGAAGCGCCGGACGGCGCGGTTCAGACGCAGGCGTGAGCGGGTGGCCGGGCTCATCCCGGGGTGGACTGGTTGGTGGGAAAGATGGTGCAGGCGACATCCGAATTTTTACTGATGTTTGCCATATGCAGGCACTCGAGTTGGGACATGAAATAGAGATTCCAGTTTCTATCCCAGGCAAAATAAACCGGATTTGCCCACAGGCCATCTTTACCAGAGGTGGCTAGGGTCATGAATTCGGTGGAAGAGAAGCACTCCGTCAGCAGGGTGGGCCAAGCTGGGTGCGGTTTCTTCACATCAATTCATCCGCTGGAGTTTGGCGCGGAGCCAGGCGGCGAGGCCGGGGGCGACTTTGCCGATGGTACCCAGCGCCCCGAGGAGGATGACCTTGGGCGAGGGGTTGGACTTGTTGTTGGCGACCACGCCGATGAGGTTGCCGTGCTGCGTGAGCAAATTGGCGACCTGCGCGATCTTGCCATGCGGTGTCACCGTCATCATGACCAGGAGGACGCTGCGCGAGGCGGCGCCCACCAGCGTCACCGGGTCCGCGTTCTGGCGGTTGAGGGCGAGGACGGGGGAAGTATCCACAATAATATGGGCATAGTGGGAGGAGAGGGAATCCAGCCAGGCCTGGGCATTCTCCGGCTGTTTGAGCCAAGCCAAGGTGGCGGCGTCGGCCGGGGCGGGGAGGAAGGTCAGGTTCTCGGCCAGCTCGACGGTGAGGCTGCCGATGCTGCCTTCCTTAGATCTTTTGCCCGACAGTTTCCATTCCACCGGCGCATGGCCGCTGGTTTTGGTGAGCCAGGTGTTTTTGAGGTTGAGGTCGATAAGGAGGACAGGTTTGCCGGTTTGGGCGCTCCTGTGTGCCATCAGGAGGGCAAGGAGGCTGGTGCCTTCACCACCCTCGATGCCGGTGAGCACGAGGCTGCCGTGGAGGCCGCGGGTGAGGACGCGGTGGAGGCGGATGACCTCGGCGAACTGGGCGGGGTGGAGGGTGGTCTGGCCCGCCATGATCTGCGGCTCGCCGTGGGCGAAGGTGACGCCGCCGATATCCGGCAGCGTACCCAGCACGGGGAGGCCGGTGAGGGCGGTAAGGGTTTTTTCATCCCGCGGGCCCTTGGGGGCGAGGGCACGGCGGAACACCAGGAGGAGCCCCAAAAGCAGGCCCAGGAGGGCGCCGTTAAGGGCCCAGCCGGCATGGCGCTCGTTTTTAGGCGTGTAGGGGTCCATGCGGGCGGGTTCGGCGAACCAGATGACGGCTTGCGGCGTCCCCTGGTCGAAGGCGGCGACAATGGCGTTCATGGCTTCTTCGAGCTGTCTGCAGATCGCCGCGCTGCCCGAACACGCGCTCGAGCAGCTCCGCGCGCGTCACGACGCGCTCCTGGTGCTGGTACAGCCAGCGCACGATGCCGACCTCGCGCGGCGTCAGCGTCGTCCGCGCGTCGCCGCGCACGACCACCATGCGCGCGAGATCGATCACGGCGCCGTCGAGCGCGATCTCGTCGAGCGACTCGCCCTGCGGCGCGCGGCGCCCGAGCACGCGCACCCGCGCCAGCAGCTCGCGCGCGGAGAACGGCTTGGTCACGTAGTCGTCGGCGCCCTCCATCAACCCGCGCACCTAGTCGTCCTCGGAGCCGCGCGCGGTGAGCATCAGGATCGGCAGCCCCGGGCGCGCCGCGCGCAGCCGCCGGCACACCTCCATGCCATCGAGCCGCGGCAGCATCAGATCGAGCACGACGAGCTCGAACGGCTCGCGCAGCCCCGCCTCGACGCCCGCGACGCCGTCGCCCGCGGCCACGATCTCGTGACCGTCGCCACGCAACAGATCGACGATGCCGTCGCGCAGGCTGGGCTCGTCTTCGACCACGAGGATGCGCACGCCTCCGAGCATGCCAGATGCCCTCGCGCGGCGTGTAAGGCGCACGTAAGCCCATGGTACGTTCGGCGCCGATGCGGAGGTTGATCGTCGTCGCACTTGCCCTCGCAGCTGGCCTCGCGCCCGGCGCCGCCGTCGCGTCTCCCGAGCTCCAGCTCGGCGCGTACTTCGGCCCGCGCCTGTACAGCGACGACTCGCGCCTCGGCTTCATCGAGGGCGCGCCCGCGCACCCGATGCTCGACAACGCCGTCCAGCTCGGCGGCCGCGTCGCGTATCCGCTGCTGCCGTGGCTGGTCCCGGAGCTCGAGCTGTCGATCGCGCCGACCGGCACCAAGGCGCTCGCGGGCGCCGCCGCGACCGACGTGTTCTGGATGGAGCCGCGCCTGCACGTGCGGATCGAGCCGCGGTCGTGGGCGCGACTGTCGCCGTTCGTCGTGCTCGGCGGCGGCTCGCCGATCGCGCTGTCGTCGGCGCGCATGACGTTCGACTCCGACATCCAGTGGGAGGTCTACGCGGGCGGCGGTGCGCGGTTCGACTCGCACCACGGGTTCACGCTGCGCCTCGACGCGCGCGTCTCGGTGCTGCCCGGCGCGATCAACTACCTCGCCGTCGAGGGTGACGTCAGCCTCGGCATCGAGCTCCAGCTCGGCAAGAAGCCTCGCGCGGCCGGCCCGGAGATCGTGAAGGTCACCGACGATTATATAACAGTAGTTAAAAGACCTAAACTAACCTCAAATCTAGGGTTATGGAGGGGCAAATAAGGGAGAGGAGATTATTCTCCCATGTGGTCAAATGACCAAAATAAAAAAAATACAAAGAGTAGGGGGCGCCCTCTCCAAGTGGGCAAGAAGCCAACTTGGAATTGTCTTCTTGGTCAACCTTCTCCCATGGACCAAAGACCAACCCCTGTGGGCTCTAGAATCTAGGTGGACTAATGGGAGAGAGGGTGGGGGTCCCGTCGGGCGAACATGGTTTTTTTTACAAAGAAACCCACTAATTCTTAATGACTAACCCATTGGCTTATAACTGCTATATAATTACAAACCCAATTAACTCAAGGATATAAATGCAAACAAAAGGATACAGATGCAAACTGATGCAAACTAAAAAAAATGTTAGTGTCCGTTGTTGATTCCCATCATCTGGTCCTCTACCCACGGCTTCAGAAATGTCCAAGCTCTTCTTCAGCACAGAACAAATGTGTTCGGATTCAATCCGATGTATATAAACACTGACTGCTTAAGGTTGGTGGGGAAAGACGTCCTATACACGAATCCCCACAATCACCTACGCACTCACACCCGTGGAATCTCCCCTCTCTCCATGTGCCACCCGATATCTAGAGCCCACGTGCCACATCCTGACAACACTCCCCCAGTCAGCCTTCGGTTCCATAGGTGATTGTCAAGAATTCAACTGGCACGCCCGCTGTAATGACCCAGGATCCAAATGCCAGGAATGACCCGATACCATTCGGATCCTGGCCCACCACCCACGAGCCGGAGGGCTTGGAAGGGCTAAAAAGGATAGGAGTGGTGTACATAGAAATAAGAAATAAAGTAGGATAATATAATAATTAACAAAAATAAATAACTAACTACAACAGATCAATCCAGTCCAGTAGAAAGTACAGTCTAAGACAGGGAACGTATCAAATGCCAAGTGAACACTCGGCCCGATGAACTGGCAACTAAAAACCTCCACGCAATGCCCTGGCACCTTGAGGAAGATCTACAACACCTAAAAACTAGGGGTGAGCCTCCTATCACTGGCTCGGTAGGGGTCCCACGGAACCCCAACCGAAAATAATGGTTGTATGGAAAGCAGCAACTACATCAAGAACAATATTAACAGCAAGAACAGAAAATATGGTGGTCGGTAAAATCTCGGCTCCATAGCTACTCTTACAGTACCAGAACTCAACGCCCCGATCCCACAGTCGGGGGACTACCAGAACACGGACCACCCTTGTCACGCTACTCGGAAAATGCCATGCCACCTCTGTCGTGGAGGCCTGTGCTCACACGCGAAGGCCCACTCCAAAACCACGCAGTCTGAAAACACAATCACGACCTCACCATCGTGAACTCTACGCCGTCTAGGGGAAAGTCCTCGATGACGCTCATCAGAAACCCTAGACCTCGGCTCTGGAAAAATGCCAGAACTACACACGAAACCTTGTCTCACAGACTGGAAACGAAAACCCACGACACGACAACTCACGTCACGTGATGGGATTACCGCTCACCAGAAGCAAGGCCGGATGCGTCCACTGACGTCTTAGTCCACACCTCAGGTGTCACCCTCTGGCCCAGTGGGAACTAAGACACCGTACTAGTAACACACAACAAGGACTAGCTGGGGTCACACTCATCAGCACGTGTCCTTCGCCCCCAACTACGCCTGCACATACAGACCATCTACTCTAGGTCAGGTCCTCTCGCTGATTTTTCCCCCAGTAGGACTCAGGCTGCAAAGGCAAGGGGTCCTACGATAACTAGCATAAAATCATCTCATTTGGGTCACACTCTCCACCACTCCCAAATGGGTCCGCACTCGCGTACGTAGGAAAGCTACGACTAGTGGGGGCTCACAAAATGTGAACATTGAAAATCACGCATGCACCCATCTCGAGTAATGTGAGGAAACAGGTGGCTCGAGGCCACCAGACTCTCGACAACCCACTAGACCAAATAACCCAATGGTCCTTGAGTCACGAGACTCGGGTCAAGACCGTTGCACGTGACGGCATAGCGCCGTCAATCTAGCCTAATCCCTAGGTCTAAAACCATAGTGACATGATTCTCAAGCCAACTCACAAGCAGCCGAGTGGATCTCTCATCCACGGGGCACACGGAAAATTTCTAGCCCCAGGCTAGTTAACTGGACTCACAGTCCAAGGCCATACACATGGCCCAGTCGGAAAACACTTCGCGGAGGAACCCACGACTTGCAGGGAGAGCCCTCCGTACTCATACTGACTCACGACGACTCTCTCTACGAAAAGCATGAGAGTCCGGAACACATGGGGTCACCCAGACCCCCAAGACCTACTGGCATGCTAATCGAGGTAAAATGGTACCTCCAGACACCTCCCAAAACATGAACACAGGACCCACAGTGTAACACCCTCAAATATAGTTAAGTTGTACTCTATATCACTGAGGCGCCTTTTGAAGTATCGGCTCAGTTCTTCAAAAGAACTCCGAAGCTAAGCATGCTTAATGGGGAGCAGTACTGGGATGAGTAACCTGTCCAAAAAGTCCTCCATTCTGGAGCTGATCACTATCAGAAAGGGACAAAATCATGAGACCGGTAAGCCAAAGCGGACAATACCTCGATGGTATAGAGTACGGTGTGTGATAGAATGGTATGAGAGTTATACCTCAGTTAGAAGTGTGGGAACTAAGTGTCATGCAGGGTAAAGTGCTACACTATGGGAGCCATCTCTTGAACTCGCAATGGGACAAAGTGCTATATAGCGAGAGCCATCTCTTGAGCCTGTAGGGCCCACCTCTAGAGTCCTACCTGCCTAGAGATTTGATTGTGTGATTGTGTACTATGTATGCCCAGTGATGAGGACATCACCTATATAAGAGGGGTAGATTGTAACACCCTCAAATATAGCTAAGTTGTACTCTATGTCACTGAGGCACTTTTTGAAGTATCGGCTCAGTGTTCTTGAAAAGAACTCCAAAGTTAAGCATGCTTAATAGGGAGTAGTACTGGGATAGGTGACCTGCCCGGGAAGTCCTCCATTCTAGAGCCGATCATTATCAGAAAGGGACAAAATCGTGATGTTGATAAGTCAACGCAAACAATACCTCAATGGTATAGAGTACGAGGCGTGACAGAAACACACACGAATGAAAGAGTACTACGCAGATCCAGGAGCGAACTCCCACCTAGACTCCTGCTACACGGGGCATTACGTATCGTCGTCCCCCAGGTTCTGTGGCGTTACGTATCACCGTCCCACAGAATGAGCCATTCGAATCAGTAGGTTTTGACCAGGGCGTTACGTGTCGCCGTCCCTTGGGATCTTTTACTTCCACAGCGTTACGTATCGTCATCTCGCAGAAGGGACCGAAGTACTACCTCACAGAATGCTACTGCTTTCCATTCATAACAATCACATCGTGTTCGCATTCACATTCATACTCATTTTACAATGACTAGCATGATACTTTAATATAGCAGATATGTTTCAAGTGGTTTGGCCAACTGCTGGCTGAGATATTGAGAGAGGGGCTGTTTGACGGCGACCCGTCTTCCTGCGGGTTCGAGTCGGTTTCGTCGTAGTAGTACCACTCGTAGTCGATGTCGGATGCCGCAATGGACGGTGAGAACTTGACTCCGCTCACCGTGACAACGCCGTTGACGTCGGTGATTTTCGGAGGACTCACCAGCGTCAGCCTGTCGGGCGTGACCTGGCCGAGGGAGTCGTAGGTGGTGTAGGTGATGTGGGCCACCGGACCGGTGGCCGTGTTGGCCGGCGGCGTCTGCTGCGCCACCGCGCGGCCCAGCGCGTCGTAGGCGATGGTGGTGCGCGCGCCGACGGCGTCCTGAGTCGTGGTGAGGTTGCCGGCCGCATCGTAGGTGTTCCAGGCGGCATGGCCGTTCTCGTCGGTCACGCCCATCAGCTGGCCGGCGACGTTGTAGTACCAGGTCTTGGTGGGTGTGGTCCAGACGCGCTCGCCGCTGTCGGATACCACCAGCACCCGGGCCTCGACCTCGCCGATCAGATGGTTCTGGCTGTCGTAGGTGGCGGTGGTGGTGTTGCCGTTGGCGTCCGTGGTGGAGGTGACATTGTTCCAGCGGTCGTAGGCGCGGATCGTGGGAGTGGCGCCCTCGCCGGCGGCAGCCGTGGCGCTGGGCGTGGTCTCCGAGATGACGCGGCCGGCCAGGTCCAGGATGTGGGAGGTCCATACCTTGCTGGCACCCAGGGTGATCCATTGGGCGTCCACCATCAGGCGGCCGGCCAGGTCGTAGCCGTAGGTGTGGATGGCGCCGGTCTTGGTGTCCGGCGCGCTGGTCAGATGGCCGTCGTTGTCGTAGGTATAGCTTGCCTCGTAAGCCTCGTTGTCGCCCCGGGCCACGATCTCGCCGAAGGCGTTGTACTTCACCCGGGTGTAGCTATCGTCGCCGCCCTGGCCGGCGCGTTGCACGGCGGTGCTCAGCTGCTGGCCGTTGGCGTCGTAGTGGTAGGTCGTGGTGACCGTGCCCGATGTGCCGTTGCCGGTGAACGTATAGCTCTGGGTCAGCACGTTGCCGCTGTGGTCGTAGGTACTCGTCGTGACGTGACCGTCCGCATCGGTGACGGTGAGCTGGTTGCCCCGGGCGTCATAGGTGGCGTGCGTGGTCTGCGACAGGCTGCCGGCCGTGGTGGTGGTACTCAGCACATGGCCCAGTGCGTCGTAGACGTAGGTGGTCACCGGGCTGACCATGGTGTACAGCGCGGGGACGGCGGCGTCCCATTGCGAGGGATAGGGCCGCGTTTCAGATCCGGCCACGGCGCGGGCGGTGTGCTCCAATGGTGGGGTGGATTCGGTCACGGCCCTGAATGTCAAGATCAAGTGGACTCGTTGGCAAAACTGAGCATGGTTTCGATCGCGTATTCCCAACTGTCATTGGCCGCGACGCCCTCCGATTGCAGCTGGTTGACCAGTGTCCTCAGGGCGTCTGATGCATCCGCAAGCCGGGCAGTCGGGGGGAAGATCGACCCTATTGAATCAGCGAAGTCACGCAGTTTCGCCGTAGCCTCCGCAGAAGGAAGGCCGCGCGCCCCATGGAGCGTTTCCAGTGCTGCCGTCGCTAGGTCGCTTTGGTTTGTGCTCATGGATAGTACCGGTCGGGCTACAATCTCGACGAAACAAGTCTCTGAGGACCGCTACGTTCCCGGATATGGCCGCTTGCACTCGCAATTGCCGGAATAATACCTACCTAATAATCGATCAGGTGAACTAGCGAGAATGGGCCATGAATGTCTTCAGCGTCAGTCGTCGTATCGTACGCAGGGTGGCCTCGCAGGTCGATCTTCCCGACCAGGTGCGGCAGGAGATTGTTGCTGCCACGGCGCGTCTGCTTCAGCCGATGGGCGTCTTGGTCCAGATTAGAGTTGTCGTGATCGGCAAAAGGGAGCGGCTTCACATGATTGAGTTTCCAAACCACAGCCGTTCCTTCGATCCCACGCGCCGCGCTGTGCGGTTTTGGGGTCATGATAGTGCCATCGAGGCGGCATTTTTTATAAGCCAGGACGCGCTTACGCGAATCCAACCCGACGTCCGGTTGGATGAGTCCGGTTTGCTGAATGCTTTTGACGCGAACCGTGAAAAGATCTGCGCTGCGGCCGCTAGAGTTTATGTTCGCGGAGGCCGGGCCTGGTACGATCTCGGTCCTGCGAACTTCTAAATGCTGTAACGACTTCAATCCGCCGCGCAGAGACCTTCTTCAATGGCGACGAACCTCAATGTGTCGGCGTCAGTCACACCTTCGGCAGCATTTTTGAGGATGCAAGACGCTATTCTTACCTTGGTCGCGGGAGTGGCGGGCTTACCCGAAGAGTTGTCAATGTGAGCCGTTGCCGCTTCCAGCACGAATCTCATTGTTGAAATCAGTGCCGGCTGGAAATCGATAGGCAAGATCTTCGTCATTTGTACTCCCGTTGTCGTAAACATAGCGAGACAGCGTGACTTCAATGCGACATAGCCTCGGCTAGAAAGCGACGGGCGACGAGCTCGATGTCCATGATGTCCGCGTAGTCCTGCGCCTGTAGCTTGCCGGGCCGGTCGGCCGGCATATTCGTCTGCATGTAGCCGAACACACCGCCGATCGTCAGGTGTGCGTTCGCTGCGGGTGCGAAAGCAGGACCGCGAAGCGCGGGGGCGTTGAGACCCTGCAGATCGGCGCCGTGGCACTTGGCACAGGCACTCGAGTAAAGCCTCTTGCCGTGCGTCACCTGAGCCTGGCTGAAGGGCGGCGAATCGGCCGCAGCCGCTCCGGCCACCGCAGCCGTGCCAGCCGCACCTGTCGACGCATCCACCTTGACAAACCCCGTACGCGCCGTGCCGCGGAACGCGTCGTTGACGAACGCAAATGCATTCGCGCGCAGGTTGATTGCCGGGCCATCGCGATACGCATACGACGGAGGCGCCGGACTCGTGGCCACAGCCGTGCGTGGCATTGACCAGTCGTGCGTGATCCTCGCGAGCGAGCCATCTCCGTTCAATGTCGAAAGTGCCGCATTGACGCGTTCGCGAAGTGCCGCATGCGATGCGTCAAACGCGAGCGTCAATTGCCAGTCCGAATACGGCGACCGGGTCGGCGCAATCCGGAACGATGGCGACGGATGCGCGCGCGTATAGGCGACTACAGCGGGATACCAGACAATCGCGTGCGCAGCACGACCGCTTGCGACCGCATCGAGCGTCTGCCCGGAGTTCCGCGTGAGTTCAAACGCGACGCCGGTTTCCTGGACAGCGATCAGCTGAGCAGGGCTTGCATACATCGCGGCAACGACGGGCTTGTCCGTTGTGGGTGCTTTCGTGGAGTCGCCAGAAAGCGCGACGCTGACATAGCCCGAGCGCAGATAACCGTGCGAGAACAGCAGCTTGCTGTCGGATGCATCCGCTGCCACCGAAACGGGAAATCCCGCGATGACATCGCATCCTTGCGCAAGCGCTTCGCGGAGCTCCTTGGCCGAAACGCCATCGTCATCCTTTTCGTCGAATGCGATATCGGTAATCCGGGCCTTGATGCCCGCAGCGTCGAAGACGGACAGGGCGACCTTGCGGTCGAGCCCGGTCGTCGGGCTGCCGGGGAAAGTACAGATTCGTACGTCGGCGAGCGCGACGTGCGGTGCGAGGGTTGCGCCGGCGAGTATCGTACCCGCCAGCGCGATCTGGTGAAGTCGAGTGTTCATGATCGAGCCTGACTAAGAGATGACGCGCCGGGAATTGACGGGCCAGAGGATGAAGAGCCACCACCAAGTTCACTAAGAATTTTCTAACTTCCCTCCTACTATTTGTGCATTCGTGGCTGTTTTTTAACAATTTAATTTTTTTTCACAGGTATCCACTCTGTAACAAATATAAATATTTTACTTACGCTTGTGTTCATGTTTTTTAGGCGGGTAAAAATAACGTTGTAACGCTACCATATACACGGGATAAAAAAACACGTATGATTTATTGATGAGAGGAAAACCCATTGAAAAATCAATCCTTAAATTGGAATCAATTATTTTTTGAATACCCGGATGTATTTCCACATAAGTGTTTTGCACAAGCAAAGGTGTTTGAACTTCTATCTGTTGCCCGTTTTGCCATATTTTCGCCGTTTGAGACGATTTGCCCATAAACTCCAGATAAATATTCCAGTTGTTTTGGCTGTAATCTTTATATTCTTTCGGGAATAGCAAATAACCAAATGACAGGTTGTATTGCACCGCATTTCCGTACTGAATTTTAGTAGTGGTCAGTTCATTTATCCCTGTCCAGTGCGATAAATTTTCGGTTTCCTGATAACTGCCGGGAATGATAACTCCTGTTGTTAATGATGTGGCAAAACGGTTTTTCAGATACGTAACAATCAGCCCGCCTCCATAACCTTTTGTATCATCCAGAAGGTTAGGTTCTGTTTCATCATGAGTAACGTTCACATTTGACCATTCGCCGTAAGCGGACATTCTGAAATGTCTGTTTTGCCCGTCATTTGAATAAAAACGGTATTGTGCATAACAATCGACACCATCAAAAAGATAAGGATACACAAGCCCTCTTTGTATGTTACCGGTATAAAAAACGGTAGCTCCATTTGCAAGATGCGTGTGTGTTGTTAAATTATATGGTAAAGAATCGCCATGGTGGTTGGACATAGAAACGGTTGCCATCACCGTAAGTTTAGATGTAAGTCCGTACATTAAACGCAGTGCGCCCATATTGCGCCACACATCTATTTCTTTATACGTTTCTCCAAATGTTCTCACTCCCAAAACGCCTTTAGGGACAGTGCTTGCAGGTAAATTATTCGGAAACAGCTCTTGTGAATTCATCCGATAGTGCAATGAAAGTAAACAAAAAATACAGGCAGCAATTCTTATACGGGCTTGGTAGTGCATTTGGCAAAGTTAAGTGTTTTGCAACAGTTCAAAATAACGAAGTGAAACACAATCTTCATGCAATATCCTTAAATAACGTTAAAAATTGCAAATATTGCCACCATATAAATATCACTTCTATGAAGTCCTCGCGCCCGAGGAATCCAGGCGTATTATTGCGCAGTTCAAAGGATTATACCGGAGGGACTACGCCTACCTACCTACAACACCACCACCGCCTGCCGATCCTGCCCCCTCCGGCTCGGAAGAAGATCAACCGGCAAGACGGCGCCGGTTATTCCGAAAACCTCAGGGCTTTTATGAGAGGCAACCACGTAATGAAGATCGTGATGAGCTTGAGGAATACTTCGCCGAGGAGGTTCTCGAGATCTCAGACCCTGTTGACTGGTGGAGGGCTCGGCGAGAACGATTTCCGAGGTTGGCGTTGATGGCGATGGACTTGTTGACTATACCGGCGATGTCATCAGAGTGTGAGAGGGTATTTAGTCAGGGTAAACTCATCATTGGGTTACAAAGGCAGGCGATGGTCGATGAAACCATTGAGCGCCTCTCTTTCTTGAAGTTTACTGTATAAATATTGATGTAATCTAGGATATACAGTGGCTGGTGGAAACAAAAGACCCCTTGTAATCCCGGAAAAAGTAAATATTCCGGCCGATCCAACGAATCCAATCAATTCAACGATATTTTTTGCCAACGCAACGATGAATCTGACGATGCAGTGCAATTCAACGAATTGTGGCCGCGTTGCGTTACTTGCGTTGTGTCGATCGCTGGTTCAAACCCCTTCAATTACTACTGATCAGAGTCAACAGCTCTGATCATACACAACACAATGACAACACTGTTGAACTGCTGCAAGCCGTCACACGTAGCATTGACACATTATCAGTACGAATAGCTCTTTACTAACCGAAATCAACAATCTACGGCTACGCGACGGCGCAGCCACATCGATTCTACCGTGCCACTACAACGCTACCCTGCAGTGCAACTCGAAACCCACGAATATGACGAATTCGACCGTGATCTACAAGTCCGAGGAGAATTGGAGGGAATGGAACAACATCTTCATGGACAAGGCTATAGCTGCTGAACTCTGGAATGCAATCAACGGCACGGCTAGGTTCAAGGAACCTCCAACCTATCCACAACTAAGTGACTACCCAAAGAAGAAAATAGTTTTCCAAGCTCCAGAGCCAGAAGGGGGCGGTCAAGCCCCGCCAACAACTCGCCACAACGGTTTGATCACGGAAATCGACGAAGTTGGCACAGAAGCAACAAGCTTCGGCGAACTCTCGGAGGCAAGCCGAGCCAAGATGAAGTTTGATCAAGACCACTACTCTGTTCTTGACAGAGCTTACCAACTTGAGCGACGGCTACGCTCGTGGTCCTGCTCGATAACACAGCACCTTCCGGCGTCACTTCGGTTGTGGCGAACGCCGGGCACGCCGAAGTTGCCGTATTTGGCTCGGGCGCGACTGTCGATACAACGGCTGGCACAGCCACTTATGATGCCTTCCTGACCGCTACCGGACATGTCCTCGGTCTGGTCAGTCCCGGTGCGTGGGGCGCCGGGCATGAGCCGCTTGAAACGGCGACTCAGCTTGATCAGCACATCTATTCTGTCATGTCGCGCGGTTATACCTCGTATTGGGGGGGAGTAGCCTATCCAGGCAATGAAACGGGGCCAATGGCGCTGGATATTGCCGCAATTCAATCGATGTACGGGGATGTGGCGCATAATGCCGGCGCCAACACCTATACTCTGCCACAAAATGGCTACAGCGCTATCTGGGATACCGGCGGCACGGATACGATCATCGTGACAGCCGGTGGAGGCGCATATATTGATCTGCGCCCGGCCAGCCTTGACGGTCCGGCGGGTGGTGGCGGTGGGTATGTGTCCATGCAGACCGGCGCGCAGGGCGGCTTCACCATCGCCAATGGCGTGATTATCGAAAACGCGACAGGTGGCGGTCTAAGCGATACCCTCTACGGTAACGACGCCAATAATATTCTTACAGGCGGTCTTGGGAATGACAGTCTATGGGGGGGATTGGGCAACGACACCTTGAACGGTGGCGATGGCGCCGACACGGCTGATTTTTCGCAGGCAGTCCATGGTATTACCGTCAATCTTAACGTGACGACCGCGCAGGCAACCGGCGAAGGTTCCGATAGATTTATCAGCATCGAGCAGGTCAATGGGTCGAGATTCGACGACACGATAACCGCGGCCAATACAACAACCAGTGTCAACGGCGGCGAAGGTGTTGACACGCTTGTTCTTGCCGGTAATTACGCCGACTATACGGTGACCCAGCCCTGGCCGTCGTGGCAGATCGCGGGTAATGGCCGCACAATCATCTGTGCCGGAATTGAACAATTCAAATTCGACGATATGACGCTGAGCTTTATCCAGGTGGTCGGAGGCCAGGTCGGCTTGACGGGCGATATGTCGGCCCAAGTGGTCAGTCATGGCAGTTATGTTCTGACCACTGACGACCTTACATTCTATCAGGATGGCCGATCGTCTGTGGTTTACACTGTCACGAATACGACCAACGGAAAGGTTTACCTGGACGGTGTTTTGAGTACGACCTTTACAAGTACTCAGCTTGAAGAAGCGGTGGCGCAGCCGATGCCGATGCCGGTCGCCAGCGCGGCGGCGAGCAGGACGAATTTTGTTCCGTCTTTCCAAATCGATTTCATACATACCCCCAGTCCATTTTGGCAAAATTGCCAGGCGCTACATTAGCGCCATCCGGGGCGGGATAAAGCGGCTGTGGATGCTGTCGCGGGAACCGGTACGGACGCGGAACATATATGGTCCGAATCACTAACTGATCGAATATCTTCCTTTGTTCTCATACATTTAGCTGTCCCTGCGGGAGTCTCAGACCACCATATCTAGTGGTCCGGCCCATTTTTTGTCCCTTGTCAGGGGTGTGTGACTCTATTCCGTACCCGGACTATCGCGGGAGACGGGCAGGCGTCAGGACTTGACCCCGCCGGGGGCGCCGCCGTCGATCTTCACACTGTTCGCAAGCACCGCCACCACGCCGTATTTGGTGTCGGCCCAGACCCGCAGCGGCACGGCATAATCGCGTCCCGTCACATTGCTGTGGACCGTGGTGATCCAGGCGTTGATGGTGGGGAAGCTCTCATTGGCCTTGATCACGCGCGGCTTGAAGCCGGAAAGCTGGCGGTACTTTATCGAGCAGAGCAGGCCCTTGCCCTTGTACAGGCCATTGTCCATGGCGATGTCGATGTCACGGACCTTTTTCATCTCGATGTTGTAGCGGCGGCGGCCATCGAACACCGGTGCCGTCAGGCCGCAGGGATTGTCGGCCTTCGCGCCGGCGCCGCTGACAATGAACATCACCGCGCTCAGGGGATCGAGCGTGCCCTTCTGGTCTTCGGGCTTCACCTCGTAACCGGTGCTGGAATAGACCGGATCGGCATAAAGGCGCGGGGGATTGCCGCTTTCGTAGGTCAGCGAGACTTCCTGTTTCTTGCCGGCATGGCCGATATCGAAACTGTCATACAGCGCGGGCTGGAAGCTGCCGGCGCCCAGCTTGCCGGACGAAGTCGCCTGGATTTCGGCCTGCCAGAAAAGAAAAGCGAACGCGCAACCATGGCTGTCTCCCAACCGGTTCACGCCCAAGCCATCCTTATTTGTCCCCGGATGGCCCCGCATAGTTATGGATAGCACGCTCCGAAGTCGAAATCACCGACTTTGTGATGAAAGATTGACAACGATCGGTTCAAAATCCATTCATGACTTTGGCGAACTGCAAGAACTTCAACCCATAAAGAATAGGCCGGAGAACGCGCGGCGACATCTCGGCGCAGGAGGGGGCGCGAGGTGGCCGAGCCACGGGTTTCGTCACGTCTAAGCGCGCGGACCGCCCTCGCGCCTAAGGGCGCGGACCGCCCGTAATGAGGACTTTCAAGTCCATCTCGAAGATGATCTCGGCCTTGTTCGGATGGATCTGCTTCATCACGACGCCTTCGCCGAAGGTCGGGTGGGCGATCCGGTCGCCGACGGCCATCGGCGCCTTCGCATTATAGGGATTCAGCGGACGATCTTTATGGGCCAGCAGTACTTTTCGCCATTCGGCCGCGACCGAGTGGTCTTCGCGCTCCCCCGAAGCGGTCCTGGCGCCGCGCGTCGTCGCGCGCGGGAGCGGGGCTTGCTTCGGGTCCGTCACGCCTTTCGGGGCCTTGAACGCGCGTTCGCCCCGGCAGGTTCGGCACTGCACGCGCACGACTTGGTCGCCGCGCATGGCGACGACGGTGGCTTTCAGGTCCATTTTGCACTGGGAACAGTAGGCGAGAACTTCTTCGGCGACGCGGACCATGGACAGCGGACTCCTCTGAGGGTTTGGGCTATAATCGACTTAGATTTTACGAGTTTCGCCGATGGAAAATCAAGATCCCTCCCGCCCGATCTCCAAGATGCGCGTCCAGATGCTCGAATCCGCTCGCGCGGCTCCGACCGATCCGGGCGTGTATCTGATGCGCGACGGCGCCGGGACGATCCTCTACATCGGGAAGGCGAAGAACCTGAAGAATCGCCTGCTCACGTACTTCCAGGGCGCGACGAACGGGACCGCCCACGAGATCCCGCGCATCGAGGTCATGGTCTCGCGGGTCGAGAAGTTCGACGTGATTCTGACGGAGACCGAGAGC
Organism: Amorphophallus titanum; assembly: GCA_024336825.1. Classification (NCBI taxonomy): domain Eukaryota; kingdom Viridiplantae; phylum Streptophyta; class Magnoliopsida; order Alismatales; family Araceae; genus Amorphophallus; species Amorphophallus titanum. The sequence goes on from JANBPO010006362.1 coordinate 1,459,851, forward strand.
GAGGCGCTCATCCTCGAGTGCACGCTCATCAAGAAGCACAAGCCGAAGTTCAACATCCGCATGAAGGACGACAAGGCCTACCCGTACCTCCGGATCCAGATCGGCGACGACTTCCCGCGGATCGAGTGGACGAGACGCGTCCGGCGCGACGGCGCGCGAACTGAATGGCCGATGGTGATGCTCAAGCATGCCGGGCGTATCCGCAGCGTGGGAACGCGGCAAGCGACGTGTTATTTCCCGATGGCGCGCGATGCGCAGCCTGATGTCGCTCCCCGATACGGTCGGCAGCGTTGCGGCAATGCCAGGGGACACGGACTGCGCCCAGGCGGGGAACCACGGGACCGTGGCCGCCACGGCCCCACCGCCCAAAACCCCGCTGACGAACCGACGCCTGTTGATCTGCATGTTCATTCCGACCGTTTATGTTTGTTCTTCGCTTTCGACAGTCGAATCCGACGACTTTAAATGGGTATTGCGGTCGGCGTCCGCGACTCGCCCGGTTTTACAGTGGGTCGATGACGACGACGCCGTGAATTCTGACGTTGCGTCGAATCCCACCGTGGTCGATACGCACATGGCGCATCCGAAGGCGCGCCTCGACTTCACGGACGGCGCTCGTCGACCTGGTTCACCTTCTGGCGTTCCGTCCGCGCCTGCGACCGCCTTTGCCTACGATCAGCGCCTCGGCAATACCGCGCGCCTGCTGATGGCGGGCCAGATTAATTACATGGACGATGCGCCCGGCGGCGGCATCGCCACCGTCTGGTTGCCGACCGGCTCGCTGTCTGGTCCGCAATCGACGATGGTTTTGCGCGAAGCGAAGCTCGGCCCCGATGGCCAGACGTTCCGCGGTGTTCGCATGCAGCAAGCCGGTTCGGTCGGCTTGGGCGACCACCTGAAGATGTTGTACAGCGGCGAATACGTGATGGTCGGCTTGGACAAGTCGGCGATGTCGCTTCGTCCTCGCCTTGAACTCGACGCGAAGATTTCCGACGCCTGGCGCGCCGCTGTGATTTTCGCCGAGGAGCCGGGCGGGATGGCGCCGCTCGATCCCGAGCGGATGCGCGAGGCTCTCTTGCTTTCGCTCGCCGCGCCGCCGATCGATCGATCCGCCGCGCCGCCGACGTCCTTGCTCGTGGGATCGTTGTCGCGCGAGTTCGACATCGCGCCGTTGCCGACGAACGCGAACCCGAACTGCGAGAGCTCGCCGGCGAGGCGGATCGCGTAGCGACCGCGCAGCACGATGTCGAGGCCCGCGGCCGCCTGCACGCCGAACACGCGCGCCTGGCCGTACTGCTCCGGCTGCTGGATCGGCCCCGCGTCGAGGACGCCGATCGCGCGCCCGTCGACGACGAGCGCGACCGTGCCCGCGAGCGGGAACCGGAGGTCGAGGCCGCCGGCGACGAACGTGTACTTGGTGTCCGGCAGATCGAGGGAATTAAGAGGAGCAACTCTTAGAAATGAATCACGAGAACAAGGGAGAGCTGATTTCTGAGTGGTGAAGCCAGAAGGAGTGCCCTGCGTTGAAGGAAAGCAGAGTATCGGAGGAGAAGAGAGTGTGTAAGTTTCAGTTTCTGTAATTGACTCTTGGATCAAATCTAAAGTCAATCTGCTCCTAGAGAGCTACATTATGTCATCGATTTGTTCTTTTTGTTCTTATTTCTGAATTCAGTCAAGATGTGTGTCAGCGGGTGAGTTATCGCTGCGCTGCTTTTCAACGACGAGGTAGTTGCAGTAATGCCGGACAACGCTTAATACGTATTGTATCGCTTTCTTACTCTTGCCCTGGCCCTGCAAGTACTGGATAAAGTCCAGCAGCTCGTTATAGGTGAAGGTGCCGCCGTCCAGCTGCTCAGCAGTCAGCCAGTCCGTAAATGTTCGGATATAGATCGCGTAACTGTTCACGGTAGCGGGGGTGAACCGCTTTTGTTCCAGGTAGTGGTTGAACGTCATGGATGATTGATTTTCTCGTTAACTAAATGGGTGTACAGTTGGGTGCTGTCTACACAGCTATGCCCTAAGAACTCGGCGATCCGTTCCAGCTTCATGCCGTTTTGCAGCAGGTGCGTCGCAATCGAGTGCCGCAGGGTATGGGTGCTGATCTTTTTTGTTAGCCCCGCCACACTTACCAGCCGTTTGACCCGGATGTACAGGCTTTGCCTGTCCAGTGGCTTACCGGTATTAGCACTGATAAATAGCCGGTCGGTAGGCCCTTGCACCAGCTGCGGCCGGCCTTCCTCGATGTAAAGCTGTATCTCCCGGTAGTTACGGCCCGCCATCGGCACATAGCGTTCTTTGTATCCTTTGCCCTGCCGGACGTATACCAACCTCCTGTCCTCAATGATATCCCGCAGGGTTAATGCCGCTCCTTCGCTGAGCCGCAACCCGCAACCATAGTACACGGCCAGCATAGCCCGGTCTCTGATCCCTAGCACGTCGTCGCTGATCGATTCGTACATCTGCTGCACTTCTCGGGGAGTAAGCCAGTCGGGTTTGTTCCGGCGATCATCCAGCAGCGACAGTGTAAAGCCGATCCCCGTGCGGCCTGTCTGCCGGATGTACTGATTAAAGAGCTTCAGTGCCTGGATGTATTTGTTGATATGACCAGCACTGTATCCCCTGCCGCTCCGGGGGCCTGTCTTTACTTTGATCATCTCGATGAACGCGCTGGCATCCACCGCCTGTAAAGCTACCAGGCTGGGCTTTCCACCCTGCTCCTGGTAATGCAGGAACTCCTGTAGCAATCGGGGCAGCGAAGTGACGGTAACCGGGGCATCTCCCAGGGTTTGCAACCACTCCCCAAAGCCTTTTTGCAATAGTTGGTACTCCGCGCTGTGAAGCAGATAACTCGTGTCCATAAAAAAATGCTATTATTATCTTTCCGGTGAACTACTGAACCACTGAGCTAAAATGTAGGCTGGATAAGCGTTTAAGTGGTTCACTAACCTTAAAGAGAGGAGATGGGCTCGCGGTCACGACGGGTGGAGAGAGAGAGAGAGAGATCTGCTCGCGATGGCTGCGGAGAGACCAGAGACAGTGAGGGGGGTCGGCGGTGGGAGAGGGAGGTGCCTCTGGGGGGAAGTGTTGTGCATGTGTAGGGGGAGACGCAGGTGCTGGGTGCGGTGGGGAGAGAGAGAGGCACGCCTCGGCGGTGGGTTGGCCAGGGAATGAGGACGCCGGCGATGCTAGCGGAGGGAGGAGTGGGAACGGCAGAGGCAGGAGGTAGGGGGTAAAAACCGTGGCAGTGGTGGCGAGACGCAGAGGGAGAGGAGGTGCCGCCGGTGCATGTGTGTATGGTGAGGAGAGGGGCACTGCGATGCTTAGCAGGGAGAAAGGGAGGCACGGTGATGGGGTAAGGTGAAGTGGTTGGCGGGGGGCTGCTGCGACGACGACAGAGGGGAGAGAGGGAGAGCACGGGAGGTGGCGAGGGGTGCTCCGGTGTGGAGAGGGAGAGAGGGAGAGATATGGGAGAGGTGTGGGAGAGGGTGAATGAGAGAGGTATCCTGCAGAGAGAGTGAGATAGGATGGGGAGAGTAGAGGGAGAGGGGTCGTGCGTTGTTCGGTGGTGAGAGGGTGTGAAAGAGGGAGCGGAGGTGGCCGACGGGAGGTGCGTGATGGGGAAGAAGAGAGAGCTCGGAGGGAAGGGGAGAGGTGGTGAACGCCGTCGCTACCACCTGCGTTTGCGTGTGTGTGTAGCGTGGGGAGAGTGAGATGAGAGGTGAAGCCTGGGTTAGCCGCCGGCAGGATGGAGAGGCTCATGTGTGAGTGGAGTGAGATGAGAGAGTGAGGTCCGTGGCGAGAGAGTGGGTGAGAGGGGGAGATTCGATGTCAAGAGAGAAGAAGAGATGGCCAGAGAGTGTTCTCCCTGAGAGGGAGTATGTTTGTGGGAGGGAGTTGTGTGTGAGATGGAGATGAGTAGTTACGTGGGTGAGAAAGAGAGATGGGGAGAGTTACGTGAGTTGGAACACATATATTAGTTGAGATTTTGGTCGATGATAGTGTGAAGGAACGCCATGCATCAGTCACAGTAGCTAACCACTCGGACCCGGACCCATTCATTACCGGAAACAGTTGCCGTAGTTTGCTGGACACCAAGAGTTGCCGTAGTTTGCTGGACACCAAAAATATTAATAAGACAGGGGATGAGGACCCTAAAACAGAGTATCGTAAATCACGGTAACCATCGTGATTTAGACTGTAAATCCCAGTGAATCATTATGTAAATGATGTGCATTCTATTTGTTGTACATTTCTCTAGTATAAAGCATGTTGAAGAAGCTCTCGGTAACACATACGAGAGTCTTAGTCCATTCCCATATTGTGCTTTCTATATGGTATCAGAGCCTCCTGCTTTACAGCAACTCCGATCCATGGCAGATAAGCAATTTTCTCTACCCACCCCTTCCCACAACATGCCATTTCTTCCCCTCAAGTTGTCCCGTGACAACTACCTGCTGTGGAAGGCCCAATTTGTTCCTCTCCTAAAAAGCTATGGTTATCTAGCCATGGTTGACGGCACCCAACAACAGCCTCCGGCAAGCCTCTCCATCACCGACGACAACGGAAAGGAGACCTCCAAGCCAAATCCTGAGTATGTCACATGGGAGAGGATTGACCAGATGGTCCTCTCCTAGCTCATCTTTTCCCTCACGGAACCTCTTTTGCCCCTGGTCGTCGGTCACACCACCTCCAAGGCTGTATGGGACGCTCTTGCCAGAGCTTTTGCTTCCCGCTCCAAGTCTCGGGTCCTTCAGCTACGCACCAAACTCCACGCCTCTCGCCGTGGAACATTCTCCGTGCACGAGTACATGCAATCCATCAAAACCATTGCCGATGAACTTGCTGCAATCGGACACTCTGTCGATGATCAGGATCTCGTCATGGTGGTTCTTGCTGGACTCGGTCCAAGCTACGAGGCTTTTATTTCCAGCGTTACTACCCGCCTCGACTCACTTACTCTTGAGGACGTTCTCACCCATCTCAGCGCCCACGAGACAATCATGACCCAGCAACGTCCTCTCCTCGATGAGCTCGAGCAACCCGCAGCCAATATGGCCATCACCAATCAAGGTGGTAGCGGACGTGGTGGCGGAGGCGGGCGTGGACGCGGTCGAGGCCGGAATCGTGAGCCGCGCTGCCAGATTTGCCGACAGTTCGGTCATCGTGGATATGAGTGTGGCGAACGCTTTAACAAGGCCTTTATAGGAGGTCCCCAGTCGCAACAGCCCAGCCATCCACCACAATCTCGTCAGCGACAGCACCCTCCTTATGGTGCGCTGCCCTTCCATCGTTGCTACTCTGACTCCACCGCATCCCCTGCAGCTTATGTAGCTGGTTATGGCCACGGCGCTCCTCTTGCTGGTCCCTCTACCGCGTGGTACCCCGACAGCGGCGCAACCCATCATGTCACTCCTGATTATCATACCCTCACAGACCCCACGAGCTATACAGGTTTTGAAAAATTGCATGTCGGGAATGGCGAAGGTCTGCCCATCTCTTCCCTTGGCTCTGCCACTCTTCCCTCTTCTTCCAAACCTCTTACTCTTCGCAATATTCTTCACGTTCCAGGCATAGTCAGGAACTTGCTCTCTGTTCATAAGTCGACATCCGATAATAATGTCTCTCTTGAGTTTCACCCCTCTTATTGTCTCGTGGAGGATCAGACTTCGGGGACCGTTCTTCTACGCGGGCATCTTGACGGCGGCCTTTATCGTTTCTCCCCCTCTACGGCGGCACATCTAGTTACTCTCGGTGAATGAACATCTCCTCCGGTGTGGCATGCTCGGCTGGGCCATCCCAATTTTCGCATCCTCTCCACCATATTGAATAAATTTGGGTTGCCTACAACCCATCGTCCATTTAGGTCCATTTGTGAATCATGTAGTTTGTCAAAAAGTCACAAATTACCTTTTGCTCGTTCTTCATCTACATCTACACAACCTCTGCAACTTATCCACTCAGACTTGTGGGGACCTGCTCCTGTTATGTCTCATTGTGGCCTCCTTTATTATGTTATATTTGTGGATGATTTTAGCAAATATACATGACTTTTTCCTCTCAAACGCAAGAACGATGTTCTTGATGTGTTTATTCAATTCCAGCATCGTGTTGAACGACAATTTAGTTGTCGCATCCTTGCCCTTCAATCTGATTGGGGTGGTGAATACCAAGCTCTTCATCGTCATCTCAAACAGTGTGGCATCCAACATCACGTTTCTTGTCCTCACACACCAGAACAAAATGGCACGGCCGAACGAAAACATCGACATATTGTTGAAACCGCTCTAGCCTTGCTGGCCACTGCCTCCCTGCCACACCGATTTTGGGATGAGGCCATCTCCACTGTCGTGTACCTCATTAATCGTCTCCCTACCCCCATCCTTCACTCCCGCTCCCCCTTTGAGTGTCTATTTGGACAGCCCCGTGACTATTCCACTCTTCGCTCCTTCGGCTGTGCATGTTACCCCTACCTTCGCCCATATGCTGCTCACAAACTAGCTCTGCGCTCCGAACAGTGCCTCTTTTTGGGCTATAGCAGCATGCACCTTGGATACCGTTGTTTGTCCCTTACCACTGGGCGCCTTCACATCTCTCGCCATGTTGTTTTCGATGAATCTGTATTTCCTCTTGCAGGTCAGACGGCGCTGCTACCTCCCACCCCTACCTCTACGTCGGGTCTGTTGGGACCCTTCCCGGGGTGGCTGCCTACTCCGCCGTCCACCGTGCGCTCCGATGTCTCGCACCACCCAACCACAGGTACGGTGGGTTCCCTTCCCACCACGGGTCATGCCACCTACGCCTCACTGGGGAGAGGCATATGGCTCTGTTGGTATGCCTTTGGTGGACAAGACGCCACCACGTGTCGCAATGCCCACTTCCCCTGCAGTAGCTGAGCGTCCCTTAGTGGCGATCCCACCTGACCCGCCACAGCATGCCGATGGGCTCTCCACTCCGCCTTCAGCCTTGATCGCGCCAGAGAGCCCTTTGACGGCCGCACACTCGGACTCCCCGCCGCCACGCACTCGTCGCCTTACAGACGTGTATGCCGATGCGCCGGTTGTCCAGGTCGCAACTCTATCTACTGGCACCAACAAAACAGAGCCCACATGCTACACACAGGCCTCTAAGGACCCGACGTGGAGGGCAGCCATGGCTGCGGAGTTTGATGCATTAATGCGTAATGGCACATGGTCCCTTGTGCCCTGGGGACCCGACATGAACGTTGTTACTTGCAAATGGGTCTTCCGACTCAAACGCAAAGCTGATGGCTCTATTGATCGCTATAAGGCTCGGCTTGTGGCCAAAGGATTTCGCCAACAGCCCGGTGTAGATTTTCATGAGACTTTCAGCCCAGTCATCAAAATCACCACGGTTCGCTTGCTCCTTGCGCTGGCCATCAGTTGTGGATGGCCCATTCAGTAGCTAGATGTGTCCAATGCCTTCCTGCATGGACACCTCGAGGAAATGGTCTTCATGGAGCAGCCGCCAGGCTTCGCTCACCCCCTCTACTCCGATCGTGTCTGCCACCTCCACAAGTCATTATATGGTCTTAAGCAAGCGCCTCGAGCATGGTTTACACGTCTTAACTTGCGCCTTCAAGAACTCGGGTTTGAAGGGTCCAAAACTGATCCCTCTCTCTTCTATCAGATTTCTGGTGCGCACAAGGTGTTTTTGCTCATTTATGTTGATGACATCCTTATCATGGGCTCCGATGCCGGGGGAGTGGCCTCCATCATCCGCTCTCTCAGTGCCGAATTTGCAATCCGTGATCTCGGACTGGCACATTTTTTCTTGGGGATTGAACTTCGCCCACATCCCCATGGCTATGTTCTCTCTCAGTCTAAGTTCATAAAAGATATTCTTTGGCGAGCGCGGATGGAGAATGCCAAGCCCACGGCCACACCTTTTGGCAACGCATTATCTGGGTCCTCTCCTGGTCCACACCATGCCGATGCATCTCAGTATCGGAGTATTGTGGGTGCTCTTCAATACCTCACCATCACTCGTCCGGACATTGCATTTGCTGTCAATCGGGCCTGTCAAGTCATGCATGATCCCAAAACCGAGCATTGGGCTCCTGCCAAGCGGATTCTACGCTACATCAAAGGCACGGTTGAGCATGGCCTTCTTCTCAGGCGATCACACAGCATGCAACTTCATGCCTTTAGTGATGCTGATTGGGCCGGGTCTGTCCCTGATCGCCGGTCCACGAGTGGGTACCTCATTTTCCTTGGTGGCAACCTCATCTCCTGGAACTCCAAGAAGCAAGCGACAGTTGCACGCTCAAGTACAGAGGCCGAATACAAAGCTCTTGCTAATGCCACCGCCGAGCTCCTCTAGTTAAAATCTCTTCTCCAAGAGATCAGTCTCTGCTCTCACTCACAGCCGGTGCTCTGGTGTGATAATATTGGGGCCACCTACCTTGCAGCCAACCCAGTTTTTCATGCTCGGATGAAACACATCGAGATTGACTTCCATTTTGTCCGAGAACAAGTTGCCAAATGAATGCTTCAGGTTTCTTTTATCTCCACCAAGGACCAATTAGCAGATATTTTAACCAAAGGTCTGCCCAAAGGCCGGTTCTCATGGCTCCGTGACAAGCTCCTTGTGATACCCCACATCAGCTTGCGGGGGAGTGTGAAGGAACGCCATGCAGCAGTCACAGCAGCCAACCACTCGGACCCGGACCCATCCATTACCGGAAACAGTTGCCGTAGTTTACTGGATACCAAGAGTTGCCGTAGTTTGCTGGACACCAAGAATAGTAATAAGACAGGGGATGAGGACCCTAAAACAGAGTATCGTAAATCACAGTAACCATCGTGATTTAGACTGTAAATCCCAGTGAATCATGATGTAAATGGTGTGCATTCTATTTGTTGTACATTTCTCTAGTATAAAGCATGTTGAAGAAGCTCTCGGTATAATATATACGAGAGTCTTAGTCCATTCCCATATTGTGCTTTCTATATTATCTCCTTTGGGAAACAACATCCCAAGAAAAATGCCCAAAGAGGCAGCTGCCCAAGCATGAAATGCATGCAGAAGGCCACAATTTTGACAGGTTGGGAGGTCAATCACCTGTGTGGTTTGAGGAGTCATGGTAAAGATGGCTTCTTGCAGTTGCAGGTTACCCAGGAAGGAATTCATGACGACAGCGCCAGACACCATCACCACCCCAACAACACTGAAGTTGGGTGAAGTCTGGGCATCGGCCAAGGTGAACAGAGTCACACTCACCACAAGAAGTTCTGCAGAGACGTATTCATGGACTGGGTACTTCCTCCTGAGACCCGGGATGAAGGCCCCCATCACCATCACTGGCAGCACCTGTTACTCCGGTCCGGAAATTCCCAACATCACATAAAAGCACACGAAGATGATATGGAGATGCAAAAAGAAAAAAATTACGATAACCTCATTATGCCATTGAAGGGAAAAAAAATTATGATAACCTCATTATGCCATGCATCGAGATAAATAATCATGCAAAGATTTCAATCATAACATTCAATCTAGCAGTTCAAAAGAAGAACACAATTAATGTGCTGCTATGCTACTAGATCTTTACAATACTCATCTTAATCTGTACCACAAACGAGAGGGTGAATAAAAATAATGAGTCTCTACTTCTTACGTTGGTGGATTTGAACATGAGCGGAGCAGGGTAGTTGAGGAAAGCCAGGGACCCCTTAGTGAGGCCGTGAGAACCCATGAGAACCGCAGAGAGCTTCACGTACGTCCTCCATGGGTTAACCATCTGCTTCGTGGTGAAGCCATGGAAGCGTATGAGGATAAGGTAGACGATCCCCTGAACGAAGGTGAAGTACCAACCATAGCTGGGAGCAGAGAAGATCTCATCCCATTGAAGAGAGATCCGGTTCAAAACAAAAAGGGCAGGGGAAAGAGGGAAAACTAAGGAAGACCGTGAGAAGCCGCCTCACCCGTATCCGAGATGGTTATACACGTATTCCTGCATCACGAAGAACAAGAAATAAGAATCCTTTAAACTAGTTTCAAGATTTTGTGGCCTTCGAAGTTTAGAAATGGGAGCTGCACACAAAGTTGTGATCTTTTTCTGTTTCTCTGTTTTGTTCCGTCACGGATGCCATTAACGAGGTGGCCGAAGAAGTAGCCAGAGGAGCAGATGAGGAACTGCTGCCATATGGGTCGCTCCGTCAGGGCTGTTCCCAACAGACACCGGGCCTGCTCCTCCGCTGCCTTCCCCATCCCCTCTTTCCCTCTCTCTCCTCGCCGCCTGGTCTTTTTTATCTTGCAGAAGCGGAGGAGGCGGCAACGTGACATGCAAAACAGCACAGCACTCCGCACTACCGCATGCAACGGACCGGAGGAGGAAGAGGGAGGAGAAGTGGGTGGTTGGACGAGGGGGGGAAGTAAGGATCACGCTCCGATGAGACCCATGAACATCACCTGCTGTTACTAATGCCCGGCAACATAACTAGGAGCCGTTCTTGTTCTACAGAAATGGGTCCCTCCATGTGACGATGGTTCAGGTTCCCCCTCTCTCATTCCCTCCCCACGTATTTCTTCTCTGCACATCTTCTCTCCGTGTCCCTCTAATCCCCCTGTTATGTTTAGTGTTAGGGTAAATTACTACACTTTTACATAAAAATCCACACAATCCATGGGAATGACTCAGTGGCTTATAAAGCCTTACAATTGCGTACACACTTTCCCATGGATAAAAATATAAACTATAAGGACATAAATGTAATAAATACCAAGACTCACGGGGGAGTCTCCAAACTGTCTCTGAGCCAAATAGATGCTATTGTTGCTCGGGTGGTGCTCTGTGTACGGTACCGGTGGCTTGCTGACCCGGATTGCTCGTGTGCTCGGGTGTCCACACCAGCTTCGAATAGGCATCTGTGCTTGGTGGCTGCATCATGAGAGCGATAGGTGCCTTTTCACCTGCTCTAGGGCTTCGTAGTGGTCGTTTGGTCTTGGGAGACTATAAGAACTGCCTCAGGGTTTTCCTTAGAGCCCCATCTGCTTCTTGTTGTTTGTCGTGCTCGTTGTAGGCTTCTTCCCTCGTTGCCTAGTGAGGGTCTTCTTCCTTCTTCTATGTCTCCCATCTTTTGGAGCCATGCCACCCAACAAGAGAACCCTTCGTGTAAGCCCCACACCTACTACTAAAGAGGTGCAATCTGGTCATGGTGACATGCCGAGCACTTCAGGTGCGGGCCCTAGTCATTCCCGTTTGCCGCCATTGCTGGCTTCCCCTGACTTTGACGTTATCTTTCCGACCGTCGATGACAACCTATTGAGTGTACCTCTGGGTGGCATTAGGGTCCCCATAGCATCCTTCAATGTGGGTTTCCACCTCCATGTACTTCCCTTCATTGAGTCTATTCTCCATCATTATGGTCGGTACCTAGGAGAACTTTCCCCCAATTCCTATCACATTCTTTATAGTTTTATCTTCATGTGTAGGAAAGCTTCGGTGGAGATGAACGTCTTCTAATTCTGGCAGTTCTACAGTTTCCAAAACTGCCTTGCCAATACTTCCTTTGCCTACTTCTGGTCTAGGCCAAACTGAAACCTTGTTTGTGTCTCTGATGTTGCATCCAACCTCAAGCGTTGGGCGGAGCATTTTATGTATATCACTGAGGCAAGAGCTCGTGACCACTCCAGTGACTGGAGGTTTATTACGGGTTCCCATCCCGTCTGGGCTGATAGGTGGCCTTTAGCTACATCCGCAGAGTCTAGGGCAATCAAGGCTCTTTCTCACTTTCCCCTAGTTGATGCTGACTTCGAGCTAACTCCAGCGGTACTTCGGGAGTTGGGAATGAGCCCCCCATCGTCTTAGGGTACTAACCTTGATCTTTGTCATGTTTGTTGATAGTGAGCCAAACTGATCCTTTTTCGATCTCTTTGCATGGGTGCAGGAGTCATCGGAGCTATAGTGGGAGATAGTCCAGTTGCCGCAGTGTGCTCCTCGCCCCATGGACCATGTCAACCTGGGAGCTGGCCAGGTGACTTTGGCTACCCCTCAATTCGCAGTTGCTTTTGCTCTGGGGCGCCTTTAGTATCTGGTCCCCGTAGCTCTACCAATAGTGAGCTCATCTGTGGCCCTCGTGGCCAGTGGGGGGTCAAGTGCTTGGAGGAGCATTTTCAAGGGCATTGCCAGTGTCGCTGAAGTGGAGTCTACCATGCCAGGTGGTGGGCGCATCCCTTTGAACCTGGACGAGCTGGTAGTGCTGGGTAGCCAGCGTCGCCCAAAGAAAAGAAAGAGAGCTCCTGCTCACGTCTGACGTCGAACTCCATCGCTATCGCCATCTGAGGCTCCTCCCCCACCTGAAGTTCCTCTACGACCGTTGCCGATCGAGGAGCCTGTGATCATCCCCCATGAGCCTGCTCTCGCGAGGGAAGCCTTCGATAAGGGCAAGGACCCTGCCCCTAATGAAGCAACCCACCCTCAGTCATCTAAAGCCCCCCCAAGCATTCGCTACCTATCGCTTAAGGAGATTGTGCTTGGGTATGGACGCTAGTCAACGTCCTTCGACCTTATTGACGGGAGCATTGGGTAGCAGGAGCGTACTGGGGTGTTCAACCCTGAGGCTGAGAAAGAGATGACGTACCTGGGCGTGAAAGGTGTTTATACGATTGCTAGGGCCTTGGGTTTGTGGAGGTACCATTTTGGTGGGCTTGCGCAAGAGCTAGTAGTTAGTCAGGAGGCTCGGGTAGGGCTGACTGCACTGTGTGAGCAGCTCTAGCAGTTTTAGGAAGTCGACGAGGTTGAGCTTGGCAAGTTGAGAGGGCTGGGGACTCAGTGAGAGGAGCTCAGGGCACAATAGGTATCATCCGAGACTAAAGTCACTGACCTCCAAGACCAGTTGGAGTAAATGGAGCAGGTCCTTACTGGGGTGGAGCAGGATCGAGACTTCTTTCATTCTCAGGCCGAGATGACTGAAGCCTAAGCATCCAAGCTGGGGGCTTTGGTTAAAGCCGTCGTGCTCCGGGCCTAGGAGGTGGAGGCATAGGTTGAAAACTTGTGCTTGTCGATGTTTATTGCCGGTGAGGAGGCGGTGGAGAGCTTCCGTTCATCTTCGGCCTATCAAGCTGAGCTGACCAGGATAGCCCTGGAGGTCTTTGGGATGGCACATGATTGCGGCTTACAAGAGGGTTGGAAGGTTGCCCTCCAGGCCGTAGCCGAGAGTCTAAGCATCCCGGTATCCTCTCTACCTCCCTGGTTGACACTGTTTGGCCCTGAGGCCAGTAGTAGGGAGGAGGTGATTGGTGATGAGGAGATGGGGGCCCAGGAGCATGCTTCAGAGCCAAGCATTGGTGGGTGCACACTCGGGGGTGGCCCGTCAGTGAAGGAGGGCCTAGTTGACTTGACTGATGATCCGATGCTTCCCGATGTTACTACTGAACGCAAGCCCGAGGCCATCAGGTAATGTGATGTTGCTACCGGGGCGAGCTGTTGAGAGGGTGCCTCCCATTTTTCCTTTTCCCTCTTTTGTAGTTTTTCTTTCTGCTCTATTGGGGCATTTGCTCCATCTTTTGTAACCCTTTTAGCTTTGAAATGGAAGACTTTCCTCTTTTTTGCAAATTTTGGAATCTCTGGCATCTGTCATGTATCTTGCTTTTTTCTAGTACATTAAGATCTACTGGGGATACAAAGTGGCGCCTTAGAACTTTCCCTAAGACGGCGCGACCATTGGGATCTGTCACTTCAATTTCTACGAAGTTAAAGAGTTGGTGGGACTCCTTCTTCCTTTGAGAGACTTCGCTTCCTCCTATATGTAGCAGCAAGCTAGGGTCTTGGAGTCCATCTTAAGTCTATCATCTGCTGTAGCCAGCTCCCGTGCAGATGTCATGGGAGAAGCCTAGCTCCTCCTCTGAAGAGGGTGGCCCTCACGAGGAGGATGGTCCCCCAAGTGCTTATGCTTCCAGAAGGAGGCACTTCTAGAGCTGTGGCCGTCGTAGACGGCACTGGGGGAGAGCAGTGGTGGAGGTCCCTCCAAGGAATACAAGCGAGGGTACTTGGATGGTTGGCGGGAGGCCTTGATGAAGGTGAACCGCCTATACTCCGACAAGGGGGTCTTGAACCATCTTCTGGACAAGTTCTGTCCCAAGGAGGATGAGTAACTTTTATGTAACTTCCTCCTCAGCGGCACAGCGTTGACCCCCTCCGACACGGAAGATCCAGCGCCACCCTACGCAGATCTTCTGAGCGTACTACGGGTCGACGTGTCGACCAGACATCCAGACACGAAAAACCTCTTGTCAACGCCATAATGAGGGTGTCAAATCCCCATTTAATGTGGCTTTTCCCGCCACGCTGCCTCAAGCATTCGAATGAATGCTGTGCCGGGGAGGTATAAAAGGCCTTCTCTTTCCACGAAGAGGGGGGACGACACACAGAGAGAACAGGAGGCACAGAAAAAACCCCACAGAAGAAGAGAAGAAGAAGAGGAAGAAGAAGAAGCTGCCGACGGGAGCTTCCTCCGGCAACCATCTTCGACGGAAATAGAGTAAGAAAGAGAGAGGGAATGTGAGTGGGTTGTGTTGTAGCATGGGGGTGGACTAGGGCCTTGTGGCCTTGGGTCCAGCCCCGGGTCTTCTCCCCCTTCCTCCCATTCCTGTCTTCATCTCCTCCCGTCCATTGTATCCCCGTTCTTGTTTTTCTTTGCATGAATAAACCCCAGTTTTTGTTTGCCCGACTATCATTTTTGTCCAACTTGTGTGGATGTTCAGTGGCTCTCCATCCTGGGCAGCATTCGTGGGTGTGCACACCCAACTTTCCTGATCCCCCTCCCTTGTCTCCAAGCCAATCTCCTCGTCAAGGTACCTCCCTCTGGGGTGCCTTAGAGTCCTCCTGCAACAACACCCTCAACAAACCCCTCACAGTCTGTTGGCCTCCCTTCATTGGCACATTTCCCTGCCCTTACACTCAGCCCCTTGAACCCTTGAGCTGTGCACTGGGTCTCTCAGCCTTGGCCGGTACACCCCTCTTCCAACCCTTCAGCGGCACACCCAATTTGCCCTGCCTTCAGCGGCACACCCCAAACCATTAGCCTTCAGCGGTACACCCCTGCCTTCAGCGGCACACCCCAAACCATTAGCCTTCAGCGGTACACCCCTAGCCAATCCTTCAGCGGCACGCCCTTGGCTTGCTCACCGGTACACTTGTCTCCCCTTGTTCCAGAATCCTTGGCCAGCCCATCAGCCTCCCTTCTTTTGTCGTATCCTCCGTGTTTTTCCGAGGTTCATGTACGGCGTGTCGTCTGTGGACGCCCGCCTCCAACTGTTGGGTTCCGCCACTCCACGTGGGCGCGTTCCCAGTACCTCCCTTACGCCCGGGGTCAAGGGGAGGTGCTGCCGAAATTTTGTCAGAATACAACAAGGGCGAATGGAAGCATGCGGGAGCTTATAGAGCATGAGGCATATATTACAGTGAGAAACAAAGCTATAGAATTATTCTCCTTAATAGCAACTGTCATATATTGGGGATGAAGTTCTACAATGTCAAGACATATACTATGCTTATGAAAAAGCCAGATCTTAGAGGAATCTCCATTGTTACCACTGAAAGAGCAGAGATTTATGCGCCGAGCAACTCCCTGGGCGCGGCTAAACTTTATACGGGGTTCAGAAATAGCTGCAATACAGACATCATGGGTTTTAATGTGTTGAGCTAAGCTTCTAATAGTAGCCTTATTGCCAATGCCCCTCACATTCCATATCAAAATTGAATTAAACATGATCAAGGAAAATGTGGATTGACAGCCAGAGCCTTGGCCTTAGCTCTAGTTAACCGAGCATCACTGAACAGAACTCCCGGTAAAACCGAAATTCTGCTCCACTTCAGTTCTTGAGAATGATGTTTATTATCAGCAACCTGATACAACATTCTTGAGTTCTCCATTGCAGAAATTTTTGCAACATTTTCCAAATTGTTTTTATGGATGAGGTTAACATCAGAATCAGAGTTTTCTTGAAGTTGATTGACCTCATCTGTATGCTGGATTGAAGGAAGCTCATCCACTGCTGCAGTTTCCTCTATTTGAGATAAAGTAGTGACAGCTGTTTTACAATTGTCAATTGCGCAAACAGGTGACGAGGGACCTGATAAGTCCACAGGAGCAAGAACAGGGTTAGAATCCTGGGAAGTAGTATGACAGCATTCCGAATTTTCAAACAAATCTCCAGCACCAGAAAAGCTTCTGTTTATCTCAATTGTTTCCTCCTGATCAGAAACATTCATATGAGGAGGCAACTCCGATTTAGTATCCTGAAGAGCATTATGACAATTTTCCAGTTCTTCAGAGAGATCTCCGACCCCAGAAGCACCTTTATTTTGCACAACTGTTTCCTCTTGCTCAGAAGCGTCCGTATGTCGATGCAAAACTGAGAATCTGTTAGAGTCCAGAATCTGAGGATCAACCAACTTAGGCGACCGAGGTCTGTATTCCTGTCGGACAGTATGGTGAATAACAACAGGAGGATCGTTTCTTACTAAGTGACCACGTCTTGGTCTATTACTCTGATTCTTTTTGCAATTAACTTCCATGTGCCCAATCTTGTGACAAACGGAACAAAAATGTGGAACTCTGTGATAGTTAATTTTCTGCCAGAAGCCTCCGCTATCCATCCCGATCCAGACTCTTTCTAAGCCCGAGTCACGTCTGGTTGAGCCGACGAGCTCGCTACGGCAGCCTCAGTAGATGCAGCAGCAGAGCTGGAAGCCATGACAGTAACTGCAGTCAAAGAAGAATAAGAAAAGAGACCCAGGTCAGCAAATGCCTGATGAAGTTTAATCAGTTAAAATTGATGAAAATTTCGGCAGCATCTCCCCTTATTTAGGGCATGCCAGGATAAAATAGGGAATCACACACCAAGAGGGAGTGACCCCGAAAGAAAAGGGACCAAGTCCCAAGGATTGTAATCCACCTCTGAAAGAAACCTAGGCAAGGGGGGAGGCCGGAAGCTGGGACGCTCTCGGAGTACTCTCGCGCCGAAAAGAAGACTGAAGAGAGAGAATGGCAAGTTGAAAATGAGGAAAATGGGTTATCGGCGCACTAAATAGTGCCGCCTTCACGATGTTTCTCGGCGCAACACTTGGCGCGCCGAGAACCCCTCGTGAGCTAAACAAGCGCGCCGAGAAGGGTGATATGCCGAGACCGCGTACGCCCGCGCCGAGAAGGATTCCGCGCCGAGAGCCTATGGTGCGATGGTTAAAAAGAAAGAAAGAGAAAAGAGAAATTCAAAGAAAAAAAAATATAGAAAATGAAACTTGATGAAATCAAAGCTGACAAGCCACCAATCAAAGAAGTTTGGTACTATCAAATCGAAGTACTAAAGAAGATTTGCGGACACTGTCAAGCACTGAGTAGAACACCTGCAGACACCGTACCGCTTATTCTGCTCTTACGTCGTCCGCAGGTGGGGGGCATTTGTTGACATGCAAAATATAAACAGAGCCAAATGAGACCAAAAGAGAAGATCAGGACAGAAATGAAGACTTAGAAGACTCTTACAAAATCAGAGCTGATGAAGAGCCGTTATTACCAAATCATACCCAGCTAAAGCCCTTCTGTGGCCAGGCTGCTGTCCGACACTGTCGTCACACTGATGGCATTGTTGATTAAACCATACCAGCTACTGTCCAGTCAACTGACTGATGAGACCGACCTTCGGAAGACTCTGATAGATGTAAGAAGTTAAAACTAAAGCATATGAGACAATGAGGTAACTGACAGCATGAGACGATGAGACGACTGATGGCATGAGACGATGACACAGTCAATAGCACGAGACGACGGAGCAGTCAACAGTATAAGATGACGAGACAGTCAACATCATGAGACAATGAGATTAAGAAGTGGTCAAATCAATGGAATAATGAGTCGGTTAACTCAATAGGTTAACGGGCCCATAACTAAGGTACTAAGGCCCAATTAAGCATAATAAGGGAAATGGACTAACAACATGACTCAATTAAAGGAAATTACATAAGACATGACTCAATAAAATGAAAATTACACATGATAACATAATCGGACTCCTCAAAATGATGCCGACGATCCGAGCCAAAGAGAGCGCTGTGAGATGTCCTCATCACTTCTTTCACCAAAGATGCTGAGATGAAGGCTGCGTTGGAAGGTACATGTAGCTCCTTCACTCCCCTTCACTGGCTTTGACTTGGGGTTTGTGGCAGAGCTGACATTTTGTGCTATGTCCAGGGCTGGAGTCTGAGGCGGAGCATGTGCCGACTCCCATCGAGGCGGATCTGGGAGAGCCTTCTACCTCTCCGATGATTACTGGGGACACTCGGATGTCAGAGGAGCCTCTGCCCTCTCTGACTCCAGCAGGAGACGCTGCTGAGGTGGAGGAGAGATTACCCTCACCGACCCCGAGCAGGGGTGTTACAGGTACAGTGGGGGCCATAGCAGGTGAGAGCCAGGACATTTCTAAGGTTTTTCACCTTGTCTTGTCATAGGGAAGTCCTGAGCGTTGCTGACCCACTTTATGTTTGGTGGGGTTGTACAGGTCCTTCTGACGTGCTGGCTGAGGTGGGCCACTCCTCCCTAGAGCTGGGGATCGAGTGGCCCACGTCTACTTCGCCACTGGAGCCGTTGTTGGACGCCAGCGTGGGTGCAGCCTTGCTTTAGCGAGCTTGAGGCTACGTAGGAGGCGATCCCCTGCCTTCCCCGGAGGCGCTCCATCAGCAGTTAAGGGAGTGTACCCATGGCCATCACGACCTCGGGTTCCCATGCGAGCTATGGATGTCTGGCCTGGCCGACATCTGGGCAGAGTACCTGCAACTTCTAGAGGCACAGGAGCAGAGGGCTCGGCGGCTAGCAGCTATCAGAGAGTTAGAGGAGTAGCAGGCTGGGCTTGGACTGGCGATTGTCGAGCAGGAGAGGTGTGCTGACGTGGCTGTGCTGCTTGCTCGATATCACACCGCACAGTTGAGGGAGGCATAGAGTAGAGCCAAGGCCCTGGAGAAGGCCCTGTGATGAGGGCGTCTCACAGCACTCTCTTTGGCTCGGATCGCCGGCACCACTTTGAGGAGCCCGCCTATGTTATCTCATGTTATTTTTCCTTTCATTGAGTCATATCATATGTATTTTCATTTTATTGAGTCATATCTTATGTAATTGAGTCATGTTGTTAGTCTTGGGCTACTATTGGCCGACAATGTTCGACGACTGCTGCAAATATGCCAAGTCATGCCAGAAGTGCCAAGAGCATGCAACGGTCCCCAGGCGGCCTCCAACACACTTACATCCAACAGCGCCCAGCTGGCCTTTTGCCCAATGGGGAACAGATGTTGTGGGGCACTTGTTTAGTGCGTAGACGTGTTAGTCACAAAGTGACAGATTATTCGGGCTCCGAAGAAGTCACTGGTGCGCGCTGTTTGACTAATCAGACAATAGTGAGTGTCGTGTTGGAATCAAAATCTACCGTGTCATAAAAGTCACATCGTTAATTACATCTCTCCAGAGGTTTGATAGCTAGGAAAAGGAGCCTTACGGCCTAAAACTAACATTAATGGAATTGGCTTAATAAGAAGATCTTTTTTATTATTTTTTGACATTTTAAAATTCACGTCCGATAGAGTGGATGCCAATTCTTTAATTGGTGCCTTCTCAAAGTGATGCAGATTTTCAGCTAGGTCGACTCAGGCTTCCGTCATGTCGACCCATATGAATTGGCGTCACTTTGTGCGGACGTCAATTCAAGCTTTTCTGATTTTTAACTAAATTTTGAATCAATGAATTGACGCCTCTCCAGGAAGATGCTAATTAATTAGTGCCTCTCTAAGTGGACACGAATTATGATTTTTAATTTATTTTTGAATTTTTGTCCAAGAATTCGCAACGTCGGCCTTGGACGCCAATTTCACCTAATTAATTCTTTCAATCTTTCTTTAACTTTCTTTTGTTTAATCTTTTGTGACCATTCACAGAAATGAGATAATGAAAATCTCGAACTGCGTTAAAACGCCCCGCGCATTAGGGTGTAAACGTTCAAATCGTGTTGGTCGCTTATTGACCATTTCATGTCCAGACGGAAGTCCGAATTGGAATCATGACAAAGATGGGGATAAAACCCATACTGATGTCTGCCACATGCACAGAAAGTTTCATAACAAAGTGGGATTAGATTCGAATGGAACTAGGTCAGGTTTAGTAGGCTCGGGGTAAAATCAGATCATGGCTATAGTGGGGTGGTCCTAGAGGTCCAAACCCGACTTACTGGGGCATCATTTATATTCTCTTCATACTGGGTCTGTTGGAGCGAGGCTTCGGAGCGGACATTATTATGTTTTTATTGTTAGGTTATTTGATTCTTATTTAGATGCATGCGAGCACACACATTTTAAATTCAACCATGCATATATATAGTTGATCATTTATTATTAATGTTACAGATGCTGGGACACCCTCTCGAGGACTGTTATGTCTTCAAAGACATCATTGAGGGGATGGTGAAGAAGAATGAAATAGAGCTGGGAGAGTACAAAGTGGACCCTCCTCAGCAGCATGAGGCCCCTATAAGAAGGGTGGGAGTCAACATGATCTCTCTATACCAGGCACTTCCCGAAGAAATCTCTGAGTCAAGTACTCGGAGCACTTATGAAGTTCACTTCCTCGAGCCTGCAAAAGAGAAACATGGGTGGCAACAAATCCCCACAAAAGCCAAGAAGAAGAAAGGGCCTCGCCTTGAAGTGGGGGCACGTCTGCACGGCAGCACGCCGCAACGCGCCCCATCAGCAAAAGCACCAGCGAGGGACTCTCCACTTGCAGTCATCAGAATACCTACTCACAACCGGAGGAGACAAACTCCGCTACCGGTGGTCAAGGAGGTCACCCTCGAGACCCAAAGACTGTAAAATCTCATAGACGGCTGGACGACTATGTACAGCCCGAGCTAAAGCCCATGCTGGTACGGGACTACGTCCCATGGCAAGAGTTGGAGTAGATGTCGCTCGAGCAAGAGGGCCAAGCTGATGCGTCTTCAAATGCACAAGACAGCCTGTTCTGGGGGCAGGCACCTGTCGAAGCAAAGAAGAAGAAAAAGAAGCAAAAGAAAAAGAAGCAATGGGCCGTCACAGCCAATGAAGTGCAGTTTGTCTCCTGCAACACTCTCTCGGCATCTTCAACCTGCCCGGTGAGGAGGAAGGAGAAGAAATTTGCTTCGCACCGCCCGTGCGGGAAGCCAAGGCCGAGGTCACAACCGTAGTACATGCAACGCGGTCAGGCCGAAAATGGGGGCGCCAGCCACCTCCAAACCACAACATCATCTTCAGGGGTGAGCAACCCTACAAAGTGCCCTCTCCGGAAGTTAAAGGAGTCCATATCCCTCCTCCGACGGGCCTGTACAGCAAGAGCGGGGGGCAGGCAGTGCCCTCCTTCCTTGAATTCATGAGGATGTCCAAAGGAAAGCAGCCATGCCGGGAGGCTAACCCTGCGACTGAAGACAACCATTCCCAACCAGCGCAATTCGCTGGGACCCCGGGGGCAGATCAGACTTGCCCTGCTGCAACTGAAGAAGGACAGAAAGAGCCCGCTGTCATCCAAAAAGGTGCTGAACCTGAGGCGGACGAAGCAGGTCCGTCAGGGATTACAGCTCAAGACTCTCCCAGGCCCAAGTGGGCGGAAGAAATGAAGCTCTCAGACGTTCTCTTTCCCCTCTCCAACTTTTATGAAGAGCTCAAGGTCTGAATCTGAGGTCTACCCTACAGTCAATGGCAGTTCTTAGGAAACTCTATTGTTGCCTTGAGATTTCAGGTTCTGTCCAACAGCAGCTTGGAAATTCGGTCAAGGCCAGATATGGAGTAGTCAATTTTTTCTCTCTGGTCCTAGATCGAAGGAATTCGAAAGAGCTTTCCAACGGTACCTCTTGAGTGTCGATCCGACATCGGGAGTGATCGCAGCAGCGATTCTCGCCGGGTCGTGTGCTTGAGAACAGAAGCAGTAGATCCGTGGGCACCCTTTCCAACCGGTGACGATCGGAGCTGCCCTGCCTCCGGTCGCTGAACCAGCGCACCGCCGACCGAGGGAGCGCCCCTCCAGGAGTCCCCACCATAGTGGTGCCACCCCGGTCCCACACGGTCTCATTGACTAGCACATGGGCCCCCACGGTTGCGAGTACGTGTGCCATCGAAGCTACACAAGAAGCTACCCGTCAACCCGAACCCGTTACACCCAGTCCCACTTTTATCGCCCTTTGCCTCCCTACGTGGAGTGGGCATAGAAATCACTGCTGTAATTAATTTCATTACTGTTCCGGGAGTATCAGTTCGGTTGGGGTCATCTTCCCCACGCCGAGAGCGTGGAGGTATCATGTTCGCTCCTTTGACTCGGCATTTTACTTTATTCATATATATTTCATATGTCGCTACTAGAGAGCATGCCAGGATCATAGCCCACTTACTTTTTATATCACCGCTGCTGCGAGAGAGAGCAAGACCATCTCGTGACCCGATCCGAGCACAAGAGAGAGCCGACCACCCGAGCTCACTACCGATTTCTCGACCGTGCACGTCCTTATGCTTTCCTCGTTAGGGGCGATCGCGAGCTTACTTTGAGTCCAAGGATCACATATCCAATTGGAGTCGAGTCGCGCGTCCATCCCGCATCAAATTGGTATCAGAGCACCAGTCGAGTCTAGGGTAGTCCTTGTGTTAGTCCTTGCATGAGTCGTTGCACGGTCTAAGTCGAGTCTAGGATCATCATTGTTTAAAACAAAAAAAAAAGTGTCCATTTTTTGGTTTGCAATGCCATTGCATACCCACTCCTAGGGATCCATTCCCACCTTTTGGCAACTATGGCCAACCCATGCCGACTAGTCCAAGACGATAGGTCCGTGTCCGAGTACTTCCGGGACTATATTAAGTACCGGTTGGAATATGGAGTTGGAGAGGAGAGCATCATTATGAAGAAATCAGAAAGAAAAGAGATCAAGAAGAGTTTCAAAATCGAATAATGGGGAAGGCTATCTCTATGGATGAACAGTAATTACGCAAAATAGGATTAAGAGGATTAGGCTATAACTTAAAAACGAGGTAGAATCAGAAAAAGTGGTGAACATAGAAAGTGTGGAGAACGTAAAAAGGAACAACTTTGGTGAAGAAAGAAATTTCAAACGGAGATCACAACTATATGAAAAATGGTAAATAACAGGAAAAATTTCTAAGAACACCAAGAACACAACATGATTAACTAAAGAAAACCACTAATATTGCATTAAAAACTCTCAAATCTCTCATTACAAACTTCTGATGTAGCTAAACTCTCAACACAATCACAATCTCTCAAAACAATGGCCTTCCACCAAATAAAAGCTATCCTTTCCACCCTTCACAACAACTTAAACCTTGCATATAGGGCTCTATTTATAGGCTCAAACTTAAGCTCTTTACAATATAATTGAGATGCCATTGTTGAAAATCAAGCCCACCACCTTATTTTTCTACCCTCCTTTCCTTTTCTCCATAGTCGGCCGCATGAGAAGCTGCCCGTCGCGTTGAAATCATCATGGCCGCATTTGTTCGCTCGCCACCCACTTCACGTGAATCACGGCCGAAGCAGCCCAAGCTCTTCGCCCGTCGTTCTTTCTTGGTTGCTCGCGTGAGGCCACATGGAGAGCCCATTGCGGCTTGGCTGCGTTTGACCAGCCAAAATTGTTGAACGAAATGTTGCCACGCCAAATCCATCCGCCCATGTTTTGCCATGTGAACCACGTCATTTGCTGAAGAGCCGGTGTGCCGCTGAGCCCATTTTGCATTTGCAGCCACGTGACATTGAATCCTTCACCTGGCCCACGTTAATTCCTTTGTCCTATTCGCCCATGTGTACCCAAGTGGAGAAGCCACGTAGCTCTTGTTGCTTACGTGAATGCAGCCCAATCTCTCCACATTGCATGTATATCTACCCATACTTTTATCTTGTTAACCAACATCTGAAGCCACCTTATGCCATGCACGTTGGCATGCTGGTCATTGACATATGCATGCAACCGAAGCAGCTTGAAGTGCAACGTGAAACCCTTGTTGAAGCCAACCTGCAGTTTGTATACAACTTAAGTTTAGTAACATATGGTCCACGTCAAGCTCCACGGCCACGTCGACCTCCAGCTCCACGTCGAGCTCCACGGCCACGTCGACCTCCAGCTCCACGTCGAGCTCACCTGGTATGTACCATGCTATGGGAATTGTGGAAAGCAAGGTGTGCAGCAGTTTTTGAGGGGCAAATCCCTGCTTTTAGTACTGTTCAGAGGAAAGTCATTGGCCATGTGCAGGTGGCCTGTGACTGTTTCTCTGCTAAAATATCTGTCCCTCTGTCCTGGTCAGAGGCAGTGGCAGAGAATGCTCCACCTGTTATAGCTCCAAGCAGACCTATTCCCATCTTCTGCAAATTATTCAAACCTGGTCTCACTTTGCATGTGGATGGTGCTTCTAAAGGGAACCCGGGTCCCAGCGGGGGGGGCGGCTGTATCAGAGATCATAGGGGGGATTTCATTGTTGGTTTTGCTTTCCATTATGGCCATGGGCTGAGTCTTGTGGCTGAAGGTCGTGCACTAAGAGATGGGCTCGAATTGGCAAGAAGGTGTGGTTTCAAGCTGCAGGGGATTGTTTCTGACTGCAAGCTGCTGGTGGACTCCTGCAAATCTGGGATAAGACCTGGATGGGCTATATTTCCATGGTGGATGGAGATAATTCAGTTTCTCCATGACAGCAGGGCTGAGATCTGCCACTCTTTTAGGGAGGGGAACTCGGCAGCAGACTCCCTGGCCTCCTTTGCAGCTGAGTCTTTGGTCCACCACATTTTCCTACGAGAGGTTGATTGCCCGAGCTACACGAGGGGGGCCCTCAGAATGGACCGTTTGGGGCTGCCAAATTTTCGCTTCTAGTAGGGCTTTTTTGCCCTCTTGTTTTCTATGTCTAGCTGGAGTTTTTTGAGGGGTTTTGCTTTGTTCCCCATCGGTTGACTGTACAATCGTTTTTTTTCCACAATGATTAATAAAAATTAGGGCCTCTAGGGGGGGTAATGGGAGGAGTGAGACCGTCTTCCCTCTCTGAGGGGGGGCGCACTCGACCCAGTTTCCCCTAGCCTGGCTGGTTGTTGATTTAAAAAAAAAAAAGGAAGGACCGACAACCTTTGGCAGACTTGTGGGCGGCCCCGCCATGGCTTCCTCCGCACATGGTGAATCTTTACTCGTCAGAGTTGAGTTCTTTGCACCCCGGGGGAATGATGGGGGCATCTCTCGCCCTTTATTTTTTTCTCACAGCCCCGTTGGCTCACCAGCATGGTTCCATTGTATTCCTCACATTTTTCTGAGTCGAGTCATGTAATTTTCATATATTATTTGAGTCATGAACTATGTAATTTTTCTTTTATTTGAGTCCAGTACCTAGGTATAAGGGTTATTTACCTAAGTCGTACAGGAGGGGGTACAGACGAAGAAGACCCCTCGCCAGAGGGGTACGGAAGGTGACTTACTGGAGATTGAAAGAGCGGCCCCTGGGTCGGGACTCACTCAGGAAGAAGATAGGAAGTCTCCTCAATGGAGATGAAGGATTCAAAAATTTGAAAATTGGTATTTTTTTTCATCTTCTAAGGATAAGCAATGAGAGGGAGGAGTAGACAGAGGTGTTGAAACAGAAAGCTTGGAGAAAGAATGGATAAGAGGATGATCGCCAGGTGGGGTGATAAAGAGATGGGAGAATTGCTCGAGGAGCAAAGAGGGGATTGCGGGGCTTTTCAGCCAATCAGGAGAGAAAGAAATCAAGACCGGGGGGGGTCTAGGAATGCAAGGAGTGAATTTGTCTTCAAACAATCGGATAATGAATGAAGGATGGATGGATTTGAGAGAAAACAAGTCGGCCCAAAGTCGGTCTGTAGAAAACCCCTCCTCATAGGGTACATCCGGCTCTCCCGTGTCTGTAAAGTCGCTCAACATCTGCCTCTTATCGGAGATAATAGCCAACTTCTCAATCAACTCATGAATCAATGGTGGCCATTCCGGATTTGTGGGCATAAACAGACGGCTTAGTGATATTGCAATATCATCCATGTCGAACCACCTGTACCACTCACTTTCTGGATCATCCATTTTTCTTCTCTTGAGTGGCCTTAACGATTCAAGGGCCTTGTAGGTGACAAGCGGGGCCAAGTGCCGAGCAAACTGTCTGGCATGCACATTGGTGAGGACACCAGGGCACGAGACCGGCGTGACACCAATGAGAGACGTTACCGGACGCGCAGCATTGCCCGGGACATGCCAGCTTCACTTTGGCTTGGAGAGCACTTGGAGAGTTGATCATGGGTTGATGTTTTCTTTTATTTACCTTTCATGATTATTTGTAGGCCAAGTTATGGCCAATTGGACCTTGCTGGTAGTTATTTACATCTTATTAGACTGTTCAAGGCTAGTGGGCCACTTTGGCTCACTCTTCTGAGCCCATCTGGGCTGGGCGCCTAGTGGAAGGCTCATGCTGGGCCTCCCCCACCTGGATCCAGTACCCAGACCCGCTTAGAGGATCCATTAGGGTTAGGGAAAATGGTGGGTGCGCACCCCCCTCCCTCCTTGGGATGGGCGCCGCCCCCCTCTCTCCCCCCATGATGGAGCATTGAATGTCCCACTCCTCTCTTCTCCTCTCTCCACGGGGCGCACGACCGTGACAAGGTGGGCGCGTTTGGGTTGTCCCACTGTCACGTCTCGATTCGGAATCCGACGTGAGTCTTTACGACTGGACCGGGTCTCGAGTCGAGGCGTTACAGATGTCCTCCCCATGGAGGTGGGTAGTATTATTATTGGTAGGCCGTGGTTATTTGATTGGGATGCCACGCTCCATGGCCGATCGAACACTTATACCTTCGAGCATGGTGGTCAACGGATTACCCTCCACCCCTCTCAGCTTAAGAGTCCATCAGTTAGGGGTCTTACTAGCCCTAGCACTCCGGAACCTTCCATCCCTGGGCCCGGTACTCCATCCCCAGCTCGGGCCATGACCATTTCATCTGGCACAGGCAAGCCCCCGTTTAGGAGGTCGATGTTGATTAGCTCCCGAGAGATGGAGCGGGAGGCTTGTAAGGGCAGTCATGTGTTTGCAATCACGGTCTGTGAGGTGGAGCGAGAGTCTGAGGGTGAACTTCCAACCAATGTTGTTCCGATTCTACAGGAGTTTGCTGACGTGTTCCCAGAAGAACTTCCTAAGGAACTCCCACCTATGCGGGATATTCAACATGCTATCGAGCTGATTTTGGGATGTTCATTGCCCACTCTTCCCCACTACCGCATGAGTCCCACTAAGCACGCTGAGCTGAAGCGGCAGGTCGATGAGCTTATGCAGAGATGATCTGTTCGGGATAGCATGAGTCCGTGTGCTGTGCCCGCATTGCTCACCCCAAAGAAAGACGGTACTTGCAGGATGTGTATTGATAGTCGTGCCATCAACAAAATCACTATGAAGTACAGGTTCCCTATTCTCCGCCTGGATGATATGCTTGACATGATCGCAGGTGCCACTATCTTCTTCAAGATTGATCTTAAGAGTGGCTATCACCAGGTAAGGATTAGGCCGGGTGATGAGTGGAAGATTACATTCAAGACCAAGGATGGTCTATATGAGTGATTGGTTATGCCCTTTGGACTGACCAATACCCCCAGCACCTTCATGCGACTCATGACTCAGGTCCTTTGACCTTTCATTGGAGCCTTTGTCGTAGTGTATTTTGATGATATTCTCATCTATAGCCGCACTACGGGGACCACTTAGACCATCTGCAGTAGGTTTGTCTACTTTTGAGGCGAGAACAATTATATGCAAACCCACACAAGTGTGCTGTTATGACTCCACAGATTACCTTCTTGGGTTTCATTGTGTCTAGTACAGGGGTATCCGCTGATCCGGAGAAGGTTCGAGCCATTGTTGAGTGGCCGGAACCCCGCATGATCTATGATGTCTGCAACTTTCATGGCCTTGCGACATTCTGTCGTCATTTCATCCGCAGATTTAGTTCCATCACTGCCTCGATCATAGACTGTATCAGGAAGGACACATTTGTATGGACGAAGGCCACTGCTACTGCATTCAGGGACATCAAGGAGCATATGACCCAGACATTGGTCCTTCGATTACTAGATTTCACAAAGGTGTTTGAGGTCTCGTGTGATGCCTCGAGTGTAGGTATTAGAGGAGTGTTGAGTCAGGAGTCCCACCTGATTGCATATTTTAGTGAGAAGTTGAATGACGTAAAAATGCGATACTCTACCTATGATAAGGAATTCTATGCAATTGTTCAAGCTCTGAGGTTTGGAGACACTAATTATTACATCAGGAGTTCATCTTGTACTCTGATCATGAGGCCTTGAAGTTCCTCCTTGCCCAAAAGAAGCTCAATGCGCGTCACAGTAGATGGGTTGAGTATCTCCAGTAGTTCACCTTTGTGCCCAAACATAAGACTGGAGTGGAGAATAAGGTGGTTGATACCTTGAGTCGACGTGCTTGTCTGCTGACCACAATGAGTGGCGAGGTTATAGGGCTTGAGAAGATGAGAGAGGCTTATGTTGATTGCCCTGACTTTGGTCAGATCTTTGTCACTCTCCAGGCCGGACCCTCGAGAGACTATAGTGATTATGTGCTTCAGGAGGGTTATCTCTTTCGAGGAGGCAGGCTTTGTGTTCCCCGTACTTCGGTTCACGATTTCTTAGTTTGGGAACTTCATGCGGGAGGTCTAGCCAGTCACTTCAGTCAGAATAAAACTATCGAGGCTATTGAGCACTGATTCTATTAGTCGAGCTTGAAGTATGATGTTTCTCACATTGTGGCCTAGTGCCGTACATGTGTTACGGCCAAAATGAAGAAGCAAAGGTCAGGCCTCTATAAGCCTCTTCCCGTGCCGAAAGTTCCGTGGTAGGATGTTAGCATGGACATTGTTTTGGGATTGTCATGAACCTCCAGGAAGGATGATTATGTCTTTGTGGTAGTGGATCAATTCTCTAAGATGGCACTTTTCATTCGATACTCCAAGACTTCGGATGTTTCGAGGGTGGCCCGCATATTCCTTTCCCATGTGGTATATAAGTTCGAGTTGCCTCGTACCATAGTGTCTGACTATGATGTTAGATTCACCAGTTACTTTTGGAAGACATTGTGACATATGTTAGGTACTCACCTCAAGTTCTCCACTACATATCATCCCCAGACAGATGGTCAGACCGAGGTGGTCAATAGGAGTCTGGGTGACTTATTGAGGTGTCTTGTTAAAGACCGTGTAGGGGATTGGGACCTCATATTACCATTGGCTGAGTTTGCATATAATGATTCAGTCAATAGGTCTACAGGTATGAGTCCATTTGAGATTGACACCGGTCGTAGGCCTAGGAAGCCAGTGGATCTTGTTCCCCTACCCATTCATGCACGAGTGTCAGAGTTTGCTGAGTCATTTGCTAGGCATGCTAGGAGTCTGCATGATGACATTCGTCGTCACATTGAGGCCAGCAATGCACAGTACAAGAAGTTGGCCGATGCAAATAGACACCACCGTGAGTTCCAAGAGGATGATTATGTCATGATCAGGGCCAGACCTGAATGGTTTTCCTCTAGAACCGTGAAGAAATTGCAAGATTGTGGTGTCGATCCCTTTCAAGTGTGGAGGTGAGTCGGGTCCAATGCGTATGTTGTGGACTTGCCTGAGGAATATGGGATTAGCTCTACCTTCAATGTGTCAGATCTGGTTGCCTATAGGGGCCCAACAGTGATTCCTGATGAGTCCTTTGAGCCCTCTCCTCCCCTTGAGAGCGATCCCGCCCCTGAGTGTCCACCACCAGCCTCATTCCAATAGCAGCGTTTGTAAATAGAACATATACTGGATGAGCAGGTGGCCATTACCAAGAGTGGAGCTTACCGGCACTATCTGGTGCAATGGAAAGGATGACCCGCATCCGATGACACATGGATCACCCAGGTAGAGTTACAAAGGATAGATCTAGATATACTAGAGAGATACTAGAGTGATCCAGACCCCTACTCGACAGGGTCAAGCTTCTCCCACCCGGGGAGAATTGATGCGGACACCAGAACTAGCGATAAGCACGCTTCAGCGAGCCATCGATACCGAACACGCAGCACCACTCGAGCTTTGTAGACATCCCTGTGGCTTGGAGACCGTCTAGAGTCTCCCTCTTGAGAGTGACATTTTTAGTATTTATTCCATATATAAATGACTGTGTCCACATTTTTTTCCAATCAATTTGATGTTCTTTTGAATTAATCTGGGTATTTTTAGAACATAATTAATTTGTATGCACTTGGAAGGCTTAACACAGTAAAGCATTTGACATTTCACAAATTAGCTTTATGTTTAATGCTCGCTTTTAAGTATCAAGGCATGACACAAGGTGGAGACCAAGTTCGGGATTTTGTTATCATCAAAATCACCTTGGGAAGCTCAATAGTTTATTCAATTTATGCAACACATTATAACTGGCATGACCTAACCTACGATGCCAAAGATAGGCTAAGTCATTGTTCACACGCATCGGGTCGCATGCGGGGGTGTGTGTTCGGTGACCAAACTGAGGGACGGGATAAGGTGATAGGGGAGATGTCAGACTCTGGCGTACTTCGAGAACCCCCTCACTATGGTCGTATCCTTCCCAGGGTGGCACCGTGCACTCGTCGTTTACAGAAAGTCGAGGGAGGACCGAGTGGCACGAGATGTTTCCGGGTTTTGGGAGAAACATGGCTAGAATGCAAGCATGCCAGTCGATTTCTTGACAATCACCTATGGAACCAAGGGTTGACTGGGAAGCGTCGCCAGGACGCGGCACGTGGGCCCGGGAGACGGGCGACACGTGGATAGAAGGGAGGTTCCACAGGTGCGAGTGCGTAGGTAATTTATGGGGAGTCACGTACTGGATGTCTTTTCCCACCGATCGCAAGCAGTTAGTGTTTATTTACATCTGATTGAATCCGAATACCTTCGCTCTATGCGGAAGAGAAGCCTGTATATATATCTAGAGCCATGGTTAGAGAGCAAAGGGGGACTTCACAGCTATGGGTTCGTGTTTAACCGGGAGGTGTTCGGAGGTACTAGACACCTGCACCAAATGGTGTGGGAGAAGGTTGGGACCCGAAAGTGGATGCGAGGACATTCATTTAGGTGATGGTATAATTTATGAGAGCCACAAGGGCTTACAGGTGGGCTGTAGCAGCCGAGGTACAACTGGTGCAAGCCACAGGACAATTCTGACAAGGAGGTTTGGTGTGAAACCACAACTAAGTATGCAGCAAGGGTCACTATCCTTGGACCTATTCCGCAAACACAATCCACAAAGCAATGGGGAACGAAAGTGGGGCCGCTTCGCCGTCGCGCACACACGATCCCGGGGTGACTAGATGATGCTAAGGAGAGGTGATGGATCAAGACCCTTGCTGGTAGAGTGCCAGCAGGGCCAAGGTTGCTTTTCACCGCGATCGAGGTAGGGGGATGGACTCCTTACTTCGCTAGGAATATTTTGGTACCACATGCATGCCCATCCATAGGCGTTTACATCATTTTCTGTGCAAGTCTCATTTTGGGGGTTTATAGGGTTTAAATGCTTTAGAAATTATTTAGGGGTGGTATATTTGCATTTTGGGATATGTCATAGTTATAAAAATTTTGCTATTCATCTCCTTCTACCCCTTTCCTTTTTGTTTCATGCCAATCTGGCTTGCCCAGAGGGAAATTCAGTCTGAACTCGTCCCTCACGTTTTTCAGTCGGCATAACGGACCCTAGGGGGTGCGTTATGCATTGCACGGCAGACCGTTCGTGGGCTGCTATGCTATCGAAGTTTCAGTAGGTCTGCAGGTTGTGGGGCATGACGGACTAGTCCCAGTCCGCCATGCATTGTACGATGCCCCTGTCATGGTGTGTTATACTCTATGGTTTCCTATGGAGTTTTCTGAGTTTTCAACATTTGGGTGTCTTTAACGGACCACTCCTGGCGCGTTATAGTCACATGGTGCATCCATCCTGGTGCGTTATGTCTTGTGTGTTTTCGAAGGTTCTCTGGAGAATATAACGCACAGGCCAAGGCGCGTCATACATTGCATGACGCCCCCGAGGTAGTGCGTTATAGTCTGCAGGTTTGAGTTTTTCCTGTGTGCGGGTGAGCATAACGGTCTTGGGGAGGCGCGTTATAGTTGCATAACGCCCCCAACCCAGTCCGTTACACTCTGCTAGATTGTAAAAGTTAGAGATGCATGATTCACTACTTCTATAATATATCCTTGCTAGTTATTGTGATTGTTGGCTCGCTCCTAGTATCCTGATGGAGTGCTTGAACTTTTCATGTCATGGAACCACTAGACGTAACCCTAGACTTCACGGATGGCCGACCCGCTTGGGAGAGATGGAGGGGCATACCCATTCAAACGGTTTAAGCTAGTATCGTGGGTCCTCGGTCCGACTGTAATGCTCTACAGGGAGGGAAAGCTAGCTGGAGGCCTGGCCTAGGTAAGGGTCAATGTGTGCACACGTGGTCAGAGGCAAGAGCTGACACTGATGAGTGTTACTCTGACTAGTTCTCGGTTGGTACTGTTTGGGTAGTCTTCTCAAGGGGTAAGTTCAGTCTCACGAGTTACCGAGACGTAGTTTAAGACGTCAGTGGACGCATCTGGTCTCACTCTTCTGGTGGAGTTCCCCGTCCATCTCCTATCACTGGAATGAGTTGTTAGAAATGATACTAGTTGAACACAAATATCCAGGGAGGGTTCAGCGTATACCTGATCGGCGTGAAGACACCGATCCCGAGTCGGAGACATGGGCGAGCGGGGAAGTGTGGGTTCCCCGCACATTGCGTCGATGTAGCTTCCCCTTGTTCAGATTATACAAGCACTACTCCCCACAAAGGGGGGGTTGGACTAGGGGAGGGAAAATTAAGGATTACATCAAAACTATCTCTGCACATGGAGGGGCGCTAAGTCGGCCAGGCGGGGAGGGGAGACTAGCTAAGTCAGTGCCGGAAGGGCACTTCTCCGGTTCTGTCTAGGTTTGGGACTGCAAGACAGTGAGTCACTGTAGTTGCCGTTATGCACTCCCCCAAGCTCGAAAGTCACCGAAACTGGTGTTGAATCATCACTGACAGACCCTGAAACACTGGACAATTTTCATGGATGGACCCGTCATCGCCACCGGCCGAGGTGGCTCTCGGAACAAGCTCTCTGCACTCTAGCTCAGGCTGATCCCAGGGTGTAGCAGTAGCTGGTTGTAGCCGCCACGGCTGCTCTTGACCTCTGAATCAAGCGTGGCTGGAGTCGTTTGAACCATTGACGAGTCTTCTTTGAAATGGCACCTGCGGGGATGTCGGTGGAGGTCAGAGCAGTCCAGGGAAGTCTAAGAGGTGAATGGATGTCTGTTCAGTCCAGGAATGGACAAAACAGAGCATCTGAGGGAGAAAATTCATAAGATGCTCCTCCGAATGCCAAACGGGACGCTGCTTTCTGCTGATGGACGTTGACTGGTGGTAGAAGCTCTCGGCCAAGCAGCGTCTCCAGAAGCCATGCGATGTGGATGCGGGAGCTCTAGGATGTCGTCTTAGGTCACTGGTTGGGCCTGATCTGTGCAGTCGGGGGAGAATGGGTCCTCTGGGCAGAAGGAAGGTCGGATGCTAGAAGGACCACCACAACTGTGAAGCTACCTCGATGAGCTTTCCGGTGATATATAGAACGCCACCTGAATAAGCCCGAAGACTCCGAGGCAGGCTCTGCAACTGATGCCTTCTCTACTGCCAGTGAACTGAGAACTATAGGTTGAAGAGGGGAGGTGAGGAATGAGGTAAATGGGAGGGGAAAGGGGGTGGATGAGTGTGAGGGAGACCCCTGGCTGTGAGGTGGTCTGGGAGGGGGTGTTCCAAGATGTTGGAGGGGGTGTATGGAGGCTGGAAAGGGGTCTAGCAGGTGGAGGGAGGGGGAGCTTCTAATTTGGGTGGTGGGTCTCCTTGTGAGGTTGGCCTTGGAATTGCCGTTTCAGTACTGTCTTGTCCTGTGTCTACTCAAGTGTGGACAATTTAATTTGAGCCTGATCATCTCCTTGTTTTACGGTTGCGTGGCTTTGGACCTAATTTCTATGTCGAGAGCTGTTGTGTACCGCATTTTTATCGTGCCGTGTCCAATGGCCGATGTGATGTGAGGCTCAATTGTCATTTACAGGACACAAAGGTAGGCTGAAATTAGTGCTTTTCCTTAGGCTTTGTGCTGAAGCTAGTGCTCTTCTCTGTTGCACTTAAACTTTCTATGTTCGGTTGCTCGCTGGATCAGCGTTCGAGGCGTGTTACATTGTGATTTTCTGGGATTACGATGACGCCTAGTGGGTATTGAGATGTGAAGGCCGAGGTTCTTTCTGATGCCTTCATGCGTTGTTGAGTGCGCAGCGGAAGTGTGTGGGTTGATAACCCACAAGTCGAGGAATCTTTTCGTGTAATTTTCACTGATCAAGAGAATTGCTTCTTCTCGATGTGACTCTGTCTTAGCTGCATGTGCCTAGACGTTGTCGTGACCATGCCGTTGTCGGTCATCTTTCTGGTTTTAGTGTTGGCATTTACGAGTGTTGGGGAAATCGTCGACTTCCCTGCTGATAAAAGTACCCTCTACTCTACATTCATTCTCATGGGTGTGTGCTCTCGAGGCGTGTTTGTAATCCATGAGATGCGTTCCCTGAGATTGTGGTGTCTCTTGTCATTTTGGCGATCAATTTCAATTGTTTTGGGTCTTTCCTTGGTGAACGGCCTGATGCATGACTCGCTCCCTGTAGTCACGTGCTCAGTTGCCACATGCCTTGATACGACCCTGCTTGCAGTGTGTCCCATGATTTTGTGTCCTGTACGGAGCCGAAATCCTACAAGTGCTGCTGTCGTTGGCTGTTATTTTTGTAAGTGTTGTTCTCGTATGATTCTGCGTTTATGTGCTGGACCATTGTCTTGTTAGAAGCTTGTTGTGCTCCTTTTCCCGGTGGAGTAGCTCGTGACTCGATCAGATGTAATATCTGAGTGAGGACTGACTTAATACTGTGTGCGGTCCAGTGTTGTCGATTTTTACTGTCGTTCCTCCGTGTAATCGTCATTGGCGTCCTGTGTGCCTGGTGTTCCCTGTCTCCTTTGGCACTGAAGCCGATGATGTCGTCAGGCTGTCAGCTGAGAGGACTATGTTTCCTTGTGTAAGCTGATGTTGGTTGTGCCTGTCGCTTAAGCCCGCATAAATCGTCACCTCGGTGACTGGCACGCCCTCGCACTCAATAAACCGAACAAGCGAACGAAAGGACGAATAAACCAACGAAAAGAACGAAGAGATCCCCCGTAAGTGCGTCCACAGGGGGGGGGGGTTAACGTTTGGTCACCGAAGGGTCATCTGGCGTCTGTTGTGCCTGGGTTGATGCACTCTGCGAGCTGGCGAATCTGAGGACTATCCGTCCTGGGTTGTCTGTCGTGGGTCACGGCTGTCGGGGCCCGTTGTGCGCATTGTAGACAGTTGGCCGAAGTGGGCCTGGCGTAATGGGCCTTATATGGGCCGAGCTGATTTTACCCTCCTTAAATAGCAATTTCAATTTTTTCTTTCTGATGCCTTTCCTGTTTAGTGTGCATGGATGGGCCAAAAGAAGGGAAGATTCCTTTTAGTTTCTTTATTAGGTTACCTTCTCTATTGATGTGGGCCAACGGTCTCTTGATTTTTAATGGGGTTTTGGCAAATTCGTATACTTCTTTTTAGCAGGAAAGCAGGGTTTCTTTTGGCGCAACATAGGAAAAAACGGCAGCTCGATTTAGGGTTTCCCTCCCTTGACCTTTTACTCGTAGATATATCTTTCCCTTTTCCTTTTCTCAAGGAAGGCGGCCGACCACCTACCTCAGCGACAATGACGAGGGTGCGACCGACAAGGGCGCAGTGCGCTTGGCAAAGATGGCAGCACGACGGTCAGCATCAAGCAGCAGGGAGGACGTCGCGGCTGTGCATTGACAAGGTGCAATGTCGACAGCGTGGCAGCAACCAGAGAGAACGAACCACGGTGGATAAAGGATGGCAGCGGTGGCGGGAGTACAACGGCATGATGGGGGAATGTGGCGGTGGCACTCAACGATGCAACGGTGGGCCGAGCAGTGAGACGCTATGTTCGCAAAGGTGGGGTTGCAACATGGCGCAACTAGGGACGGCGAACCTGATATGAGTATAGGGAAAAATGAAAGGGGAAGTGTAATTGGGGTTCCGATAGTAATTTCTTCTCGGATAAAAGTATGATTTTTATGGGTTGGGAACTCATATTTATATGAGTCCCACACCGATATTCATCACCCTAATAATCAACTCTAAAAAGATAATGACAAAATTATCTCTTGATTATTCTTTTAATATTTAAATTTATCTCTCAAATTGTGGCGACCCGGGATCCGAGTACCGGAAAGGAACCGGCGCGACTCGAACCTCGGCCCGCCTCCCATGAGCCCGAACCCCCTCAGCCCTACAAGGGACCCCAACCACGTCCTCCCACTCCCTTCACCATCAGCCACCATCCCCTTGCAATACAACCCCCCCTTCTTGCCTCATTGGTCACCCAAGGTAGCAGCTTTGGTAGCAGTTCACAGGTAGGCAGTAGGGTTCCTGGAGACAGCAGCTATTTCAGCCCTTCCTCAACTCTTCTGTTGGCAAACCATACACCACTGGAAAGGTCGTCCAGAGGGCTTTCCAAGCAAGGTAGTTTTGTCTTCATCCGAGCTCAGAGCGGCCCGTGAGAGTGAATCTCCCCCGACTGCGCAAGAGTTCTTAGGCAGTGAACTAGAGCCCTAGAAAATCATCCACCACGACCACTCCTGGGTAGATCTGGATGTGTAACTTGTCTGAGGGTAACTTCTACCAGTCCTCCATCATCCTCAAGAAACGGAACAAGATTCAGACCCTGACATCAGAAGTTACGAATTTTCTCCCGAGGTTGCGCCAGGTTGGTTCCTTTGTTCTAGAACGGACCCACCTCCACCTTTCTGGTCAGCAAGATCGTCCCCGACATCTTCTGAGGGTTTTGTCAGTCTCATCTGAAAGAAGACTCATCCACGGTCATCTCGATATCAGCCTTGCCTCCATCCGAGTTCGGGACAACCCGTGGCTCCTCTGTCTTCCAGCAGTAACACCCTGAGAGCAGTTAGTACCAGTGCTATCTGGCCCTGTTCCAAGACCTGTACCAACCAGCGACTATATCAAAACTATTCCAGTAAATTCAAGCTTCTTCTTGGACCAGATAGGAGTGCTTTGGATCTGGTCTTGGTCCATTTGGAGTCCGGGAGCATCCGTGGCAGTGAGTTCTTCATCTGTCTATCCTGCGATTCCAGAACTGGGCAGCACCGGCTAGGAGCCCAGCACTTGAAGTTTCTAGCTCCACCCCCTTCCCCGCTTGGCCGGCTGAAGGCCCCTCCCTGCGTGTAGGTAGTATTTTGGTTGTAAACACTTAACCCCCACCCCAATATCCCCCCTCCTGCGTGAGGTGTAGTATTGTATCACATTAATTTCAGGTCAAGCGTCGCCGCCGCGGCGTGCGGGTGCGTACCCACGCCTCCCCGCTCACCCACGTCTCCGAACGGGATCGGTGTCTTCACACCGGTCAGGTAAGCACTGTTACCCCTTGGCTGGTTACCATTTTGCTTATCTCGTATTGCCTTGATTGCCCGTCGGACGGTGAGTTGAGAGCCGAGCTTGCACACCACTTCTTGTGTGGTAATTTTTCAAAAAAAAGAAAAATAAATTTTTTTAACAAATATCTCTCGTCACTCACTCTCTCTCCTCACTCTCTCGACATCTCTCTCTCCTCTCTCTCACCCTCACACGTTCTCTCTCCTCACTCCCCCATTAACTCGGTTCGCGATCCAAACGGACCCCAGTCGATGCGTGGGAGGTATTGATGGGACGGGCTCAACGTGAGGATCACGCCAGTACCCTTCATACCTCGGATCGTGGAGTGTGGAGATGCGTGCGAGTGGAAGGATGACATGGCCCCCGTCGCCCGATCTGCACCGATTCGTGGTCTTCGCCACGCAAGAGGTAGGGGAACGGACTCCTCGTCTCGCCAGGAATCCGTTGACGCCTCCTGCATCGCCATCCATCACCATCTTCCTCATTTTTCGTGCAATTCTTTTTTTGGGAGATTTTGGGGTTAATTTCTCGATTTACATTCCTCTCTCGATTGCTAGTCCAAACAGCCGTTGATCGAAGCCAGAGAGGTACCGTTGGACTGGTCATGTCGCGAGGATCGCGTTGACGCCCACCTTTCCTCGATCCGCGGAGCGTGGAGTGGAGCCGGGCTGGGAGGCACCGCGTCGCCCTCTCGCCAGATCGAAACCGAATCACCATTTTCGTCGTCATCCAGGTAGGGGGATGGATTCCTTACTTCGTTAGGACATCGCCGGTACCACTTGCGCCGTGGTCTGACACCCTTTGCCTCATTTTTCGTGCATGTTCCTATTTAGTTCATTTTTAATCTTTTAATGTTGAAATTATCTCCATGGGCATCGTATTTTAATTCTTGTGGCATGCGTAGGCTTGGAATGTCGGTATGGTATAGTAGGATGGTTTGGTTTTGTATTTTCCAGTGTCCCTCGTCGATTTCGATCGA
Organism: Amorphophallus titanum; assembly: GCA_024336825.1. NCBI lineage: Eukaryota > Viridiplantae > Streptophyta > Magnoliopsida > Alismatales > Araceae > Amorphophallus > Amorphophallus titanum. The sequence continues at coordinate 1,498,467 of JANBPO010006362.1, forward strand.
TCGGGAGGGGGTTTCGATTCTGACCTCTAGAGTCACGAAACCCAAGTGACATAACGTGCCACCCCCGGTGCGTTATAGTCATTTGGCGCACCCTTACAGGTGCGTTATATCATCCGTGAACTGAGAGTTTTTTGTGGATTTTCATGTTCAGGTGGCTTTAACGCGCCTCGTCTGGTGCGTTAAGGTCCCTGCATGTTGAGTTGAGGGTCTGTTGCCTTTAATGCCCCTGTCCCTGCGCGTTACATCCATATGACGCCCCTGGTTAGGTGCGTTATATCCCGTGTTTAACTGTGGATTCTGATCGTTCTGGTGGGCATAACGGCCCATGGGAGGTGCGTTATGTTCCTATAATGCCCCACTGATCGGCGTGAATACACCGATCCCGGCCGGAGACGAGGGCGAGTGGGGAGGCGTGGGTATGCACCCGCTCGCCGCACCGATGAAGCTTCAACCTGAAAATTTAAGTTACATATACTACACCCCTTGCAAGGGGGTTGGACTAGGGGTAGGGAATTAGATTACAACCAAAATATACCTCCACGCAGGGAGGGCCACTCAGCCGGGCAGACGGGGAGGGGAAAAGTCGAGCTCGGAACTAATTGGGTGGTGGTGGCCGGTTCTGTCCGCCCTCTGGAATAGGGGACAGGTGGACGTTGTTGGCACCGCTACGACAACCCCTGAACTTGGTTTTTGACGAAACCAGTGGCCAACTCCTCATAATTGGACCAGGGTCTTGACTGATTTTTCTGGAGTTCCCAGGTTGTCGATGCCGGTCGGGGAAGAGCCACGAATAGGGTCTCTGCTTCCTATTTCTTACTGCTACAGGAACACAGCAGCAGCAAGTCAAGGCTGTCACGGGCAGTCCTGAACTCCAAATCGAGCACGGCAGGAGGCGTTGGAACTGTCATCGAGTCCTCTTCAAAATGGCATTGGTGGGAATGCCGGCAGTGATTAGAAATGACGGGAGCAGCCAGAAATGTGGGCGGGGGTCTGTTTAGTCCAGCAATAGTCAGAATAGAGCACCGGAGGGAGAAAATTAAGAAAACACTCTTCTGGATGCCAAACAGGACGCCACCTTTTGCTGATGAATGCTGATTAGTTGTAGTAGCTCTCGGCCAAGTGGCACCTTCAGAAGCTATGGGATGTGACCGTGGGAGCTCAAGTAAGTTGCCTTAGGTCACTAGTAGGTACTGATCTGTGCAGCACAATAGCAAATGGATGCAGGCGCCACGGCCACTCCCGAAGTCCAATCGAGACGGGACCAAGTCGAGGATGACCGTGGATGAGTATTCTTCGGGCATCAATTAGGGGGAGCTCCATACGATGTCGTAGCAGGGATGAGGAACCCATTGAGTGAGGGGGGGTTAGGATAGACTAATAGGAAGCAGAACCACGCACCAGGAGGAAGAAAATTAGAACTCTTGATTTCGGGCACCAAATAGAGCTCCGTTTTCGATTCTGGAAGTAGACTTGTCGAAGAAGCTCCCGTCCAAACCTCGCCTCCAGATCTTCAAGAGAGTGGTCGTGGTAGCCTTAGGAGTCAGCTTCAGGTTTCTCTTCAGGGAGGAGATGCGCAGTCGGGGAAGATCGACTGCTCAGGACGGCCCCGAACGTCCCTCACCACCCGACTGCCACGAGCCCGCAGCTGACATCGCCCTGCCAACCACGGGGCCGCCCTTCCCAGCTCCCTGGACGTGAGCATGCCAGCGACGTCCCCGGCATGCATGCTCACCATCGAACAGACCTGCAGGATTGCTGCCGCACGAGTGAACTACCACCTACTCCGAGCAAGCAGTCTGCCACCACTGGCATGCCACTACCGCATCCGAGAACCCTACCCAGCTGTTCACCGCCTGTCAACTCCGAGTAGACCTCCATCGACACACAAACATGGGTTTCTGCTATGCCAGTGACAAAGCTCCCCTCAGCACTGGTGACCTGCTGACACTGCCTACTTCAGCATCCACGAATGCTCTAACTGCCAGCCCCGGTGGTAGCAAATGGTGTTGAGGTGCCATCTGTTGCGTCCATGGAGAGGCTCTACCCAGCCGGGAAGTGTGGCAATCAGAGTGTAGCAGAAAAATGAAGAAAAAAAAAGCTATAGTTATGCTCAACTTATCTCCTCTGCCCGAAAGGTATTTCATTTGTTATACTTAGCAGGTTTGACCAATGATACCCCTGAGCACCGAAGACCTTCCCGTGATTGTAGATGGTATCCTGACCCTGATTCATCCGATCTAGCAATACTATTCTCGAGTATCTTGTTATTTTATTCTTTCTTTGTATTCGTTTTAATAATTTCTTTTTCCTTTAGCCCAGCATGCATCATGCGCATTCTTTGAGCATTCATGTGCCTTAGTCTGTCCAAAATGTCTCAGTGATGGTGGATAATTGTGTTCATGGTCTCGAATAAGGAGAGTCATTCCACTCTGAGTTGGAAGGTTGTCTTCGATTTGTTTGCTCAGTCTAGTTATCTGGAGATTCCTGCCTGGAGTTTAGTTATTCATCTCTTTCCTTTCCGTTTGCTCCGACCACCTATCAGCTGTGCGTTCCAGTGAGGAGGTTGGTCGTGTTTTCATTTCCTTAGTTGTTAGTTCCTCCAGATATGCATCGTATAGATCTGCCATTCCTTGTGATTGGTTCGAAGTTTTTCAAAAAATTCTTATCGCTCGTTGGCTGAGAACGGGTGTTGTTTACCTTAACGCCTGCTTTTCAGTCCGCTTTGCTTCGGTTCCACTTCATCTCTATGTTCCATTTTTGCTTCTGCTTCACCTGCACTCGCTCCCCTGCAAAGAGGACGTTAAGGAGAGGCATCTGTTGACACCCGTTTTATGACCAATGAGTTGGGTCATCTTCATATTTACCTAGGAGACCACTCAAATAAATCAAATGTGCGAGCCGCATTGGGGCGTTATAATGTAATATGGGATTTACTCACGGCAATACCAAAAATTACGTGTCTACAGACGTCGAGTCAACACCTATCATATATTCTTCCCTTGACCTAGGTCTCACGCGTCTGTCAAGTTCGTCGGCTCCGACATGACGTTAGGTAGACATCTAAATCCCATATTCTTCCCTTATCCTAGGCCTCACACCTTTGCCTAGTTTGTTGGCTTCGACATGACGTCGAGTCAACACCTAAATCCCCTATCCTTCTCTTGGCCTAGGCCTTACGCCTCTGCCCAGTTCATCGGCTCTAAAATGACGTCGATTTGACATCTAAATCCCATGTTCCTCCCCCAGTTTAGGCTTCATGCTTCTGTCAAGTTTGTTGGCTTCGACATATCGTCCGGTCGACATCTACATCCTATCTTCCTCCCTTGACCTAGGCCTCACATATCTGTCATGTTCGTTGGCTTCGACATATCATCGGCTCAACATCTGTGTCCTATACTTTTTCCTCGTCTTAGGCCTCACGCCTTTGCCAAGTTTGTTGACTTCGACATATCGTCGGGTCAACATCTATATCCAATGTTCCACCCTGACTTAGACCTCACATCATCGCCAGCTTGGTCAACGTCGACATAACGTCGGGTTGACATCTATTTTACTGATTGTGCCCTTGTTTTAGACCTTCCGTCTGAGCAAGACTGCTTGGCTTCGACACAACGTCGGGTCAACATCTATATCCAATATTCCTTCCTTGGTCTAGGCCTCACGCCTCTGCCAAGTTCGTTGGCTTCGACATATCGTCGGGTTGACGTCTATGTCTTATACTTTTCCCTCGGCTCAGGCCTCACGCCCCGCCGAGTTCGTTGGCTTCGACATGACATCGGGTTGACAACCACATTCCATCTTCCTCCCTTGGCCTAGACCTCACGTCTTTGCCAAGTTGGTTGACTTTGGCAGTCTATCAAGTCAATGGCTATATCTTGTCCTGGCCCGGACCCTGCGTCTCTCCCAGGTTGGTCGATTTTGACGTAATGTTGAATCAACAACGGTATGCCATATGCTGCCCTTGTCTCAAACATACTACCTGAGCAGGGTTTTCGTTGACTCTGACATCCTGTCAGGTCAACATCTTTATTCTGCTCCTGCTTCAGACATGCTGTCTTAGTGGGGTTTTGTTGACTCCTACAGATCGCCGAGTTGACGTCCATATTATGCCCTTGCTTCAGACTTGCCGTCTGAATGGGGTTTTATTGACTCTAACGTATCATTAGATCAACATCTAGATTCTACCCTTGCTTCGGACCTACCGTCTAAACGAGGTCTTGTTGACTCTGACGTATCGTCAGGTCAACATCTAGATTCTATCATTTTTTTGGATTTGTCATCAGAGCAAGGTTTGTTGACTTTGATATCCCGTCAGATTGACGTCTGTATTCTACCATTGCCCTAGACTTGCCGTCTGAGCAAGGTTCGTCGTCTCTGATTTTCCATTGGATCAATGGTCATACTCCGTCCTGGCTTAGACCTCACGTCTCTGCCAGGATAGTTGACTTTGATGGGCCATCAGATCAACATTCCCTACCTACCCATTCTTCCCTTGTTTCGGATCTGCCATTCGAGCAAGGTTTTGTCTTGACTCTGACACCCCGTCGGAGCAACATTCGTATTCTGCCCTTGTTTTAGACTTTCTATCTGAGCAAGGTCCGTTGACCTCGACACGATGTTGGGTCAACATCTATATTTTGCATCTTGCCCTTACTTCAGATTTTTCTTCCGAGCAAGGTCCGTTGACTTTGACACGATGTCGAGTCGACATCTATATTCCACATGTTGCTCTTGTGTTAGACCTTCCGTCTAAACAAGGTCCATTGACTTCGACACGACGTCGAGTCAACATATATATTCTATATTCTATCCTTGTTTCAGATTTTTCATATGAACAAGGTCCATTGACTTCGACACGATGTCGAGTCAACATCTGTATTCTACAGTCTGCCCTTGTTTTAGACCTTCCGTCTAAACAAGGTCCATTAACTTCGACACGATGTCGAGTCGACATCTATATTCTATATTCTACCCTTATTTTAGACCTTCCGTCTGAACAAGATCAGTTGACTTCGACATGATGTCGAGTCAACATCTATATTCTACATTTTGCCCTTATTTTAGACCTTCCATCTAAACAAGGTCCGTTGACTTCGACACGATGTCGAGTCAACTTCTATATTCTACATTCTGCCCTTGTTTTAGACCTTCCGTCTGAACAAGGTCCGTTGACTTCGACACGATATCGAGTCAACATCTATATTCTACATTCTGTCCTTGTTTCAGACTTTTCGTTTGAGTAAGGTTCGTTGGCCTCGACACGATGTCAAGTCAACATCTATATTCTACATTCTGCTCTTGTTTTAGACCTTCCATCTAAACAAGGTCCGTTGACTCCGACATGATGTCGAGTCAACTTCTATAGTCTACCTTCTGCCCTTGTTTTAGATTTTTTGTCTAAATAAAGTCCGTTGACTTTAACACGATGTCGAGTCAACATCTATATTCTACATTCTGCCCTTGTTTTAAACCTTCCGTCTGTACAAGGTCCGTTGACTTCGACACGATGTCGAGTCAACATCTATATTCTACATTCTGCCTTTGTTTCAGACTTTTCGTTTGAGCAAGGTCCGTTGGCCTTGACATGATGTCAAGTCAACATCTATATTCTACATCCTCCCCTTGTTTTAGACTTTCCGTCTGAATAAGGTCCGTTGGCCTCGACATGACATCGAGTCAACATCTACGTCCTACACGCTGCCCTTGTTTCTGGCTTTCCGTCTGAGCAAGGTCCGTTGATCTTGACATGCCGTCAGGTCAACATCCCTACTTCGTGTTCTGCCCGTGTTCCAGATCTTCCACCAGAACAGGGTTTGCTGACTTCGACATAATGTCTGATCGACATCTATACCCCACATTCTTTCGGTGGCTCGTTGACTTCGGCGCGTTATCGAGTCGACCTCCAGATATTCTGTCATCAGTTTTTGAGCCGACAGCTTTCCTATCGGTCTTCCCGATAGCTTCTCTACTGTTGGCATCTAAGCCAACAGCTTTCCCATCGGTCTCCCCTATAGCTTCTCTGTCATCGGCATTTGAGCCAATAGCTCTCCAACCATTGGTGTCCTAACCAATGGCTTTCCCATCGGTTTTCCCCTGATAGCTTCTTCATTATCGACATCTTGAGCTGACGGCTCTCCAATCACGGGCATTTAAGTCGGTAGCTTTCCCATCGGTCTTTCCGATAGCTTCTCTACTATTGGCGTCCGAGCCAACAACTTTCCCATCGGTCTCCCCGATAGCTTCTCTGTCATCAGCATTTGAGCCAATAGCTCTCCAACCATTGGTGTCCTAACCAATGGCTTTCCCATCAGTTTTCCCCGATAGCTTCTTCATTATTGGCATCTTGAGCCGACAGCTCTCCCATCATTGGTATTCAAGCCAACAGCTTGTCCAGACTGGACTCATGGGGCTCTGCGGGAGAAAAATGATACTTCCAAGGCAGCCCGTATCGGCTCTCCAGCCACTTCACCTCATCCTCAGTCAGCTCACTGCGTAAAGGTTCCACCAGTGTCAAAAGCCCTAGGAGCCCACTCAACCTCTTGCACCTCGGCCTCGGGATGATGGTCCGCCATGGAGCAACTAGGAGAGCTGGAAGAGGAAGAAGAAGACACTGAGCCAGATGACTCAGGGGGAAGCAAAAGTTGGCGAATCGCTGCCGCCGTAACCCTCTGCAACCTCTGCGAAGGTCGCCACAACTCTCCGCTCCTCTGAGTTGCCCTCGAGGCGCATGAGCCTCTCGCAAAAGCAAAGATGGTGGAAGGAAAAGTCCTAGGTGATGGAAGGTAGGAACGACAGCACGCGCTACGCTTATAAACCCCCTAGGGGAAGCGGCACGACATCCCAGTCTTCAAAAAGGGGGCTCCACACATCAATTCGCAAGAATTATCATCATGACGGACATATCTCCAGGACAGCCGCATCAAGTGGCCCCTGTCAGATAAAATTCTCACTCAGCTCAAACCACATACACCCGCTCCAAATGATACTCGATCGAGCCTAACCTTGGCTTGGGAGTAGGTGGGGGACAAGTGGAGAGGAGAAATTTTACCGCCCGAAAAGGAACGGCCAAACAAAGTCCTGCCAGACCAAATGAGGCCCGACTCCTATGAGTGACAGCTCTTTCGGGGCCCACTAAGTCCAATAACTCACTCGGTTGAAGCACTTCCTAGGTGACCTTTGGGTTCGGAAGTCTAAGCGTCAGGTCGATTGGGAGGTCCCTTTGAGGGTCTATGCATCCCGCCCAAGCCTTGCGCCGATCGCTCGGGGAAACCCCCTAAAGCCAACACCCTATGCTCGGACCGACTGACGAAGGCTTATCCAAGTGACTGTTGCACGCCCTTTACGAGCTGGGAGTCGTGGGGATAATGGCGATTAAGAGCCCTCGTGCCTTAACGAGCCCATGAAGGGGACGTAACCTCCCCTAAAACCCCTCGCCTCACAGGGCTCTTACGTTCATGAGTCACTATATAAACCTAGGAGACTCTCCTACTAAAGGTTGATAAGGGTAGTGCAAGATCCAGGTTATAGAACCTGTTCGGTCTCAGTAGTTCTTGCAGTAGTTGGTGGCTATCTAGCTGCTGTTTGTTCATATTCCGCATTAGACTTTGCTGCTGTCTAAAATTTTTAATCGGGTAATAGATCCGTCCCTGTTCCTGCCGTGCCAGCTCCGCATGATGACTTACCCGGTGGCCGTGGTAAAGCACTTAAGGAATTTCTGCTATTCCACCCGCTGACATATGAAGGTCAGTCAGACCCGGATGCTGTCAGGATTTGGATCGAGGCGACTGAGCGTGTATTTCAATCGATGGAATGTGTGGAGGACGAGAAGGTTATGCTCGCTACTTTTCAGCTTCAAGGTGCAGCATTGATGTGGTAGAGTTCGGAGTGGGAAGTCGCATTCCGTTCCTGACCACTTCGTCAGATCACCTGGACAGAGTTCGTGACTACCTTCGAGCATACCTATAGTCCGGCCTATCTTCGTATGGATAAGATGCACCAATTTCTAGATCTGGTGCAGGGTGAGATGACTATGTTACAGTATCGGAACAAGTTCATCGAGTTGGGTCGGTATGTGCCGCACATTATTGCTGATGAGGCCTTGAAGATCGAGCAGTTTCTCTGAGGTTTGCAGGCCAAGTTGAGAGCGCCACTTCTTGCTACCCATGTCACTGTCATGGATAATGTGTATCAGGTAGTGGTCGCGGTTGAGCTTGATTTGGCGAGGTCTGCAGGGTTTTCTCAGTCAAGTGTTGCTCAGCCAGTTGTGCCATTTCAGCAGCCCTATCAGCCGTCAGCACTTGACGTTTCGTCTGTCATGGCTACTTCTGGTGGTCCGTCGAGGCGGATGTTTCAAAAATTCAAGAAGCGTTTCAACCGTCAAGCATCTTCGGGTTTTGTGCAGCAGCAGTCGGTGTCTCTTGATTCAGTTCAGTAGTCTGTTCCTCCGTATCAGTAGCGCCGTGAGTTTCAAGTGAGTCAGCTGAGACCATGTCCGAGGTGTGGTGGCAGCCATCCTGGTGTGCCCTATTCCTTGCCGGTGGTTTTCTATCGCTGTGATCAGTAGGGTCACGTTGTTCGAGATTACCCGATGAAGTCAGTTCCGGTGCAGTTCTCGCAGGCCGCCCAGTCGCAGTAGTCGCAATTTCACCTTCCTGCACCGCCTCAACCTCAGTTGTCATTTTTGCAAGTTCCTGCTTCTTCCCAGCAATCTTCTGCAGCCTCTAGCTGGAAGCCGAGGAGCCGGATCACGCATATCACTCGTGCAGAAGCTATTGCGTCAAATCTTGTAGAAGGTACAATTTCAATTTTTGGTCATCCTACTCGTGTGCTATTCGATTCAGGTGCCACTCATTCATTTATTTTTGAGGATTTCCTTGCTCGTCTCGAGGAGCCGGTGTGCTGGGGTAGTTGGGCGTCACCACGGCCGAGGCGACCGAATGACGTAGGCACCACTTGTCGCTGGAGCGGCCGGGCGCTGTTGAGACTTGAGTGGTTGAACGACGTGAGCATCGCCATGACTGGAGCGACCAAAAGCCAGTGAGCTCAGGATTTTTTGGTGCCGTGGGCCCCGGTGGGACTGGAGTTGTTGAGCGATTGGGCATTATGGGTCCTGATGTGATTGGTGTAGTTGGCAATCGGGTGCTGAGGGCATCGTTGTGACTAAAGTGGTTGACAGTTGGGTGCCAGGGGCACCGTTGTGGCTGGGGTGCTTGACAGTCGGGTGCTGGGGGCACCGTTATGGTTGGAGTGATTGGCAGTCGGGTGCTGGGGGCACCGTTATGGCTGGAGTGCCTGGCAGTCAGGTGCCGGGGGCACCGTTGTGACTGAGTGCTTGACAATCGGGTGTCGGGGGCACCGTTGTGACTGAAGTGGTTGGCAGTCAGGTGCCGGGGGGGGCATTGTTATGACTGTAGTTGATTACAGTCGGGTGCCAGGGGCACCATTGTGACTGTAGTTGACGGGCAGCGTTGGACCTTGATCCACGTGCTCGGGGCCCGTTGATAGAGGCAGGGGCCTGACGCTTCATCTTGCGTCGGGTAACAGCATTGAGGGCACACTTATTGAGGTGACACCAAAGTGGCACAAGGTCATCGAGGCGGGGAACCAGGATGGGCGCCTCGATTGAGCCATGTCTAATGATGCGCGACCATTGGGGCAGAGACTAGATAGGGTGCTCTCATCGAATAATGTCCGTGTTCTGCACGAACGTCGAGGCTGAGATCTAGCAGGGTGTCTCGATCGAGTGATGACTAACGATACACGACTATCGAGGCAAGGACTGGTAGGGGTGCTCTCATGAAGCGGCATCTGGGTTATGCACGAACGCCAAGGTAGGGCCGAGCCGGGTGTTCCCATAGAGCAGTGTCTGGGGGCGCATGACCATCGAGGCAGGGCTCGGGCAGAGTGCTTTCACCAAGTGACATTAGGGTCATGCACGAATATCGAGGTAAGACCTGGGTAGGGTGCTTTCACCAAGCAAGATCTGGGGTCATGCACGATTATCGAGATGACATACGTTCATCACCACTAGGGGCCACCTTTTCGGAGGTGGGTGTCTGGGCTAGACGCCGTACGAGGGATGCCCATGCGGCATGCCCTCGGCGTGAGCCTAGCAAACACACACACAAATCTCCCGGAGATGGGTGTTTGGTATAACATTTTTCTATTCACATAAGTTGGGATTATTCTAATTATCTAAATGTTCTCCCATTTTAGCACCTGCATGTATGGTACCGCATAATTCCTCGAACAAATTAACCTATGAAAATTAACTTGAATTGTTTTGCGTTAGTGAGGTGGCGGACGATTGAGAAATGGTTTAACTGATCAATCCTGTTACTTGTGCATGGATGGAATCATCCGTAAATGCAGGTCATCCGCAACCAGACATACTTGGTTGCCGTCTTCTTCATCGTGGCGTCGTCCGGCATCGTGACGCCCCTGCTTAAGATCGTCTACAGGCCCTCCACAACGTACGTGGCCTCCCACGTCCGAACTATCCAGCACTCCAAAGACAACGCCGAGCTACGGGTCCTTGCCTGCGTCCACAGCGAGGAGGATGTCAGCCCCATCACTGACGTCCTCCAAGCTGTGCAGCAGCCGGTGGCCAACACCCAAGGCAGACCCATCTGCATCTACGTCCTCCACCTGATACAGATGGTCGATCGAGTGGCTGCCGTGCTTGCCCCCCACCGCATGTCCAAGTTTCGTAGCGCCCACAGGGGCGCCGACCTCACCGACCAAATCGTCCACGCCTTCCGACGCATCGAGCAGGTGTCCAACACTTCCGTCATCCCTTTTGTCAGCATTTGCCCCAACGCTTCCATGCACCTAGATGTCTGCGCGCTGGCCATGGAGAAGAACGTGGCCCTCCTCGTCCTCCCCTTCCACAAGAAGATGGCAATCCATGGTGCCGTGGAGGTCACCAACATCGCCCACAGGGAGGTGAATGTGAGCGTGCTCAGATACGCCCCCTGCTCCGTGGGGATCCTCGTCAACCCCCGCCCCTCCAAGGGCCCTGCCTCTACTATCATCGCCTCGCGCTATAATGCGCGGTTGTGCGTTGCCGTCTACTTCCTCGGGGGCCCCGACGACCGGGAGGCGCTCTGCTTCGCTGCGTGCATGTCGGGCAACCCCAAGGTCAACCTCACCCTCGTTCGCTTTCGACTGCCGTCCAAGGCGACATGGGTTGATGCCACGGAGGAGCGGCTCGATGACGAGGTGGTGGACGAGTTCTTGCAGAGCAACGCTACAAACAACCGTGTAGCGCACTGGGAGGAGGTGGTGCAGGACGGGGAAGGAATTGTGGGGCTCATCAAGCAGTTCGGCGATGAGTTCAACCTCGTCATTGTCGGTAGGCGGCAGGGGATGGAGTCACCCATGATGGCTGGGATGGCTGAGTGGGGTACAAAATATAAATACATATAAAAATACATGCTACAGTGTCAAAGCTCCTATGGAGACTCCAGACTGTCCCCCAGCCACAAAGAGGTTGGTGTTGACTGAGCCATGCTTTGTGTCCGGTACCGACGGCTCGCTGAGTCGATCCGTATTCTGGCTCGGGTGTCCACACCAATCCTCCCTTGGCGGGAGAACTTGACCCATTCGAGTAAGGGTCTCCATCACTCTGTTATCGCTCGAGCAAGTCCGGATCTATCCTCTCAAGCTCTACCCAAGTGATACATGTGTCATCAGACGCGGGTCGTCCTCTCCAATGCACCAAGTAGCGGTGATATGCGCCACTCCTCGTGGTAGTCACCTGCTCATCCAGTATGGACTCTATCCGCTCACGCTACTGAGGTGATGGGGCTGGAAGTGGACTCTCAATGGAGGGCTTACTCACAAGGGGTGGAGAAGGCCCAAACAACTCACTAGGGATCATTACCGGGTCTCTATATGCGACTAAATCCAAGACGTTGAATGTAGAACTGATACCATAGTCCTCCGGTAAATCTACAACATATGCATTAGACCCAACTCGCTTCAGAACTCTGAAGGGGCTAGCACCACGAGCTTGTAATTTCTTCATGGTCCTAGAGGAAAATCGTTCAGGTCTAACCCTGATCATGACGTAAATGCCCTCTTGGAACTCGCGGGGGTGTCTATGAGCGTCGGCCAACTCTTTATATCGTGTGTTTCTAGTCTTTATGTGGCGACGGATGTCATCATGCAAACCCCTAACATGCTCGGCAAAAGACTTGGTAGACTACGACACTCTAGCATGCATAGGTAAGGGAACTAGATCCACTGGCTTCCTAGGTCTATACCCGGTAACTATCTCAAATGGACTCATGCCTGTGGACCTATTGACGGAGTCATTATATGCAAATTCGGCGAGTGGTAAAATGAGATCCCAGTCCCTCTCACGTTCCCTAATCAAGCACCTCAGGAGGTTCCCCAAACTTCTATTAACCATCTCAGTCTGCCCATCAATCTGGGGATGGTAGGCTGTGGAGAATTTGAGCTGAGTGCCAACAAATGCCAAAGGGTCTTCCAAAAGTAGCTAGTGAACCGTACATCTCGATCTGACATAATGGACTTAGGAAGTCTGAATCGGCTCACTACACTAGAGAAGAATAAATGAGCAACCCATGAGGCATCTGAAGTCTTAGAGCAAGGAATGAAGAGGGCCATCTTGGAAAACCTATCAACCACCACAATCCGGGCACGAGAGTGGCTAGACTACCCGACTCACTGCCGGTTTCTCAACCGTGCACGTCCGTACGCTTCCCTCGAATAGGGACGATCGCGAGTTTGCATAGAGTCCAAGGGTCGCATTCCAATTGGAGTCGTGTTTGTGGTCCGTCCCGCATGACTTTGACCTGAAAATTTAGAATAGTACACCACTACACCTCTCACAGGAGTGGGATCTCGGTGTGGGGGTTAACCTGAATTACACTCAAAACTACCACCACGCAGGGAGGGGCTTTGAGCTGGCTAGACGGGGTGGGAAAAACTAAGTTAGAAAGGCCGAATGAAGAAGATGTCGGTTCTGCCAACCCTCTAGAACAGGGGACAAACAGTCGACGTCGGTGCCGCTGTGGCCACTCTTGAGCTCCGTTGTCAACGAAACCAGTGGAAAAATCTCCGGGGTTGGCCCAAGGGGACGTCCCATTTTTGGAAGAATTTCTGGTTGGCGGCGATGGTCGGGGAAGTGTCGTGAACAGGGCCTCTGCTTTCTGGTTCTGACAGCTTCAACACCACAGCAGCAGGAAGACGAAGCTGCCACGAACGCTCCCAAGCTCTGATTCAGGCATGGCTGGAGTCGCAGGATTTGTGGTCAAACCCTCTTCGAATGGAGACCCGCGGGGACACTAGAGGAGATCGGAGTTGGTGTTGAGGACCCGAACCGTGCCGGGGCGTCTGTTCAGCTCCAGAGGAAACTGATCTGTGCACCAGAGGGAGAAAATTTAGAACTCAGCCTTCCGGGGTCCAAACGGAGAGCCGCTTCATGGTACAGGAATCAGATATGTAGTTGAAGCTCTCAGCCAAGCCCCGCCACCAGATCTTTAAGAGAATGGCTGTGGGAGCCTCTGCAAGTTGCCTCAGGTTGACTATCAGGAAGCTGATGTGCAATCCAGCGATGACGGCTCTGCCAATCAGCCACGAGCTCAGAACGGGACGAGATCACCATCGTTGCGTAGATGACTTGAAGAAGCTTCCGACTGTGCCTCTTGAGCACCCAGGAATGCCAGGATGAAGTCGTGGTCGGCTCTGCAAGTCACTGGTACTCTGTTGCCTATGAACTGGGAAGTGTAGGATAAAGATGGGAGGTGTGAAATGAGGTAAATGGGAGGGGAAAGGGGGTGAATGGGTGTGGAGGTAACCCTTGGCTGTTAGGGGGTCTAGGAGGGGCCAAACCAAGGTGAGGGAGGGGGAGAATCGGGGCAGGAAGGTGGTCTAGCAGGTGGTGGCAACGTCCCAAATTTTACTTTTTCTCTTTTTTCACCTTTTTTTTATTTTTTTTTTGGTTCACTTGAAGGAGAGAAGGGAACTAAGGGTGTGGGATGAACTCTGGGAGCCTAGCAGAAACCTCACTCAAAACCCATGGTAATCTATAGGACTTTCGATGGTACAACCTGTCTGGCGACGGTGTGGGAATCCACGGTTCGCGAGGACTCACGGAGGTTCCTGAATGGACTGAACCGGTTGCACCCGAGTGGAATCCTCAGGTGAAGGGTCCAATTCCAATGGGAGGGTTTCCTATAAGGGGTGATGTCGGCTCTTCCTTAGCCCAACCACGTAGCTTAACCTGTAGAAATTAGTCACACAATACACAAGCTAACTAACAAAGAAAGAACAATGTTTAACAAAGACATAACTTTGTTATGGGGAGAATACAGGAACAGGACAGAGGGCGGCCAAAGTGCTGGCCATCCAGAAACCTGGGTGGCCAAGTCGAGGGTCGCCCAGAGAGGAAGGCGACCAGAGTGTTGGCCTTCTAGCAAGGGGGAGGGCGGCCAGGTCGATGGACGCCTGGGGCCCAGGGCGGCTAGAGTACTCGTCACCCAGGAGATGGCCTAGGCGGCCACTGGGTTGGTCTCCCAGGAGCCTAGGCAGCCAGGAGTCTGGCCTCCTTCTGTCTGACTTTCAGAAAGTATAAAAATAGAGCTACGAAAATTGAACTAATACCAACACATGGTTTAATTAATCCTTGACTTCAAGCATTAGGGACTTGTAGTAGGCATTAGAGGGTCCCACCGTGATCGCCACTTCGCTTGTAGGTGCCCGAGGGAGTCGGGGTTGTATGGACGTAGTGTGGAGAATGAGAGTGTCTCCTGAGTACCTACAGAGGACAAAAGAAACGTTAGAATGTTGTGATTGCTAGAGGTGTTTACCTGAACCTCACAGGGGTGATGATCGTGGGGAGATGATCCAAATAGGGAGATGGTAGGTTCCCTCTTCCTCGTCCTCGGTCGGCCAAGGGCAAGGAGCCCTGCTATGTCCCTTATTGATGCGGGACGGACCACGGACACGACTCCAATTGGAATGCAATCCTTGGACTCTATGCAAACTCGCGATCGTCCCTTAGCGAGGGAAGCGTCGGACGTGCACGGTTGAAAAATCGGCAGTGAGCTAAAGTGGTCGGTTCTCTCTTGTGCCCGGATCGGGTCACGGGACGGTCACGCTCTCTCGCTCGCAGCAGTGATGATACAACAATATAGCGCCGCCATCGCCGGTTCGCCTACGGGCACTAGTGTGCGCTACGCGAGTGAGTCCGCTCGAGTGAAATCACCGGTCCGTACACTACTTGCTTGCTAGGTCCGAGGGGTCTTCGGTCTTGTGACTATCACCCCCAAGGTGGTGTCACATCAGGCACCCAGTGAAAAGGTAGGGAGTCAACCTTAAGATGCCTCCTTTCAACCCTTCAAGGTCAAAGGGAGACCTAATCAAGTCAACCACAGGCTTTGGAGGCCTGTAGTACGTGTGTATGGCTCATACACGCGTGTTCGGCCGTTTCCCAAACACCTTGTGGGCGCACATATTCCAGCCCTCCGACATGAAGCCATGGGCGAACCCATGGTTCCAGCATGCTAATTGGGTCCTACAATGACCGCCCAACAAGACAGGGCCACCCCCCGACCCTCAGACACGTGGTGACGAGCCACTCATCTTTAGCTCTCGGGCCAACCCGAGGCTACCTTGCGAACTTGCCGTGCAGCACGATACGTAGTTTGAGCCATAACCCATGTGTCTAAACTTCCTCTCCTTAGACCCCATGAGCTCCCATCCTCAGCCCAAGGCCCACTTTAGGGCCCCTCGGCTAGCTACCGAAGCCATTCGGCAACCCGAGGTATATCAGGTATTTACCCGAACACCTAGCGAGTGGCTATTACAACTCAAAGAGTGACGACCCCCACGGGCCAATCCCAGTATCCCAGAGCCCAGTGCCCCTCGAAGGACATCCCCAGACGATGAAAGAAGACCCCTGGGGGCCATCCCTCAGGGCTGCGGCCTGCTTGGGGCTCATTCACCCCAGGGCATAGCCGCATGCCCCCCAGGGAGGATGAACTCCCTGGGGGTAGCACCCTCTCCCCAGCCCGATGGCCCTAGGCCCCGCTCAGTCCCCGTTCATCCAACTCCCTAATCCGAGGTAAAGGGTTCGCATCGTTCGTTCGTACTAGTTCGTGGGAGTGACACGCGGTAGCAACAACACGGAAGATTGGTCCTCGGCAGTCAACACGCACACAAGGCGCCACGTATCCTCTTGTCCTTTTCTTCTTAGCCAAATTGGGAAGAAAAAAATCAAAAATAGGGGTTTTATAGAGGTGGGACCGCCTGTTGGGACTCCTCTGGTTTGATAGGCAGCAGCCTTGTGTTGTGTAGTTTTGATGATTGGCAATGCAACAATGGTTTCATGACTGGCAACTGACAACAGATGATTGGCAACTGCATTTTATTTCATGCATGTTTAGGTATTCCGTGAAGCCCGAATAAACTGTCACCCTGGTGACTGGCACGCCCACGCACTTAATAAGCAAATAAACACCTCTTAATAAATCGATAAATGAATAAACCAATAGTTTTAAATAATAAGTGTGTCCACAAGTCTGACACGCCCGGTGGGACCCATCCGCCTTTCATCTCTTTGCCGAAACTAGGGGCTTTGCTGCCCCCTTCTTGTAATACTGATTATTTCATCTCTGCAAATGCAGGAAGAGCACGTTCCAACTTCCAGAATGGCAGTCTCCTTCGGTCCCCAGGTCATCGAAAGCCACATCAGGGATGGCTATCTTGTCGTCCCCGTCTGCTTCGGGAGTTTCCCTCCCGTGGTGGGCTTCCCCAACTTCCTGGGGGTAGCTTTTGTCAACATTCTGGACGTGGAGGCATCCGACGAGTCCAAGCCCGATGCCCCCATCCCAGGAGTCACTCAAGCTGCTACCGGCCAAACTGTGGCTGAGAATAACAATAACGTCCTCTCAAGGACGCTGGTCTGCCACGTGCACCATGTGCACCAGACTACCGGCCCGTCGCATCAGGGGTAAACATCCCATCAGAGGAGGCTCCGGAGGAACACCGTCGGCGTTGCTACAGGACGCCAAATCTCTAACTCCGGCAAGTCCGTGGCTGTCAGAACCATCCGAGTCCACTTGGATGGGCAGAGGGCCGAGATGATCCCGGACTATATCGTGCCAACCATTCCAGTCTGCAACTCCTTCCAAGGACTGGAGAAGATGAAAGAAAAAATGGTGTCCACCATCCCGGCCGTCGCACCAAGAGACGCACCAGCTCACAAGCTGGCAAAGCTAAAGCGAGTTTGGGTTCCAAAGGAAGCTCGACTCATGGCACCTACACATGCATGACCTAGCTGCGCCCTTCGCGCAAGGGGGCGAAGATACGAAAGGGTCGAGGTGACGGCCGTGACCCACCAATCGACACTCGCTATACCAGTGCTGCCCGAAAATGCCCGCCGTCGACGTCATAAGCGCCACCACCATGTTGACCGCCCGACGTACGCGAATTACACTTATCGCGATGCCGCCACTGACACCCAACTACCGGCCACTCTCCCCTACCAGGAGTTGGAAGGGATCAAGTAGGCCATGAAAAATTACCTCCGGGGCCCAGGCAGTACTCCCTTGGGTCGCCAGAGATTATTGGGGGCAGTGGCCTCCGCCTTCCAAGAAGAAGAAGAGGCTCGGCCCGTACCTAGCGCGGAGTCGAGAAACCAATCTACCATACTTGGCCGGGATCGCCTACCCCACGCCCGGAGCGTGGAGGTATCGTGTCCACTCCTCTCTCGACATTTTGGCTTTACTCATATATTTTCTTATGCCGCTACATGTGATGGGCTAATCTAGCTCGTATATTTTTTTTATCACCGCTGCGAGAGTGAGTGAGTGACTCCTCCCGTGACTCGATCCGAGCACGGAAGAGCCGACTACCCGACTCATTATCGATTTCTCAACATCGCACGGTCCCACGCATCCCTCACTAGGGAACACCCACGAGCTAGAGTCTTAGGGTACGTGTCCGTCCCACATCAGGTAGTGGCGGATACTGCCCCTGCTGCTGTGGGTACTACTGCTACATCTGAGGAAACTGGGGTGGCTGACGCGGCCGCTGAGGACATTCAGGTGCCATGTGACCCAGCTGATCACATCTGAAACAGATCATCAGCATCGTACACTGCCTGCCTGGATGTGACTTGCCACAACAGGAACACCCCGCACGAGAACCACCAACAGACCCCTGCCACTGTAAAGGTGCCGACTGCTGAACACTACCCGAAGAAGTCTCCGCTGCTCTCGGCCCTCCTTCTTCTTCTTTTGGAAATCCTTCCTGAAGAACCTCTTGATCTTGGCGCCAAAAGATGCAGAACCCACCACTGAAGCCGCCGAAGTCGAAGCTCCCGAACTACCAGAAGGAAGCTGGAACGTGCTCTGCTGCTGGGTAGTCGACTGCTGGCTGTAGCCTGACAAGGACAGCCCCTGGCTAATCAGTCCTCGTGTCTTCTGCATATCCAGCTCCAAAGACGCCGCAATACGAGAAGCCGTCTCCAAATCAATGGCAGCGTGCGTGATCAAATAGTGTCTCAGCTCTTGCCTCTAGCCCTAGATGAACTGCTCAGTCTTCACCCTCTCATGCTCCATGATATGGGGTGCATAATGCCCCAGCGCAACGAATCGGGCCCTGTACTGCAACACGGACATGTCACCTTGTACCAGCTCCAAAAACTGATGTATCCTCTGTGTGGCAACATACTCTAGGCAGTAAGCATGCTTGAAAGCACTGACAAAGTTGCTCCACAAGATCTACTCAAGAGGGCGAGATTGAAAAGACGTCTTCCACTCGGAAGCCCACCACTCTCAAGCCGTGCCCTACAACTGGTTGCAGGCCAACATCACCTTATTGATGGGAATCGAGCCCATGCATCTATAGTTTATTTTGCATTTATGTCCTTTTCATTTGTGTTCATATCCTTGGGGAGTTTGTCTACTTTGCATATCTGAGTGATGAGTTCTAGCCTCATGCGTCATGGCGACTACTTTACTGGTTCAGCCTCAGGGTTTATAGCAAGCTCATGCTGTGAAACTACAGTGTTGAGTCCTGGCATCTCCTTGTAAGTCTAGGTGAAGCAATCCCGGTCCTCTTGTAACAACGGGATATACAACTTATGTTCTTCAGATGACAGCTGAGCACTGAGAAAAGTTAGCCTGGGATCATCCTCATCTCCCAGGTTGACTTCTATTAGCTCATCGACCATGGCTTGGCCTCTGTCCTCTATTTTCGGGGGCACTGGCTGGAGGTCAACGAAGTCTGTAATATCATCTTTAAGCTCAAGCACCTCAGTCTCTCCCTCTTGGTTCACCCGATCCTCATCGGGAGTTCTTAATTCAGCTAGTGGCGACTACACAAATTGTTTTATTAGTAGGTCCTCTGCGACTGTGACTTTACTGGATGAGCTAGCAGCTTTGACCTCCACTGATGTTTCGGCAATCTCAAAGGATTGACAGTCATTTCTTGCTAAGTTGGAGGAGCAACATTGCAATTTTGTCGCATATGAAGACAACTCTGTCCCCTCGCCCTTTTGAATCATCCTGCCTTCAATGAGGATGGCATGTTCTTTTACAGCAATGGGTACTTTTCGATCAATTTTAGCAGAAACTTCCTTGATCGGTATAAGAGATGGTGATATTTGTACTCGAGGGGATCCATAGGAAAGGGATGGGGATAGCCCCACTTCCTCGATATCTTCGGCTTCACTACTGCTAGCCATGTCCAATTTGGCTTGGAGCACCGTTTCTTTAGGGTAGACCTGCTCCCAGCACCTGCAAGGAGGTATGGCTTCTAATTTTGGGTCTCTTGGTTGAGCCGGTCCAGCCTGTTTAGCTTTTGCCAAGTATTCATCAAAATTTGCCCCCGGTGAGCTGTCATCTATTGGGTAGAAAGTGGAGATGATGTCCACTTCATAACGCCCACTGTAATAATACTCTTCGAGGGTGAAGCCTAACCCTGGATGTTGAGAAACATGCCTCAGCTCCTTATCCATGCTAGCAGGATACCAGAGCCTTTGGAATGCTTCCTTCTCTTTACTAGGCTGGCCGGAGGGAATATGCTACTTTCAGAACAGTTTCGCCATTCGGCTTGTTGTGAACGTCAACCCTTGAATAGGGACAGACAGATTCTCTATATCTTCAGGGATATGACACTCGACGTCTTCCTGTGTAGGGTGGTCCTCAGTTGTATAGAACATGCTATGGGAGCCTTCAGACTGTGCCACCTCCCATGCTTTGAAAGGCTTGACAGTGGCAGTATCGAGGCCGAATATTGGCCTGGTGAGACCCTCTAGGATTTCAATGAGGCTGCGGTGCTGGTCGACCTTGGCTTCATTAGCTTCGGAATAGGTGGTGGGAGGTGCTGCTCTGCCCACATCTCCTATGCTTGCAATGTGAGAGACTATCTTGGGATTGACATGTCCCGACGGTGGCGGTGGGAACCAATCATCGCCGGAGGTGCTTTTTGACACCCTGATAGGGGTCTTGGTTTTAGAGGTCTTTGGTGACAACTTCGCATACATAGCAGCGTCGAGTAGATGGCACTCGAACACCTCGAATGAGTGGAGGTCAGTAAATATCCTCTCCTCCTTCCCCTCTTGGTTGTATTTGATGCATTGATGTAGCGTGGAAGGTACCACCATATTTTCATGCAGCTAGGGGCGGCCGAGCAGTGCCTTGTACGAGGTACTGGAATTGATGACATGAAACTACACCCTAGTAGTGAAATCTGCCATGGTGAGCGTGAATTCTGCCACTCCCAGTGGCACTTCAAACTTCTGATTGAAGCTGGTGATGCGCATATCTCTAACTTTATCGAGGCGCACATTGAAGTAGTACCTCTGATATATTCTGTATGGCAAAATGTTGACAGCTACTCTTGGATCCACTAGAATTCTGTTCAACTCCTGACCATTCAGCTACCCCTTCAGGTACAACGATCTATTGTGGCTGGCCGTAGGGAGTAGCATATCTTCCTGAGTGAAGGTCACATTGGCCTCCGATAGTACTTCGGCCAGACAGGTCTCAAATTGGGTAGGCATCTACAAAGTAGTGATGATTGCCTGCCAGGTTTCTTCGCTCAGGGAGAGGATCTCCCCGATGGTGAACCTTGCCAGAAGCTTCTTAAGTAGCTTCATTATTCGGCTTCCAGCTCAGACATTAGACAACTTCATTTCTTCTACCCACCTGGGCTTGGAAGATCCTTGAACTGCAGCCTCTGACAGACCTACATCATTGGACTCTGAGTCTGCACCTTTCTGCTGCGTGTCATCCTCTTACTGTCCCTTATTACCTGTCGCCGGGTGGGTCTTGTCTTCATCTGGAGTACCAGAAGGTTGCTGAAGCTACAGGTGAGTGCCCCCGACCATAGGGCTGGCCTCTTGACACGACTGCTTGCCCTTTGACATCTTCAGGAATTCGAGAAAGGAAGGGGTGACATTATTGCGCCCACTCTGATTATATAGACTTGAAGGAGGAAGGATTTGGGCTCCCTTGATGTTCGGAGGGGATATCTTATAGGGTTGCTCTCCCCTGAAGATAATATTGTGGTTGGCGGGTGGCTAGCGCACGGCCTGACCGGGTTGCATGGGTAGCGGTCGCAGCTTCGGCCTTACTTGCCTCAGCAACGGGTGTATAGCATATTTCCTCTTCATCTTTCTCACTGGTCAAATTAAAGAGAGAAGAGAGGGTATTACAGGAGAGCACTGTCTCCCTCTTGACCTTGTAGACTCTTCTTTTATTCTTCTGCTTTTTCTTCTTGTCTCCGACTGGCGCTTGCTCTCAGAACAAGCTATCATCCTTTTCTGGAACTTTGTCAGCCTCTCCTTCTCATTTTAGCGAGAGCTGCTCTAGTTCTTGCCATGGGACATGGTCCCGCATCAGCAAGGGCTTCAATTTGGGCTGTTCATATTCATCTAGCCCGTTTATGTAGTCCTGCAGTCGCCAGGCCTCTAGACTAATTTCTTTAGCCACTGGTAGTGGAGTCTATCTTCTCCAGTTGTGTGTGTGTACTCTGATGACTGTCGGCGGGTTGATTCACGCGGGTGCTGCTACCAGAGGAAGGGTTGTGGTATGGTGCCAAAAACATGTGCCCCCGCCTTTGGGTGAGGTGCGACTTTCTTCTTGGTCTTTGCAGGGACTTGCTGCCATCCCTGTTGCTCCTTAATTGGTGTCAGGAAGTAGGCCTCGTAAGTATGTTGAGTGCTGGCTTCTGTAATTTCCTCGGGTAATGCCTGATATAAGAAAATCATGTTGGCCGCAGCTCTTCTCAGAGGCGCTTCATCAGGCTATGTAGGGTCAACCTTGCACTCCCCCAACTCTATTTCTTCTTTCTTCACCATGCCCTCGATGATGTCTTTGAATACATAGCAGCTCTCGATCAGGTGCCCCAGCATCTGATGATAAGGGTAGAATCTCAGACTGTCTCTTCTCTTCAGGTCCTTTGGCCTTTTTAATCTTCCACCGAGATCTCCATTTTAAAATTGACATTTTTTTTGGAGATCGGTGGAGATCATGCAGCAAGATGGAGAAGAGGAAGAAGGAGGAGGAGGAAGTGCTTTAGGACAGAGAGAATGGAAGATCATACTAAAGAATGGGTCAGTGGATCGGAACCACATACCTGACAGATTGGCGGGGTCATCAGGGGACCACCTAGAGGTAAGATCGACTGGCGGGCAGTGCCCGCACTGACAATCAATGATCAAAAATTTAATTGGCTGCCTTTGGAGAAAGGGAGACCAGAATATGGAAGGATCAACCAACAGAGATGGCGATCGAGGAATAAAGCTGAGCTGTTGGAGGAGGATTCTGATGCGGGAAGGAGATAGAATAGAAAGATCGGGCGAGCTTACCTGTCCCTGGGAACGGCAAATCGGCTCCTTCTACCGCCACTGCATGAGCTGAACCTCCTGATTCCTTTTCGGATCAACCACAGGCTCCTTGAACAGCCTGGAAAATGCCTGGCTAAGATTTATCATGTCATCAACTGGCCCCTTTAGCACCTGGGGTGGACTGGCAACTGTATATGCAGCATTTTTCTGTTCTAACTGAGCTGACTGTGACTTTATTGTGCCTGGCTGGAGAGGGCCTCTGACAAAATGTTGATGATAATCCCATGCAAGCGGGCCTGAATCACCCATCATGGATAGTGTGGACTCTCTATAGCTGAGACCCCGCCTGTTCATTTGTCTGCCTTTGGGCACTGGCTTAGTGGGTCCTTGGAGCTGTGCTCCGAGGCCTCTCCCCGGTTGATAGCCTAATTTCAGAATAATGGACCAGCCTTTAGAATCCTGGATCTTGGGCTTTTCCTTAACATTAATCGGTGTAGTGAC
This sequence comes from Amorphophallus titanum, assembly GCA_024336825.1. Lineage (NCBI taxonomy): Eukaryota > Viridiplantae > Streptophyta > Magnoliopsida > Alismatales > Araceae > Amorphophallus > Amorphophallus titanum. The sequence continues at coordinate 1,521,796 of JANBPO010006362.1, forward strand.
GGGCTTGCGGGGTGCGTAAGCCCATGGAAAGTCTAGATCCAGTACAGAGATAATGGGCCGAGTGTTGGGCCAAAGAGTGGGTAAAATCTTCTCTGAGATAGATTTCACTGACTGGGCCGAGGACAAGCTTTTAACTTTCACCACCCTCCCTTGGAACGAGAATTTGAGACATTGGTGGGCGGTAGATGGCACGGCACTAAGAGTATCAAGCCAAGGGTGACCTAAGATAGCCTTGAACATAGGGTCGATATCCAGCACATAAAATTCAATCGCCATGGTGAGAGGCCCAAGTTCAGCTTGCAGAGTGACTACCCCATGACATGCCCTTCGCAAATTATCATATGTTGCAATGGTTGTAGGGGTTGGCCATAGAAGAAATTACGGGTGCAACAAAAGCCCCCCACCGGACATCCGTCAACGCCGGAGGCAGGGGGCGGGTGGCCCGTGTCTTCCATGGATTTTGTTTATCCCCGAGTTCCCTGACAGAACAAGGGGCCTTGTAGGACTGCTTAATAATTTTATTGCTGTCCCTTGGCCAATTTGGCCTTTGACTGAGCCTCGTTACTCATCTTTATCTTCCCGATATTGGCTTTGCAGCTCTTGCAGACATGGCTCGCCCTAGCCGGAGCAGAGAGACCTCCCGGAGGTCCAGGGTCAGCGGTTCTGATGACCACTATGTGCGGAAGACGGACAGGACTATGCCACCATTCCCTCCTTGCAGCATCACTTCAGAGAGCTTTGAAGTAGTGGACCACGAGTTTACTTGGGTCGCTAAGGGCCCGACAAGAGAGGCTGCTACCGTTGAGGACACTGTAGATGTCTCCCAGATTACGATCCCGGATTACGAGGAGGCAGGGAGGTTATGTTTATGATCGCTCGGGCGGCTATCCATCGTACTTCCCACTAGATCGACATCTTCTGCCTTTCATTCAGAGTTTTGTGTCTCTTGGAGTAGAGGCTAATGACTCCCGGCTACCGGGAAAGAGGCGTCGTCTTGAGCGGGCCATATTACTCGGTAGGGACAGCATGCATGGCACTTGCAGTTTCTCCTATCCGAGCTTCCCAGAGGGTTTTGTGCGACAGCGGCAGTACCCTGACCAGAGAAGCCTGGGTTTCTTCAGGGAGTTTGACAGTTTCACCGTTCGAGCAGTACCGTCTTCACCAGCCGCTTGGCATCTGGCTGGGCATCACAGGGTCGCGGACGCCTCCATCGACGGGATGTTTCTGACTCCCTCTGGCGCAGCTTTTGCACATGATGACTATGATCACGACTGCTTGCTGGAGCGGGTTTTGGCGCAGAAGGCCCCGAGTTGGTACGGGAGGTGGGCCGTCACTCCTTCCCACTGCTACCGTCGTGGTGCCACAGAGTGGCTATGGGGCGTGCTGACAGTTTACAAGGCAGCACTTGACAAGGCAGGTATACGCCATGCAGTGACAGCAGCCTTGTATTCGTATCCTTGCCATACAGGATTGATCCAGGCCTTAGCTGAGAGGTTCAATAGGCGCTGAAACACATTTATGACTGCTGAGGGAGAGACTTCGCTAGACCTGCGGGCCTTCCATAGGATTTCTGGCCTTCCCGTTTGCGGACAGCCATACGAGGAGTTGTCCCTGGATGATATGCATCTGGCCGAGTTTGATGAATATTATTTGCGGTGTGGAGTCACGGAGGAGAGCACTATGACCGTCTCACGTTTCCGAAGAGGGTTGCGGGTGCCTTACCAATATGAGCTATTTTGCCGCAACGTAACCACTTTGAAAAACACATATCAGGTCACTCTCGAGCTTGAGCAATTCGAATCGGAGTTTGAGTTTGCCCAGTGACAGGGTCCCTTTCCTCAGTGCGGGGCCAAACCTCATGGTTCTTCTGGCCCCTACCAGAGGACTTCCGTGGCTCATCCTTAGTAGCCCACCTGCCAGGACCCATCTGCCCCGAGGCCTCGCCTTCCTCAGTCGAGGGATCTCCCACCTCGACCCCAGCCACCTCCATTGGGCACCCATCCACCGGCTCCCGCACCATCTGCTCATCCCCTTTTATCTACACCCCCTGCCCATCGGGAGGACAAAGGTAAGGGACCACTTAGCAGGGAGTCTAGTGGAGCTCAACAGCAGTGATTTCACTGCCATGGGTTTGGCCACTTTGCTAGCCAGTGCCCCACCCGCTCATCTCTAGTTATTGGGGATACAATAGCTAGCGAGGCCCCGCCCTCTGAGATTGTGCCTGTCAGCTACGAGGCAGAGCATGAGCTCTCTGACGAGTTCTTTGGAGAGGTTGAGGATGATCAGGGTGATGCTCAGTACCAGGATAGTGCTCAACTAGGGGTCGTTAGGTGCACCTTGACCCAGCCGCAAGCTAGTGATGATTGGCGCCGGACTACTATCTTTCATACATACTGTCGACTGAATGGGAAGACGTGTAAGATGATTATCGATAGTGGAAGCTATATCAATGCATTCTCTACAGGCACTATTTTACACCTTGGCCTTACCCCGATAGACCATCCCCTCCCCTATCGAGTATCATGGGTGGACTCCACCTCCATCCCAGTCAGGTTGCGGTGCCTAGTCTCACTGCAGTTCCATGCCTACCGTGACGACATTTGGTGTGATGTCCTACCCACGAAGGTGAGCAGCATTATTCTTGGTAGGCCCTGGCTATTTGATCGAGATGCCACGCTCCATAGTCGGTAGAACACCTGCACCTTCGACCATGGTGGTTAGCGGATCACTCTTCACCCCTCCCCACCGAAGAGTCTACTAGTTAGGGGTCCTGTCGGCCCATCCACCTCAGGCCCTTCTACCCCTGGGACCCACCCCTAGTCCAGGCCACGGCTATTTCTCTTGCCGTAGGCCAGCCACCGACTAGTAGATTGATGATGATTACAACTGGCATCCGTGGGGAGACCTGAGCACCGGTGCAGAAGCTGCCACGGCTGCATCCCTGCTCCCCTTGGTGCGCTACTTGGCCGGAGCATTCTCCTACCAGTCCTGCTTCCAACCCAGTTGACGGAGCATCATTCGGAGTCCGGGGGTGTCTGTGCCGAATTTTCTCTCCCGGGTGCACAGGCCAGTCCAACCAGAACCAACTCAGACACCCAGCTACTGTTCGTCCCCTATCTCTCTGCTCTGACCTCTCCTGGAGGCCATCCTGGTTGGAGATTGAAGAAGACTAGCAGACGGACGTGACAGCTTTGGTCCCGCCCCATTCTGACTCTAGGAATGCTCGTGGCGGCGTCGTCTTCCCACTACTGCGCCCAGAACTCTATACCAGCTAGAGCAGAGCCACCCTGCCATAGAAGCTGCTACGGCCACATCCTTGCTCCCCTTGGTGCGCCACTTGGCCGGGGCGTTCTTATACAGTCCTCCTTCCAACCTAATCGACGGTACCGCATTCGGAGGTCGAGACTGCTCGTTCTGAATTTTCTCGCCAGGGTGCGCAGGTCAGTCCACAGAAATCTAGCCCTGATACCCTACTACTGTGAACCCCCTATCTCTCTACTCCAACTACTCCTAGAGGCCTTCCTGGTCGAAGACTGAAAGAGACCCATTGAAGGACGCGTTGGCTTTAGTCCCGCACCATTATGACTCTGGGAGCATTCGTGACAACGCCAACTTCCTGCTGTTGCGCCCAGGGGACAGAACTGGCCTAAGCAGAGTCACCCTGCCACAGAGCCAGCCACGACCAGTGACGTCTATGGGCCATTCCACAAAAATTTTAGAGGTTTCCTGAACCAGTTAACTACGTATTGGCGCTAGTTTCGCCATCATCCGAGTTTGCCACAGACCGTGGAGCCATCTACAGCAACTGGTGGTCAGCCCGTTCCTGAAACTGGCAAAATCGACCGAGTGGCTACGTCGTCAATCTTGTGGTCCTCTTCCCCCACCCCGCCTGGCTGGAAAAATGCCCCTCCCTGCGTGGATGTAGTATTTTGTTGTAACCATAAATTCCCATCCCTTAGTCGAACCCCCCTGTGCGGGGAGTAGTGCTTGTATTGTTGATAGGGGAAGCGACATCGACGCAGTGTGTGGGGAACCACACTTCCACGCTTGCCCACGTCTCCTGTCACGCCCCGAGCGCGGAAGGTTACTCGGATGCGTGACGCGTCTATATAGATCGTGTCATTAGAGCAATAAGTAGGGAGAGCTTCTTGACTGTCTGCTATTGCATGTGTTGCCATCATCGAAAAGGGGGAGAATGTTGTCTCTCCTCTGGAATTGATGTTGTGTTTTGATGTTGACAACAGTTTTTCTGTTTTGATGGTAGCAACAGTCATTTAATTCTGATAACGACCGCTGTGATATTCAGTAGTCTCTCTTAAGTCAAATTGAGTTTCTGTTCACCATAAGATCGATGCGTGCTCATACTGTTGCATTAGAAGGTTGATGCATATTCATGCATTGAGAAAGTCAGGTTGGTGTACATGCTCACTCAGAGCCTAGAAGGATAGTGCATATGCATAAGTTTTGCGTTATAAGGTCGATGCATCTTCCACATCATTAAACTAACAGGTCGACGCATATATGTCATTGAGTCTAGAAGGTCGATGCACATATGTGTTACAGACTAAGAAGGTCAATGCACATATGTAGTTGAGTTTAGAAGGTCGATGTACATATGCATTATAGTCTAGAAGGTCGATGCACCTTGTACACAATATGTACAATCAGGTCGATGTACATTGAACATAGTACACACTATCAGGACGATGCACCTTATGCACTTTGTTCACTGCTTGTGTAATAAGGTCGATGCACCTTGTACACAGGCTGATGCTAGTAACTTAGCGGTTGAAGCACAAGGTCGATGCACGTTAAAGAAAGGACAATGCATGTCATTGAAAGGTCGATGCTAGTGAGCTAGTGACTGCAGCATTGGTCAATGCATTTTGTTGAAAGGTCAATGCTAGTGAGCTAACGACTGCAGCAAAGGTCAATGCATGTCATTGAAAGGTCGATGCTAGTGAGCTAGCGACTACAGCGTAGGTCAGTGCATGTTATAGAAGGGTCGATGCACCTTGAGCATTCACTATAAAGATAGGTCGATGCACCTTCATTACAGAATCAGTTTTTCTGACAAATAAGGTCTACCTGTATAACTCTAAGGTCGGTGTTTCTACTCTAACCTGCTACATGTGTTAGATATATAGCATAATGTATCTCATTTATCCATCGATGCTCTTGAAGAATTTTGTGCATACACCTATATGAATTGTCTGACATTGTGAAGCATCTAAAACTGCATTTGCTAATACATATTACATGCTTCATAAGTCTCATAAATCTTTGCTTCTATTTTTGATGTGACACAACCTTAGACTTAGGCAAACAAGCACAATTCGCAACTCGAACGGGCCGATATCGGCGGCCAACTCACCCGACACTCAACCCAAAAAGGGCCTGGGATGCCCACTCTCACGGGTGGCCAGCACGTCGAGGGCGTGGGATGTAGTGTCTCGCTCACAACTCACTCGCGGTGGTCACTCGATTGATTGGCCTTTTGGACCGGGCACTAACTCACCGCCGACGGGCAACCAAAGTGATACTAAACAAGCAAGTTAAGACCAACAAAGAAGGGGCCCGATGCTCACCTGATCAGCATGAAGACGCTGAACCTGGCCGGAGATGATGGCCAGCGGGGAGGCATCGGTATGCAACTGCACGCCGCGTTGGTGTCGCTTTATCCTGAAATTTAAAATGGTTACAGCACTACACCACACGCAGGAGGGGGTTCTTGGGGTGGGGGTTAAGTGTTTACAATCAAAACTACCTCCACACAGGGAGGGGCCTTCAGCGGCCAAGCGAGGGGAGGGGATGAAGCTAGAAACTTGATGTGCCGTGCTCCTCGTCGGTGCAGCCAGCTTTTGGAACCACTGGACAGTCGATCGAAGTGGGCACCGCCACGGACAGTCCTGAACTCCAAATGAACTGAGACTAGTGCCAAAACTCTCTGACTTGGCCGAGGAAGATGCTTGAATTTTCTAGATTAACCCTGAGATGGTCGCTGGCTGATGCAGGTCTTGGAACAGTGCTAGACAGTTCTGGTTCTGGCCACTCACAGGGTAGTGCTGCTGGAAGATGGAGGCGCCACAGACAGTCCTGAACTCGGATGGAGGCGGGGCTGGTACCGTTACGACCGTGGACAAGCCTTCTTTCAGATGGTATTGACGGCAACCTCAAATGATGTCAGGGTTGATGGTACTGGCGAGAATGGTGGAGGTGGGTTGGCTCAGGAATAGGGGAACCAACCTGGCACAACTTTGGAAGAAAATTTGGAACTCTTGATGCGGGAGTCCAAACTTTGCTCCGCTTCTTGATTCTGGATGGCGACTCGTAGTGGAAGACGTTAGCCAACTCCTGTTCCCAAATCTTTAGGTTTCTGGCCGTGGGAGTCGTTGGAGTCAGCTTCAGGTTGGCAGTCTGGAGATAGATGCGTAGTCGGGGGACAATGACTCCTCCGGATGGCCACAAGCTCTGAATGGGATGAGACAGTCGCCGATGCGAAGAAGACTCGAAGACGCTTCCAACGGTACCACTTGGGCCTTTGAAACACTAGGATGAAGCCGCAGTCACCACTACAAACTACTGTTACTCTGCTGCCTGTGACCCAAAATTATAGGTTAAAGAGCGGAGGTGGGGAATGAGGTACCCGGGATGCCCAATTTCACGGGCGGCCAGCACGCCAAGGGCGTGGGTTGTAGGGTCTCTCTCACAACTCGCTCCGCAGTGGTCGCTCAATTTGATGGCAATTTGGGACCGGGCACTCTCTCACCACCCGATTGAGCTAAGAGACAATACTATTTAAGCAAGGAATACCAGCAAAGGGAAGTGACCAGGAGCTCACGTAGTCGGCATGAAGACACCGACTCCGGTCGGAGACGAGGGCGAGCGAGGAGTGCTGGTTCACCGCACACTACATCGATGAGGCTTCTGGAGACGACCTGTTATTACAATCACTACACCCTCACAGAGGGGTTGGCATAGTGGAGGGGGGCTGTGGGATACATAAAAATACTACCTCTGCATAGGGAGGGGTTGTAAGCTGGCCAGGCGGGGGTGGGGAAACAAGGTCGGCGATTGTTGTGGGTTTTGCCTGCTTCTGGGATAGCCTGATAGGGGACCGATGATGGTACTGCCACGGACTGTAATGAACTGGGATGACGTCAAAACCAGCGTCAATCTTTCACTGACTGGTCTAGGAAGGCTCCGAAATTTTTGGGGAATAGTCCGATGTCATGGCTGGCTATGGAACTGGGGTGTTCTATTCTGACTGGGACTACTCTCAGGTCGCAGCAGTAGGAAGTTGACACCGTTACGAACACTCCCGGAGTCGAAAAGGTGCGAGACCAAAGTGAGCGCGTCCTGTTATAAGTCTTCTCCGTTCTCCAACCAGGAAGGGCACCAGAGGAGGTCTGAGGAGGTAGGTAGAGGGTGAACAGTGGCAGGATATCAGTGCTAGTTCTGAGTGAACTGACTTGTGCACTTGGGGGAGAAAATTTGGAACGGGCTGCTCTGGACTCCAAACGAGGCTCCACCGGCTAGGTTGGACAGAAGACTGGTAGGGGAACGTCCCAGTCAAATGGCGCACCATGTGAAGTTGGGGTGTGGACGTAGCGGCTTCTGCAGTAGGGCTCTAGTCTTCCTACGGATGCCAGATGCGCGCTCTAATGAGAACGGACCTCCAGGATAGCCCCGAACTCAGATGAAGGCGAGATCACCTCGGCGTCGAAGCTAACTGGGAGAGCTTTTCGTCGATGTATGGCACACCTCTAGAAGTGGCCGGATGACCTTGATGCAGGCTCTGCAAGATGGGCTTCTGCTACTATCTGTGATCTGGTGCAGGGCAGAGTGGTAGAATGTGAGAGTAGGAGTGAGGGAGAGGGGGTAGATGACCCTAGATTGCTCGGGGGAGTCGCTTCGACACCTGCTCGTGCCACCTCGCCTGCCACCCTTCCTCTCCTGGTGAGGGGACCGGGCCTAGTAGCTAGCCTAGCCACTTCATCAGGGTCAGTCGGTAGGCCCCCATATCGGCTGGAGAACCCTGCCATATTACAGGTGAAGACCCTGCAGCGTTTATTTCTTTTTGCCGCCCTTCGCGACTGCTCGTTCGGGAAGACCAGCCTGTCGAAGACCGATCGTCGAGGCGGTGTTTCTTCCCGCACGGGTGATTGGCGTCGCCTTTCCAGCTGATTCCCCGGTCCCACGTCGGGCATGGGTCGGGCTTGTTCTTCTTCTTGAAAGGCGGAGGCCATTGCTCCCATCAACCTCTGGCGACCCAAGGGAGTGCTACCCGGACCCCGGAGGTAGTTCCGCATGGCCTGCTCGATCCCTTCCCACTCCTGGTCGGGGAGAGCGGCCGATGATTGAGACTCATCGACGCCGTCCGGATAGGCGTGATCCGGACCGACCAGGTGGCTGGCGCGGCGACTGCGCCTGTGACGTCGGCGACGAGTGCCCCCGGTCGGCCCGTGCGCAGCGGCGGCTGCTTGGTGGGTCGTGACTGGCGCCTCGATCCCTTCGTCTCTTCGCTCCCTTGCATGGCGGGGGCGGCTGGACCCTGCCTGTGCGGGTGCCGTAAGTCGGGCCTCCCTGGGGACCTAGACTTGCTTTGATTTCGCCGACTCGCGAGCCGGCAAGCATCGAGGTTCGGCGTCCGGAATAGCGGGCGCCTTCTCCTTCTTCATCTTCTCCAGTCCCTGGAAAGAGTTATGGACCGGAACGGCTGGTATAATTCGATCCGGAATGGGCTCGGACCTCTGTCCATTCAGATGGACTCGGATTCCTCCGACCATGACAGATTTGCCGGAACCAGAGAGTCAGCTTCTTGTTGTGGTGGCCATGCGGCCCCTTCGGCACCTCCTCTGGTGGGATGTCGATCCCCGCTGGGGTGCGTCCTCCATCGGGCGTACATGATGGACATGGCAGCCCAGCACCTTTGACGGGGCGTTGTTGTAGCCCCTGCCCCCGGCTTGGGTAGTGATGGCTTCAGTAGTCCCCGTAGTAGGGGGACTGGTCTTGGGCCCGTCGGACGCCTCCACGTCCAGTATGGTAACGAAGGCCACCCCCAAAAAGTTGGGGAAGCCGACGACGGGAGGGAAGCTCCCGAAGCAAAGGGGGACGGCGAGGTAGCCATTCCTGATGTGGCTTTCAACGACCAGAATTTTCCAGGCACAAAGGAGTAGACATGTAATCGCCAGATGGCAACTCCACAAGCATCTCACAAGAAACTTCATTTACCGACTGTTCAGCACGAGCAATAAAATCCTCAGACACAAAAGAATGGGTCACGCCCGAATCGAAAAGAACACGGGCTGAACGACCACAAATCGAAACTGTACTTTCGATCAGATTTGACACCAACACCTCAGCACGAGTGATGTGACTAACTCTGGCTCTCGACGGATGGCTAGCTGCAAATGAATATTGGTAAGGAGCAGGAACTAGTAGGTAAAACAGTTGAGGTTGAGGCGGCGAAGGAAGATGAAACTGTGGTTGCTGCAGCTGGGAAGTCAGCGAGAACCGCACCGTCTGCGGCCTTATCGAACAATTTCGGGAGATGTGCCCTGACTGATCGCAGCGATAGCAGACAACCGGCAGAGAACACGGTACACCCAGATGGCTATCACCACACTTGGAACACAACCTTGGTTGAGAGGTAGAAAAATCCTGATGTGGTCGAACGGAGGAAACGGACTGCTAACTCAGATCTAAAAATGCCGACTGATTGAACCTCTTTTTCTTGGACTTCTTAAATCGGAATCTCTTGCTCTGAGGTTGCGGGAAGGATGTACCATCAGCAGTAGAGAAAGTGGGTGAAGCTCTTGGAACAGATGACTGGTGGAGCAGCTGATGCTGTACGGTCGACTGAACCATCCCAGTCTGAGGAAGTCCTCGAGTCCTCACCAACACTAACTCTAGTGCAACGGCAGCTTGGTACACAGAATCTAACTCGGCTACAAGGGTAGCGAACAACGGTAGGCTCAACTCTACTTTTAGTCCATGTAGAAACTGCTGAGTCCTCATGGTCTCATCAGTAAAGATGTGGGGTGCATATCGGCCCAACTCAATGAACTTGTCTCGATATTGCAACAGTGACATTTTGCCCTGCGTTAGCTCTAGAAACTGGTACATCTTGGCTAACTTCAGGTAGGCTGGAGTATAGGCACGCTCGAATGCAGCAACAAACGCCACCCAGGTGATCTGTCAAAGCAGATGGGCACGGAAGGTGACCTCCCACTCCGTGGTCCACCATGTGCGTGAAGTACCTTGAATCTGATAAGAAACCAACATAACCCTTTCGTCCTCGGCGGACTCCATACATTGGAAGACACGTTCAGTGGCATCCAACCACTCCCTCGCTGCCTCCGGGTCTGATTGACCCTCGAATGTCGGTGGATGGAACAGTAGAAAAACTTGTTGCGTAATTGGCTGATCCTTCTCTCATCTCCCCCCTCCATTGTGTGTTCGCTTTGATTGGCTTGTATGCATTGGGCATTGGTCAGAGTTGTCTATTTTCTCTTCCTTTATCGTGGTCGTAGTGTATGTGGAATTGCCTCTGTCCCTCAGGATCCTCTCCTAGGGGCAAGCCTCACTTCGTTTCCTACCTCAATCCCTTGTTTGACTCCACCATAGCCATGTCTTCATTTGATCACTCCTATGCCCATGATGACTCTCTTCCTCAGGGACTTCTGGCTGACCCATCTAGGGTCATTTCCTTCCCAGGGAGGGAGGGCTCCGTTCCCCCTCTCCCGCCTACCCCTGCTGAGGGCACCCAGTCCTCCCTTCCTGATTCCTCCAACTCGGCTAGTCATATCCTACATATGATGGCCCAGTTAGACCCTACCCAGCTCCACCTAATTAAACAAGCTCTAGGGGCAGAGGCCTCACCTTCAGTACCTCCTTCTAGAGCGCCTGCTGCCACCACCTCTGTTCCCCCTGCTATTGGGTCCGGGCCCACTCTGCCCGCCATTGATCTCACCCCTATCCGTCCTTAGGCCCTCCGATTCCCCAACCTAGAGTCGGGCCAGGCTTCCACCTCGGCCCACCAGCAGCTTGACAAGGGGAAGGACCAAGTTACTTCATCCGTCTATTCTGATTTCCCTGTCACCATTTCTCCAGCACCGTAGGCCCTCGTGGCCCCGATGGATTTTGCCCGTCTGCGGCCAGGGGCAGCCCAGCTTGCCCACTCTGATATGGGCCACTCCCTGACCCATTATCCATCCTATGGGCTTCCCCCTCCATCGATCTATCTGTCTACTCCTCACCCATCACCACCTTATACAGTTTCTGCACCTCCAACCCGGGAACGAGAAAGCCTTGATAGGTGGGCCACCCTAGAGTAGCAGATCGACCTCCTCCATAAGAGGGTCGGCCCGCAGTCTCATAGTGATGTCCCTATTCCTAACTTCAGGGACATTCGTTTACCACCGCAGTCTGAGCTCCCCATTTATCAGAAGTATGATGGGAACGATAACCCGTTCATTCATATCAGGGAGTTCCTTTATGAGTCAGTACAGTTCCAACATGATGATCACCTGATGATGCAGGACGGACATGGGAGACCGACTCTAGAGACTTCGGACCTCGCACTCTAAGTGAGACGCGACCAGCAAGACACCGACATGAGGGCTTGGGGCCCGACACTAAGAGATCCTAGGGCTAGCGCTTCTTTCTCTTTTTTTTCTCCTCTCTTTTGTTCGGTACGAAGAACTAGTCTTGAGAGAGACGCGTACGTAACTGCCCGCTGGATTTTCCCATATTAATTTAGACAAACTGTCATGACAAAGTCAAAGCCTATGTACCCTTCTGTATGTAAAGTCTCAACACGTACCCCACGAGCTGGCCGGCCACCACGCAGAGTTGCTACAGCCATTTGGCCCCAGCCTCCCGGAGCATGAGGTCCAGCTTGCCGCCGAGGTGGAGGGTCATGACCCGGTCAGTCGGCCCAACCAGCTGTCCACCGATGAACACAGCCGGTACCGGAGGACTGCGGCCGAGGAGGCGGGCAAGCTCCATCTCCATGTCCTTCCCCTGCGGCTCCTGGTCGAGCTCACAGGCAGCGAAGTTAACCCCGAGCTCCCGGAAGAACGTCTTCACGGTGTGGCACATGCAGCAAGAGCTCCGGCTGAAAATTACCACGGCTGTTTGTGAAGCCAACCTCGCCACACTGTCCATGGTCGATGCGGCTCTGATAACTTAAGAAATCTGTGCTACTCAGCTGCTTATACGGGATTAGAATATGGGTTTCTTAGGCCGCGTTTGGTGGGTCTCTGAAACTACTAATTAACATGCATGACCCCGAAGAAAGATCGAACGAACTCTATATAAAGTGTGTAAAAGAACACGACAGGGAGAATTAGTGCAGGGTAGAGGGATGGGATGAAAGACGGGCTAAGAAGAGCTCTCCAACCTGTCGGCAAGAAAAGGATGAAGTGGGCAATGGAGGGAGAGGAGCTTGTGTGTTGGGCGGTGGAGTACATGAGTGCCCCTTAGGCTGGCCATTTATGGGGAGAACATTATCCGCTAGACATTATTTTTTATCCTCTGATTTGTTTATATTAAGCAGATGACCACATCTGATCATTGTTGCGAGAGCGAGATGTTTTCCTGAGTTGAACAGTTTTAACTCCCGATTGGAGTCGATGAGGGATAATTACGTCGGTGTTCTCCTTCGGTAGAGGACCCCAGTAGGTGTCAACGAGCGGTGACGTCCGTCCACATTCCTTTGATGGCCGGAGTCGGGAGGTGGGATCAGTTAAACCGGCCCCTGGAAATGGAAAGTCGATAAAACTTGGTGCCGGCTGGGGTTGCTAATCATCTTTTCGTTGTGGGAGGGAATCACAAGTCATGTACTGAAGTGACATGAATGACACTGTTGCTGGATTCAAATTCAGGGGTAGGATTACTTGATCCCTTTTTGCCAAGAATTTTTATGTAGGTGATCCACGGAATATTTCTGAAGTACACTGCCATTTCTCTCTCTCTCTCTCTCTCTCTCTCTCTCTCTCTCACACACACACACACACACACACACACACTCTTCACTACTTGTATGATGATATCTGACGTGGGCTCCCCATACAACTCTAGAATCCGGACGCATGGTGCCTTCCCACCACGTTTGGCACCTCCTGCCTCATATCAAAATTCAAACCGCAATAATGACGACAGACATTAGCCGATCAAGCATGTACGGCTAAGTGACAGGTTGTCTGACACTACGTTCTGTCGCTCCCTCTACACATCGCTTGGCACACATCGCACATTGCCCTGACGCTGCCCTCACACATCGTGTGATGCTCTACAACTGCCTCCCCTCACACATCCTATCTAACAGACCATACACCAGGGCATGGGTTGTAAAGCCTACCCCAGAGGCACGCTCGTCTTGACAGTAAGGTCTGCACTTAATCTCTTGACTTGAAGTTTATAAAAGGTAGGCCCAAATGGCGTCCACTAGGTGTGGGAGTGCAAAACCAACATTTACTCCCCTCTCTCCTCTTCGTGTTCTTACCTACTCTAAACTCCTTCCAGCCTTTGGATACCGGGCCTTCCACCTTGTGCTGACTTAAGCATCCAAAGGTTCTCTTGAGACACCTCACCCCCTCGTCGAGAACTTCCCTTCCCTTGTCCAAGAAATGCTCAGCCCTGGATGCTTGACTTCTTCATTAAACTTTGTCTCTCTCTACCTACCATCATCTCCTACACCAGCTATGAAGAAGACTCATCTCCTGACACTTGGTGATTCTACCCCCGGAAAAGAAGTAGTCCCATGACACTCAGCCTCGACACTCGACTCTACTATTTGAAACTCCACTCTCTATTGTCTGTACTCTCTTGCATGGTCCTGACAATAAATTCAAGTGTTACACGACACATTGGTGCCATATATGGGAACCGAATAGAAGCCATGGATCTTCCCAGTGGATTGTTGATCGAGTTGATGCCCAACACTCATCAGCCGAGTACACTCTTGTCGAGGGAGTTTCGAAGGAGTGCTTCGACACCTTGGTCAGACAAGTTAACAACTTGAGGGAGGTCATCCTTGGCCTCACACTACTCAAGGACATGATCAGCGCCCTGGCAGACCAGATCTTATCAAACACCCCACCCATAGCTAGACCCATTAATGATGTAGTCACTTAGAATGATAGCCAACTTCCAATGACATCGAGCCATGACGCCCCTCTACAGTAGCTCCTAATTAGCAAGACCGCATGCCACCACTATTGCTTCAACCCACGACTTTTTTTCTCCTCTGCCAAATGCATCCTATGTGCCCTTGGATTCTTTGCTCCACTCTAAGGCTATCCTAGCAATGGAGTGCTAGCTCGAGAACATGAAGCGGGAGATGAAGCAAATGGCCGCAAGAGTAGCCAACCTAGCCAACTTAACCAACCTAGATCAACAGCTCGCCCTTCACCCTAGAGGTCCTAGCCATGGTGCACCCAAAGAAGTTAGAGCTCCCACCTTTGAACCCGTACGATGGGACTTCGGATCCGACCGAGCATTAGGAAAGGTTCGACACCCCTCCTCACCTTGTCTAAGAGTTTCAGACCCAATCAAATGCATGCTGAGCATTCCCCCTCACACTAGGGAAGGGGAATCCGCCTAGTTCAAGATGCTTACACTAGGTTCCATCTCCTTGCACTAGCATGGCTGTGCATTTCACTCTCACTTCACCAGGTACTCACGACCAATAAAGACCTCTAGCTACCTCATGGTGCTAAAGTAGAGGAAAGGAGAAATGCTTAGAGGAAAGGAGAAATCCTTAGGTTATACCTAGGGCAGTTCCATCCTAAGGCTCTCCAGAACCAATAGCTGGATGTCTTGACGGCTGTCATGACGATGCTTAATAGGAGCACCAAACTCAACCTCCTAGCTAGGCTCCCTAGCCAAAAAAGCCTCTCACCTCCTTTCTCAAGCTAATGGCCAAAGTCTAGAGGTACAACAACAAAGAAGGCATCCTCTCCTACCATGCAAGAGGGAACCCAATCTAGCAAGGACTGCAGAGTCCCACCAAGGGACATGATGACAATCATCCCCTATAAAATGATCGGAGAGTCGATCAATGACTTCTATGGGAGGACTTCTCTGGTATAGCAATTCCCCCCAACCAGATCCTGATGGAAGTTCAAGACAAGCCCAACCTCAAGTGTAGCAACCCGCTCAAAAATATAAATAAATTGGTGGAGTGGGAACACTCCCTTCCTCTGGAATGGGGTGCACTCTCCCTTTATACATTAGGTGACTTGAATTTTATATAAAAAAAAAACTCTAGCCTTCACTACGGCGGCATGGTGTCTCCACGCCTTCTCGATCCTGTCTACTCACTATCGATCCGCGTCAGTTCCCATACAGCGCTTTGTAATCAATGCTCCCTTTGAAGCCACCCACGGGATTTGTCTGGGCAATCCCACTTGGCGATGGCAGTGGTGTCCTTGGTACAACACCAAGTCCTCGGCCCCCACAAGCCATAACTCCTGCTCTGACAATCCACGCACTCTGAATTCTTCACGTCCATACATCATCGGCACAAACACGAACTCATCCTCAGACAGGAAGTTCAGGTAGTCACGCCAGTCATCTCTGGTCTTCAGTAGTGCCGTCTTGCATATCACCTAATCCTCAGGACCAAAGAAAGCCCTCGCTGGGTAGATGATGCTCTTCTCAAAAATCTGGGAAGTAGTAGTCGCCTCACTGTCGAAGTCAAAACTCAAGTGGACCTCCATCCACAACTGTAGAAGATAGAGACTCCCCATGGCACTGTCACCTAGGCTCATCTGAGTGAGTCCACAGTACATATGAGCCAGCACTGCCTGAGAAAGAGAGTGTCCTGTCCATAGGAGAGTCAAGGGCCCCACGTACTCTCGCCTCAGCACGTCGCCTGACATAGGAAAGAGCAACGCCCCACCCAAGCATAATGTCACAACACGCATCAGTCGATCCGCCTCCACTGCCTTGTCTTTCACATGGCCCAAAAGCCAACCTGCTGGGTGGTCGACTAGGATCCCTCGCTGGTCAGTGATCCGGCGAACTTCACACTTGTCTCTCACGATCTCTGCTTGGGTCTCATCCCAGGGAGGAAGGTCGACCAGCTCGCCCACCTCCAAGTCACTCCACTGGAAGATGAAATCCAACTCTTATACCAGTACTGAGGCCTCAAACTCGGGGAAGATGAAAGTGTGCGTATCTGGATGCCACAACTCGATTAGTGTGGCTAAGGATTCCCAGTTCCACCTCATGCTGTTGAAGCACTTTGCCATGATGACCAGGCAGATCAGGTGCCATTGGTGCATGAGTGCCCTCATGGCGAGAGTGACTGTCGCCATCAAATCATGGAGCTAGCCATAGCGACGGGCATGTCTTGCCCCAGGAAAAGTAGGCATAGGCTGCACCATTTAGAGAGAAGAGAAGAGAAGAAATCAATCAATAACATGCTAGGGGTCACGCGGATCCCCACTGGAAAACACGCAGTAACACGGAACAAGTAAAACAGCAGGTAGTAAAGCAGGAAAACTACACTAGAAAGTTGTAAAAGAAAAGGAAGTAGGAGTAGGGAGTAGGTAAGGAAGAGGGGAATAACCCGTACCAAACAAATGGCTGCTGAACTAACCTCAGCATCCGAAGCTACTCCTAACAGCAATAGAAGGGCGAACTCTGAACTGGCGAAGTCAGAAGTTGTCGATCTGTCGAAGCTGCAAAGATAGGAAAGAAGGCCTGGAAAAGACCTAGACAGACCTAACACGACTAGAATGTCATGCACACAACATAACACTGACCTCGGGCAAAGTCACAAGGAGGCTAACCTGGAAAGGTCATGACGTTCGAGAAACACGAGAGTCACGCGAAAGTCACGTGTCACGTGTCTGAAGTACTCCCCTCACTAGAAGAATAGCCAGCTGTGTACACTAACGTCTTATGTTGCGCTTACAAGTATCTCATCTACGCTGTCACCCAACAGGCATGACAGAGACAAAGACACTATCAGAACCAGACAGAACTACAGTCGCGAGTGACTAGATAGGGTGGCACCTGTTGGCGTCAGTCCAAGCCCCTAACCACATGTGCACACATTGGCTCATCGCCCTGAGCCAGGCCTCTAGCTAGTTTTCTCCCCCAGCGGACGCTACTGCAAAGTGAGGGAGCCCACTGAAACTAGCTTAAAAATCGTAAACTGGGAAGTGCCCCGCTACAAGAACCGACACACCGTAACATGTCGTAAGGCTACGACTAGTGGAGGATCACGAGACACAGACTCTAAAACGTGAGTGTTGGAGTATAGACAGGCTAATCATGCAGTGTCACCCGTACTACCAAGCACCAATGGCAGCACCGAAAACTACCGACAAACTCAGGACAATGTAACTAGACCTGAAGCTACAACGATCCTTAAGTCTCACAACTCGGAGTCAAGATCATCGTACAAGTGGAACAAGCCGCCAATTGGTCTAATCCTAAGCCAGAGAAAATGACACGGTCGAAGGAAACGACACGCGGAAACTTGAGGGAACACTGAGAACCCTCAGCACACCTGGACACGTAGATCGAGGTAAGATGATACCTCGAGGCATCCAGAACCACTGTCTCGAACTGGGCAGAATCACCGAGACACACACAAGGTCATCTGTGATGGTCTAGGTGCGATGGATTCAGAGGGGGGTGAATGAATCCCTCTCTAAAAAATCTTGACCACCAACCATAAAGAGGCCGGAGTCGCTCGAGTCGTGCTGCGGGTCTGATAACGGCGACTGGCTCTCGTGTCCTCACCAACAAGTTTGGTTGTCCAGGTCCTCCGGTGAGAGTCAAGATTGATAAGGTTCATGATAGAATCACATTTGGATGCCCAGGCCCACCTATGTCTAACAAAGCTGACAGGGACCACATGCCTACGAGGATCACATATGAGTGTCCTGGTCCCCCGGCACTAGTCAAACTCTTGCATGATAGGCTCACATGTGGATGTCTTGGCCCTCCTATGTCTGCCAAATTTGCTCGGAACCATAAGCATGATAGGTCTACATATGGATGTCCCGAGCCACCTATACATGCCATGTGTCTCAGTTCACTAGCACCCTTGCATTCCATACATGACAAGCACATGAGCAAAAGTAACAAATTTTATAAAAGGCAAGCTGATACCCGCGGAAGGCACCTAGAATTTCAAGGAGGTGACTACGTGATGGTCAGGACCTAGAGGCTCCTCCCTAGGATTGCCTCTAAACTTGGGGCTCGAGGAACTGGACCCTTCAAGGTCTTGGGGCGTATGGGCACAAATGCCTATGAGTTGGCCCTCCCGAATGAATACGGGGTCAACCCTCATTTCAGTGTGGCGGACCTTGTACCCTACAAGGGCCCCACGGTGGTACCTAGCGAGGATATTGAGCCTATACCAATTTTTGAGAGTGACCCCACTTATGAGAGTCCTCCTCTGACCTGGAGAGTCCAGCATGAGCAAAAAGATGTGATACTGGATGAATAGACTGCCACCCCCAGGATTAGGACATACCAGCGATACCTTGTGAGGTGGAAGGGTGGGCCCCGTCTGAGGACACATGGGCGAGCCAGGAGGACCTACTGCAGCGCTATCAGAGCAGAGAGGACCCTTACTCGACAGGGTCAAGTTCTCCGCACCCCGAGGGTATGATGTGGACATCTCTCGCCACTTCATTTTTTTCCCAGGACCCGAAGCTCACCGTCGATGAATAGTTATGTTCGCCACTTTATTTCGAGTCATGTCATGTATTTTCTTATTTATTTTCAGTCATAAATCATATAATTTCTCATTTATTTGAGTCATGTACCTAGGCTAGCAATTCATTTACCTATGTTTAGAGTCAAATGGGCCTCTAGTCCATCAATTGGGCCCATTGAATTACCCTCGGACATGCTTGGTCTTTAGTGTAAATGTCAATGGTAGTCTGGTCATGTAAAATGTTAGGCTCCTATCAATGAGAAATCAAAACCATAAAGGGAGGGGAAGGTTCCACTGTAAGCAAAAGGGAGGAAAAGAAAGAAGAAAGAAGCAGATTAAGACCCCACTGAACGGGTCTTTCCTGGCACGCCCTGAGGGGCCTTCACCGGCATGACCCCTACGACCTGCACCGGTACAGTCCTGGGTGCCCCTGCCCGGTACACCCCTTGGCCCTTCGCTGGCACACCCATGGTGGCCTTCCCTGGCACACCTTGTAGGGCTCCACCGGCACGCCAGTACCTGGCTTCCCCGGCACAGTCCAAATGGCCTTCGTCGACACGCCCATGAGGCCCCTCACTAGCACACTCCAGATGCGTTTCCCCGGCACACTATGTGTTTTCGTTCGCCGGCACGCCATGTGCATTGCTCCCCGACACAGTCTCAGTAAATGCCATTAAGTGTCACGCAATGACAAAACACAGGGGTGAAAATAAAGAGGTTATGATGCATGAAGATGATGGGAAATGGATACCACGGGGGACCCTACTACAGGCAAAGAGAATCAAACACTGATAATTTCTGATGAAAATTCGACAGAGTTTTCCCTAGGCCAGAGGCATAAGGGGAAACACGGGTGCGCACCCACAAGGAGTGACAGCCCCAGCAAAGTGACGGTGGGCCCCGTGGGGTGACACCAGAAGTCCTCAGCAGCTTATGTGTGTGTGTGCCTCTCCCTCTCGCTGGTACACCCTGTGAGGAAGCCTCCTCGGCACACTACCGAACGTCCTTCCCCGGCATCCCTTCCACCGGCACTACCGAGGTCCCCTACCCGGCACGACCGACGAATGCATCCATGGTGGCACCCAGAGGAGAAGAAGAGGGGGAAGGAAGAAGGAGAAGGAATGAAGAAGAAGAAGGAGGAATGAAGAGGAAGAAGAAGGAGAAGAGAGAGAGGGGAAGGAGCCTAGGGCTCCGTCGCCCCCCGAAGGCGAAGAAAAGAGAAAGAAGAGAGAAGGAGGGGAAAAGAGAACCGGGGAGAAGGAAGAGAGAAGGAAGGGGGGAGGGAGCCCTCCGTAGCGGCCTCTGACCTCGGCGGTGAATGAAGTGACCACGACAGTGGCGGCAACTGTTGCGGCGTCATTGACGGAGAAGAGAAGAAAGGGGACGGGCACCCGTTCGCTCACCGAAGAGAGAGAAAGGAGAGGGAAGAGAGGGGGTGGCCCGTTCACGCCACCCCCATTCCCTTTTATAGGGGATTTTAAAAAAAGAGAGAAAAAAGGGGGAAACGAAGGAAACAACTCCCCGAATATGTATACTATCGTGAGGCCATCCTCGGAAGCATGACAGTAAAGGAGAACCAACCCCAAGAAGCTCACAACCCCTGAGTCCCTGAAGAAGATCAACAGACTGCAACCACTGCTGGCACAGTGGCACACCTGGAGTGGCCTCCAATGGCACGCCCATGCCAGCCTCTCAGCGGCACACCTAGAGTGGTCTCTAGCGGCAAGCCCTTGCAAGCCTCTCAGTGGCACACCTTGAAGAGCTCTCCAACGGTGCGCTCAAATTGGCCTCCAGCGGCACACTAAGGGGCCTCCTGTAGTGGCACGCCCTTGGAAGCTCCTCCAGCGGCCCGCCCTTGGAAGCATCTCAGTGGCACACCTAGAGTGGCCTCCAACGGCACGCCCTTGCAAGCCTCTCAGCGGCACACCCTTGCAAGCCTCTCAGCGGCACACCTGGAGTGGCCTCCAGCGACATGCCCTTGTAAGCCCTTCAGTGGCACACCTGGAGTGGCCTCCAGCGGCACGCCCTTGCAAGCCCCTTCAATGGCACACTCCTTGAAGCGCTCTAGCGGCACGGCCCTTGGTGCCCTCCAACGGCACACCTTCTTATGCTCCAGCAGCCCACGCATTAAGCTCCCTCAGCGGCGCGCTCCTAGTATCGTCTACCCGGTGCACCTGCCAAGCCCTACGCCCGGTGCGAAACCTTCCCTTCTTCACCCGGTGAGGTGATGCAGCGTTTTAACTGGCACAACTGGCCACAAATATGGCGGTCAATACGTAGTGCCCTTGGCGCGCAGCAGAATCACATCGGGCCAGCCTCAATCCTACTTGGATGTTGTTCTCTGGTGCAGGCACGTAGACATTCCGTGCCAGGGGACAAGATCAGTGGGTCAGCCTCCAATTAGTGTCCACCGCTAGCGGATGTCAACGGGGGTCGAAGGTATAAGAAGCCTCTGTCCCGAACAACACAAAGAATAACCAGAGGCAACTACGGAACCTTCAGAGGGAGAAACAATACAGAGAAGAGAAGAAGAGAGCTGTAACTAGTCCACCACCCCACGAGCTCCAGGAGCTTGGTGGAGGAAAAAGGCAGGGAAGAGAGAGTGAGCAAGAGGAGAGGGAGGTGCCTTCGTCCCTTCTTGATCTCCCTCCCCCAAGCTTTCTCTTTTTTTTTCTTCTTCCATTATCTTTTCATGTTTCTCCTTTTTTTTCGTTGATCTTGTGGTGTAACCTTGCATTTGGCCCCTCTCGGTTGAGATTGTCCATTTCTGGACGCTGGCAGCCCATTCAAGCCCCCTGGTGAACAACAAGCGAGAGTGCAGCGATGACCAAGTGGTCAAGTACGTGCACCCCATCAGCCAAGAGAATGTGGTTCGCCCATTACTGGAGCCCGAGCTCAGAGACTGCGCACTATCAATCCGACCGAGTGTGCTGGCCTTCAGGAAGGGGGATAGCCTGCTGCTGGAGCCCTACTACCCTTTCCGCTTTGGACGGAATTTTAGGTACGACCAGCACATCCCTTCACACAGCACCCAGTTCACGCTAGTAACGCGGAGTCTGCGGGGGAACCTAATAGCTGAGACCGCCCGGGTCTGGTGGGAATTCTTCCATAGGGCGGATACGGCCACCTTCCGAGTGCCAGCCCCCAGCCGGGTCCCTCGGGTGACACCCGAATATATAAAGTGGTGGAATGCCCGGACGGGGTTTTACCGGTTGTACAAGACTGATTACTGGGATGGACTGGAAAGGAGGTTCCTGAGCCGGCAGGCTGTGCCCGTGCTCGACGTTGATCCGGAGCATCTCCTCCGGCTGTGGCATAACAAGAGTGACAAAGTGGTCGTCTATCTGCGCGCACGCAAAGAGGCACAGAGGTCCCGGGCGGTGTCGCAAGTGAAGATGCCTCCGATAGTGGCGGATGATTTCAAGAAGACCCTGCGAGATCTTTGCGGCGTCGGGGGCAAACACCTGGACCTGGTCAACTATCCATTCCCGGCAGAGGAGGAAGGCACCCTGGCGAAGAGCTGGCGCTCGGAGGTCGACCTCACTTGCCCCTATCATGCCTTCGTGTGGGCCGAGGAGCGGAGACCCGAGAATTACAAGGACACGACCTGGATGTACATCCTTCTTCGGGTGCACGGGCTGAAGATTGAGGACCCCGGGAGGACCATTCTAAACAAGCCGCTGCACCTGGCCTATTACTACGCCGACGGCTGGGGGATGGACTACTTTAACCTGCTGTGTCATCTGGGTGCCAAGAAGCACGCAGATTTAGCCGCCCTCGCCGATCGGTGCCAAAAGGTTGGGGATGTCTGCTGGCTGGTCTGGGAGGCGGCCCGTCGGGACCAAGAGCCTTCCCTGACCTACTGGCTAGTGTCGCTCCGCCTTTACACCGGCCCGCATGGTATGTGTTCTCACGCCCATGCGTTGAATTTTCTTTTCATCTTTGCTGGTCGTCGTTGAGTGCCGAGTGTCGACTAACTCCTGGCCTTTCTTGTTTTCTTCCTCTTTACAGACCACTAATTCATATAAATTCTGGGGCATTACAAGATAGGTCGATGCACATTTGGTTCAAGCCCGAAGATAGGTTCAAGCCCGAAGACAGGTCGATGCACATTTGGTTCAACTCTGAAGATAGGTCGATGCACATTTGGTTTGACTCTAAAGGCAGATCGATGCACATTTGGTTCGACTCTAAAGATAGATCGATGTACATTTGGTTCAACTCTGAAGACAGGTCGATGCACATTTTGTTCAAGCCTGAAGATAGGTTGATGCACATCTAAAATATGTAAAGGGCTGGCCTGCCAAGGTCGATGCACGTCTGAAATTTGTAGAGGGCTGGCCTACCAAGGTCGATGCACATCTGAAGTATGTAAAGGGCTGGCCTGCCAAGGTCGATACACATTTGAAATGCTGGTCTACCAAGGTCGATGCACATTTGAGATGTGTAGAGGGCTGGCCTGCCAAGGTCGATACACATCTGAAATATGTAAAGGGCTGGCCTGCCAAGGTCGATGCACATTTGAAATGCTGAAGGGCTGGTCTGCCAAGGTCGATGCACATTTTAAATGCTGAATGGCAGGTCTGCCAAGGTCGATGCACATTTGAAATGTTGGTCTGCCAAGGTCAATGCACATTTGAAATGTGTAGAGGGCCTGCCTGCCAAGGTCGATGTACATCTGAAATATGTAAAGGGCTGGCCTGCCAAGGTCGATGCACATTTGAAATGCTAGTCTACCAAGGTCGATTCACATTTGAGATGTGTAGAGGGCTTGTCTGCCAAGGTCGATGCACATCTGAAATATGTAAAGGGCTGGCCGGCCAAGGTTGATGCACATTTGGAATATGTAGAGGGCTGGCCTGCCAAGGTCGATGCACATCTGAAATGTGTAAAGGGCTGGCCCATCAGGGTCGATGCACATTATGAATGTGTAGAGGGCTGGCCTGCCAAGGTCGATGCACATCTGAAATGTGTGCAGGGCTCAAGAAGGAGGTCAATGCATGCTGTGAGATGGGGTTGGTTTACCTATTGGTGATGAGATGCTCAAAGACCCAAACATGCATGCCATGTATGCAGAAGCTGGGATTTGGGCAAGACTCATTTTGGTTCACAAAATGCATATGCAAATCATGCGAAATTATGTGTGAGTTATGTAGGCATGCTGGGATTCCAATGCCTTGGGATGGAGAATTTAGCTGCCATGCCAGGGATGCAAATGTTGGGATGAAAATGCAATGGAGATTACCCTATCATGCTGACAGAAGGTAGATGCAGAGTTTAGGAAATGTGCTGGCGAGGTTGCCGCATGAGTGCCTTGTTCTCACGTTGGAAGCTGTGTCCTCAGATGAGATCGAGCTTTAGAGAAGTGATCTCTGAGGATTATGGGTCCCGGTTGGTGGCCGTGAGCAGCTAGTAGGGTTGACCGAGCAGCCGACCACAGTAAGAAGTATATTGCTTGGGCACTCATGTGCATTGGTCACAACGTTATCGATCAGCTCGTTGTGGTAGCAGGTGGCACTTGTCGGTCCTAGAGAAGTGTGCCATGGATTGTAAGATGTTGTGTCCTGAGGCTTTGTGATGAGAGCAGAATCAGGATCGATAGGTGTCTGTTTGGAACAGTTGAGATAAGTTGTGATTGGATAGCAATCGGACGATGCCTGTGTTTGGTGGTCTCTGAAGAGACGTTGGCATTGGACGGTGATCCCTGGCCTGTAACCTACAAGGGAGGATTTCCCTGTAAGTCTGAGTCGAGTGACGTGAGGATCGAGGATTGTGGAATCCTGTCATATGGTTTCGTCGTGCTCCCCAGATAGGGTTGAGTTGGCATGAGGATCAGATCGGATGCGGTGCTCGAGCGAGATCGTGCTTGAGATGTGGTAATGGTCTGTGGAGGGTCAGTGGTGGCCTGCCATGATTCGGATCGTGTCTGTTGGGTCGGTAAAGGTTTCCCGTTGACTGGCATCTGGTGACCGATGGATGGTCATTCATAGATAGAAGATGCTGGTTGTAGGGGCTCGAGAATGGCGTGAGCCATATGCCAGCGAGGACTTGGGTGGCCGATTATGAGGTGTGCTTTTTCCCGGATTGGATCTGGGATTTGTTAGAAGTTTGTCTTCTGGCAGAGTTGGCCGTGTTGCTGAGGTGTTTGGCTTGCCAGGTGTGAGCTGGTGGAAGCTCAGTGTTGGTTGCCCCTGGTGCAGCGTGTGAGAGCAGTCAACGGGTTGTGAAACTGGTGTTTGGTTGGTCCGTCGAGCATGAGAGTTGACCAGTGGTTGGTTCTTATGATGAGGGTTACGTTTTCTCGGTAAGTGATATGGTGGCTGTGATGTCGTGGTTGGTTTTCGTGCTGACTGAGGTGACGCCAGACTTGTACTCCTTTGCATGTGCCTGCTCTGATGATCGATATGTATTGGACTGTGAGCGAGGCGCTGTTCGTCATTATTGTCTGGTCGCATCTCTCAGGATCGTGGTTTTTACGAATGTCGAGGTTTGGTTGGGGCTCTGACGGTGTCGTCAGTTGGTTCATCATCTGTTGTCAGTTGCCAGTCATGAAACCATTGTTGCGTTGCCAATCATCAAAACTACACAGCACAAGGCTGCTGCCTATCAAACCAGAGGAGTCCTAGCAACCTCGGCCCCCGAAACTACTCCAAGCAGACACTACACCAAACAAAGATAGAAGGGTGAACTCTGAACTTGAAAATTTCAGAAGCTTACCGAACTGTCGACACGACGTCAGGCTCCAAATGAAGACCTGCAAGGACAACCGACAAAGCCTAGGAAAACCTAGACAGACTTAGACCCAGACGACATGAGTAGAACATCATGCACACTATCCTATGCACGACCAGAATGCCATGCATACGACAGGACGCAAACCTCGAGTATTGCCACTAGAGGGCTGACCCGGAAGGTCACGATGGGCAGAAAACATGAAGAGAACCGCAGATAGTCACGTGCCACGTGACTATAGTGCCTCACCACTAGAAGAACAGCCAGCTGCATCCACTGACGTCTTATACTGCGCCTACTAGCGTCTTGTCCACGTCACCTACTACAACGACTAGGCCAAGACAAAGACACTATTAGAACCAGAACAGTACCATAACATTAGTGACTAGTCAGGGTCACGTCTAACGACGCAAGTCTAAAGCCCCTGACCATGTGTGCACACACTGGCTATCGCCTAAGCCAGGCCTCTAGCTAGTATTCCCCATCCGAAGGACGCTACGGTTGACGAGGGTCCCACGGAACTAGCCTAAGAATCGTAAACCGGGAAAGTGCCCCGCTACAAGAGCTGTCACGCCGAAGCGTGCCGTAAGGCTATGACTAGTGGAGGCTCACAAGACACAGAGACTCAAAACATGAGTGTGGAAGTACAAACAGGCAAGAGAGCACTGTCGCACATACTCCGAAGCACCAATGGCAGCATAGCCACTGCCGACAACTCAGGACAAGGCAACTAGACCTGCTCACGTAACGATCCTTCAATCAGATGACTCAGAGGCAAGATCATCACAGACAGCTGAATAAGCCGCCGAATCGGTCTAAACCTAAGCCAAGGAAAACAACGCTCTATAGGAAACGACTCACGGATACCCGAGGGAACACCGAGAACCCTCAGCACACCTGGATACGTAAACCGAGGTAGGATGATATCTCGAGGCATCCAAAAATGTAGTCTCAAATTGGACAAAGCTGCCGAGACACACACAAGGTCACATGTCAACCCCTGGTCTCACCGGGTTGACCGAAACCCGACACGACACAAACACACATTGTTGTCCTTTTCTTCTCTTGTGGACTTGTGCTCTTGTATATCCGGCTGAACCTGAAACGTGGCATTGATTGCCTGAGCAATTATTTCAGGAGGCAGCTCCTGGAACTCTGCCAGTCCACAGTGGGGCCCTTGAGGGCTTTGTAGTTCCACCGACTTTGCTTTGACTGGCGTCTTCGCCAGCTCAAGATGTTGAGGCCTTCCTACGATTGGCGGCCTCACTGGCTTGACAGGAGCTTTGGCCGAAGGCTCCCTCACCTTCGCCTTGCCTTTGTTGTCTGTCAGAGGATTTCCCATTATGATGATGCCGGGTTGACTTGCCCCAGAGAGGGGTTTGGAGCCTTTTCCCCTAGCTTGGCTTTTTGGGCTTTGAGCCTTAGGCCCCTCGCATCCGGCCTTGCCTTTGGGGTTTGGTTGAGGTTTGCCGCTGTCCGTAGACTCACTCGGTCGGGCTAACTGATAGAAGGTCTTAGCCTCTTGCCAAGCTTTTTGGAGACTCTTCTTGACGACCTCTTTAAGACGCCGCATTGTCATAGAGTTCCCCTACGCATTGATCTTGCCTCTTTGGATGAGGACTTCAATACAATATTGCATTTCTAGACATTGCCGGGTGGGGTGAGACACCCTAGCATGATACTTGCAATAGCAGGATTTCAAGATGTAAGGTTCCAATCAGTTTTGATGTAATACAAACTTCCATTCAGCGCTCTTGCATACATTTGTCAGTGAATTGAAGCATACTTACGAATTCAAAACAGCAAAGCTATATGTGCCAAAAACAAAACTAATCACAGGGCTGAGGACTCAGGCTCATCCCATGAAGAAGGCCATACGAACTTAAGCATATTCAGTGTATGCCCATTACAATACCCATTTTCTGCTCACAGTCTTGTAAAAGATGCTAGTTGAGAAGTTTAGTTACTTTGAGTGCCATTACCTGCAATAGCTCGGTCTGAAGATACTGGGGATGTGTGACACTCCCTGAGAAGTAATATCTATGGGTAATGAGAAGCCCAACTGAGATCCAAAGTCAGTAAACCAATCAAAAGATCGGTTAGCTATCAACATAGAGGCAGGACTTGTCATTTTTTAGCATTATTATCGAGAGCAAGTGTATCATCTTATCCCTAAATTGGTGGAATTAAGCTCAATGTCACCTGCTTGAGAGCCACAATCATTCTCCGTTACACAGCTATAATGTGATACCTTGATTGAAAAAAGCATCAAGATGCAGTTCAACAGATAGAGGAGCAGACACCTGAATGATGAACAAATCAAACACCTTTGACAGGTAGATGGAATGCTGATGTGTGCAAAATGATAACCAGCTCGTAGAACCTCACAAAGAGGGTGCTAGATGAAGAAACAGGCCCCTCATGTGCAATCAAATGCTCGAGAAACAATATGTTACTATCTGATACGGAGTTGATGTCAGCAGGACTGATAAGGATGCTGAGCTGGCATTGAACCATGAAACAAAAGAGCTTGAACAAGCAGTTAAAGGAGTTTCTGGAAAACCTGCAACCAGCTTGAGAGAAGCCCTGAGCTGGCAATGAGGAAAGCCTTGAACCAGAGCTTGGAAAGGCTTAAACTGGCTCGTGAACAAGGGCTTGAACTGGCCATATAAATAGTAAGAAACTGGCCTGTGGACGGACAGAGCCTGAATCACTCAGTCTGAACAGATTTTAAGCTGGATGGTCCCTGTTAAGGTTTAGTCCCACATCGGATAATCTGTGGGTGCCTACCCTCTTTATCTGTTGAGGACTTCCTCAACTCCAAACCCTAGGGTTTGGGTTAAAGTTTGGGCCTTTAACATGGTATCAGAGCTGGACTTTCTCATTCAGGCTCCCCCACCCCTTCATTTCCGCCACTTATACCGTAACCATTCGGCCCCTTAACATAGTATCAGAGCTGGGCTTTCTCATTCAAACCACCCCACCAGTTCATTTGTGTCATTTATACCATAACCATACAGGTTCAGCACCAGAGTGGGGGTTGAGGTTTAGTCCCACATGAGATAATTTGTAGGCGCCTATCCTCTTTATCTATTGAGGATTCCCTAAACTCAACCTAGGTTTTGGGTTAGAGTTCAGGCCCTTAACAGTCCCAAACCACTGGCTCTACTCTCTAGATCCAGTGACCATACGTGCAATTAGATCAATGCATAGGTTTCATGAGCTAGCATATAAGGCTTCTCTTCTCCACCCAAATATTGTAAGAAGACCTAAGGCTTGTCGTGGCAGTACACCATATGGCTAAACAACCTAAATAGGACAATGCTTTCTTGCTTCTGCCTACATAGACTTTGAACCGTGTTGTTAACATATCAGTTATGCAATTCATCCTAGAAAATTTTCCACATGATAGATGGATTCTTACTACAAGCATACAGTCATTTTATTGATCTTGATACTAGTGTGTTGATCTGTAATAGTACGATCTAGAAAATGGCTTACGTGTCAGCGCCATATATGACATTGGTCGCTAACAAATATGACTTTCGTGTATTGATGTTGCTAAGAAATTTTCATACCTTTTCTCGGAGTTGATCTTCATTGGCTAATCTTGTGTTTGTGTTGCACCTGCCACTGACTATCTCCAAAAGAAGGACCCCAAAGCTGTAAATGTCTGCTTTCCGTGTCAACCGACCACTTATTGCATATTCAGGTGCTAAGTAACCTCTACAGAAGAGAAAGAAAATCATGGGTTAATAAAGTGACAAGAGTAGGCATACAATCCTAAGTTGAAAAAGGAATCGGGTGAGCCCCTTTGCATGTAGACTGCCACTCCACCAACATTTATAATTAAGCAATAGTCAGAGAATGATCATGCCTACTTACAACAGAATGACTATTGCTAACATATAAATACGATATGGTAACATCCAATAAAGGAATTATTACTATGACAGAACAAAAATGATACTCACATTGTCCCTGCAACCCGCGTACTAACATGTGTCATATTTGATGGGAGTAGTCTTGCTAGCCCAAAATCTGATATCTTTGGGGTGAGGCCTTCATCTAGGAGAATGTTGCTAGCCTTAATGTCACGGTGTACAATATGAGGATGTATCTCTTCATGTAGAAAGGCAAGACCACAGGCAACACCAATACAAATTTTAGTTCGTGCTCCCCAGTTAAACTGCAAGTTAGTGTGCCTCCCACCTGAAAGTAGGCAAAAGTAAATTCATTTCACAAACAAAAAAAAAAACTCATCATAAAGAAGTAGAGCCAGTGAGTCCATCAAGTGAACAGCATAGATATACATGTGCAAGGAGCCACAAAATACCTAGAAGTGTTCGCGCAAGGCTGTTGTTAGCAACATAATCATAGA
Organism: Amorphophallus titanum; assembly: GCA_024336825.1. NCBI lineage: Eukaryota > Viridiplantae > Streptophyta > Magnoliopsida > Alismatales > Araceae > Amorphophallus > Amorphophallus titanum. The sequence continues at coordinate 1,551,600 of JANBPO010006362.1, forward strand.
CTAGTATCCTGTTATCTCCTTCCACACAACAGCCGTGAAGCTTCACAAGGTTTTTATGAACTATTTTAGCAATTGTTTCCAACTCAGACAAAAACTCCTTTACTCCTTGTTGAGACTCAGATTCGAGGACCTTTATTGCAACAACCGTCCCGTCCCTAAGTCTTCCCTATGCATCCACAAGCAAAGGTTGGACTTCTACTAGACGACGCGACTAGAGGATCGACGAGACCAGCAACTACATGACCAAGTCATCACCTAACGTGGCTCCCAAAGGGACAAAGATGCCCCAAAATAAGAAGCACTCGCTCACCGTCGTCCCCGGTGAGGGAAACGAGTCGATCTGCACGATTGAGAAATCGACGTTGAGTCTTGGGTGGTCGGCTCACTCTCATGCTCGGAATGAGTCACGGGACGAGTCTCGCACTCACAACTCACAGCGGTGATTAACTACAGCGATCTAGGTGCCTAACATACTCACAAGCAGCGGCATCCAGAGCCTATACTAGAAAAGTAAGCAACTAAAGTGGGGGTGCGGGTGTACCTCCACGCGCCGGGCATGGGGAAGAAGATCCCTGTCGAACCTGTACTCCCGGTACAGTAATTAATAATATTACAAAAGTGATGATTCCTGCCCACTCCACGCAGGGAGGTAAAGGGCTACACACGGGATCCGGGAGTAATGCATCGGGTTGACGGGCAGCACTCGAGGCCGCTTTGTTGGTGGTACGTGCTAGTGCTCGCGGGGCCCACATCCTGGTTGGCGGACCGGGGATGCCGAAGGCTGCTGCTGCATCAGAGACTCCTGGCTGGATGGTCCCGAGGGGCGGGAGCGTGCTGGTTGGCCTCGTAGAATGCGAGGCGGCCGCCTCGGGGGTGGTCGTCGGGTGCCGTCCAAGAACTGGAACTGATGTTCTACTACGCGCGACCCGGCGAGAATTGTTGCTGCGATTAGCACCGACGTTGGATCGAGGAAGGGTTGGTGGCATTGGAAATCTCTTTCAAAATACTACCACCCCAGGCTAAGAAAGGAACTTTGAATCATCTGTGCTGGCCATGGCTGAATTTAGGAGTTTCTTATTCTCAGATCTAGGACTGACAGGGCTGACAGTGGAGTTTCTTGAGAACAGGCATTGACCATGTAGTAGATGGCGGATCTGGTTGTTTTACTCTTCATGAAACTTGTGTGGCTTGAAGTAAGGAAAATGAGACTATTTTTTGGAAGGGATTTTATGGAGGTTTCGAGTTTCTGGAGATTTTATACTGGACAGGGGTCGGGTCTGGAAAGCTGGGGACAGACAGAAAATGAGAGTTTGCAGGAATTTTCAAGAGGGGTTAGAAAATTCTTAAATTCATGAAAAAAATATGGGATGTGATATTTGGTGGACAGAATCTCCAGTTAAAATTTCATGCCATTTGGTACAAGTTAGAGGGGTTAAGGGTTAACTCCCCTCATCCTCATGATCAGTCGATGATGCAGAGGCTCGATGATGTTCAAGCAGTGTAGCCAGATCTCCCGTCTAGAGTACGCCTGGGCCGCATCTACCCAGGGCTGCCCCTCGTGACCCTCATCACGATAAGGCATCCAACGTACTTGAAAGGGCAATCGAGTCAATCTCAACATTTAGATAAGCATTTAATGAAGCATTTAGAGCATATAGGAAGTCTGAGTTTACAGCTTACCGAGCTGTAAGGGAATGTGCCTATATCATCCTGGATCGCCCGCGCTAGGCATTGGATCGATCCCATGTCTCAAGCCACCACCCACCGTCTCGCGATGGGGATCCGCTCTAGGTGTAACTCCTTCCCTTGCCCAATGCCAGGGAGGTATAGGTAGCTCCAAACCTGTATGAGTCAAATGTTAGCATATAGCAATCACGATCATAAAGCATGTAGATAAGCATTTAGAGTTTAGAGTGTTCACCTGTTGAAATGGCGAGAAGCCCCCTAGCATCGTCTACCGGTCGGTGGTGCTCAGTGAGTCGAAGAGGAACGCCGGGACTGCTGCTCCCCAGGCATATCCTCCAACCCCGTCTAGGTCCCTCAGTAATGGGAGGTGCCTGCAGCTCACTCCATCCGCCCTGGTGGCAAAGAGTAGCATCCCGAACATCAGCATCAAGAAGCGTCACAGGGTGATGTCTCCCTCTGGTCCCGGCTCTGCCGCCACCTTCCTCCGAGCCTGATCTATCACTCTCCTGATGTGCTCCTCGGGCAGCTCCCCTATGGAGATCGCTGCTCCCCTCAACCCCAGACTCTCCTGGAGCATCGCTCATCCCAGCATCGATGAATGGTGGCCTGGCCTCATCAAGTCCAATCCCAGTAGCTCCTGCGCAATCTCCCGATAATCTGTGTAAGTCCATCCTATCACTGGCAGTCCGTGGATCCACAGTGCGGTGATCCTCGCTATGTCTTCCAACGTGGGGATCATGTGGCCCCATGGGAAGATGAAAGCTTTGCTAATTGGGTCCTATCTCTCGTGCAATGCTTAGAGCAGTGCTGTGTCAATCTGCATCACCTCAATGCTGAGCTGTTCCCCAAACCCCATTGCCGCCAATCTATCTCGCTGATAATCTGGTAAGGCCTAGTACACGGCTCAGACTTACAGCCAAGAGATCTGGGTCCGTCTCTTCCCCTACACATTTAAAACATGGGGTCAATCATTTCATTGTCATTGAAATTCATATAAACTAAAATCAACCCCCGGTAGTGATAACATTGGCTGCCAAGGCCGTGGGAGGTTCTTCGGAGGAGGTCGCCTCGACGCCTGCCTGCGTCGCCTCACTCGCCGCTCTTCTTCTCCTGGTGAGGGGGCCGGGCGTGGCGGCGAGCCTGGCCACTTCTTCGGGGTCAGTAGGTAGAGCCTCATACCGACTAGAGAGTCCTGCCATATTGCAGGTGAAAACTCTCTAGTCTTTGTTTCTTCTTGCCATCCTCCTTGATGGCTTGCTCAAGAACACCAGCCTATCGAAGACCGACTGTTGGGGCGATGCTTCCTCCCGCACAGGGGACTGGCGTCTGTCCTCCAATCGGTTCCTTGATTCTGCACTGGGCACAGTTTAGATTTCTTCTTCCTCTCGAAAGGCGGAGCCCACCACCCCCAATAGTTGCTGACGACCCATAGAGAGAGCGACCGGTGGCTGCATGTCAGTGGCGACAGCATGATGAGTGTAACTTGCAAATGTCGAGCGGTCAGCATGGTGACGGCGCCTGCGACGTTGGGGGCGAGCATTTTCGGGCAGCGTTGGGGCAGCAGCTGTCGATTAGTGGGTCGTAGGTGTCACCTCGACCCTTTTATCTCTTTGCCCCCTTCTGTGGCGGGCGCAGCTAGGCCCCGCCTGGGCAGGTGCTGTGGGTTGGGCTTCCTTGGGAACCCAAACTTGTTTCAACTTTGCCGACTTGTGAGCCAGCGTGTCTCTCGGTGCTGCGGTTGAAACGACGGGCGCCATCTTTTCTTTCATCTTGTCCAGTCCTTGGAAGGAGTTGCGGACTGGAATGGCTGGTACAATACGATCCGGGATCACTTCGGACCTTTGTCCATTCAGATGGACCCGGATGGTTCCGACAGTCATGGACTTGCCGGAGCTAGCCCCATAGCAGCGCCAGCAGTGCTCCTTCGGAGCCTCCTCTGATGGGATGCTGACCCTTGGTGTGATGGGCTAGCAGTCTGGTGCACATGGTGCACGTTGTAGCCCAGCGTCCTTGGCAGGACACTGTTGTTGTCCCTGGCCATAGCTCGACCGACAGCAGCTTCAGTGACTCCCTAGATGGGAGTGTTGGGTTCAGGCTTGTCAGACGCCTCCATGTCCAAGATGTTAATGAAGGCTACCCCCAGGAAGTTGGGGAAGCCTATGACCGGAGGGAAGCTCCCGAAGCAAAGTGGGACGGCGAGATAGCCTTCCCGGATGTGGCTCTCCATGACTTGCGGGCCAAAGGAGACCGCCATTCTCGAAGTTCAGAGGCTTGGACTGACACTGACGAGTGTTACTCTGACTAGTACTTGGTTTGGTTCCCTTACGCCTCTCGCTTGTTGTGTTTTGTCTGACTTGCGAGTTGCTTGAGATGCAGTGTAAGTCGTCAGTGGACGCATCTGGTCTCTCTCTTCTAGTTGGTCTCTTCCTTTTCCTATCTCTAGGGGAAGTTGTGATTTTTCTTTGATTGGTGGATATAGTTCGGTACTCTCGGTGTTTCTCGTGCGCCGTGACCTTATGGGTTAGCCCTTCGTGGCTGTACTCGGGGTCAGCGTCTGTTGCTTGTACGACGTTCCAGTCGTGTATGCGGTAGTGTGCACGACGTCCTTGTCGTACTGTCTGTTGTCTATGTCGGTCATCTATCTAGGTTTTCCTTGGCTTTCTTGTTGTCCTTGCAGGTCTTTATTTGGAGCCTAGCGTCGTGTTGACAGTTTGGTAAGCTTCTGACTTCTTTAGTTAAGAGTTCACACTTCTGTCTTTACTTGCGGTAGTGTTTGTCTTGTAGGTTCCTTGCGTCGACAGTTCGACAATTCTTGACTCTATTAGCTCCGAATCACTCTCGTGCCCTTGCTTGGAGTAGTTTGGGGTACCGAGGTTAGTTTGGTAGCCATTGTCTGGTACGACTTCTTCCTTCCCCTCTTCCTTAGCTTGCTCCCTACTCCTGCTCCCTGTTCTGTTCTTTCATAGCTTTGTAGTTTAACTTTCCTGCTTTACTACTACTTGTTGTTTACTTACTATTGCTTGCTGTTTTAGCGTGTTACTGCGTGTTTTTCTCAGTGGGGATCTGCGTGACCCCTATTGAGCTAGTGACACAAGGCTCACCCCTACTTTTCAGGTGGTGGTCGTTCGTTCGGCTTCCGTGTGTACCTGGGGCACGTGCTCGTAGTGTCTGGTGTGGCCAGCTGGTACCCTCGTCGGGCCTCCCCTGACTTTCTAGTACATCTTTTCTTTCTATCGACTATACTTGACACTTGTTGTCTTTTCTTTGGACTTGACTCTGGGCTATAATTGTTAAATTTAAATCTGTTAATTAAAAAAATAATTTTATTTCTGTTACTTTAGCGACATGATCTAATGAGATATTATTGCTTACTGCTATATCTGTCAGTTTAATGTACCCCATGACAATCCTTTTTCTCTTTAGGGGCTTTACCACCCTTGGGAGGCTTCGCGGGTTCCAAGTGATATCAGGTGTATTCGATAGTCCTATCGGGTATATCTGGTATCCGGGATCCAGGAGGATGCTACTATTGGCCGAGGGCCCACGGAACTAGCTTAAAAATCGTGTATTGGGAATGCCCCTCCACCTCTTCCAAGCGGGCCGACACTAGGGGTCGCTGGGCTACGACTAGTGATTTTATCACAAGGGAAGAGAAAGCACTCTACTGGGATCTAAAAGTAAGCCATTGTATTATAAAATAACTTAAACATGGCAGATATGTAACATAGAATGTATTAGGAAATGAATTTACAACATTTAGAATGCCAGAGAATGTAACGCATCAACACTGCCATGTCACAGGCTGTGACGGTCTAGGGTAGGTGCGCTACAAGATTGTGACGCTCCACCCTAGGGCCATTAAGCTTACCTGAACAAGTGAAAATCCATAGTTTTTACAGGAATGTAACGCACCTATAGGGGTGCGCTACAAGGCTATGATGGTCGCACGATTGACCGTCACGCCAACCACCTATCTATGTTAAACTAAGTCAAAGGGGCTGTAACGGTCGAATGCTCGACTGCTACACAAGCTGTGATGCACCTTTATTGGTCCACCACAATAACGTAATGCACCCTATTAGGGGCGTCACAAGTGTAACGGTCACTGGGATGACCGTCGCACCATCTGGGTTGTGAACGGGTTCGGTTTGAAATCAAAACACCTCCCGGTCGACTGAAATCGACAGGATTTACGTTGGAACCTGTTCCCCTACTAATAGATGCATCCACAACATCATTCTACAGCTATAAAACACAGCGACGATACCAATGGAGGATTAAAACATAAAGAATGATATTCATGGCACGAAAAATGAAAATAGACAATGGGCATGCTATTAAGACATAACGACAATGGGCATGCTACAGGGAAGGCTCCTAGGTAGCTCAGGATTCCATCCCCCTACCTCGTTCGAGCTGAATTGGCCGCTTAAGCCGCATGCAAGGGAGATAGACCGTCGTGCCCTCCTCACCCCGTCTTGCCTCCACGTGCCGTGAACCGCGCCAAGGTGGGCGTCAACGTGCTCCACTCGTCGCCAAGAGTCTAACGGTACCCTCTACGTCATGATCTGTCGCTGTCTCACCCAGAACCCAAGGAGAGAGAGAGAGAGTGGCGACGTGAGAGAGTGAGATGGGAGAGAGAGTGTGTGTTCGACAAGAGAGAGAGGGGTGGGGGTTTGGGTTAAAAGTTTTAATATATTTTTTTTTGTTTAAAAACTCATTTTTACAAAATAACCCCCAAGCTCTCTAAATTATATAAATACCCATAATGATGTAACATGGCAATCTAATCAAGGCTCGGGTGCACTGTAGCACAGATATGCGGTCTTATGAAGACCGCCCAGGGGGGATAGGCGGTTCGTGGTGAACCGTCCAACAGTAAGGGGTGATAATAAGTGCAGAACAAAGACGAAACAAGCTGGCAATACTAAACAAATAACTGAGCCACTGGTGAACGCACCTGGGTGGGCAGCCTGTCACAAGCCGGGTAAGTCTTGGAGCGACCCTGACACAATCGTAGATAGAACAATGCAAACAGGGGTAAGTACCTATGCCAGGAAGACAGGTAGCTGACTGGTGGCCGCAGAAGGGAAGCGCGGGCGCTGGTTGGTCGCAGGTGGCAGTAGGGTCGCAGAGCAAACATGGCTGGGGATGATGAAGGGCAGTCGATCTTAATCCACACTAACAATCAGGGGGCCCTTAAAGGACCGCACAATCGCTAGGGAACAGAACCGTCGAACGCCAGCCAGCGACCTGCGACAACTTGACAAGAATAGAGACTAACAACGCAAAAGAATGGAGGGGGGGGTCAGCAAACACCAACACGATGGGCACTAGGCGTCCCACCATGATCGCCAGAAAGTCTATTGATCGGAAAAATGGCTCTTCCTTTTATGTGTCGGCAATAGAATGGGATCACCCTTTTGCTCCTCCCGACTAGAGAAGCACGAAAGAACCAATGAAACCGAAAGGATGGGGTGAAGACAGAACCTGTGTGATCGCCACCCAAGACCCTGGACGAGATGGACATGCCGTGTCTTAAGAAATGAGGAGAGACACTCACCTTTGCCTAGCGCTGGGAGGATGAGTGGCCGATAAAGGACCGCCTAGAATAAGTGCGGCTCACTGCAAGCTGCCTACCAGCACTGGAATGAAACGTGGGACGAAGCACGCTGGTGGTGGAACGGTTCTGGAGCAGCCACAGGACGAAGATGAACGGCCACGAGGTAGCCGCTCAATGCCTCGTACGGACAAAGATCAACCACTCCACTTCACCTTCCTCCAAGTCATAGGACTTCAACCTCCACTCTTTCCGACCAGTCAGAAAGAGTGGGCCTCGTGCTGAATGGTTGCTGACTTGCAAGACAACGTGTAACCAACAAAAGAGAACCCAGATTAGATTCACGCGGTGTAGTATATGCTAGAAATGATAGAACATAAACTAACTAACATGAATGGGGGTTCACCTGGAGGTTTTTAAACCCCTAGGGGCGCCAAAATGTGGGTGGGTGTGTAAAAATGATAACTGGGCTTCTTTAGTAGAGCCAATCAATTTGGGGTCTGAGTCGGAGTGATGGGTCCTCCCTCTTGGGACTTGCACGGCCATCACCGGACCGAGACAGAGGGTTCGATTGGGCTGGTGCTGGAGCCATCTGGGCTGCAATATGTTAGAGAAGACTATGATGATCATAGCCTTCTGGATGGGATTCTACGACAGATAGTTGTCAGCTGGTACAATCATTGGACAGTGATTCCTTCGCACCGATTCTACCAGGGGGCCACGGAGTGGATAATGGGGGTAGTATACCACTATTAGGTGCTACTGGACAGGGCTGGCATCAGGTACGCAGTGACTGTGGCCTTGTATGGGTACCCCTACTACATGGGGCTATTACAGGCATTACTGGAGCCCTTCAACCGTCGATGGAACACAGTGGCGACAGCTGAGGGGGAGATTTCACTAGACTTGTGGTCTCTATTCCGGATCTCAGGGCTATCGATTAGCAGCGAGGGATACGAGGAGGTAGTGCTGGATGACCTCCACCGCAGTGTGGACGTGTAAAATCGCACGTCCACGTGTCCCGACCAATTCAGCATCAACAGCAACTTCAGCTGAAGAGATTGCGGAGAATACGTCCTATACAGACCCTCCAAACAAACAACACACTACCGGGAAGCCACTCTCAGAGTCACGACAGCGAAGAGAAACCAACCCTCGGGAGGCTCATAATTCGTGGGCCCTCGAAGAGAATTAAGTGGATCGTCAGTCGGGCTCAAAACGGGCCCAAATCCCCTTCAACGGCACGCCCATACGGCTCTTCAGCGGCACGCCCAGCGCAGGCTTCAACGGCACGCCCCTGTGGCCTTTGCCGGTACGCCCCCAGCACCGCTTCACCGGCGCGCACCCGTGCACCTTCGCCGGCATGGTCGCAGTGGCCTTCAGCGGCATGCCCCTATTCCTGCTCAACGGCACGCCTTCGTGCCTTCAGTGATACACCCTGGCTAGGCCTTCAACGGCACGCTGCCTTCAACGTCACGCTACCTTCAACAGCATGCCCCTTCATCAATACATCTGTGCACCTTCATCGGCACGCCTTCAACACCCCTCAGCGGTACGCCTAGCCCTTTCAACGGCACGGGTCTTCCAACGACACCTCTGACAAAACAAATCTCACGCCATCCCCCTATGGATTCGTGGCGCACAGTGGCCCACCTGAGGTGTCAAACGGAGAGGGGGACACGCTGCCTACTCCCCCTGCCACCAAGGATGGGAAAGTCACGAGGTCCTGCTCCTCAGGAAGAAAGTAGTGCCTCATCTCCTCCAGTGATTGTTCCGGATCAAGCTCAAGCTATTCCTGCTCCAGCTCCTGCTATTCCGGCATAAGAAGATGTGCCTGGTGGTCGTGGCCATGCATTGAAGGAATTTCTGCTGTTCCATCCGCCGACTTATGAAGGTCAAGTAGATCCAGACGTAGCCAAGGCATGGCTGGATGCAACAGAACGTGTTTTTCGATCCATGGAATGCGCTGAAGATGAGAAGGTAATGTTTGGAACTTTTCAGCTTCAGGGCGCAGCACTCACTTGGTGAACTACAGAATGGGAAGTTACTTTCCGTTCCCGTCCTCTCCGACAAATCACCTGGACAGCATTTGTCGCCACTTTTGAGAGTACTTCCAATCCTGCATATCTCCGCGTGAACAAGATGCATCAATTTATGGAGCTTGTGCAAGGTGGAATGTCAGTGCTAGAATATCGCAATCAGTTCATGGAATTGGGTCATTATGCGTCCCATGTGCTTGCAGATGAAGCTCTCATGACTGAACATTTTCTGTGTGGTTTGAGGCCAGATCTGAGGCAACATTTGAATGCAACCCGAGTGTCTACAATGAATGATGCTTATCAAGCAGCAGTAGCACTTGAGCTAGATATGGCTAGATCTCATGGTTTTCCTCAAGCGGCATCGGTTCAGCTGACTGTTCCACTTCAGTCGAGTTATCAGCCTTCTGTGTTGGGAGTTCCTCCTGTCATTCCTGCTGTGGGTAGTACTTCTTCCTTCAACCCTAAGTTCAAGAAATTCAAGAAGAGGAAGAGATTCAAGCGATAGGTATCGTCGGGCACGGCGCAGCAGTTTGCTCCACCTCCTCAGCAGCAGCAGAGATAAGTGATGGGACCTCCAAAGCTGTGTACAAGATGTGCTGGTAGTCATCCTGGCAGGCCTTGCTCCTTGCTAGTGATTTGTTATCGTTGTGACAAGTCGGGTCACGTGGTTCGAGATTGTCCTTTACGGTCAAAGCCGGTGTAATTTTCGCAAGCTTCTCAGCCGCAGCAGTCTCAGTTCAGACCTCCTTTTCTGCCACCACCGTCTCAGCAGTTTTTCCCCCCAAGCCTCAGCAGCACCTTCTTTCCAATCTTCTGCAGCGGCAAGTCGGAAGCAGAAGGGTAAGGTTTCTCATGTTACGCGAGTAGAGGCCGTGACATCCAACCTCGTCGAAGGTACAATTATGATTTTCGATCATGCAGCTCGTGTCTGATTACTTCCACTCCGCATTTTCTTCAAATATGACATCACGCCTCACATAAATTTCTCCATGTCATGGATCTAACAGTCGGTGTGCTTTGCAGCCTTCCTCAACACCAAGGTACACCATTGCTTGGCTACGGTCGTCAAGCTTCTTCAGATGCGACTTCGTCACCTTAGCGTGTGCGATGCAACCGAAGACACGAAGATGCCCGAGGTGCGGCCTCCTGCCGCGCCAAGCTTCAAACGGGGTGCGCTGCCCCATGGCCTTCGTCGGCAAATGATTTAATAAGTATACCACGTGTTGTACCGCCTCCCCCCACAGCTCTCCTGGAAGATGCAAGCTTTTAAGGAGTGACCTGGCCATTTCCATCACTGTCCGATTCCTCCGTTCCACCACGCCATTCTGCTGCGGCGAATATGGAGCGGTGAGTTGCCACACGATCCCGACGTCATCGCAGAGTCGGCCGAACTCGGCCGAGAGAAATTCCCCGCCACGATCAGTTCTGAGCGTCTTAATACGATGCCCAGTTGTGTTCTCAACTTGTGTCTTGAACTTCTTGAAGATAGAACACGCATGGCCTTTTGTCTTGATCACATATACCCACATCCACAAGGAATAGTCATCGACAATTAGCATAAAATAGCGATTACCAGCGAGGGTCAATGGCACAATCAGTCCGCACAGGTCAGTGTGTAGCACCTCGAGCGGTTCATTTGCCCGATATGTCGCCATCGTCGGGAATGGCTGCCTCGCCTGCTTGGCCACCAAGCACACATGACACAGCTAGTTAGGATGCGTGAACGACGGTACCCCCGCCGCCATCTTCTTGTCCACGAGCATCTTCATGGCCTGGAAACTTACGAGACCGAGGCGAGCGTGCCACATCCATGCCGAATCCTCCAGTTTTCCCAGGAGACACACTGACTTGGCGATCTGCAACTTAAGACGATATACTCGGTTTAGAGCATGCCTCACCTTCATGATCAGGTGCCTAGGGGTCTTGAGGAAGACCTCCAGTTGACCGCCATCCAATATCACCTTGTGACCGGTTTCAGTAAGTTGGCCAAGGCTAACAATATTACTGCGGAGCTTCGGGATGTAATACACCTCCTGGAGCAACCACTGATCTGAATTCTTGTAGGCAAAAAGGATCGACCCCTTGCCCATGATCTGCACCGATGAGCCGTTGCCAAATTTCACCTTGCCGGTGACTGCCTCATCAAGCTCACGGAACTTACCCTTGTCGCCAGTCATATGATTGCTGGGTGGTTTGAATAGTTCATGTACTTGGATTATGATCATGGTTATAATGAAATAAAATGGGAGTTTGGAATAAATTATTATGCAATTGCATCTTATGTGTGATTGTCTTGTGCTCTGATTATTGTTGCTTGCAAGAGGCTTACCATGCCGGCTGTTCACGTGTCCCGAGATCATCTTCCACTGTAATGAGAGCTCAGGGCATGACAGCTATATTGACCACGGTGTGGCATTGCAGCGAAGTGCATGACTTGTTTGATTGATCAATGACATTCCACATATCGTACTTGACTTAACTTGATACGACATGACGTGACTTGCGTGGTTCGAAATCAGGTATTTACTTGCTACATTAAGTAGCCAACATCTCATGACATGACTTGACAATTACATGCTTGAAATTCTTGTTAACTTTACATGATATTCTAGATTCATCGTGAAATCTTACTAGTTCAAGTATATTGATTCCTTTTGGTCCATGTTCCATGTTATCATGCGATCATTCATGCATAGCTAGACTTGCATTTCACGTAACATGTAACTTACTTAAAGCAAGCTTGTTATTGAGATGTAATCCCTACTGAGCGTTCGCTCACCTAGTGTTTTCCCCTATTTTTTTAGATAATTCTGATGACGAGACTCAGTCAGATGGGGATGGACAAGAGAGTTGAGCGTAGAGCCAACCTGGATGTCTTGTGTTGTCATCGAGTCAACTCTTCTATTTTCTTGAGTCATTATTGTATTTTTTCCTTTATTGAGTCTAGTTGTCATCTAAGTACATTTGACTTTTGGAGTTATGTAATAGCATTAAAATTTGGAGTTGTTAATAAGGACTTGGTAAATTATCTTGCTTGGCGCACTCTGTCTTTGTGTCAAATTATCTTGTGCTCTGATTGACATGAATGATATAAACTCATCGCACATTCCCGAGTTCCTTCCGTGCTCGAGACGTGATAGGTTTCCACCCAGACCGCATTCTAGTTTGACCCGTGCTGTTGACTTTGATTGCGGTGGCCTCCATGGATGCATTAAGGTCTTAGTTCTTGGTGTGACCACATTCGTTAACCCAGTATCCATCTTCGATTCGCATATGTTTTATGAAGATTTTTCAGGAACAAGATTAGTGATTTTACTACTTTCTAGCTTGGTTATCAGCATGATTATTGCCCTCATGTTACTTGACATTTGGTATCCTCTTGTTATATTCATGAATTGGCTTGATGTGCTAATCATGAGACTCCATTCTATTTTTATATCCAAATAAATTTGAGAAATAATTGTAATTTCTTATTCTCCTTTTCTTTTTAAACCCTTAACCCCCCTCTCCCTCTCTCAATTGTTCTCTCACTCTCTCCCCCTCTGTTCTCTCTCCTCTCCGTCCCTCTCCCTCGGGTGGCCGACTGTGGGGGAGGTGGACGAGGCGGGATTACCATGGAGGCGTTGTGGAGGATGAAGGGGTGAGAAATGAGGTTTGGCATTCACACGATCCCGTTCTGTGGATTCGAAGCCTTGGCGAGATTCGTGTGATGGTTTTCTGCGTGGATTTGGCTGTTTCGGCTCGCGAGATCTTCGGTGGAGGTAGGGGGATGGATGATCTTCCTGTTTCCTACCTTCCCTTGAGGACTCATGTCGATTATAGCGAGTTTGAGCAGGTTTTCCTACTTTAATGGAAAAATCATGTTTCAGGGGTGTGAGCCGAAATCGCCATTCAAGTGATGGTTTCCAATTTTATTGGTGTCATTTAAACCTCTAGAATTCCAGGATTTGATTCCCGCCAATTTGCTTCCATTTGCTCGTGATTTGGGCCGGTAGGAGGTCATTTGCTCATGTGGGTCATTTTAGGGCGTTTGGAGGAAAAAACTCATTTCTTAGCTATTTTGTGGTTTTTTGGATCTCTTCCAACTTGTGGAAGATTTATATTGAGTCTATGGATGTTTCCCCATTGTTTGGGAACAATTTGGGCATGGAAAGATCGAGTTTTGTGAGGTTCTACAATTTACAGACTGGAGGATGAGTCGCGGTCCACTAGCAACTGCGTTCATCGCTTGGTGGTAGTAGCAGTCGTTAGTCAACTGCATTCATTCTCTTTCGGTTAGCTTATGTCGGTTCGAGAGTCGCAGTCGTGCGACTGACTACCTATCCGAGTAGCGATCGAGAGGAAATCACTTCTTGCTTGGGTTAAGCATTTTGGTGAATGTGGTCGTTCACCCGACCGCGTTTATCTAGTCATGGTCGTTCAATTGACCGCATTCATCAGTCACGATTGTCTGGCAGACCGGGTTACACAAGGGCTATCAGCTTGTTCTAGGTGTTTATTTTACGCCGGTTTGGTTTCTAGTTGGTTTGGCTTCGACCCCTTGGTTAGCCCATTGTCCCGTGGATATCGTGGATGTCCTATGAGGGCTGTGACTGTGTTATATAGTGTTTAGAAATGTCGTAATATCGAGTAGTGTACCGTGTTGTTTCGAGAATTAGTTAAGGATTGATTGGTCTCAGGTCAACCCGGTTGTGACCTAGTGGTTGACACGTGACCTCATGAATGTCTCGGTTGTCCCGTTTGAATCAAGACTGCACATTAGATAGTTTGAGGTATTGTGTTACCTTGATATGCGTGCCATTATGGTTTGAGGTCTCGAGTGACCCCTCAGGTTCTTTGTTTTCTCGTTATATAGAATTGTGAGTCCGATGAAGGGGCCGAGGACTTCCAAATGATGTTTTTCCGTGGTTTATGACTTAGGGACTAGGCTGATCGGCGGCGTGTTACCACCTTGTGTGACGATCTTGACCAGAGTCATGTGACTCAAGGATCGTTGTGTTAGTAGGTCTAGTTGGCTGTCCTGAGTCTAGTGGCATGGCATTGCCTTCTGTTTGAGTACTTGTGACTGGTATGCGTTAGCATGTTTGTACTTCGATGTTTTGAGTCTCTGTATCTAGTGAGCCTCCACTAGTCGTAGTCTGACGACACTTTCATGTGTCGCCCACCTAGGAGTGGTGGCGGGACAATTTGATGTGACACGAAAATCGAGACATCAGATGACTAGTGTTGTATCAGAGTCATTTTTATTTTTGTTATGTATTTTTATATTATTTGAGTCTTACTTGAAGGTCATGTGTTGGTAGGATTAAAATTTTAATTTTCATAGTTTATTCGGTTCATTTCGAGCAAATATCGAGTCTTTTTATTTTTTTATAATTTTTGGTGTGAATTTTACACTATTTTGTGAGTCTAGGGATATTTGAGTTATAGGAAGGTAAAATAGCGTTAGGGTTAGCCTAACTCCTATAAATTGTCATGTAAACTCACTTTTCCAATTAATGATGAATTACAACTGCGAATTTTACAGTAATTTCTTTGTCTCTGAGATGCAGATGACAGTGCCTTGAGAGGAGGCAAACCCTAGGTGGTCCCTGTGAAGGGGAGGGTGCGAAACCTACACTTCGACCTCTATCCTCTGGCCGGGTGAGATGCCCAGCCCCTCCGCCTCCCCTCCTTCCAAGCGTCGCCCCCTCATCTCCATATTTTCTCTTGGTTGCTCTGTTCTGTCCGCCCAGAAAATGACACCAAGTTGAGGTAACGTTCGAGGACTGTCCGATGTAAATATGGACCTGGTAAAAATTTTTAAGACTTTTGCTTCAAGACTCAACCATTCCAGTATTAGTTTCCCATCGATCGGAGTTCGGGGTCATCGACAACAATTCTTCTCACTATTGCCCATCTGTGCGAGATAGATCATGCCCTTCTACTTGAGAAATTCCTCCAGGCCTCCTCTCAATGCCCATGGGCCTGAGGCTTGGGTGGATTATCCAAGATTTTTTGTACTTCTTGACAACACCAGTCTCGCATCATTCCTATGTCAGGACAGCCCGTGGCGCTCATTCTCGTGGGACTACGCCGTCTTCCCCCGCTCTCACTATCTGAGGATGATCCCTAGATTGTAAACTCCCTCCTTCCATCCATACTCATAGATCGGGCAAGATATTTGGAGGGGAGGTACTTCGTCCAGTCTTCTTCGCAACGAGGGCTCGCCCACCCCAATCCGACATCGGGGCTAATCGTGATGTCATTTTTCGATGGATCGCGCCATCCAGTTCCTACGACATGCGACCTGCGACCTGGGGCTACTTGCGGGAACCCTCCCATCTTCTTCCCTACGAACCAGTGCGTGCCATTCGGTTTGAACCTCCTCCCACGAGCCAGCTACGCACCTCCACCAACGGCATCACGTTCTGAGGTCGGAACTGACCATGGCTGTCAGTTTTGTCACGACGCGCAGATCTGCTTCTACTAGCCCAGGCTGCAAGACATCCCCGCCCACCAACTGTTCGACGTCGGTTCCAGCTAAAGCTTCTCACTGCACGTCGACGCTATCCCGCATCAGAGTGCTTTCACCAAGCAACATCAAAATCATGCACGAATATCGAGATAAGACCCGAGCATAGTGCTTTGACCAAGCGACATCAAGGGTCGTGCATGATTATCGAGATGATATACGTTCATCAAAATAGGGGGGTGCCTTTTAGGAGGTTGGTGTTTGGGCTAGACGTAGCATGAGGGATGATCATGCGGCATGCCCTCGGCGTGAGCCTAGCAAACACACACAAAACTCCTTTGCGTGCCTTTGTAGTCTGGGGCGTGAGCTCCTTGCATCTTCTGGTTCTGCTTGTTGCTTGATGCTTTGGCTTCCAAAGGGAGGCTTTTATAGCGGAAGATGGATGGTCAGGGGGGTTTAGGCGGACCAAGTTGAGGGTAAAACTTGGGCCGGGTAAACCCTTGGGATTTTAGAGATTGTAGCATGAAGGGACCCTTGCCCCCTACAAACAGGACTCAAACAAGCTTCTCAAAAGAACTCAAAATAGCCACCACCGAACCCCACAACAACATAAACATAAGGCACTCCCAAAAATTCTCTAAAATGAACCCCCAAAACTCTCCTTACGTAACTCTCTCACCCACCCGAGTTCACTCTCAAAACAACAACCACCCAACCCTCTCAAATCTTTCCACTGGAGAAGACTATCCACTGGAATCTCAAAACAACTTAAGCATAAACACTCCCAGAATTCTTTCCACCATCCGTAACCCCCCTCTCTTGCCATCTGGGACCCCCTTTAATAGGGCTTCACTGTCCTCTCTCTCTATTTTCTTCACCCACCCGCGTCGACCATGGAAGGCCGCCTACCTTCTTTTTCTCCTCCCGTCGCATGTGAAGGCCACCCTGCGTGAATAGCAGCCAACCAAAGCTAACCTCCTACGCCCGCTATTGCTAACCCTACGCCCGCCATCTCTTCTTTATTCCCAATGCTGATGAAGCTTGCGTGAACCGCGACGTCATCTGTCCATTGCGTGAGGAAGCCACCCGCCTTTCGCGTGTTAACCTGCTCTGCTGACTTCCCGTGACACAGCCGCATCGGCTGCCCGCCTGTCGCGTGAAGGACCCACCAGCTTTGCTGGCCACGCCACGAACCACCCTCGTCGACCATTTAAGCCGCTCGCGCCCCCCATCACATTGCATGGCTGGCCTCCTCTTCCCAAAGTGAGAACGCCATCACCCGAAGCCACCTACCTACCTTCTCTCGCATGCACGTTGAAGATGCATGCATGGGGACTCGTTCACGTGAAGTACCTCTACTTGACCTCCCTTCTCTTGGCCGACTCCGGCCGCTGCTAACCCATCCGCATGTGTTCCCATGCGAAGCTGGTCGCGCTCGTGAGAAAAGAGGCCGCTCAAGCCACCTCTGTCGACGAAGCTCGCTCCTCCCCAGTTCACCGGTGTGAAGCCCGCGTGTGTTGGCGTTGCTGTGTTGAATGGCCTTTCACCCATGTGGAGATTTTGTCTTGGCCTACATGTTAAGAAGGGGCACATACACAGGCCTTTGGCTTTTTGAAGTTTGGTCATGGCCCTTTGGCCCATTTATATATCTATTTTCATCCTTCTCATTTCATGCTATTTGGTCCATTTGTATTGGACTTGTGGAGGGTTTGTACTTTCGTACCTGTAAAATAAAAGAGTTTATGTATCAAATCATAATTAATTGGTATCATGAATCGGAGCTTGCAATGTTGCAGAGGATGTGTTGAGCATCAAAGGATTGGTTTCTCGGTCTGAGATTGTCTCAAGTTGTGTGAGATGTATTATTGCCGTGCCATTGCTGGAGGCATTATGATTTATGGCACTGACAAGATGGAGAGTTGGGGAAATGTGCCGACAAGTGTGCCGTGAATTATTTAGGTGATATCCCGAGGCTCTGAGGTAAGAGCGGAGCCGAGGATTGGCAGGCGTCCTTTTGGATCGTTTTGAGGTGAAGCATTTGATGAGACAGGACGAAGGACAGTGCCTGTGTGCGGAGGTCTCTAATGAGATGTTGGCGTTGGATGGTGATCCCTGGTCTGTGATCAGCAAGGGAGGATTCCCCATAAGTTTGAGTCGAGTGACGTGAGGACCGAGGAGGGATCCAGTCATGTGATTTTGCCATGCTCCCCTAAGAGGGTAGAGTTGGCGTGAGGATTGGATCGGATGTGATGTCCGGGTGAGATTTGGCTCGAGTTGCGGTAATGGTCTGTGGAGGGTCAGCAGATGGCCTGCCATGATTTGGATCGTGTCTGTTGGGCCAGTGGAGGTTTCCCGTGGTGAGTGTTTGGTGACCAGTGGATGGTCTTTCATAGACAGAAGATGCTGGTTGTAGGGGCTCGAGAATGGTGTGAGCCATGTGTCAGCAAGGATGTGGGTAGTCGATCATGAGGTGTGTCTTTTCCCAGATTGGATCTGGGATTCGTTAGAAGTTATCTTCTGGCAAGAGTTGGTTCAGTGCTATCGGTGGCGTTCGGCTTGCTTGGTGTGAGCTAGTGGAAGATCAGTGTTGGTTGCCCCTGGTGCAAGGTGTCAGAATGGTCAGTGAGTTGTGAAGCTGGCATTTGGGTGGTCCGTCGAGCAAGGGCGTTGACTTGTGTTAGTTCCCGTGATGAGGGTTACATTTTCTCGGTAAGCGAGATCATGGCAGTGATGTCGTGGTTAGTTTTCGTGTTGCCTGAGGTGACGTTAGACTTGTACTCTTTTGCATGATGCCTGCTCTGATGATCGATGTGTTTTGGGTTGTGAGCGTGGCATTGCCCGTGATCATTGTCTAGCTGCATCCCTTAGGACCGTGATTTTTATGGACATCGAGGTATGGCTGGGGCTCTGGCAGCGTTGTCAGTTGGTTCAAGGCATTCTCCCCTTGTGGCATGGTGCTTGTCCTGAATTTCAAGGGTGAAATTCTTATAAGGGGGGAGGGCTGTAATGCCCCAATTTCTGTGTTGCCCCCCCTCCTACTTGATTTGCCCTCACAAGGTTACAACTTCAGTAGCAGTTCACAGGTAGACAAAGAGGGTCTTGGAAGCTGCATTATCTCCAGGCCTTCCCTGATCCATCTGGTGGCAAATCCTATACCACTAGAAATGTCATCTAGAGAGCTTTCCAGGCATGGTGGTTTTGTCATCACCCGAGCACCAGTATGGCCATGAGAGTAATTCTCCCCCGATTGCACAGCACTACTCAGGTAGCTAACCAGAGCACCAAATAAAGTTCAACCACGGCTGCTCCCTTGCTTATCTAGGTGTGAAACTTGGCTGAGAGCATCCTTTACCAGTCCTATGTCATCCCCAAGAAGCGGATCAAAGTTTGAACCTCGGCAGCAAGAGTTACGATTTTTTTCCACAGAGGTGTGCCAGGTTGGTTCCCCTATTCCTGAACTAAACAACGCCTACAATTCTGGTCAGTATGTTCAGCCTTGACATCAACTAGGTTTTCATTAGTCCTGTCTGAAAGAAGGCTTGCCCGTGGTCATAACGGTACCATCCCCGCATCCAACTGAGTTCAGGACTGTCCGTGGCGCCTCCATCTTCTAGCAACACTACCCTATGAGCGGCTAGAGCCAGAACTGTCCGGCATTGTTCCAAGTCCTGCACCAGCCAGTGACCTTCTCAAGGTAAATCAAGAAAATTTAGGCGTCTTCCCGGGCCAAGTCAAAAAGTTTTGGCACTGGTCTTAGTTCATTTGGAGTTTGGGAGCATCCGTGGCGGTGCCCACTTTGACTGACTGTCCAGTGGTTCCAAAAGCTGGCAGCACTGACGAGGAGCTCGACACATCAATTTTCTTGCTTTGTCCCCTCCCCTCGCTTGGCCTGCTAAAGGCTGCTCCCTGCCTGGAGGTAGTTTTGGTTGTAAATAACTTAACACCCACCCCAAGACCCTCCTCTTGTGTGAGGTGTAGTGTTGTAACATATTCTATTTCAGGTTAAAGCTACACCATTGCGGCGTGCGGGTGCGTACCCACGCCTCCCCACTTGCCCTCGTCTCCGTCCGGGATCAGTGTATTCATGCTGATCAAGTGAGCTTCTGAACAATTCTCATTGCTGGGATTTTATTTGCTTAGTTTAGTATTGCATTTGGGTTACTCCGTCGGCAGTGAGAGAGTGCCCGATCTCGACTTCAATAATATTTGAGTGACTACCGAAGGCGAGTTGCGAGGGAACCAATACACCCCACGCCCCCGGCGTGCTAGCCAATGTGCTTGGACATGAAAACATGCTCAGACTTGTCAGAGCAGATGCTTAGACTTGCTTGAAACATGTGCTTCGACCATGTACAACACATGTATACTGACCTAAGTATGTTAGTGAAGATGAACACTGACCTAGATGTTTAGAAAAAGAAGTATGCACTGTCTTGGTTTGACATTATGCATGAATGTGCACAGACCATATATGTGCTTAATGTAATTGTGCACCGACCTTATATGGACACAAGGTAGATGTGCACAGACCTTCTATATGCTTAATGCAAATGTGCACCGGCCTTGTTATGTGAATGACAAAACCTGCACCGACCTCTATATGCGAAGACGAGACATGTACCGACCTTTTTTTGCGAAGAACAAAACATGCATTGACCTCTACATGTAAAGATGAGATATGCACCGACCTTTTTATGCGAAGAACAAAACATGCACTGACCTCTGCATGCGAAGACGAGACATGCACTGACCTTGTATGCACTTCTATAGAAGCATGCACTGACTATATGTGTAGGCATACAAAGTATGCACCGACCTTATATTCATTTTGATAGAAATGTGCACTGACCTCGTGTGCGTACACACACGATGTGCACATACCTTATGTGCATGCATATAGAATATGCACAGACCTAATATGCAGACATTCAGACTATGCGCGGACTTGATATTCATGAAGGACAATTGTGCACTGACCTTGGTTTGTAACAACGCATCAAAATGAAGTCAATATATCATTGCCATCATTAAAACTAGACAATTACGCATAAAATCTAGAGGAGACACAACATTCTCCCAATTTTTGACGATGATAATCTAATTATATTTTGATGGTGAAACTTATTTCAATGTTGTTCATAATATGCCAGATTTCGGTCCGATACAGTCGATGTAAATGTGCACACTCTTATCATGCAAGAACTCAAGGCAATGACACTTTCTTCCCCTATGCCAGCTACCTCTCCCCCTTTGCCAGCTACCCAGTCTAGTAAAAAACTAGCAACAAGTATCCATCAAAATAAATTTCAAAAGATTTCTTCTCCCCCTTTGCCATCAACAAGCATGGAATGGAGTTGAAACAATGATAAAGAATTGACAGTAGTTTGGGAGCAAGGGATGATGGAAGAGTGGAAAAATCTGGCTGACATTCTGAAAGAAGGTTCATGAAGCTAAGCATACAGAGCTCAAAAGTTGTCAAGTAGAAGATTCAATGTATTGCTATCTAGATTGAGGTCTAGTTTAAAAGCTTGACCCTTTTAGTTTGCCTGTTGTCCCATGGATGTCTTTTAATACCTATGAGGGCTATGACCATGTTAGAAGGTAGCCAGGAGTGCCTTATACTGCTTCAGTGCCGTTGTTGGGTTCTGGTCAACCCGGTGAGACCTAGTGGTTAACTCGTGAGCTCGTTAGTGTCTCGACTATTCTGAATAGAGCGAGACATGGTCTTGGATGCCTTGAGGTATTATTATACCTCAATTTACGTGCCATGTCAATTGAGGGCTCTAGTATCCCCTCGTGTTCCGCATTTTGTGTTATACGAAATCATAAGTCCATGATGCAGCCTAAGGGGGCTGAGAACCTGTGTTTTACTATGGCTTCGGCTTAGGAATTAGGCTTGATTGGCGGCTTGTTACTGCTCTTGTATGATGATCTTGACCCTGATTCATGAGACTCAAGGATCATTGTGTCAGCAGGTCTAGTTGTCGTCCTGAGTCTGATGGTAGTTTGGTGTGTTGCCTTGTGTCTTGTGCTTGGTGCTTTGTAGTATGTGGGACAGTGCATGCTAGCCTATCTGTACTCCAGCACTCATGTTTCAGAGTCTCTATGTCTTGTGAGCCTCCACTAATCATAGCCTGACGACACTTTCCTATGTGTCGGCCCACCTGGGAGTGGTGGCGGGGCAGTTCTCGAGATACGATTTTTAGGCTAGTTTCCGTGGGCTCCCTTGCCTTGCAGTAGCATCATGCTGGGGGAGAAAACTAGCTAGAGGCCTGGCTCAATGCATTGAGCTTGTGTGTGCACACATGGTTAGGGGTGTTTGGATGAGCACCGACGGGCGTCACCCTGACTAGTCACTCATTACTATCGTTCCTGGTATGTGGTTTAGTGAGTATCTCAGTTACCACTGTTCTAGGGTGTGTAAGAGATACTTGAGACGTAGTGTAAGACGTCAGTGGACACATCTGGCTGTTCTTCTAGTGAGGAGGTGCTTCCGTCACTTGATACATGACTCTAATATTTCTCAGAGTTGTGTCCTTCTCGGGTTAGTCTTTTCTTGGCTTTACCCAAGATCAGCTTAGTGTTACGTGCATAACGAGCTAGTCGTGTATGCATTCTTGTCTATCGTCTGTCCAGATCAGGGCTTACCTTTCTGTTCCCGTTTGGAGTAGTTAAGGGAGCCGTGCTTTGCTCAGTAGCCGTGTTCCATTTCCTTATGGCTTTACTTTGCCCTTTTCTTTTAGCTGTTTCCACTCTTTCTTTTACAGCTTTTCTATTATAGGGCCTTATTTTTCTAATGAGCCTTATTCTCATAATGGGCCTCTTTCTTCTCCTTCATATGTTGCTGGCCCAATTTCCAATGGCTAATTTCACCCTAATGGGCTTGCTCCTTCTGCCCATGTTGCTGCTGACCCATTCGGCCCATATGCCAATGTCTCTTCCAGGCCCATGTATCCTTCCACTCTTAGAATGGGCCCTTCTTCTTCTCAGCCGGGATCCTCTCATCTGGCCCATTATCTTGCTCATGGTCCTAATTACCTCTTGTTCAGGCTGGCCCGCACTATTCTCGATCTCTCCAAACCCAGGAGATGATTGCTCAAGCCCAACGCCAGCTTGATGAGTTACAACACCAAATTGATTCCAAATCCTCTTGAAGTGTTCCATTTGCTTTTCAAAATCTCTGACTTCCTCTATCTTTCCAAATTCCTGCATATCGCCACTATGGTGGAGTCGATGACCCCTACGTGCACTTGAAGAAGTTCTTGTATGACTCAGCCCAGTTTCGACATGACTAATGCCTGATGGCCTATCTATTTGGTCTGTCTTTGGAAGGCCCGGCTCAGCATTGGTTCTTTTCTCTTTCACAGGAGCAAGTTGTGAATTTCTAAGCCATCCAAGACAAGTTCATTTAGCATTTTCAGGACCAGGTTGGGCCCAAGTTCTCTGTTATGGATCTGGACCATGAGATGATGAAGCCCGACGAGGATTTCTCAACCTTTACTAACCGTTGGCGCCACCTCACCGCACAAGTCCCAGGGCACATTCTGGAGGGGGAACAAATCAAGATGTTGATATCTAATGCAACGCCTGAGTACCGGTTCATCTTAGCCCTTAATGACATTACCTCCTAGCAACAATTATACAGTTGAGCCTGCTTCATTCGCTAACAAATCTAAGGTTCCCTTGACCCCGAGTCTCCCCCTTCCACACTCGCATACACTTCCCCATCCATTGACACCTCGCCCTCCATGAGCCAACCCTACGCTCCCATGAGCCAGCCTACCATGAGTCAGTCTTCCGTCACATATCCTTCCATGAGTCAACCCTCCACATATCAACCTTCCATGAGTCAGCCTCCCGCCTCCTCATACTCACATCTGCCTCCACCCCTGGTCAAGGAAACATCACACCCCGAGCAGGTGGATGCCGTCTACATACCACCCACCTCCCTTTCCGCTTCACATATGCCTCCACTGTAAGGCCCATGCCTTAGTGGATCCTTACTGATATGAGTCTAGATTTTATTCTGTGAATGCTATCCTGCTACACTCCCGCGGACTTGGTCACGATGGTTTCTCGTAAGAAGGCCCCCGCCATCCCACATGTCTCCCCATACCACACTTCCCCGTGTTCAAACTCCCTTCCAAGTGTCCACAAGCCAGCCTATTCCTAAGAACCCACTCCAATTCAATTATCCAATGGCTCCACAAAGGGTTCCCTCACCCCCTATTCTACCAACTATGGGCGCCCCGTCTAAGGGGATAGACCCAACATTCAGGTAGGAAATCCAAAGCTACATTCGACAGGCGGTGGCCAAAAGTATGCCAAATTCACGTCCCCACTCGCTAGCCCAGTACTGCAAACTCCCCAATGCTCATTTCCCGCTTGGGTTCAAGGCTCCCAAGTACAGGAGGTACGATGGTACCATCGACCACCATCATCACTTTTCGAGTTTCCTCATGGATTCCCATCAATGGCTCTACGATCGAGTCTTATTGGTCCATCTGTTTCAAAAATCCCTTGAGGGTGAGGCCCTATGTTGGTTTTCCTCCTTACCAGCTATTGATCTCATCAACTTTGATATAGTCTTCAAGCGGTTCCTCGCTCACTTTGGTCATATGTCTTCCATTTATCCTACATTGTTCGACCTAGTCATGGAGAGAATGAAGCCCAACGAGGACTTCATTAACTTTACAAATCGATGGAGAATCATGGCTTCTAGGACAAAGGTCCCTATCGCCGAGTCTCAGGCCATCACCATGTTGGTGAACAATGCCACCCCTCAGCTTAGGGCCATCTTAATGCTCAGCGAGCTCCACACCTTCCATCAGTTATATAACCAAGCTCGGATAGTTCAGGCCTAGGTAAGGGATTCCACCTTGCCTCCTTTCTTTGAGCCTCGCACAAAGAGTAGAAGGACTCCGGTCGTCCCCACCACTGAAGGCGTCATGATGAATGAACAGGTTAATGCAGTTGGCCCGCCTTTCAAGTCTAGCAATCGCTGTAGATCGTCCCAAAATCTCACTTTTTGTTTTTGAGTGAATGAGGATAATCGAGATGATGAGAGATGGGAGTCACTCAAATAAACAACAACAACAAGGAAAAATAACTAATAATAAGCATGAGATGCTATAAGGGGAAAGGTGATCGCCAGAGGATAAAATCCTCACAAAGAAAAAGAAATAAGGAGGGATCGCTTACCTGTGAGAGCGGGGGATGTGGATGCTTGACTTCCTCTCCGAATCGGCCGGCCGATGGAGAGGGTTTTAATTCTTTATTACCCTTGTATCAAAGGAATGACTAGAATTGATAATGTAGTCAATGGACCTAACAATAGGTCACAACTCGAAGTGCCATAGCCTAGATAGGCTAGAGTAGCTCATGCAATTCAAAACCATGAAACAATCACTCTTCGAAAAACTGGAAGATACACAGTCAACATGGGGCCGCTCAACAGATATGAAAGGTCTGTCCTGGGTCATTCATGGCAGGAGAGATTCGAAGACCAAACAAAGATAGGCAGGCCAAAATGGGCCGCGCAAGAGATGAATGATCCAAGAGGATTCGTTCTAAGAGATGAACGGGTCTATCCCGTCCGTTCAATATTGGGCTTTACAAGTCAAGAGGAAATCCACCCAAATGGGCTCCGGGCTGCCATAAGTGGGGTGGGACTGAGCCAGGGTCTAGCCCACTATCCACTGGTTAGCCTAGGGCTTACTGGGTCGATCAAACCATGATTTGGTCGAAGAAAGAACAAGGATAATTGACCATCATAAAATGGCAATTAGCCAGGGATGCACGGTCTCCAATGGGCTGCCTATTAAGACACACGGTCCATTTTTGGCCGTTTAAGTCCCAGTCAGTCCAAATTGAGCTGTGACTCACAACACAACGATCCAAGTGGTTCGATCACGTAAACAGGTTCAGGTCTTAGTGGTACAATCTGCCCGACGTCCTAGTGGGAATCCTAGGCTCTCGGGGACTTACAGAGGTCCGGTAATGAAGGTCCTAGTCCGACGAAAGGAGTATCTGGCAGAGAGTCCCAACCATTACAAGGAAATGAGGCTAGTAAAACATCAGAAACTAGTGTAGCGGTCAGTCAATCCTACCGGAGTTGTCACACCCCTATCCTTTATTTACAGCGAAAGACTCGCTTGGGGGAATACGAACAGCCGGCATGGTAAGCCTCTTGCAAGCAAGCATGATCAGAGCGCGAAACAATCACACATAAGATGTAATTACACAAGTATTTACTCAAATTCTATTTCTATTTTATTGATAATCAAAATATTCCATTACAACCACTAATTCATCCTTTAACAAATTGTTGGACTCAATAAATCAGAAAATACATAGACTCAATCTAAACAATAAGGCTTCTATGTCTTCACTCTGATTTTTATCCGACTCTCATTCGCTCTCAGACCCGCCACTTGAATAGTTTGAATCCGAATCAGAATTACCGTCATCTCCTGGAAAATATTTGAAATAGGTTATGAGCACACTTGCCCAGTAGGTATCTTCGCATCAACATGAAGGCACAAGGCCCTAGGGCCTTCCCTAAAAATATTGATTGCTTGTTCATTCTACTTTGCAGGAAGCATAATGGCCTACGAACTTGTTGGATTGACTTTCGGCCCCCAAGTGGTCATGGCTCATGCAGAGCATGGGTACATGGTGGTGCCCACCATCTTCGGGACTCTGCCACCCGTGGTGGGATTCTCAAACTTTCTCGACATCTCTTTCGTCAGCCTACTGCAAGTCGAGAAGGAAAAAGATGAAGAGACTGTCACAGCCAAGATCCTGACTCCCTTGAAGACAGGTGCTTCCCGAAGTGCTACCTCACCCTGGTGCACCACCACTTGCTTCGTCCACCACGTGGACTACCACGCTATGCCCGCCAGCAATAGGGCGGATAGAGGAAAGAAGAAGAATCAAAGAAGAGGAAAGGTGGCTGTTCCCCGGGGTTGACTCTCAGTTTCTAGGAAGTCTGTCCTGATTGGTGGCGTTCGGATATATCTGAATAGCCACAATGCTGAAGCTGTACCAGACTACATTGTTCCGGTGGTACATACCCATAACACTTTCCAAGTGTTAGCAAGCCGAAGGGCAAATCCAGAGCAAGATAGCTAGGGGAGGCTCCCCTGGTTGGCCCCTAAATCAGCAAAGTTCAAGCAAATTTGGGTTCCCAAGAGGACTCGGGGTCTGGCTCTAGCCCCCAAAGATGCGAGGCTAACTGTTGAAGGCCCTAGGAGAGGGGGCAAGAAAGCTGCATCAAAGGGAGAGGAGGTTATGCCAGTAGCCTCTCCACCTGTTCATAGACCTACGCCAGGCAGGCTGATATCTCCTGACATTCGAGAAAGTCGAACAAAGTTGCCAACTTGTCGTGGCTAGTTTACATGCCGTTGACGCAAGATCAACTATTGCCCCCTACTTTGTCCCCGGGGCGCAGTTAGGAGGATATGACTAAAGTAGTCAAGGACTACTTCGATGGCTTGGGGAGTTCCTCCTTAGGCCAGCTATAATATCTCGGACCTTTCAGATCCCTATTTTTGGGTCCCGGATCTATTTTCTCAGAGCGTCTGACTCCGTTGTGTCTGAAATTACGTTCCAGACATCTTTTGTGTTTGGATCGGTGCGATCCGACATCATTTTGGAGACCTAGATGCGTTCCGTGACTTTTTCAGCACGTTTTTTCGATTCCCGACCCGATTTTCGACAAATCCTGCAGAACTCCGCTATGGGCGAACCAAGTCGTTCACCCGGGCGAGAGCGGTACCGTTGCGATTGGTGCGTGGCTTGAAATTAGAAAATTTTATTTCTAGCATTTATACGGGGTGGTACATCAAGTGTGCTGGGTCAATTTCAAACATCGGCGAGGGCTGGGTGTTCAAAAACTTCCTCTCTATTGTGTCGCAACAATCATTCTTAGAGGTTCGAAAGAAGCTGGCGTGAGAATTCCAGTACTTAATAAACTCCGATGTTACGCGGGGGAAGCATGTGGGGGTAGGCACCCTGAACGAAGTGGCTTCTCTACGGTGGAAATAATCCCACCAAGGACGGGCCTCTTCAACCGCTGCCGACCCCAATCTCACCCGGCCTTCCAACGAAAATTGTGCGAAAGATGGTGGAATGTGTTGGTCATATCCAAAATTTCTACCAAAACAGAAGGGATAGTAAGGTCCCAAGAAAGTGATCCCTCCCTTCCGAAAAACCAAGACACTTGGCTTGATTAAAACCTAGTCCCCTAATTTTGCCTCCAAGGAAGGCCACGTGCAGACTACGCCAGAAATAGGATGAGCATAGTCTTCGACAGCGTCAAATTCGTACTCCCGTAAATCGTTCACCAACGGACTAGAGTGCGCAGCTAAACTCTAGAAATGCAGGGCACTCGGGGCATTCAAGGGGACTTTTGTCAGCTGCCCCCTCATGGAAAATTGCAAGTTCATAGGATGGTTTGGTTCTGCACTGGCAAACTCTAGCATCCTCGGAAACAAGCTTGATGATTGCATGTTGGCACCCAAAATATGATCAATGGCAATCACACCCGAACGACAAAAAGGATACGGCCCGTTGAAGTGCAAAAACTAAAGAAAACCAATACACGAAGGTCGTCTCGGATAGCTGAAGCCTCAGGTCATCTGACCAAAATGTCAGGGACTCCACCTCAGGCGGGTTGGAAGAAATCAACAACAAATCGGCAGTGCCGTTCGGCCTACCCAACGAGCCGGTATTGACTCAGTTGTGCCGAACAAACCCTATCTATCATTCGGTCAGGACGAAAATGTACCTGGTGGCCAACCACTAGATGAGAAATGCTCCTATGTTGAAGAAACGTTTCTGGCCCCTTAGAACAAGGTGTAGAAGGCCGTATCAGTGGAAGACACGAGCGACTCGACACGGGTACATCTTCTCAATGGATAAATCTGTTAGTAACCAAATAGTAGCCCAGGAAAGGCAAAAGCACCCCGGGTCATGGCCCACTGCTCAGGAATGTTGCCAACATAAATGAAGTCGGCCCCACAACACAGATCACAGTGTCGATGGCCATGTTAGTGGAAAGCCCGAGTGTCTGAGCTAAAGAGATGAATGGTTCTAGAAATGGCCGTTCGATGGCCTAAAAGTTTTCTCGATACTTCTCATGGTGACTTTAGAAGGCCACAATGAGATGAAAGATCAAGGAGACTCCTGGAGCCAGTCCTAGACCCACAAGCCAACCCCGGTCAAAACAAATATAGCAAGTGGTTAATCCGACACGCATCTTATCTGACGCGCTTCACCTCCACTAGCGCCGTCTAAATCCGGCGTGCAACCAAGCCTTTAACCGGCGCGCCCACCCTCCGCACTGTGTTAAGTCATGCCATTTAAGCCTATAAAGAGGCTTGATTCGTGTGCAAGAAAAAAAGAGAAACATTCATGCCTAGGGTGAGAAGGATAGAAGAGAAGAGAGGCTTGGGGAGAAAGAAAGGGTGAGAGAGATCTTCCTGAGCGTCCGTCCGTCGTCCTTCGATCGAAGAGAGAGGCCTAGTGCGAGGAGGAAGAGCGCCCGTTCCGGTACTCTGTTTTCATGACGAGGAATAGAGGTGGGTTCCGTGGAGTGATTGCAACCTCTTCCCTTCGCCTCTTCTTGAGAGTATCTCTCCCATGATATGTAAATGGATGGGCAATGATGTGAGTCCACATCCCCTATCGAATCCCATCTTCATTTTCTTTAGCATTTGCTTCCTGTACTTTTCCTTTGTCTAAACACAAGGATGTAATGGAATAGTTTTGTGCAACAACGCCAGGCTGAATGTGATGTTATGTTATCTCTTAAGCTGTGTTTGAGTCTCTCTTCCTTCTCTACTGCATTCATTTTCATACCGTTTATTATCTTCTGATTTCTTTCACCGATGCCAAACATGCCCTAGGTTAACAAGGGCTACATTAATATTTTCCCCCTCCCTGGGGCTCTCTCAGTGGGTCAATTACGTCGAATATGCTATGTACTCATCATGGATTTCACCACTGGAGACACTTGTATATGCATATTTTCGTTCACCCCTGGGATTGGCTCCCCACCATCTCTCCATTCACAGTTATGAATTGGAGAGAACTAGGTCACCCCTACAATCTGGGCGCAGAGCCTTCTGGCATGGTCAATGTCCTACATACCACCTGCCAATTGCTTGAACATTTGCCTCTTACAATCTCAATTGTTCACCGGCGCAAGGCTAACTTCTAAATACTAACGAATTAACCTCCTGCCATGCTTAACCTATCGTCAATGGTGTAGTGGATGAATAATGCGTCGCCGCAATCCCTTTATCCCAAGAAGGGTGGGGGAAGGTCTGCTTGATGTGGCCTATTCCCCATCCCTGCTCCGTGGGTAAGATTGACGTTCTTATGCGAACACTGTGTTTTCTCTTGAAAGCAGTGATTCACTAACTGGGGAGGGGGAACATCCCCATCAAACACCCATGCGGCCTTCTTCTTCTGAATCACCAGAAGGCTGTAGGATCCCGTCCACATGTGGCATGGAGCTCTTCAAGCCATCCAAGGTGAATAGAAATGGGTCTTTCCATCCGACAATGAAACCCACATTCCCTTGGGGAATAGTGGTGGCCATGGGTGAGGAACCTCTTGTAGGCTAGTCCTTGAGGTTTCCTCCCATTCTGATTGTCCCTTTGAACAATATCTTTGGCCCATGGAGCATTGGTGCCCCTCAAAGGCTAGCCCTCAGGGTTTCCATCCATCTGGGTCTGTCGGTCATCGTATTGGTCTCCCGACTTTAAGGAGCTTACCCCAATTTCTATGGGAATGCCTCCACTTTCCCCCTGCAACCCTCTGGGTATGGGGAGATGCTGCCCAAATCTTGTCTGGTCATCTAGCTAAGCTTTGTTGCAACTTGAAATGTAATGACTGTGGATGCATTCCTGAATGAAAATGGACTATGCTTGAGCACGAACCTTGCACAAGCCTTGAACCCATCATTACAGGACAATTAGAACTTTAATTCATTCAGTAATTAACACTAATCATCAATGCAAACAACAACAGGTGAATGAATTAAGTTGCAATCTAATTCAAATGGTTTAAAACCCTGAAAATCAAAGAAAATGACAAAGCCCTTATCCGGCGCGCCCTAATCCAGCGTCCACCCCCATCGTATCGGATTAACTCCGCACTCAAAACCCCTGAAACCCCAAGTGCACCCACCCAGCGCGACTTAAAATGGCGCGCTCCTCACCCCCGCATCTTTTGAACATTTTTGGCACCCCGCGTCGGATTAGCCCTTCTCCTACGCTTCCCCGCGCCGTTTAAGCCCTACTCCTATGCTGATTCAAGAATCTCCTCACACAAGGGTCAGTTTTCCAGATAGGCGTAACCTATCCTTCTGATTGAGCCTTTTTATATACCATTAAGTAATCGACCACAGTGCAGATATAAGATGAAGAAACTTCATAATAATTCAAGCCAATGTCAATTTATAATGAACTAGCACAGATAATTTCAGAGAACAGTCAATCAACCAAGTTCGGTACTCGACGGAGGTTCGATCTAGGATCTCCTTACGCAAGAGGTGACATTTCGGATAGGCATAACCTATCTTTCCTGCCACGCCTTTCTATATACCTATTGGTTGATGACTCAAGCACAAGCTACGAATGACTAGATCATAAACATCAATATTTGCTATGAACATTCTTATGCATACATCTAGTCGCAGGAATGAATAGATGAGCAATCACACACAATGCAAGACAATTTTAAGGTGGTTCGATCTCGAGCTTGAGATCTGCGTCCACCCCTTACTCAGTTGAGTAAGGCTTCCGCTGACAAATAGCTTGAAATCCGCTGATCCACAGCTTCGGGGATGAAATCCCTACAAACCACTGAGCTTCACAGCTTACTTTCTACTGTGCAACACAGCTTGCTGTCCGAGGATCACATCTCGCCACTGCCTCACAACTTGGATTGCTGATGCACAGCTTACAGACAATTCAAAAAGAAAATTGAAAGACAACAAAAGAAAGACAATAACGAAAAGACAGAATGTAGCTCACTCCGGAGCAATTTGACTCTAGATCTGATCTAGAAGTCAAGACAATCACAACCTCTACTATTCCTCTCTTTTCTCTCAGACTTCCTTCCTCTCTTCTGACACTTTATTTTTCTTTCTCACTCTCTGCAACAAGCTCTCTATCTCTCAAACTCTTCTCAAACTCTTCTCACGAACTCTCTTGCTGCTGACGCTCTTCTGCTCTCTTGTTCTTCTCTGATTTTCTTCTTATCTTCTAAGATACGTTTGATTTGAGTGCTCGATCCCCATTTTATACAGGCGAGCGCAAGTCTTGTGTTCCCACAAGATTTTCAAATTTGGGCGCGTGGAAGGCACACTCCCACCCAATGATTCCTTCAAAAAGTGCACTTCGAGGGTCCATGTGTCAAGAGTAGAAGAAGAGTTGATCCACGTGGCGAGATATTCAGTTTAGCCTCTTGCCTTGGATCACATGTGATGGGAATCGAGCCCATGAGTCCACATTTATTTTTGCATTTATGTACTTTTGTTTTTATTTATGTCCTTGCATAATTATCATTGCCATCATATATTTTATTATATATATATTTTTGGAGGAGTGGGCCGAAACGGGGCAAAAAAGGTGTATCGGGTGAGCTGGGGCTAGGCGCGCCGGCGAGGGATATCAGGAATGTACCGGAGAGGGCCGGGGGCTAGTGTGCCGGCGAAGGCTGTTGGGAGTGTACCGCTGAGGGCTGGGGGCTAGGCGTGCCGGCGAAAGGCTGTGCTGGTGAAGGGTGAGCTGAGGGGGGGGGCTAAAGGTGTACCGCTGAAGGAGGGGTCGAGGTTGTGCCGCTGGAGGAGGTGGTTAAGGGTGTACCGGCCAGAGAGCTAGGGGTTGTACCGGGCTAGGCCTAGCTGGGGTGCACCGGTAATGGGGAGCACGAGTGTCCCTGCGAGGGATGCCAAGGAGGCATGCCAGAGAGGGCAGGGTCTATGCTAGTCCGTGGTGAGGTCTGAGCTAGTGTGGGCAGGGTCCGTGTAGGTTGAGGTGAAGTCCACGCAGGTTGATCATGGTCCGTGCATGCCTGGCAGAGTCTGTGTATGTTCGGGGTCAAGTCCATGCAGGTGGAGGTGAAGGTCCATGCAGGCTGATCAGGGTCTGTGCATGCCTGGCAGAGTCTATGCATAGGAGGGTTCCAAGTCTGTGCAAGCTGGGCCAGAGTCCGTGCATGTGCATGCAAGGTCTGTGCAAGGTCCGTGCAAGGTCCGTGCAGGCTAGGCGGTGTCTGTGCAGGAGAGGGGGTCGAAGTCCATGCATGTTTACACGAAGTCTGTGCAAGTTTGGGGGTCAAAGTCCGTGCACGTTCGGACAAAGTCCATTCTTGTGGGGGTAAAGTCCATGCATGTTGTGTATGCAAGGTCCGTGCATGTGGGGGCAAAGTCCGTGCAGGTTGTTCATGCAAAGTCCGTGCAGCATGTATGGGATTAAGTCTGTGCAGGGGGTGAAGTCCGTGCAGCATGTATGGGGTTAAGTCTGTGTAGGGGCGTGAAGTCCGTGCAGTATGTATGGGGTTAAGTCCGTGCAGGGGGTGAAGTCCGTGTAGCATGTATGGGGTTAAGTCCGTGCAGGGGCGTGAAGTCTGTGCAGCATGTATGGGGTTAAGTCCATGCAGGGGGTGAAGTCCGTGCAGCATGTATGGGGTTAAATCCGTGCATGTTCACGCAGAGTCCATGCAAACCTGAGCTAAGTCCATGCAAGTGGAGATGGAGTCAGTGCGTATGTGCAGGCAAAGCCCATGCGTATGCAGGCAAAGGTCCATGCACCCCACATCCTCCCCTCGGCATCGCCGAGTCACCCACGGATTCGGGTGAGCGCCGTGTGAGTTGGCCGCCGACTTCGACCCATTCGGTTCGCGCTTGTGCTTGCTTGTGCAGGTCCGAGGTACGTTTCACATCAGCTACCTTCTGGAATGGCGTAACCGAATCTTCCGAGTAACGTCTTTTGATATACCAGAGAGTTGGGATGCAATGCAAACCAAAACACACTTTTTTTTTATTTTAAAACGATGATGATCCTAGACTCGACTTTAGACCATGCAACGACTCATGCAAGGACAACCCTAGACTCAACCATGCTCTGATATCAATTTGATACGGGACGAGACACGTGGACTCGATGCCAATTTGAAATGCACACCTAGGACTCTAGCAAGCTTGTGTTCGTCCCTAAACGAGGGAAGCGTCGGACTTGCACGGTTGAGAAATTGACAGTGAGTTAGGGTGGTCGGCTCTTTCTCGTGCTCGGGTCGGGTCACGGGACGGATCTTACTTTCTCTCTCACAGCGGTGAGTGATTTGTCGAAGAGATAGGATCCTAACATGCTCTCTAGTAGCGGCAGTGAGAACTTATACTAAGAAAGCAAGCAACTACGACTACAAGGGGGGCAGCGGGTGTACCTCCACGGTCGGGGCGTGGGGAAGACATCCCGACCAAGACAGTAACTCCCGGCACAATAGTAATAATTAATTATAGTAGTGAAAATAATGGCCCACTCCACGCAGGGAGGTAATAGGCTACACACGACTCCAGGAGCACCGAGCTTGGGTTGGCGGGCAGCACTTTGTTGGGTCCCATGTGGCGGCAGGCGGTGGATCCGGTTCGGTGGCTTGCTGGTCGGTAGGACAGCAACCATGGACGTACAAAGGAGCTACGCCATCCGAGAGGCTTCTGGAGGCGGCGGATCACTGGGACGATGGCTATAGGACCCTGGTCGACAGCTGGGAGCAGCGACGGCTGAATCAACACTGGCGTAATTTTGGAAGAATTAACAGTGCCTCCTTTTCTGCTGCCTCGTTTCTGGAAATAGCCTGCGCAGTCCGACGAGAACGGCCTCTGTGACCAACCCTGATGTCAGATCAACGCAAGACTAGTGGCGTTGGAAAGCTCTCTCGAAGATCTTAAACTCTAGGCTAGGCTAGGAATTTAAAATCTTTTATGCTGGCCGTGGCAGAATTTAAGAGTTGCTGATTCCCAGATCTAGATCTGACTGGGTAGAAAAGGGAGTTTCCTGAGAACACGCTGGATGGGAGCCAGCCGGAAGAAGCAAAGGAGTTCGACAACGAAGGGATGGAGAGGGAGGCGAAACCCACTCTTCCAGGATAGAAGTAAGGAACAGAAGTACTCAGAGCAAGAGTCTAGGCTCGTCTTATGAGGGGCAGAAGCCACGAAATGGTACTTCCAAGGGAGACCGTACCAGTACTCCAGTCGCTTCACCTCTGCCTTATCTAACTCACTGTGGTTCGGAGCCAGCGGCACCAATGAGATCCTCGAAGCCTACCTACTCCCTCGCTCCTCAGCCTCCCTATGTTTATCCTCCATGGAAAGGGTAGCAGAGCTAAAGGTAGATGATTCTGTTGACTCCGAAGGAAGAGGAAGCTGTCGAATCACCGCCGTAGTAATCTCTGCCTGCTCCACGAAGGCTGCCGCAATTCTCTGCTCCTCCGAGTTAGCCTCGTGGCGCATGAGAGAACCCTGAAGGCAGAAGCGATGGAGAGCACAACCCTAAACCACGAGAGTATGGAACGTAAACAGTGCACAACGCTTATAACCCCTAGCGGGAGGTGGCGTGACATTTCGATCCCTAAGAAGAGGGGCCTCCTTGCCTTAATCCATCAGGATTACCATCATTACGGGCACACATCCCAGACAGCCGTGTCATGTGGACCCTACCAAAGTTGGATCTCCACCTGCCTGAGCCACAAAAGTGCAGCCTAAACAAGTACTCGACCAAGCCTAATTTGACTCGGGAGTAGGAGGGGGACAAGTGGAGAGGGGGATTTCCACAACCCATGTACGAGCAGCCAAACAAGGTCCTGCTGGACCAAACGAGGCCCGGCTCTCTCAAGTGACAGCCCCGCCGGGCCCACTTGCCCTATGAAAAGCCCAATAAAGTCACTCGGGACCCAGCACTTCCTAGGCAGTCTCTTGGCTCAGAAGTCTGAGCCTCGGTCCAAATAGGGAAGGTCACCCACCGCTGCCTCATACCCCCTCGCCTGAGCTACGCTCCACTCGCTCTGGTAAGAGCTAGCGCCCATGCTCGGGTCGACCGACGAATGCTTATCCCCATAGTCATTAAGAGTTCTTTGATAGCAGGGAGTTTACAAGGATTAGGGAGACCAAGAGTCCTTAGGTCATAAAGACTCCACATCTAGGACGTAACTCCCTCCTGAAACTCCTCCGCTCGCAGTACTAATGTAGCTGGCGCACTATTTAAACCTGGGAAACCCTCTGGCGAAAGGTAAGGCCAAACTAAGCCTAAACTCCCTGAGCAAGTAGATGGCACGATCATCATTTTTTTAAAATATTTCTATTATTGCATGTGGCCGACGGTCATACCCCACTCCCCTTCAATCAAACTTAAAGTAAGGGCCACCTACCTCTTGCGACGGCAGAGCAACATAATGGAGGAGGGCAGCTGAGCGCAGCAGCACGTGAGGGCGGCGCGGGTCTCGGCGGAGATGTCGTCGCAGCAGCTAGCCGGCGGTGAGGGCGCAGCAAGATGTCGACAGCAAGGTACTTTGGTGCTGGGCAGGGACTGCTGGCGATGACGGGCAGCGGCAATGGCGAGAGCGCAGCGGCGGTGAGGGTCACGGGCCAGCAACGGCGATGGTTGCTGGCGGAGGTGGGCGGAGCCGCAATGCAGGGCAATAACAGAGGCGGCCGCGGTGGGCGGCTGGCGAGAATCACGGCGGTGAGGACGACGTCCGGTGGTGGAGGGAGTCACACGCGGGAGGAGTTGACAGCAGCCACAGCGGTGCAGTGAGGAGGCCGACAGGTGGAGCAGGCCTGCGACGAGGAGGGGAGACCGCGGCAGGGGGGTGGTAGCCGTAGCGGCGACGAGGGCGGCAGCGGCATGTGAGGGCGATGGAGAGATAGCCGCGGCTAGGGAAGACCGCGACGGCGAGATCAGTGGGCAGGAGCAGGCTCGTTGGTATGCGGCGGGGCAATGACGGGTTGGTGGAGGTCGACACACGAAGACGGGGAGGCCGCGGCGATGTTTCCCGGTGGCGCTGCGCGGTAGAGGAGGCCTACAGCAGCAGCTCTTAGGCGGCAGCGTCAGATGGTCCACGGCGTCGGTGGCAACGTGGTGACCGCAGCGGTTAGATCCGCGGTGAGATCAGCTGGCAGCAGTAGGGGCGGATGACTCCGGCGATCTTCGCAGCGATTGGATTCGCGGGCAGCGGCTCAGGCAGGGAGAGACCTTGGCGGGGTCAGTCGAGGACCGGCGGCAAGGGCGCAACAGCGGCTCTGACAGGATCACAGGCAGCGGTGGCAGATCTGTGCTCTGATACCAGTGTAGTATCTAAACGAGGTGAGTAGTCACGAGATGTGGTTTGGAACTCCGGGAAGATAGGTTCGCTTCTATTGCGATTCATTACTCCGATGGGTGAAACCCATCCATTATATAGGGTGCTCCATTATATAGGGTGCTTAACCCCCATCTCCCTTCGTCCCTCCCCAGTTGCACCCTTCCCCTTCCCGTAATTACCGGTGATGAAATGTCAACATTCGGTGCCTAACTTGTGGCCCAATTTGATAGGAAATGAAACTAGTATGTATGCCAATACCAAGTGCATTTCATTCATTAAAATTCATTACACAGTACTTGACAAATTACATTCCAAGTGCAATAGACATAGGTATACTGCAAGGTGACTCAACTAACCCAAAATGCAAAAGAACTGCAAGGTGACTCAACTAACCCAAAATGTAAAAGACTCACAATATGCAAATGACACTCACAAATGCCAAATGGCAAATAGTCATGCAGACATACAGCATGCATAATATATATAAACCTGGCTAATTACTTCTCCCCCTTTGGCACCATCAAAAAGGGGGGACAAAATACAAGAAAAGGGACTAAGACTGACACTAAGAGATCGAAAGATGGCTACTGAGGAGGCGGATCGGGATTCCCTTGGTCATCCCCATCAGCAAGAGCATGTCCACCAGGAGGAAAGCAGCATCCAAGGGAGTGTAGAAGGCGGTCCTGATGATGCAGTTAAGGACCAATGGTGAAAAGATGGCGGTGGGTGATGCAGAATGCTGCATGGGTATCTTCATAGCGAGTGGAGAGAGTGGCCATATGTGTGGAAAGGCTATCCAAGGTAGTTGAAACAGTATCCATGAAGGTGTCAAGCTTGTCAAAGGATGTTCCTATCCCACTCTCAAGGTGGGAAAGCTGTCCTCCAAGAGTATCCATACGATTTTCAAGCCCAGAAAGACGCCTATCAAAACTCTCATAATCTGCCCAATATGGTTGTCCAGCACCTTGAGTGAAGGACTCCCCATGATAGAATTGTAGTGGAGGTGGCATATCGAGATCTACATGTAGTGGAGGAGCTGGCATGTCCTGATCTCCATGTAGAGGCAGAGGGAGTTGCTCCTTGGCCTGAACTGGAGGTTGGGCTTGCCCTTGAGCTTCCTGCTGAGGTGGCTCTTCTTCGTGCTCAGATTCTTCTCCTTATACTCTCACATCTCTTTTGAGTTCTCCATCAGGACCCCAATAGTAACTAAAATCTGAGAACATTTTGCATTTGTTATACAGATCACTCGATCGCACTTCAATGAACACTTCATTTGCCAAGTGGATCCCAGCATAAATGAATACGCCAGTCAACTATGATGCATAAGGCAATGATCTTCTCCTTTGTGTACGGCAGGACCCAATTAATGTTGGGAACACGGTGCTATGGATTTAGAGGGGGGGTGAATGAATCTCCCTTTAAAAATTTTATCTCTACTGAAAGATCTACTGCTGATAATGCCAGTCCCAGCGGGAGAGATGCCAGAATATAGTGTGCTTCGGGCACCCCCTCTCATGGCCATATCTTCCTCAAAGCGGCACCGTGCATTTGCCTTTTAAGGAAAGCCAAGGGGAGATCGAACGGCATGGGAGGTTTCTGGGTTTTAAGGGAAACGTGGCTGGGATGTGAGCGTGCCAGTTGATTTCTCGACAATCACCCATGAAACCGAAAGCTGACCGGGGAAAGCACCGCCAGGGCGTAGCAAGTTGACTCGAGCGGTGAGGGACACATGGAGGGAAGGTTGGTTCCATAGGTGCAAGTGCACAGGCGATTGTGGTGAGTCAGGTATAGGACATCTTTCCCCACCGACCACCAACAGTCGGTGTTTATTTACATCGGATTGAATCCAAACACCTTCGTTCTGCTATTGAAGAGAAGTCCGTGTAGGCCTGAGGTCCTATGTGAAGAGCAGGGAGCACTTCGTAGCTGTAGGTTCACACCAGATAGGACAGGGTTGACCGGGGTTAAAGGTGCTGAGGGTTTACGCTAGGTGACATAACAAAAGAGGGCTAAGGGCCTGAACGTGGATGCAAGTGCATACGTTCAATTGGCTGTATAATTTCTGAGAGCTATATGGCTTTACAAGTGGGTCATAGTGGCCGAGGCACAACAGGCACAAGCTGCGGGACAATTTCGACACAATGGTCAGTCCCCGGGTCTATGCGTGACAAAGCGGGTATCTGCATGTTTTACAGAGTGTTCCTCTCATGGTGTGGGCCATCTTTGCTCCGCAAAATGAGGGGCTTGTAGCTGGGTGACTGGCGAGTGCATCGGATTGGTGCCTGGGCGAGGGTCAATCGTGGCTCAGATCGAGCAGTTGGACATGGCCTCATGGGTACTGGGAAGCATGACATCACATGTGTGCATGGTCGCACCCTTCTCATAACGTCTCACGCATAATGGGCATAGAATTGTGTATCATGGCGAAAGAATGTACGAGGGAAGTACAAGCGACATACCCTCGGCGTCCTTAGCCGATGATCAAGTCACCCATACACAATTCTCCTTGCTTTGCCTTGCTGCTCGAAGACCTTGAAGCTTGTTGTGCGCGTCTACCCATATGTCTGTTTTGTTGTGTATATCTCCCCTTGAGCTCCGACGGGACTTTTATAGGCCCTGTTTGTTTGGGGGATAAACCGGTATAAATCGGTATAACTCAATGAAATTTATCCTATTCGATTTGGTTGCTCATACAAGGTATTCCATGGGATAGGCTCTTATCTTAAAGTTTCTGATCAACCTTGTTACCTTTCTCTTCTTCCAATTTCAGTGAGGTGGACATTAGTGTAGCAAATGGTTTGATAGTCTCTAATTGAAATTTCTTCACGATCTCCTTAGTGTACTTCCTCTGGTTTATGAAGATGCCATCGTCTAGTTGCTTTATCTGCAACCCCAAGAAGAAGTTCAACTCGCCCATCAAGCTCATCTCGAACTCTCCCTGCATAAGTTGGGCAAATTCATCATTCATTTTCAGATCAGAGGCTCCAAAAATTATGTCATCTACATAAACTTGAACAATTAAGGCATGTTCATCACAAGTTTTAGTAAACAACGTTTGATCTATGTTACCTCGTTTGAAGCCATTATCTATCAAAAATGAACTTAGATGATCATACCATGCCCGGGAAGCTTGTTTTAACCCATACAGTGCCTTGTCTAGTTTGTAGATGTGGTCTGAAAATTTTTCATCCTCGAAGTCCGGTGGTTGCTCCACGTATACTTCTTCCTTTATGATTTCGTTGAGGAAGGCACTTTTCACATCCATTTGGAAAAGCTTGATGTTCTTGGACAAGCATAAGCAAGAAGAATCCTTACTGCCTCTAATCTAGCCACAGAAGCGAAAGATTCATCAAAGTCAATACCAAATTCTTGGGGGTAGCCCTTGGCTACTAGTCTTACCTTATTCCTCACAACCACCCCATCTTCACTAAGTTTGTTTTGGAAAATCCACTTAGTTCCGATTATGGGATGATTATTAGGCCGAGGCACGAGGAACCACACCCGATTCTTTTGGAATTGGTGTAGTTCTTCTTGCATGGTGATAACCCAAGAATTGTCATTAAGTGCATCCTCTAAAGATTTAGGCTCAATACTAGAAAGTAAGGCTAAGTTGTCATGAATTTCAACTCCCCTATATGAAGCCCGCGTTCGCACTCCATCATCCACACCGCCGATTAGATTCTCCAGCGGATGGTCCTTATGCATAGTCCATTGGTGTGGAAGAGTTAGATGTACTTTCTCCTCTTGCTGCTCTTACTCTTTTTCTTTTTCATTATCTTCTGCCTCACCGTCTTTGCCCGATTCTCCTTTCTCAACGTCACCCTCACCTATAACCAGAAAATGATCATCATCATTTGACTTTATCAAAGTGTTTTCATCAACTACAACATGTGGACTCTCCTCGATAACAAGAGTTCTAGAATTATAAACACGATAAGCTCTAGATGTTAAAGAATACCTGAGAAAAATCCCTTTATCTATGCCACTCTGATATTTTAAATTACTTTCACCTTATTTTAATTAATCGTTGTCAAAAATTAACATTACGTGCTGCGAATTCTAATTTCTAATGCAATCCCTCAACAAACCCCACTAACCCTTCGAGGGCCTCATCAGCCTCCTGGGTGGCGTCCTTAGTTCTTGGTTGCGGTAGTCTAATAATTGTATCGGGTTATCGGTACCCTGAGCTCTGGGTCGTTACAGTTGGTATCAGAGTGGAGTTGGGGAATTGTATCAGGAGTTGAAATCCACATTGGTCCAGAGCAAGTCCCTTTGAGTCGTCTATTGCTGGCTTAGGGAGTTTCTTGCTAGTGCTGACGTGTTTTTTGTTGTCGTGTTTTCCTAGATTCAAGATGCCGCCTCGTAGGCGAAGAGCCCCAGTTCCTCGGAATGGGGCTAGTGTTTCACCTGCTCCTGTTGTACCGGTTCCTGCCCAGGCTGGAGCTATTCCTATTCCGCCTGCGGAGTTGCCCGGTGGTCATGGACGAGCGCTGAAAGAATTTCTGCTATTCCATCCACCAACATTCAAGAGTCAATCTGATCCCGAGGCAGCGAGGGAGTGGTTGGATGCCACTAAATGCATCTTCCAATGCATGGAATGCGTCGAGGATGAAAGGGTTATGTTGGCTTCTTATCAGCTTCAAGGTACTGCACGCACGTGGTGGACTTCAAAGTGGGAGGTTGCCTTCCGTTCCTGTCCGCTTCGACAGATCACATGGGCTGAGTTCATTGTCACATTCGAACGTGTCTATACTCCAGCCTGCCTGAAGTTAGCTAAGATGTATCCATTTCTGGAGCTGACGCAGGGCGAGATGTCAGTGTTGTAATATCGAGATAAGTTCATTGAGTTGGGCCGGTACGCACCCCACATCTTTGTCGATGAGACTATGAGGACTCAGCAGTTTCTGCATAGATTGAAAGAATTGAGCCTGCCGCTGTTCGCTACCCGTGTGGCTGAGTTGGATTCTGGATATCAAGCCACCGTCGTGCTAGAGTTAGAGTTGGTGAGGACTCGAGGACTTCCTCAGACTGGGATGGTTCCGTCGGCTGTGCGGCATCAGCCGCCCCACTAGTCATCTGTTTTAGGAGCTTCTCCCTCTTTCTCTCCTACCGATAGTGCTTCCTTCTCGCAATCTCAAGCAGAGGTTTCCGATTCAAGAAGAAGAAGAGGAGGTTTGATCAGTCGACATTTTCTGATCCGAGTCAGCAGTTTGTTCCCTCTGTTCGACCGCGCCCCAGATGGCAATTCAACAAGTAACACACAAGAGATTTCAGAAGTGGGCTCATCGATGCATGCAAGAAAATTCTCAGAAATAAAAGAGTGAGAAGCACCAGAGTCAAATAGAATACGAGCTACATGACCGAAAATCATATTCGTACCTTCTACGAGGTTGGATGCCACGACTTCTGCCCGCGTGATGTGAGAAACTTTGCCTTCCTGCTTCTTACTAGATGCTGTAGAAGACTGGAAGGAAGACGCTGTTGAAGCTTGGGGAAAGAACTGCTGAGATGGTGGTGGTGGAAGGAGAGGTCTGAACTGCGACTACTGTGGTTGAGTGAACTGTGAGAACTATACCGACTTTGGCATTTGCAGACAGTCTCAAACAACATGACTCGGCTGGTCACAGCGATAGCAAACCACTGGCAAGGAACAAGGCTTGCCTGGGTGACTACCACCACATCGCGTACACTGCCTCGGAGGTCCCATCATTGGTCTCTATTGCTGCTGAGAAGGGGCTGACTACTACACAATGCCTGAAGATACATGCTGCTCGAATCTCTTCTTCGACTTCTTAAATTTCTTGAACTTGGACATGAAGGAAGAAGTACCACTCACAGCAGGTACTGTAGGAGGAACTCCCAGCACAGAAGGCTGATAACTCGACTGAAGTTGAACCGTCAGCTGAACTGATGCCACTTGAGAAAAACCTTGAGGTCTCGCCATATCCAGCTCTAACGCTGCGACTGCCTGATAAGCTACATTCATCTCAGCCACCCGAGTTGCAATTAAATGTTGCCTCAAGTCTGGTCTCAAGCCACGAAGAAAATGCTCAGTCTTCAGGGCTTCATCTGCTAGAACATGGGGCGCATATCGGCCCAATTCCATGAACCTATTTCGATATTCTAGCACAGACATCTCACATTGCACCAACTCCATAAACTGATGCATCTTGTTCATCAGGAGATAGGCAGGGCTGAAAGTACGCTCGAAGGTCACAACAAACTCTGCCCAAGTGATATGTCGAAGCAGACGGGAACGGAAAGCGACTTCCCATTCTATAGTCCACCACGTAAGTGCTGCACCCTGAAGTTGAAAAGAAGCAAGCATCACTTTCTCATCCCCTGCGCACTCCATAGATCGAAATATGCGCTCAGACGGGGATAGGGCCGTTAAAGGCAACAAACCTTTAACTCAAAACAAGGGACTATAATGCACTAGGGTAGGCGCGTTAAAGCCACCCGAACATGAAAATCCAGAGGAAAACTGGACAGGATAAGTCCGTGCACATTTGATTAAATGCTTTATCAAGTCTGTACACTTCTCATACTTATCTGACCGTCTAAGTGTTTGACATATTGACAAGGACTTTAGTTAAAAGGCTCCAGAGAACCAAGAGAGATATGTTCGTGAATTTTAAGGAGAGCACGTGATTCGAGGTAGAAAGTAAATGGATACTCGTGTCACGTGGAAAGCTATCAAGCTCAGATGCTGCCATGTGGCCGGTGCAGATCAGATCTGGACGAAATATTGAGCGGGAAACGTGGTTTCCACGTGCTCGTCATCTGCTGCCTATTAGTAGACGGAGACTCGCAGAGAGAAAGTGTGATCGTGAAAAAGAGAGAGAGAGTGATCGTCATAGAGATAGAACAGGAACAATCTCTAGCCAAAAAGAAATACGATCCAACAGAGTTAGCACCAGTAACATCTGAGAGAGCTGAGAGAGCTTTGAGAGAAGAGCATTTGTGGTTTATTGTTTCCAATCTCTTGGTTCAGAACCAGAGCCGATCTACTCTTTGTGAGAGCTACATTTTATGTTTTGATCTTCTATTTTGTTTCATTTGTTTTGAAACCTCATTCTACAAGCTGTGCGTCATCGGTGGTTAAGCTGTAATCCTCAGCGGCAGAGGAGGATTCCTCT
The DNA here is from genome assembly GCA_024336825.1 of Amorphophallus titanum. Taxonomy (NCBI): domain Eukaryota; kingdom Viridiplantae; phylum Streptophyta; class Magnoliopsida; order Alismatales; family Araceae; genus Amorphophallus; species Amorphophallus titanum. Next base: position 1,595,850 of record JANBPO010006362.1, read on the forward strand.
GGTAGCTTAAGCTGTAAAGCTCAGCGTGTGTTGGGAAGGTTTTCCCAAAGCTGTGGATCAGCAGGATAGAAGCTGTGAATCAACAGTGAAGCCACACTTGATTTAAGTGTGTGGTGGACGTAGATCTCTGCAGGAGATCGAACCACCTAAAATCCCTGTCTCTCGTGCGATTGGCTTATGTTTGAGTGCATTTCATACGTCACTCACGATAGATGGATGTTTAGGATCGATTGAGAACCGATCTACGTGAGTTGTTCTATCCTGTTTGTCTGTCCATTAGAAATTCCTGACTGTCCTACAGTAGCTTGTTTTAATTTCGCACTAGTCTAGCTGCTGTAGATTTTAATCTGGGGATTGATCTATTCATCCCCCTCTAGATCTACATCACGTGGTATCAGAGCCTAACTCTTCTGCAGGGACTAACATCTTGAAGAGATAGACATAATGAATGCTAGAGGGATGACAGTTGAAGGACACTCTACAACCAAGCCTCTGTACTTCGATGGCTCAAACTATGCATACTGGAAGAATTGTATGCAAGTGTTTTTGAGGGCAAAAGATTATGAGATTTGGAGAGTTGTCAGCAAGGGACCATTTGAGCATGCTAAAAAGCAGTAAAAGAAGAGACAGGGAGCAGGAGTAGGGAACAGTCTAAGAAGAGGGGAAGAAATCGTACCAAACGAATGGCTGCCGAACTAACCTCAGCACCCCAAACTACTCCAGGCAGAAACCGGAAGGTGACTCTTAGCTGATGAAGTAAGGAGTTACTGATCTGTCGACACCGCAAGGGACCTACAAGGCAGGCAAAGAAACCTAGGAAAAACCTAGACAGACGAAGATACCGATGAAACGACTAGAACGTCATGCACACTATCCCATACATGACTAGAACGTCATGCATATGAGTAGACACTAACCTCGAGTGTAGCCACGAGAGGGCTAACCCAGAAGGTCGTGACACACAAGAACCGCGAAGAGAACCACGAAGAGAACCGCGAAGAGTCACGTGCCACGTGACTAGTCTTATGCTGTGCCTACTAGTGCCTTGTCCGCGTACCCTACCGCAAGGACTAGGCCGAGACCAAGACACTATCAGAACCAAAACCAAAGTACCATCGCGAGTGACTAGACAGGGGTACGACCGTCGGTGTCAGTCCAAAGCCCCTGACCACGTGTGCACACACTAGCTCTTGCTTAAGCCAGGACTCTAGCTAGTATTCCCCCTCCGCTGGATGCTGTGGCTGGACTGGAGGCCCATGGAACTAGCTTAAGAACCCTATATCAGGAAGGTGCCGCGTTACAAGAGCCGTCACATCGTACCGTGACATAAGGCTACGACTAGTGAAGGCTCATAAAACCTGGACTCCAAAGTACGAGTGCTGAAGTACAGACAGGCTAATCATGCACTGTAACACGTACTACAAAGCACCAATGGTAGTATAGGAAACTGCTAACAGACTCAGGACAAGGCAACTAGACCTGAAATTACAACGATCCCTGAGTCTCACGACTCTTAAGTCAAGATCATCGTACACAACGGGACAAGCTGCTAATCGATCTAATCCTAAGCCCGAGAAAATGACGCTATCATAGGAAACGACACGCGAAGACCTGAGGGAACACCGAGGAACCTCAGTACATCTGGACATGCAGAATGAGGTAAGACAATACCTCGAGGCATCCAGAACCATGTCTCAAACTGGACATAACCCTCGAGACACACAAGGTTACCTATCAACCACTGGGTGACCCCGAGTTGACCAGAACTAGACAATGATGACTCAACAGTAGGAAAGAGAATCCTACCACAAGCAAGAAGACTCCTGGCCACCTTATAACGTAGTCTTAGCCCTCACTCGTCGCAATTTAACCTGTCGTACAATTAAGTTGCGTGTGACTCACCAACCTACTTTGCATTCAAGTCACATGCAGAGTGGCGTATACATAGGCCCGCTTCTTGGAAGAGGAGTAACTGCTGCACAGTGTGTGCGTTGGTTGGAGTACACTCGGTTGTGATTGATTTATGTGGGTGGATGGGATCTACAATTTTTCGCCAAGAAAAATATTTGCTGTTCACTGGGTGTGTCCCAACTTGCGTACATCAGACTGTAATTGGTCCACTTGATTTCGATCTCAACGCTGATCCGTTCATCTCGCGGAGACCTACAACAGTCGGATATAAGTCGACCTACAACACACCCAACATGCCTCTCCAGATTCAGTATCTATTGACTCGTTTAGATCCAATTGAAGATCATCTACTTCATATTTTTTTACATTTCATTTCAACTGCACATACATTGTACTCCTCCTTTCATATGTATCTGTTGGGACGTCTTAATCAACTTTACTCTCTTCTTTGTGAAAACTGCGTTCCAACTGAACAGGTGCACCAGTCATCCACCGACGCGGCGTCCTCCCTCCTGGTCACCGCGCTCAACGAGGGCCGGGACGTGATCATGGACGGCACCCTCTCCTGGGAGCCCTTCGTCGTGCAGACCATCGCCATGGCGCGGGCCGTCCACCGCCACCGCTACCGCATGGGCGTCGGCTACAAGGTCATGGAGGACGGCACCGTCGTCGAGGACTACTGGGAGCGAGTGTCCGAGGACGAGGACTCTGGCAGCAATGACCGAACCAGGAAGCCCTACAGGATAGAGCTCGTCGGGGTTGTGTGCGACGCATACCTCGCTGTGGTGAGGGGAATCCGGCGGGCCATAATCATGGGAAGAGCAGTCAGAGTGAAATCACAGCTGAAGTCCCACCAGAGGTTCGCAAGCCTGTTCCCCAAGTACTGTCACCTCGTCGACAACGCCAGGCTTTATTCCACGAACGGCATGGGATCCCCACCAAAGGTCTGCAAACTGATCTCTCTCTCTCTCTCGTTCATTCTTTCTAAAATATTTTTTTTGTTATTAATCGATTGCTATTTTCATTTCCATCATTTGATCATGGGATTTAATGACTAACATGAGGTCAATCTAGAACCTAAAGTCGGTAGTCTTTTATTAGAGTAGTTCAGTATTGAAAACATAATAAAATATAATACACTTATTATAGTGGTGTCATCTTCGGTTAACATCTTAAGATTTTGAATTGGATGATCCTAGGCTTGCTCGGGAACACCAGCCTGTCGAAGACCGACCGTCGGGGCGGCGCTTCCTCCCGCACAGGGGACTGGCGTCGTTCCTCCAATCGGTTCCTTGATTCTGTGCTAGGGGCAGGTTGGATTTCTTCTTCCTCTCGAAAGGTGGAGGCCACCGCCCCCAGCAGTCGCTGACGACCCATAGGGGTGCTACCCTGGCCTCTGAGGTAGTTTCTCATGGCCTGCTCGATCCCTTCCCACTCCTGGTCGGGGAGAGCGGCCGGTGGCTATGTGTCAGTGGCGACAGCATGATGAGTGTAACTTGCAAATGCCGGGTGGTCAGCATGGTGACGGCGCCTGCAACGTTGGCGATGAGCATTTTTGGGCAGCGCTGTCGCAACAGCTGCCGTTTGGTGGGTCATGGCCGTCACCTTGACCCTTTCATCTCTTTGCCCCCTTCTGTGGCGGGCGCAGCTAGGCCCCGCCTGGGTAGGTGCCGTGGGTTGGGCTTCCTTGGGAACCTAAACTTGTTTCAGCTTTGCCGACTTGTGAGCCGACGTGTCTCTTGGCGCTATGGCCGGAATGGCTGGCGCCATCTTTTCTTTCATCTTCTCCAGTCCTTGGAAGGAGTTGCAGACTGGAATAGTTAGCACGATACGGTCCGAGATTACTTCGGACCTCTGCCCATTCAGATGGACTCGGATGGTTCAGACAGTTATGGACTTGCCGGAGCTAGAGATTCGGCGCCCCGTAACAGCGCTAGCAGTGTTCCTTCGGAGCCTCCTTTGATGGGATGCCGACCCTTGGTGCGATGGGCCGGCAGTCTGGTGCACATGGTGCACGTTGCAGCCCAGCGTCCTTGGCGGGACGCCGCTGTTGTTCCTAGCCACAGCTCGGTTGGCAGCAGCTTTAGTGACTCCCTGAATAGGAGTGTTGGACTCAGGTTCATCGGACGCCTCCACGTCCAGGATGTTAACGAAGGCAACCCCCAAGAAGTTGGGGAAGCCCACGACCGGGGGAAGCTCCCGAAGCAAAGTGGGACGGCGAGATAGCCTTCCCGTATATGGCTTTCCATGACTTGAGGGCCAAAGGAGACCGTCGTTCTCGAAGTTAAAATGTGACTTTCCCTGCATTTGCAAAAATGAAACAATCAACATTACAAGAAGGGGGGGCGCAGGGCCCCTAATTTCGGCAAAGAGATGAAGGGTAGATCAGTCCCACCGGACGTGCCAGACTTGTGGACGCACTAAAAGATTTCCTTTAGATATTGTTCGTTTCCGGGGATAGAAAAGGGTAATCACCCGACATGGTCGGGGACTGATCAGAAACAAAGCCCGGGGATACTGGAGGAGAAGGATCAGAAGAAGTCCCGAGATCGGGATGAAGAAAGGGCATAGGCGGAGGCCTAGAACAACGAGAATGAAAATCTGGAGGTCCCGGATGAGAAGAAGAAAAGTGGGGATTCACAGACCCAAAAGGAGAGGAGAAGATCATGGATGTGGGATTGGAATAAGGAAGGTACACCACCCAAGGGTGGGAGCTGAGCAGGAAGAAAGATGAATAAAAGGAAGAAGCGGAAGGTGAAGTGGACCCCTGACTGTACAGTTGACAGCCCTTGAACTAGCGTCGCCGTCTCTTCTTGGTGGAAACTTGCTTGTACTGGACCCGCATGGCACAGACTTGGACTAGACCTTCGACCTTCTTATTTTGTAACATCTTCTTAAATAACGGGCCTATCTAGCAGACGGCCTGGCCCAATTATGAACATGCTGCTTCGTCAGGGCAGTTGTCCCTAGACACGCCGTGCTAACCATAGACGGACATTCTTGAACAGATAACTCTTCGAATAAATGAATATCAGAAAATCATGAAAATTTGTCACTTGGGACTAGCAGTATGAGATTCGGCATCTTCACTCGACAATCAGGCATGAAGCATAACTCCCTTGCCAGAAGAGCAAGACGAAACTGAGGGAGAATAATGCGCGGCGTTGACGTGGCCGACTCACCAATGAACCAAGGGAGGTTGCACAGGATGTGCAGAACACCCTTGGAAAATGCAAAAAATATGGTGAACTGCCCCTTGAACATAGAATCCAACAAACTCTTGGCAACCGTATGGGTTAGCATAATTTGGGTAGAGAACCCTTCTTGGCTAGTGAATTGAACAGTAATCGAGCGCGACGTGATAACAGCATCGATAGTGAATCCTCCGGCGAGCAAAGAGATTGTCACTGGCCTCGCTTTTGAAGAAACTGGCACTAGTACAAGGGAACTCTTCTTAGCAACCATCTTTGGAAGGGCAACCTCATCCCCAAAATAGCCAGAGACTAGGGCGCGAATAGGCATGCGGCAAATGAAATCTCGAATCTTGCAATATAGAACCGCCACTGAACTGTCCTGACTTGGCTTGTCATCTCCTTGGGGACTAGACCAGAGGGGCACCAAAGGCAGTGCACACCCACTCTGTGGGGTGGAAGTAGGTGGAGAAAGGGGTGGAGAAGGCTTGGAAGGCATGGGTGAAGGTTTAGAGAATGTGAAAGCCTATTTTGATAAACACGCGCATGCTCAGCGGCGGCCAACCGTTTCTCATCTAGGAGTTCCAGCTGAGCAAGGAGAGATTCACGGCGATCATCAATAGAGAACTCCTTGTCCAGTTGTACTCGAAGAGATGGAATAAGAATCTCATGAGGGACTACCGCCTCCATTCCATGAGTAAGGGCGAAAGGAGTTTGCCCAGTAGGGGTACGAATGGAAGTGCGATAAGCCCAAAGAGCTTCTACTAGCTTCTCTGGACAGTCTGCAAATTTAGTAGCCTCACACGTCTTTTTGATAATTTTAATCAAAGTTTTGTTTGTTGCCTCTACTTGCCCATTTCCTTGTGGATAATAAGGAGAAGAATGATGCAATGTAATGTTATACCCTTTGCAGAGGTCTTGAAGTTATTGAGAGATGAATTGTGGTCCATTGTCGGTGACGATGGTACTCGGAATGCCAAATCTTGCAATGATGTTCTTCATTATGAATTTGCAGATGGTTGACGCTTTTATCTCCACGTATGCTTCCGCTTCCGTCCACTTGGTGAAGTACTCCGTGGCCGTGAGTATGACTGATTTTGACTTCGTGAGGAGGTTTGTATCACCAAGAGGTCCAATAATATCAAATGCCCACATGGAGAAAGGCCACGAGGAAGAGATAGGATGGAGTGAAGAAGCAGGAGAATAGATTTTGTCGGCGTGTAGTTGGCACTTAATACACCGTCGAACATAGATAGAGCAGTCCTCTTCTAGAGTGGGCCAATAGAAGCATAATCTAAGAATTTTCTTAGCTAGCATCTGGCTATTGACATGACCCCTACATACTCCTGAATGCGCCTCTTCCACAACCTTCCAGGATTTGTCATCATTAAGGCATCTGAGCAAGATTCCAGTAAGACTTCTTCTATAGAGTAGCCCTCCAACCAGAGTGTATCGTTGGGCAACTCTTCTAATTGCTTTCTTTTCCTCGGCCGTGGCTTCTTCAGGATAAGATTGATCTTGATAATACTTGACAATTTCATAATACCACGGCTTTTCTTCGTCAGCTAATTCTTCCTCGAGATCTAGTAGCATGATCTCCTTATTTTCAATGATTCCTCATTCTTTAACCTTCCTAAGTGCCTCCTCCTTAATCCTAAGGAATGCTGGATCCTTGATGGTAGGAGTTTGACATCTATGAACGATGATAGAGTGGAAGTCTCTTTCAGGAAGGAAGACCAAAGAGGAAGCAAGAGAGGCGAGAGCATCAGACCACAAAGGTGGAGTTAAAGCATCTCACTGCTGCCAGGTTTCTCTGGAATTCTAAAGCCGACTGCATAACCTCCGTTTCACCAACTCCCAAAATTATTGGTAGAAAGCCATAGAGAAACCACCGGGCCCAAGTGATTTGTTAGGATCCATGCTGAATACAACATTTTTAATCTCCTCCTCAGTGAATGGCCTGATAAGATCAAGCGCTGCAGAGTGAGAAATCTTATTGAAACTATCACTGCAAATATATGGCCTCCACTCTTCTTCTTCTTTGAATAACTCCTCATAATGTTTGAGGAAAGGTTGTTGAATGTCTGTCTCACTATGAAGGACATCATTTCCAACTTTTAGCATGTCTATGCGTAAAGAGTTCCTCTTAATACTCGCTAGTGCATCGAAATACGCTGTATTTTTGTCCCCTTCTTTGAGCTATTTCTCCTTAGCTCTTTGTTTCCATTTAATTTCCCCTCTAAATGACCACTCTTCATAGTCCCTTCTCAGGACTACCCATTGTTTTCTTTCTTCTTCAGATGACAGCCCTTGGTCATTCTTGATATCAAAAGTCTCAATATGATGCAAGAACCTTTGCCTACTTGAAGATGCTTCGCCAAAGGATCCCTTGCTTCACACTAGCATTTCTTGATTAACCCATCTCAGCTTATTGTTTACGGTGAGGCAAGCAAATGGGGTATTGGGAGCTTCAACCCACCATGCCGTCACAGAATCCTTAAATTCTTCATGTCTCTGCCAAACCCTTTCATATCTGAACAGCCTAGATTGTTTCTTGTCATTTGTTGTATTGCTTATGAGAGGGTCAGACAGCACTCTACAAAGCCTGTGACCTCAGCTTTACTAAATTTCTGATACCATTCTGCGTTGATAAAGATTCAATCAAGTTTTGACTGAGTTCTTGTCTCCCCTTCCCCTATACATGTGAAAAAGATTGAGCTGATCTGCATTTCCGTCATCATAGTCTCCTATATCCAGATTTCAAATAGCTCCATTTCATCTGTCCACCTGTGTTGGTCGGCCCTTTCCCGCAGTTGCCAGACAGCATTAAAATCTCCAGCCACACACCAAGCTTCAGACTGTCCTCTGCACAATGCATTTAATTCTGAAAAGAAATCCCTTTTCACTAGTGAAGATCCAGGTAAACCCACTATTTCTGAGCCTAAATTTAACTGTTGTGGAGAACTGATGAATGACTTCCTCCCGGCTTTCCAAGACCATTGAATTCCATAAAACCAGCATGCCTCCTCTGTCCATCAGCAGGTTTGTAAGCCCATCCTTGCAGTCTGGAACCATCTATGTTTTTGACAAACCAGCTGTACATCGCCTCCATTTTAGTTTCTTGGATGCTCAGCACATCAACCCTATGTCTTTGAATTAAAGACATCACTTCCCTAAGCTTCCTCTCTCCCTTTAATCCCCCAACATTCCCTGTTAGGATCTTCATAAGCACACTACTTTCTTCCTCTTCCCCTCACTGCTTTTCGATCTTAGGCCATCAAACACTGCATTCTTTTGCAAGAAATACACCTCCCTTTTGCCAATCTTTAAACCTCCTCCGAGGCCTTTCCTTTTAGCACTCAGTTGCAGGTTGATATCTCTTTTGATTTTCTTCAAAGCTTTTCTCCTGCATTCCTCCTTCCTTTCAAAGGATTCCCACTAGGACCCCAATTTGCTTGATGCAGTGATCTGACCCAAGCAGGTCAGTGGTGTTACAGTCACCAAGCAGGTCAGTGGTGTTACAGTCACCTCTAGTCCCTGTTGAATGGACCATGTATCCGTGTCGCCCCAGAGGGTGACAACCTTGGATTGATCCGCCAATTGTGAATTGCTATAGGTGTGCCACCTCTGCAAGAGATCTGCATTTGCAATGAAAAGCCCCTGCTCCTCCGCCCCCGAATCCTGCTGCCACAGCACAGCTGCAGAAGAAATTGGCCTACCAGCCAGAGGATATGCATGTTCGCCTCCTTGATCCACAGAGCATCCGATGCCGTAGCCTTCTCCGTCGCTTGGAGAAGTCAAGGGAGCCGGGGCTGGGATCATAGAAGCTCCAAGCCAGCAGTCCTCACTCCCCAGCGACCCAACTATCCACAGCACAGGCAAGAAGGCAGTCGGCTCACTCAAGGGAGCAGGCAGTTGCAGCCCACCACCATCTGCTGAGGGCCCTATTCCACAGCCAGAGCTTTCGCCGTTGCCGGGAAACAGCGGCTTGAGCTTTCTGCCGCCGCCAGAGCTTTCCAGCTGCTGTGTCACGGGGGCGTTGAAGCCCTGCCCCGCACTGCTAATCGGGCGCTTCGACGGGTAGGGAAGGCGATCCACCACTTCGATGGGTCTACCCAACAACTTACCCAGTAACAAACCCGGGCTGGCCTGGTAAACCAGATCCGAACACCCGTTTGACTTACCTGCTTCATCCAAGTGACTGTCAGATCGGGCCGGGTATCGCAAGACCCGGCACTGTTCTTCTTCTTTACCCGTTCCCGCCATTTCTTCCACCTTTTGAAATCCTGGGACCCCCATCCGAAGAAAATCCTCGGATATCTGCAGCCCATCCCTCTTGATAAGAGAGCCTGGCAGGTCCTCTTCCCCAGGCGACCCACCTGCACCTATCTGCCCCCTAGAAGAAGATGGTTGCTTCCGAAGAACACCTGCAGACGCCTGTTCCCGAAGCGTCCGAGTGAGGGGGCGACTCAGTCTGCCCTCAAACCGTCTCCGAGTGACCAACTTGTTCCCTTCGAAGGGCGGCTTCTCTGGCTACGGCATCTCTGCTTCAAAAGGATCTTGGCGGCAAAGGTTCCGATAGCTTGAGACCACCTCTGCCCAAGTCCAATCCATAGCCTCCTTCTACACCTTCCTACTTGCCTCCCCCAACTCCACGACGATGGTTATCCAGAACTTCTTCCCTCCCACCCTCATGAGCACACCCTTTGGAATCTACAGCGTGTCCACCTCTACCAAAAGTCTTGCGAACTGTAGGTTGTCCCCATTGAGAGTCTCCCTGTCGACCCTCTTCAGAAGCCCAAAAGGTGACACTATCCTGTGAAATGTCTCCAAGTTCCATAGGTGAAGGGGTATCCCTGACAGTCTACACCAAAGAAGCTTCCCCTGTAGCACTCCTCGAGTAGCAGTCTCCATCACCCATGGCCTCCGTATCAAGCAATAGCCATTCCTGTGAATCACTCCTCTCTGGAGGCAAAATTCCTTCCACTCTGGTCTAGGGAACCAGACGAGTAAGTATTCGTTCTTCAGCTGTCTAATCGACCAAGAGCTGAGTTTCCAGGTAAGCTTCAAAAAATCTTCCACAGCTCTCTTCTTGTCTTGAGTTTCTCCTTGGACGAAGACCACCCGATAGGCTTCTGATCTTTTCCTACCTTCCACCACCAGGGGGTACTACGGGATGTCTATGATGGTTTGTTTCCCTTTCCCCCCTAAGGACTCCTCCTGGTATCCCTCTCTCTTCATTGTAATTTCTTGTTGATTGGAATGATGTCTGATCTCCATTCCCTTGTGGGAATAGATGAGGATATTCCTGGCGCATCTTGTCCTCCGACTCCTAAGTTGCTTCCTTGGAATGAGAATTCCTCCATAAGACTTTCACCAACCGGAGGGTTTTATTTCTCAATACCTGTTCCTTCTAATCTATGATCTCGCTGGGCCGCTCCACATAAGACAGATCTGCTCGATCTTCTAAGGGCTCATATTCTATCACATGCGAGGCATCTCGGACATATTCCCTGAGCATGGAGACATGAAAGACTGGATGCACATGTGCGAGAGTAGGTAGAAGTGCAAGTCGATAAGACACCTCATCGACTCTTTTGAAAATCTCAAAAGGCCTGATATATCTGGGACTCAGCTTGCCCTTCTTTTCAAATCGCATGACTCCCTTAATAGGAGACACCTTTAGGAACACATGGTCCCCTTCTGCAAACATCAACTCCCTCCGCCGCTAGTCTGCATAACTTTTCTGATGGCTCGGGGCTGTGAGGAGTCGCTACCAGATCATAGATATCTTCTCTGAGCAGTCCTGTTTCAATTGTGGCCCGAATAGTTGCTTCTCACTAGCTTCATACCAGCACACCAGTGACCTACATGGCCACCCATAGAGTGCCTCATAAGGTGCCATTCTGATGGTGGAATTGTAACTATTGTTGTATGCAAATTCTATTAGGGGTAAATGATCATCCAAGTTCCCCCTCCATTCAATGTTGCATGCCCTCAGCATACCCTCTAGAGTTTGGATGGTACACTTGGATTGCCCATCAGTCTGAGGATGAAAAGCTGAGCTGAGCTGTAATTCTATCCCCATAGCCTACTGTAAACTCTTCCATAACCTTGCTCTGAATCAAGGGTCCCGATCAGAGATGATAGATAAGGGTGCACCATGCAACCGAATGATCTCAGCGATGAATAGTTTCACTAAGGATTTAATTGGAGTCTGCTTGTTGATGGGCAGGAAGTGTGCAGTCTTTGTGAACCTATCCACAATTACCCATATTGTGTCATGCTTTCTTCTAGTCATGGGTAGACCAGTCAAAAAGTCCATGGTGATTTGCTCCCATTTCCATTGGGCCATCTCAATGGTCTTGAGATTACCACCAGGTCCTTGATGCTCAATTTGTACCTTCTGACATGTGAGACATTTCGACACGAACTCCGCAATGTCTCGCTTCATTTCTGGCCACCAATACATCCTCTTCATATCTTGGAACATCTTGGTGCTTCTGGGATGGATGGAGAACTTTGACCCTGAGCCTCCCGCATCACCTAGTGGGCCGACACACGCGTGCCGTAGAAGCTACGACTAGTGGGTGGGTCACTGGAAGCACAGACCCTCAAGATATGGAAACCGACTCCGAAGGTGAATGAGCACAAGGGTCGCTCCTCGTACATCACCGACTCATGGTGATGTAAGCCAGAACGTCACTTCCCGGGACCCCTCACGGCGTCCCACACCTGGTCTCCACCAGATGCCCAGCATCAGTCAGACCAATGGATAACACGTGAATCGAGGTCTGCTCGCCCGGGACTCAAATCGGCACGAAAAACCACCGGCTAGATCTCAGACGATGAACGGTCCTTCATTGGCCACTCACAGATGCACGTTTGACTCCCAGTCATGCGGGGGAGAAGGAACAGTCCCACTAGGCCGTTTGCCAATCCCGAAGGGTCACAGACCATAACGCGCCTGCCCAGGTGCGTTATGATGCATAACGGACCAACAGCGGTGCATTATGCCCCAAATCGCAGAAAACAGCATAACGCACTCCTCGAGGGGCGTTATGCACACAACGGACCACTCCTGGTGCGTTATGTCTCGCGGTGAAACAGACCATAATGCGCTCCTCAAGGTGCATGATGGCACCCTTAACAGACCCTCTCAGGTGCGTTAAGCGGTGGGTGAGGGCGTTACGCATAACGTGCCTCCCCTGGGACGCCATGGAGTTTATAACGGTCCTCCCTAGGACCGTTATATGACCAGGGCCCCAACGGTCACAAGGCAATAGTCGAATCCAACGGTCACAAACCATGACACGCCTGAACAGGGGCGTCATGATGGGCATGGCGGTCTATCGCGAGACCGCTATGCCCACGCAGATGGATTGCAAAACCTACGAAGCATAACACACCCCACTAGGTGCGCCATGCTCATAGCGGTCTCTGGTAGGACCGCTATGACGGTCCGATGGCGAAACGGTGAGTTTAACCCAAAAATTCCAACCACGCCCCCATACCTCCACCAGAGAGGGGAAAATCAAGGGGGAAGCTCCCCGAAGGTCCTAGGCATGCATCTACGGCCTCGGATCAGCCAAAAATGCGACGAAATACTAGATCAGGCGACCACTCCCCAAATCATGAAATTGCCCTAACCCGCTCAAAAATACCCCTCTCGGCCTCACAACGGCCTATAAACCACAAAAATGAAATGCACGGAGCTAGGGAACGTCACCCTACCTCAATGGAGTGAATGCTCCGTCGAATCGACGCCGAAATCGTGATTGAAGCTTTTAGAAACCCTCCACGACAGATTTTGTGGTGGGTTGACCTTGGACTCCTCAAGGTTTTGATGGTATTTGGCTGTTGGTCGACAGGTTGATAAAAATAGATAGGCTTTTGCCGATAAAGATTACTTGGAGTGTGCCGAGATTAGCCGAGCTATATGTTGAAAAGATCATGCCACTGCATGGTGTTCCAGTTTCACTTGTGTCAGATCGTGACCCACGTTTCACCTCCGACTTCTAGCACAGTTTCCAGAAAGCCTTGGGCACTGAGTTAGCTTTCTCTTCGGCATATCACCCTCAGTCAAACGGTCACTGAGAGAGAACTATTCAGACTTTGGAGGACATGCTGAGATCATGTTGCCTAGATTGGCAGGGTTCGTGGAGTCAACATTTGTCGCTTGTGAAATTTGCTTATAATAATAGTTTTCAATCTAGCATCGGCATGGCACCTTCTGAAGCACTTGATGGTCATCCTTGTCGTACTCCATTGAACTGGTTTGACGCAGGTGACAGACTCTTGATAGGACCTAATATGGTGCAACAATGTGTTGACGTGGTTCGTCTGATTAGGCAGAAAATATTGACAGCTCAGAGTTGACAAAAGAGCTATGCAGATCATCACAGATGACCATTACAGTTTGAGTCTGGGGATATGGTGTTTGTAAAAATATCTCCGATGAAAGGTGTTTCAAGGTTTGGGAAATGTAGGAAACTCAGTCCGCGGTATATTGGTTTGTTTCCTATTTTGGAGTGTGTGGGCTAGGTGGCATATTGGCTTCAGCTACCCATGGCAATACAAGCTATTCACGATGTATTCCACGTATCTCAGTTAAGGAAATATGTCTCTGATCCGTCTCATGTTCTCAAGGATTCTATTTGGCCAGAAGTGACTGCTGATTTATCTGCACCAGAGTATCCAGTCAGAATTAAAGACCACCGTGAGCAACGGTTGAGAAATAAAGTTATTCCTCTAGTTAAGGTTGTCTGGCAGCGTCACTCGGGTCATGAAGCTACCTGGGAATGCGAGGACGAAATGAGACAACTTTTTCCTTTCTTATTCGCGTGGGGTATGATTGCCTTTTCAGTTTCCTCCTTGATATTTCTTTAAATTTTGAGGTCAAAATTTTTATTAGGGGGGAGGGACTGTAAGGCCCGTGCCTTATCGGATCTAAAGTGGTTCGGGTCTAGGATTTATTCGGTGAGATCGACCTATTTTGTGGATTTTTAGGCTATTTTTAGGCATTTATTTGATTAATTTGTTAAATGAGGGTTTGCCGGAATTGATCAAGGAGTGTATCGAGCAGGGACGAGTCTCCTCCATTGGTGGGAGGGTTGGGTCGTGATTGCTGTCCCAAAGGAGACTCACCGGGGGGAAGGGAGGGCTGGCCTTGGCCGGGGTGTGGTAGCTGTCCCAAGAGGGACTCACCGGGGGGAAGGGAGGGCTGGCCTTGGCCGGCCATGGCTGGCTGCCCCGATGGTTGGTAGGGAGCGCCGCTTTGGGCGGACATGAAGGGAAACCGGTCTAGGGAAGAGGCCAACAATAATGGATGGGCTGAGGCCTAGGACTCGACAAGCGGGGCAAGTTGAAAACTTACTGTGATACCAAATTTGACGCGGAAGGGACCGGGTTGGAGACTAGGACCTAAAGCCAACAAACTCATAGAGCACGAACGCCTAGACGGAAAGACAATTGCACACGTGAAAGTGAACTCCTCAGGGGGAGCGAAGTGGTGGCTCGGTGAGCAGCGGCTCGAGGGGCGTCGAGCACGGTCCGAACCCCAAGGAGGGTCATGGAGACCACCCAGGGGGTGATGGGATGGGCACCCGGATGCAACTGGGCAGATCGGTACCGAGGGAACTGGTTCAAATGTCACTCTTCTCACCAGCAGCAAGTTCGCTCACTTTTGGTGGACAATTAGGAACGGGCACTCGCCTCTCCAGCATGACGTAGGAACTAATACTAGAAAAGTAGTAAAAGAAAAGGCAACCGAACATACCTAGCTATACCCGAAGGGTCGGCTCCGATCGAAGACATGGGAGCACCGGGGAGAGTGCGCACCCGGCAAGGACGCTATGTCGATGGAGCTTCTGGTTGGACCTGCTAGTACAACCAAATCAAACCACTCCACGTAGGGAGGGAGAAGCTCGGGGGTGGGGCACGCTATACAACACTTACCCTCACCCCGGAGGGGGGGCACGGAGAAGGGAAAGACAAACCTACCCTCTGCGCATAGTTCTGCTTGACAGAATCGACTTGATCCTAATAGTACACTGCACACAGAGGTCAGAAAAGGGTGTCACTTGTGCCCACATAGAGATGTAGAAGTGCAGAAGCCCTCCACGTAATTTGGCGATGATCTGAGGTTGCAGGAAGGTAGGACAGGGCAAAGAAGATGACATGCGCGATTCTGTCCCGCTGGTCTGGTTGGCGTTGCCGCGATGTAGAGGTCAGGATGCCCACTACAGATCTCAGAAAGAGGTGAGACCTATGGGGTTTGAAGCAGAGATAAAACCTCTATGTACCATTGTGGACGTGTAAAATTGCACGTCTGCATGTCCCGACCAGGCCAGCATCAACAAACAACTTCAACTGAAGGAACTGCGGAAAGGATGGGCCAGCTGGACTCTCCGAATGAACATACAATACCGTGAAGCCATCTCCGGAGTCACGACAGCGAAGAGAAATCAACCCCTGGGAAGCCCACAATCTATGGTCCCCGAAGAAAATCTAATAAACCACAACTTGTGCTCGTGACGGGCTTAAACGCGTCACAAACAGTGCCCCGGTCAGCCCTCTACGGCACACTTTGGTGCCTTTTCAGCGGCACACCCAGCCTGGCCACCACTCAGCGGCACACCCCTGCCCACGCTCCAGCGGCACACCCTGGCGGGTCTTCCCCGGCACACCCCAGGGCTGCCCTCAGTGGCACACCCTGGCGGGTCTTCCATGGCACACCCAGGGGTTCCCTCAGCGGCACACCCCCAACCTCCCACTCAGCGGCATGCTCTTGCAGCCCTTCGCCGGCACGCCCTACGTGGGTCTTCACCGGCACACCCCTGGAGCCCGTTCAGCGGCACTCTCAGTGCTGCCTTCAGCGGCACACCCCGGCGGCTCTTCCCCGGCACACCCTCGGGGGTGCCCTCAGCGGCACACTCCCTATGTTCCCCCTTGGCCGGCACGCCCCTCTTGGGCTCCTCAGTGGCACACCTCGCCTGCACCTTCACTGGCACACCCAGCTGGGTGTTTTCGCCGGCACGTCCCTGCATGTCCCTTCAGCGGCACGCCCAGGGTGGCCTTCCAGTGGCACACCCTGCCATCCCTTCAGCGGCACACCTAGTGCCTCTCCCTCAGCGGCACACCTGCAAGCCCTTTCAACGGCACGCTTCCTCAATGGTGCATCCGGCAGAGAAAATCTCACGCCACCCCCTATAGATCCTTGGCGCGCAGTGGGTGTGCTGAGGTGTCGAATGGAGGAAGCGGCACGCTGGTTAACCACCCCTGCCACCAAGGATGCCCGAGTCAAATCTCATTCAATCCCTCACGTTCCCGCCTCTGTCGTTCACGTTCGAAGCCTCCTGCCGTAGGGGGGGTATAAAACTCGTTCTTCCTCTCCGCAGCAAAGGACACACAGGAAGGAACACAGAGACACACAGAGGAGGAAGAGGAAAAGAGAGAGAGAGAGAGAGAGAGAGTAGAGGGCCACCCTCTGTGGCACTACTGGGCAGACCGGAAGAGAAGAAGAAGAAGAAGGGAAGAGGGAGGTTCCCCTCTGACGACAATCCGCGGGGGGCTTGCACTCCTCCGCCGCCGCTCCGGTCGGGGGCGGGGCGGGCGGCCCAGGCCCTGTGCCTCCCCCTCCCCCCTCTGGTCTTCCTGCTGCTGCCGACTGCCATGTCCCTATAGTCGTGGGTCTCTCTTTCGCTGGTGCGCCTGGTTGTATAGGCCTTTTCTCCAGTCAGCCTCCTCCTACTGCCGCCCTCGGCTCGACCGTGGGTTGTTCTGCAGAGCCTTGTGCTGCTGGCCTTTGCTCTGTCATGGTCGCTGCGCCTCTGACAGTCGCGACCTCCGACAGCCCAGCGGATGGCCCTTCGAGTGACTTTCCCGCGTCTCTACCCCTCGCGTCGCGACACGTCTTTCTCTAGCCACGCACGCAACTGTTGTCTGCCTCTCCCCCTGATGGGACCTCCCTTGAACAAGTCTCCATGCTATAGGTTGTTGCTACACGTGAATCGTCTCCCATAGCTCTGACGAGGCGATTCGCCGATACGATCATGGGTTCGGCTGGGCTCCTCCCTGAGCCTCTTCTTCCTGGCGAGCCCTGTGTTCCCCCCTCTTCCCTTGCCTTCTGCTCCTCTTTCCCCCACCTCCCCACCATGTAGGACCCTTCACCCTCACTGGTCGTCGCTTGTCCACCCCCGTTGACCATTACTATTCATGATGGGAGAGAGCCAAGAAACGGTGTTTTGTTTCTTGGCGCCTCTTCCCCTATTTTGGTTGGTGCCCCCCCGCCGGCCTCCGCTGAGGTCCGTCCGGTGGCTGTCTCGCCTGCCACTGCCCTCCTTCCCTCGCCAGTATCCTGCCCTCCACTGGCTCTGGCAGCGACTGAAGCTGGGGGTCACTCTCCGCCTCAGGTGGCCCCCGTGACCGCCCCCCCCGACCGTGTTGCCATCTTCTTTGCTGGCGGTCGGCTCACTTGTGAGCTCCGCGATGGTGGCGTCTGGCCTTGGCCTGCCCCCTCAGCATCATGGGATGCGTCCGGGAGCGCCTGCCTAGGGTGCTACTTTCCGTGTGATTCTGTCTGGCGGAGGCGGAGGAGCCCGCGTGGCCTTCGACCCCCCTGGCCCTTCTTCTCTGGCTACGATTGTGATGGGGCCATCACCGTTCGTTCCCACACTCACGACCCATCACCCACGCCTGGGAGGCACTCGGCATGTCATTTTCTTATTTTAATTGAGTCATATCAATGTAATTTCTCTTTTATTTGAGTCATGTCCCTAGGTCCTTGAGTCATTTCCCTATGTTCGAGTCATTAGCTGTGAGATAGCAACCTATTCCATGAATTTTACCATCCCCTAAACCATCTCAGAAAATTACCAAAAAAATTGTGCGTGACCCTCACTTTCCCCCCTCTCACCCATAAAATTTCCAAAGTCAAGATCTTCCAAGTTGCCATCGGTCAAAAATTCATTTTTAGGCAAATCTCACTCTGTCCTGCCTATTCTGTAACCCGAGCCAGAAACAACTATAGAGTTATAGAGTTTTTCATTTCGATCCTGACCGTTAGATGGATCTGAAATTCACATATGTCGAAGCTCTCTGAGTGAACTTCGCAACAGCACTAGTTTCGTCCAGATCTGACATGGGATCTGTGCGTGGTGATCGTTTTCGTGGAAGCACGTAGTTCTATCCCGAGACAGGCCAGCAAAGGAGGATATCGTATTAATCCCCTGGAAAATATGCCAGTGTAGATCCAGCGACCGCCACTCCCAGGAGTCGACCAAGGACCCTCCTCCATCGTGCTAGTGAACCGCCACATTCAGAAGGTCCTCGGAGGGTGACGTCCCTTTGGATGCCCTTGCTCGCTGCCCTGTAGGCCAGCAAATTTCAGATCTGGAGCCGCAGCCCGCAACCGCCCGGAACCCCACCTTCCAACTGCCCGTCAACCCAAGATCAGTGCTCCCAGCATCGTTGTGTAGCCTGTTACCTCCCTGCATGGAGTGGGCAATAAAATTCATTACTGTATTTATTGATTATTTACTGTACCAGGAGTACGAGTTTTGGCCAGGATTATCGTCCCCACTCCCAGAACGTGGAGGTATCGCCTCTATCTCCCTCGATATTTGCTTACTTCGTATGTGTTTATTTGCTGCTGCTAGTGAGTGATAGGATATCTAGCTCGATAAATTTTTATCACCGTTGTGAGAGTGAGAGTGTGACCCATCCCGTGACCCGATCTGGGCATGAAGGAGTGTTGACCACCCTGACTCATTGTCGATTTCTCAACCGCACAGATCTGCACCCTTCTCTTGTTAGGGACGAGTCGCGAGCTTGTGTTGAGTTGGTCGCATTTTTGCTAGTCGTGTCTTCAATTTGGTCACGTTGTCACCAAGAGTCTCAGGTTCGCATCTAAATTGGTACCGAGTCGCATCCCGTCCCGCATCATATTGTGTGTGTGTGCAGAAGAAAATAATGTATGCTTGCATATGTTTTTAATGATAGTGTGCACTCATGATCTTTGCTATGCTTATATGTATTATATTGAATCTTTGTGCTCTTGATGTTCAAATTGAAATTCTGTTATTGGAAATATATACTCTGTGTTGTTATTCAATTAATGTCTGCAGGGTTTTTGGCGTCCGGTCTGTCGGGCGCACATAACAAAATGCGTCTGTTAATGTAGGCACTATTTCTTTTAAATATACATGAAATTTTCTTATGAACATGCTGTGATGAATCAACGATTCAGGTAAACAAGTTTTAGCGTCCTTACTATCAGGCGCTGATAAGAATTGGCGTCCCACATCGTGGGCACAGTTTCTCAGAAATATGAATATTACGAAATAGCATGCATAACTCAAGAATGATTAGCGTCCGTAGTGTAGGGTGCTATTTCAAATAGCGGCCACTGGTGTAGACGCTGATTACTTTAAATCAAGAACTAAACATGATGATTTCAGGAGTTAACGTCATGATGAAAATGCATGCATTAATTCATTTTAGCTTGTTTAAATTATAGTTGGGTCTGGGGGTAGGGAAAACCTACCTTCTAGTGCGATCTGGATGATGACAGGTGAAGAACCAGATGCTGCTACGGTACTCTATTTCCTTGCATAGGAACAGGGGATGGAGAGGAAGGAAGGAGATGGTCTTGTGCCTTGTTGGTTGGACGTAGCAGGAAGAAGAACAGGACGCAGGGGGGCCTCTTCATGGCTTGCTCGGCAGTAGGAGGAAGAGGAAGAAGAGGAAGGTGCTCCCTTCACGTCGCCAGCAAGACGCAGGAGGAAGCAGACAGGAAGAAGACGATGCTGCAGGATGGAGGCCCTTCGATCGGTAGCAGTGACATGGTGAAGAGGAAGATGACGTCGCATGGCCATAGGAAGAAGAGCAGCAAATGGGGCTGCTACGATCGACGAGAGCATGGTTTGATAGGAACGCATGGGCTCTGGAGAGTTCCATTGCATGGAAACGGAAGGTTTAAAGCCATAGTCGGCAATGATTTAAGACATTTCTATACGTCGACCCTGCATTCCCATTTAGCGGCCACCTGCCACTAATTGCATGGGAAACCCTAAAAGTTTAACGTAAAAACCCTAGAGCTAACTCCATCGTTCAATCACGTATACGGCGCATGGGTTCGGGTATGCTTGCATGTTGTTTGGGTTAGGTAGCGAATGGTTTGGGCTTTTGGTTTAACCGAACCTGCACGTACATGGGGTTGTATCGGGCTTGTCTTCTAACAAGGTTAGCTTGTTGGGCTTTAGTATAATTGGGTTTTGGTTTAAGTGATTTAAGCCTTTACGATTTATTTAAAGCCTTTATATGGGCAGCCTGAGGTGGTATGGTAAGCTAGGAGCTCTTCTCATAATGCTTTTCAAAGTTTCCATAAACCCTTGAAAAGTCCCATTTGAAGCTGTCCTTGACGCTTCAAAAAGAAAGGGATACAACCCTCCTTCCAATATGTCTAAACTCTTCCTCCACCGCCTCAAACTCATTCCACATCACCATGATACCCCCACCTCTCCCTTTTATCGAAGAGGTCATCCCTCCCTGTAATGTAGTGCCGCCAATCTCCCTCATAGCTACCTCTCCATCCCCCTGACACTTCATTTCTTGAAGACAGAATATCAACCTTAGATCTCCTGACAAGGTCCTTCACCGTTGTCCTTTTTTCCCTCCCCTCTATCCCCCTCACATTCATGAGACAATCTTCAATGAAACTAGATATTGTTCACCCCTTCCTCACCCACGCGCTCCTCTTAACCCCCCTCACCTCTCTTATCACCTGACCTGACAGATTTGCTCCTTCTACTCTCCCTAGCCAAGGTAAGCAGCCACCTCATTTGGACTTTCATAAAAAGCCCCTTGATGTCCTTCTCCATCCCAGCGAAAGACACTCCAATCTTCTCAACCAGCTTCTTCTGCACCTATTCCTCATTCCATCTTTCCACTTTGGTCACCATCTCCTTGACTTCCTTCTTTCCAAGCCTACAAGTCTCCTTCCTGCACTCCTCATACTTCTTCCCCATTCCTTCTTCCAGGAGTGCCTCTTCTGCCCCACCTGAGGAAACCTCTCGTGGGGCCGCTGGATGCTCGAGCTTGGATTGGTTCTTTGAAGAGCGCATCAACGTTGCGCAGAGCTGCCGGATACCTCTTCTAGGTCCCCTTCCATGGTCTCTTGCAGGAGACCCTTTCTGCTGTCGGCGTCTGATGGTGGTGGCGAGACTTGTCTGTCTTGCAAGCTGAAAGGAGTGGCTCTCACCAACAAAGTGTGCAGGTCAATATCTTCTCCTCTCTCCTCATGGTCACTGTCGTATCCAGAGCCCAGAACACCCCTGCCATAGGTTGGCCATTGTGGCAATAGCCTTCGTTGTTCGGGCTTGTCCAAGATCGGATGGCTAGCCACTAGGATCTCCTTTAGGGTCAGCCGTTTTACAGGCGGCTGGACTGGCCATGAGCAGACGACAAGTAGTGGTTGGGAGGCCTCTAGAGGATCGTCGGGGGGGAATTGGTGCATCTTGTCGTTGTCCACCGTAGGTAGGCTTCCACACGAAATCAGCCTCTTCATCGGCCCCCTGGAAGACGTAGAACAGTCGCATGCAGCTATTGGGAGGCCGTCAGACGGTCACTGGTAGGTTCCGGTGCAGCTCATCGACGCTTACCGGAGCTAGGTCTCCGCCAGAGGTTCCTATTGTTGGACATTGCTGAGCCGTTTGACTTGCAATTTCTCCAACAATCGGGCGAGAGTGACGACTGGAGTTGGGTCGTCGGGCCCATTTAGCCTGTGACACCCAACTCGGATAAGTCACGGGCCAACGGGTCAGGGTTCGGGTTTGATGTATGGTTGAATGGTTCATCTGCATCCACCTGAGCCCATTTGACGTTGGGCCCAAATGGCGAGCCTAGCCGGTTAGGCGAAGCGGCGCGATTCAAATTTGAATCGCGCGCCATTGCAACACTACGTCCCCCTGCCTCAGCCAAACATCTTCTTCATCCCAACGTGCATCATGCTGCCCTAACCTTGGCGCAGCGCTTCTTGCAAGTCGTCCTTCACCTAGAGCCGGACGACGACGGTCTCGTCGGCGATGATGACGGTGGTGCGGCTGGTATCTCCGCCGTGCTGGACACTTGAACAACCTCCTTGACCGTCGTCCGCGACCCCATCAGAGTGAATCCGAGACTACCACTTTCCACTCTCCCAAAGCGCCGGGCTGAGGACAGACCTGCCTTGTCACAAAGGAGCAGTGGGATGCCCTCCAGGGTGATGCAGACCCTCTCCATCTTGGGGTCGGGGAAGGTCCCCCTGGCCATCATCCATCGCTGGAGACGATCAAGGGGGCCTCCCGCCGCTATGTACCCTGTATCAACCACTACCTCCACCAACTCTTCGTCTTGCCCAACAGCAAAGAAAGTCGATGTCTACACCCATCTGACCACCTAGTGGCCACCTACATTTGCCTCTAGTAGGCACCTGACTTTCTCTGCATCTACACACCCATCCACTGGTGCAACCCAGAGGCAACACCTCAATCAGCCAATACGGGCATGCAAAAACTCTGTCGGAAGCACTCCTGCTTCCACACACTGCTTGTTCCCTGTCTCCTTCCTCCCTAGTTGCGAGTTATCCTTGACCACTTTTGCAAAGGACCGGTTTCATCCAAAGCTTTTGGTGGGGACACCGGGCCCACTACTCGGACTCGACGCCGCACCGCCCCAACTGCACCGAGTTTGTGGCTCGGAGACTCGTTTTGAAGACTCGGCTCCCTGAGTACGTATCCGTACGTATGTGTGTATTGTGTGTATTGTATTTGACTATGGTGGTATTTATAATTTTAACCACCAAAGTATTTTATTTTTATTGAGTCAAAGTATTGTATTTTATTAGGGTCCAAGTCAAACATTGGTTGGTGAGTTTTGTTTTATTAGGCTTGGGTATAGAAGTAATTAGGAGAGTTTAAGGGTATTGTTGTTATGGCCTTCCCTATAAATAGGAGGCTAAGGGTGTTGTTTACGTATGTTGTGATATAAAGAAAGAAAGATTGAGTTGAAGGAGCCTTGCCCCTTTGTTCATTCCCCCCCATCCCTCCTTTCTCCCATGTGAGATTCGAGTGTCGCCCGGTGCGAGGTCGCCTGGCGTGAGGCCGAGCTGTGTGAGGTAGTAGGTTATCCCATCCCATTTGCATCTCCGGAGTTGCCATCGATCCATTTCCACATCGCCGCCACGTCACACGTGG
Organism: Amorphophallus titanum; assembly: GCA_024336825.1. Taxonomy (NCBI): domain Eukaryota; kingdom Viridiplantae; phylum Streptophyta; class Magnoliopsida; order Alismatales; family Araceae; genus Amorphophallus; species Amorphophallus titanum. The sequence goes on from JANBPO010006362.1 coordinate 1,619,185, forward strand.
CTCGGGGGGAGGATCACTGGGTATGGAGGACTGAGCGGCCTATGCCTCTGTTGGGCCCGCCAGTTGTTACTGTGGCGACTGTCGATCGGCTTGACCTAGGACGTACTGCGATAGCTGAGGGCCCCATCGGCGAGAGGGGGAGCAGAGTTGGGGCCGTGGAATTGGCCAGAATTTCAGGAGTTGATGACTTGTACACCTACGACCGCAATGGAGGCTACCTAGTAGAATTCCCTTGGACTACTACTTGTTCGAGTTCATCAGGAGCTATGTCCCTTCCGGTATGGAGGAGGGAGACTCACAGGTTGCTGGAGCCCATCGCCGACTTGAGCGGGCAATTCTGGTTGGCAGGGACAGTCTACATGGAGTTACTTTTTACTACTTCCCAAGCTTCTTTGGGGACTACTAGAGGCAGTGTTAGTTTCCCAGTGTTGAGTGCCTGGGCTTCTTCAGCGGAGCAGATCAGTTTCAAGTCCAGGTCAGACCGATAGGTCCCGCTTCTTGGGACTTGCACGATCACCACCAGACAGTGACAGAGGGCACGGCTGGGCTGGTGCTGGAGCCGTCTGGACTGCAATACGTTGTAGAGGGGTACGATGACCACAGCCTCTTGGATGGAATCCTGCGGCAGACCATTGTTAGTTGTTATGACCGTTGGGTAGTGATCCCTTCACACTGGTACCGTCAGGGAGCCACCGGGTGGCTGATGGGGATAGTGCACCACTACCGGGTGTTACTGGACAGAGTAGGCATCAGATATGCCGTGACTGCAGCATTGTACGTGTACCCGTGCTATATGGGGCTGTTGCATGGACTGTTGGAGCAATTCAGCCGTCGGTGGAACACTGTCGGTGGAACACTGTAGCGACGGCTGAAGGAGAGACCTTTCTTGACTTATGGTCTTTGTTTCGGATCTCTGGGCTGCCGATCAATGACGAGGGATACGAGGAGGTCATGCTGGATGACCTTCATCGTAGCCACACCGATGGGCAGGGGTGGTATCGAGTTCCTCACAGTATTGGTACCTTCTGAAGGCCTGGAGGGATTTAGCCCTGGTAGGGAGAGATAGAGCCGCGCAGACTCCTAGGGTGTCGCTGAATGCATGGGTCCGCCACTTCTACAATGGGCCCTTCTACTTTTACTAGGAGTTTGCGAGAGACCATACTCCGTGGGAGGGTACACAGAGGTAGAGCTGCGGCTCAGGACGTACTCTAGGTACATTTATACACCACAGGAGGGGTGAAACCCCCATAGGTTGCCAAACATGACAGACTTGGCAGCTTATTTGGCTTACTAGTTAACGACTTCCGTGGTCCCGCACGGGGAGGACGGCTTGCTGTGGCCGACGTGCTTACTGGCGGAGGGACGATGACTGGCCCTGGCTCTTGCTGCACTAGCTGATGTGTACCAGGGGCTGGGGGTACTAGCTACGCATCCGGCGTCGCGAGAGAGGAGTTTGCTTCTGCCAATACATTACCTCAGTGCGTGGGCTGGTCTACTTTTTTCGAGGTTGGTGACTCTGGGGACCATGGCAAACCCGATGGTGCCTTTGTTCTTCACTTCACCAGTCAGCCAGACAGAGATGCCAAGGCATAGCTGGAGGGGCCTAGGAGAGCCCTGTGTTACTTTCCCGGCTGGGGCGAGGAGGGGTTACCCTTTGACTGCGCTACGATGGATTTTTGCCTTGTCCAAGTGCCATCGAGTGGAGGGGCGACCAGTGCCCTCCCCTACTATAGGGCGTCGGACACGTCACTGTATACGGAGTGGGTGATGAGTACCCAGCCTGCGGTGTTGGTGCTACACTAGTCCGCGATGAGTTCCTTGGAGCCATACTACCCGCACAGGTTCACGAGGAACTTTGGCTACGACAAGGGGATCCCGCCAAACTGGGAGTTTCCTTTGAAGAGCCAGCGTACAAAGGTCAGGAAACCCACTTGCTGACTGCAGCATGGTGGGATTTTTACTGTCGGTGGGAGCCACAGTGGCGATCGATGTCGAGATTGGGGCGTCGAGGCTGGTTCGATGTTCACTATGCTAGGTGGTGGTTCGAGCACAGCCACCTGTACCGCAAGAAGGCCTCAGTGATCAGGAAGGCTGAGGAGGACCGTCTTCTGAGGGAGGATCTGCCTCCCATTCCGCTAGACGTTGGGTATCTTAGGACTCACATTGCCTGGATCCACCGAGTGGTGGAGAGGCTAGCACAGTAGTGGCCCGGGGGGACCCGGGCCTGTCGTCTGTGGGTCGAGGCAGTAGCGAGGCATTGAAGCCCCTAAGGCAGGCACAGGCAGCAGCAGCGGTGGCTGGATCAAGGACGCCCTGACTGAGGGTGCAGAAGAGTTGGTGGGCCCAATTCCTGGCCGACTATGACTTCAAGAAGAAGGGCTCGTTGGACCGGGTGCTCCCTGAGGGGAGCTTTACTGATACAGTGGCCGATGACAATAGGCGACACATCGGCCATGCGATCGGGTTGGCTAGACCCGTGGAGTTTGTTTCCCATATTGAGTGTTCTCATACACTGAGGGATATCAGAGAGGCAGTTGCAAGGGCTGCCCGTGTGTTGGCGCTGAGGCCGGAGTAGTTGGTTCCTCTTCCATTGACCCCCTTTGGGGTCTCAGGTAAGATCCCTTGCTTAGTGCGTTGTCTCAACTCCATTATTTTCTGGGGCATGTAACTGAGGTGTTGTATATTACTGTCCTTGTTGACAGGCTCTACGGCGGAGGGTGATTACCCCTCCACAGAGACATCCTCAGGGAGCGGAGATGGGGGCCTATAGCCTAGGTGGAAGTGCCCTCGAATGGATACCGAGACGACTAGAGTCGATGAGTCCTCCGGGGGACTCAGGGCTGGGGAGCAGGTCGAGGCAGAGGTGGCTTTGAGTAAGCCTCGCATTCACCTCTTTTCCTCTTAATGGTTTGGACATGATGACTGACTAACCATGTCTTGCTGGATTTGTTCCTTGTAGCCCCACTGGAGACCAGCGTGGAGGCGGCCTTCTCACCCCCTCAGGAGGTTGACCCCCTACTTGATGACGGGGTCGAGTGCGAGATAGATATGGAGGGGTTCCTTTGCGTGATGGATGAGATTGCCCACCACATAGAGACATTCCCCATGATGTGGCACAGCTCTATGATGTTGTTGGAGGCAAAGACAACCCTGGGACCTAGACCAGCAAGCATATAAAGAAGATCACGGACTTACGCGTACGGCTTGCACTCACGGCGCACACGATCCCCCGAAGGTGACTGGGCGATGATGCCGAGGGTCCAAGGTGGAACCCAATCGTTCAAAGGGGCTTGGTTGGGTTCGGCTGACCCATAAGGGTCTGGGATTCCCAACTTGAGTGGGGGCCGGCACGCCGAGGGCATGGGTTTGGGGTGGCACTCTCTCGCCTACTGCGGTGGGCACACTAGATGTGGTGTACGTGCGGGCACTTGGCTCACCGTCCGATGGGCATTCAAAGTAATACAAAATGAGCAAAGTGAGTAACCAGCCAAGGGGTAGCAGACACTTACCTGACTGGTGTGAAAACATCGATCCCGCTCGGAGACGAGGGCGAGCGGGGAGGCGTGGGTACGCACCCGCACACCGCTGCGATGGCGCTTGACCTGAAATTTAAAGGAGGGATACAACACTACACCTCGCACAGGAGGGGGATCTTGGGATGGGGGTTAAGCGTTTACACCTAAAACTACCTCCACGCAGGGAGGGGCCTTCAGCCGGCGAAGCGAGGGGAGGGGATGGAGCTAACACTAGATGCGTTGAACTCCTTGTCGGTGCTGTCAGCTTTTGGAATCACAGGACAGCCGGTCGAAGAGTACACCGCCACGAAAGCTCCCGAACTCCCAATGGGCCAAGACCAGAGCCAAAACACTCCTATCTGGCCCAAGAAGAAGCTTGAATTTTCTGGATCAACCTTGAGTCTACTGCTGGATGGTACAGGCCGTGAAACAGTGCTGGTTCATTCTGGTGCTGGCCGCTCCCAGGGTCTTGCTGCAGGATGATGGAGTCGCCACGGGCCGCCCTGAACTCGGATAGAGGTGGGGCCGGTACCGAGACGATCATGGATGAGTCTTATTTCAGATTGGACTGACGATAATCTTAGAGGACGTCGGGATCGATCATACTTGCCAGAAGAGTGGAGGTGCGTCCATTCAGGAACAGAGGAACCAACCTGGCGCGACTTCGGTAGAAAATTCGTAACTTCTGATGTCGGGGTCCGAATCTCATTCCGCTTCTTGGGGATGATAGATTACTGGTATAACTTACTCCCAGACAAGTTGCACATCCAAAACTTCCAAGGAGTGGTCATGGTGGAAGATTTTCTAGGGCTCTGGTTCTCTATCTGGGAGTTCTTGCGTAGTCGGGGGAGAATCGCTCTTGCGGACAGCTCCGAGCTCGGATGAAGACGAAACCATCACCTTTGGAAAGTCCTCTGGACGACCTTTCTAGTGGTATATGATTTGCCACTAGAGGAGATGGGAAAGTGCTAGAGAAGCTGTGATATTTAGGGCCCTTACTATCTGTCTTTGACCTGCTACCAGAGCTGCACCCTTATGATGGCTAAGGAAGCAAGGAGGAAGGGCTGCAATGCAAGGGGTTGATGAAAAATGGCTTGGGAGAGGGGAGGACGTGGTTAGGCTCCTTGGAGGGGTTGTGGAGGGATTTTTCCAGAGGGAAAAGATTTGAATTTGGCCTAGGGAGGGGTGGATTCCACCTAGGGAAGAGGGGGATTAGCTTGGGGAAGGGAAAGATTTTCCTAGCAGTAGGTGTACCTCGGTCAATTTTGGCAGAAACTTCTTTGATTGGCACGAGGGGTGTTGATATCATTATCGAAGGAGTGTCATAGGAGGAGGACAGCCTTGCTTCCTTGGTGTCTTCGACTTTGCTACTATTGGTCATGTCAAATTTGGCCTAGAGAGTCGTCTCTTTAGGATAGACCTGCTCCCAGCAATGGCAAGGGGCTATGGCTTCTGATTTCGGGTCTATTGGTTGAACCGACTCAGTATGTTCATCTTCCATCAGGTATTCACCAAAGGCTACCCCCGGCAAGCTATCTTATATTGGGTAGAAAGTGGAGATGGTGTCCACTTCATAACGTCCACTGTAATAGTATTCTTCGAGGGTGAATCCCAACCCTGGATGTTGAGAGACATGCAACAACTCTTTGTCTATGCTGGCAGGATACCAAAGTCTTTGGAATGCTTCTTTCTCCTTGTGAGGCTGGCCGAATGGGATATGCTACTTTCGGAACATCTTTGCCATTCAGCTTGTAATGAAGGCCAACCCTTGAACTGGGACTGGCGGGTTCTCGATATCTTCAGGGAGATGACAGTTGGCATCTTCTTGGGTGGGGTGCTCCTCAATAGTATAGAACAAGCTACTGGGGCCTTCAGATTGTACCACCTCCCATGCTTTGAAAGACTCGACAGTGGCAGCATCGAGGCTAAGTATTGGCCTGGTGAGACCTTCTGGGATTTCAATAAGGCCGTGGTGCTGATCGGCCTTGGCTTCATTAGCTTCAGGATAGGTGGCGGGAGGTGCTACTCTGCCCACAACTCCTGTGCTTGCGATGTGTGAGACTGTCTTGGGGTTGGCATATCCCAGTGGTGGTGGTGGAAACCAATCATCGCCGCAAGTGCTTTTTAATGCACTGGCAGGGCCATTGGCTTTGGAGGTCATCGGTGACAGTTTCGCATACAGAGAAGCATTGAGCAGATGACACTCGAACACTTCAAATGTGTGAAGGTCAGCAAATATCCTTTCTTCCTTCCCCTCTTGATTGTATTTGATGCATTGATGTAGCGTGGAAGGTACCACCATATTTTTGTGTAGCCAGGGATGACCGACCAGTGCCTTGTACGAGGTACTGGAGTTGATAACATGAAACTGCACCCTGGTAGTGAAATCTACCATACTAAGGGTGAATTCTACTACTCCCAGCGGCACTTCAAATTTCTGATTGAAGCTGGCGATACGCATATTCCTGACTTTGTCAAGACGCACATTGAAGTAGTACCTCTGATATATTCGGTATGGCAGGATATTGACAATTGCTCTGTGATACACCAGAATTCTATTCAGCTCCCGACCATTCAGCTGCCCCTTCATGTACAATGGCCTGTTGTGGCTGATAGTGGGGAGTAACATATCCTCCTGAGTGAAGGTCACATTGGCCTCCGGTAGTGCTTCAGCCAGACATGTCTCATATTGGGCAGGCGTTTGCAAGGCAGTAATGATCGCCTGTCGGGTTTCTTCACTCAGGGAGAGGATTTCCCAGATAGTGAACCTCGCTGGGAGCTTTCTGAGTAGTTTCATTATCCTGCTTCCAGCTCAGACATTAGACAACTTCATTTCTTCTGCCCACTTGGACTTAGAAGAGCCTTGAACTACGGCCTCTGACGGGCCTACTTCATCAGACTCTGAGTCTGCACCTTTTCGCTTGGTGTCATCCTCCTGCTGTCCCTCGCCCCCTATCATCGGGCAGGTCTCATCTTCATCTGGGACACCAAAAGGCTACTGAGGCTGCGGATGAGTACCCACGGCTGCAGGGCTGGCATCTTGGCATAGCTGCTTGCCTTTTGACATCTTCAGGAACTCTAAGAAGGAAGGGGCAACAGAGTTGCCCCCACTCTGATTGTATAAACCTGAGGGAGGAGGAATTTGAACTCCCTTGACCTCGGGAGGAGGTATCTTATAGGGCTGCTCTCCCCTAAAGATAATATTGTGGTTGGCGGGCGGCTGGCGCCCCCATCTTCGGCCCGACCATGTTGCATGTGCAACGGTTGTAGCTTCAGCCTGTCTTGCCCCAATAGTGGGTGTAAAGCATATTTCCTCTTCATCTTCCTCCATCTTGACCTTGCCGGCATTTCTTTTCTTCTTTTATTTTTTCTTCTTGTCACTGGCTGGCTCTTGCCCCTAGAACAAGTTGTCATCTTTTTTGGTGTTCTGTCAACCTCTGCTTCTTGTTTCAGCGAGAGCTGTTCTAATTCTTGCCACGGGACATGGTCTCGCATCAGCAAGGGTTTCAATTTGGGCTATTCATATTCATCTAGCCCGTTTATGTAGTCCTGCAGCCGCCGGGCTTCTGGACTAATTTCTTTGACAACTAGCAGCGTAGTCTGTCTTCTCCAGTTGTGTGTAGGTATTCTAATGACTACAGGCGGGCTGTTCCATGCTGGCATTGCCACCGGAAGAATGGGCCGTGGTGCAACGCCACGAACATGTGCCCCCACCTTCCACTACAAAAAAATAGAGATATAAGGCCATTTTATTTAGAGACACTTTTTAAAATTGCCCTAAAAGCATTATAAATAGGGGCATTTTATATTTAATATTGTCCCTAAAATACTTAAATTTTCTTCTTTATTTAAAACCGTGTATAGGGACATTTTGAAATTACCTCAAGTGAAGATGCCCCCCGAAATTTTCTCCCAGGGCCACAAGCTCCTGCACGCATAATTGCTTTCCTTTGCCAATTCCTTTTCGCTGTGGATGGACTCTTCCTCCATCTCCACCCCTCTGCCTCCTATAGACTCTTCCCATCGTGATCTCCTCCTCCGCCTTCTCCCTCACTGGCCTCCTTCTCCTCCCTTACTCTTCCTCAGTTCTGCTCGTGGGATTTTTTTCCTTATTTTGGAGATTCTTTCGTAGTAGTTCCTTTCCCACTGAAGACTCTTCCTATACCTCCCGATCTTGCTTCCTAATCCTCCTCCTTTTGAAAAGTCATTCACATTGCATTGCCCTTCTCCATGGTTTCTTCACCACCTCCCCACCACCCGAATTGATGATTTCTCTTTCTCTACTCCATTCACGACGTGACTGCAATCTGGCGGCAAACCGCACCTTGCAACATGTTGTGGCGGCCCCTGGGGAGGTGGAAGGAAACCTATGCCAGGAGTCCCAACAGGTTCCTCTCTCCTCCCCAGTGGGCAATCCGGAGGGGCCGGCGCAGCGGGGATCCGCGACACATCTCTCACTCTCCCCGATTCCTTCTGTTCTCTAACCGGGTATGCGGTTCTTTATAAGGCTTTTGACCTCCGGTGGATTAGCTCCTGATTGGGGCTGATCTGAACGTTTCCTTCTTTGGGGGTGGTGGACTGTCGCCGTTGGAGATGTCGGGGCCACTCGATCGGTTTGCTAGGCCTTGTGAGTGCTCATCCCCAAAAGATCAGCTCTTTCTTCCTACTTTTTGATGCTGTTTTTCATTGTTTCACGGGATGTGTTCGCAGTGTCGAGTAGTGGGTGGATCATGTGGCTGTGGGGGTTTTAGCAAAATTGAGGATCTTCAGTGCGATGGAGTGTGCTGGGGAGGAGCAGGTGGTGTTGGCTACGCATCGTCTTCAGGGAGCGGGCCAGACTTGGTGGACGTTAGAGTGGGGTGCAACATTCCAATCTCGTCCTCTTCAGCAGATTGGGTGGTAGAAGTTTGTCACGACTTTCGAGCGTGCCTTCTGTCCGTCTTTCGTCAGGTCGCAGAGGTTGTGCGAGTTCATGGAGCTGACCCAGGGTGACATGTCAATGATGCAGTACCGCTCCAGGTTTATTGAGTTGGGCCGTTATGCTTCACATATCATGGCAGATGAGGAAGTGAAGATTGAGCAGTTCATTGGTGGTCTGAGGGTCGAGCTGAGGCATCATCTTCTTGCGTCGGGTTTGACTGCCTTGGACGTAGCTTGCAGGGCAACATCGGCGTTGGGGAGAGATTTGTAGAAGATTCGAGGGCAGGGCAGTGCGGGTCAGGTTCAGGTAGGTTTTGGTCAGCCGATGAAGGTGTAGCAGCAGAGTACTGTCCAGCTCTCGGCAGGTGGTTCCGTGGCGATGCAGTCTGTGGCCCCTATGCCAGAGTCATCATCCTTTAGCTCGAAGCTCAAGAAGCTGCTCAAGGAAGCGGGCTTTGGCGGGAAGCATCGGAGTCGTAAGGGGCAGTCGCAGTAGGAGTCGTCGGGCAGTGTTCAGTGGCCGGTAGCTTTGTAGCGTTAGAGTTCGGTGAGTGGTTCTCGGGACGGGTGTCCCAAGTGTGGTGGTTCTCATCTAGGCAGGCCGTGTTCGGCGCCCGTGGTTTGCTTCAGGTGTGACTATCCAGGGCACATGACACGTGACTGTCCGCAGAGACTGCGTCAGCAGTCCGAGTTTCAACAACAGCAGTAGTTTCAGCCCCAATAGATGCCATCACGGCCGTAGCAGGAGCAGTTCCCTCAGTTGACTCGGTCAGCTACCGTGGGGAGGCAGAGATCCCGAGACAAAGTGACCCACATGACCAGAGCCGAGGCTGAGGCGTCGTAGTTGGTGGAAGGTACTCTTTCGATTTTGAGTTGTGCGGCTCGTATTTTGTTAGATTCAGGAGCTTCACATTCGTTCATCTCGGAGGATTTTACTCAGAGTGTGGAGGACCCAGTGGCTGAGATGTCCTGTGATATGGCGGTGGAGTTACCTACCGGCGATTTCGTGCACACCCCGTATTGCTTTGAGAAGGTGCCTGTGTGGGTGGAAGGGTGGAACTTACCAACCAGGCTCTATGCGTTACCGTTTCTATGTGTGATTGTTTCGCGCTCTAATCATGCTTGCTTGCAAGAGGCTTACCATGCCGGCTGTTCGTGTCTCCCCGAGCGAGTCTTCCGCTGTAAATAAAGGCTCGCGGCGTGACAGCTAAGTTGGTATCAGAGCTAGAATCTAAGTCTCAGGACCTTGGAAAGGAATCATGTCATAGGATAAGTCCAAAATTTAAGGACCCCTACCTATGAACTAAGGAAGAAATTTTTCACACCCATGTGAGAATTGGGTAGAGCCCGGGACAAGATAGATAATTACTTTAAGATTAAGTTTCCCTAATTCCACGAGAAATAACAAGTTGTTATATTTCTCTCAGGTACCTTATTTTAATTTCAATGACGCATCACGTAGATTGGGATGGCATGTAGCAGACAGTGGCTGGCCTTACCCAGACACTTCAAACAATGGCTCAGGCAGGCGTAGGAGCCAGAGCAGGCAGTTTACATCAAAATTTTCGGAGTCTCAACCCTCCGCGTTTCTATGCTTCTTCGAATTCGGACGTGGCAGAAAACTAGATCGATGAGATGAACAGGATCTTCGATGTTATACAATGCACCGATCAGGAGAGGGTGCGTTTGGCTACCTTTCAATTAAATAAAGATGCTCAGACATGGTGGAAGTCTGTCCCGGCACCTCCAGTCGATGCACCTCACACATGGGAAGGTTTCCTCACATTATTCCGTGCCAAGTATTTCTTGGAGCACGTCAAGGAGAGGAAAGCCATGGAGTTTACATCCCTTCGTCAAGGGATGATGACAGTAGTAGAATATGAATTACAGTTTTCCAGGCTAGCACCATATGCACCACATCTTATTAGTACCGATTTATTGAAAGTAAATCAGTTTATGGACGGATTATGGCCCGGTTACATTCAACAGCTAGGGACTCAGAACATCCGCACATATGAGGAGATGGTCCAGTGGGCCTATTTGTGTGAAAGGACCTTAGAGAAGGTCGAAAAGATGAAGGAAAAAGGAGAAGAATCTAGCCAGTGATCCGATCGGCGATTCAGGAAAGAAAAATTTAGTATCATGGAACCCTACAAGAGCCGTGATAACAAGAAAAGGTCTAGGAGGGAGAACGGTGGAAGTTCCCAGAAATACAAGAAGGTTAAGGAAGAGGAGAAGCAGGTCATGGCGGCCTGCACATTTTGTGAAAAGTTCGGCCACTCAGCAGAAGAATGCTGGAAGCGCCTCGGCGCTTGCTTACGTTGTGGTAGTAGGGAGCATCGCATTCCTATAACCTATCAGGGATGACATCACTAAACTCACTCACCGCCTGCTGAACCTTTTCAAGAACATCATTGGCATTCCCCTCGTAAGGCTCTTCCACATCCTTACTCACCAGGATGGGCTCGTCAGCAAGCTCCTTCACTTCTGTTTCAACCTGTCTCTGGCCCCTCCTGAATTGCCCTTCAATGCCTTGGGCTGTACAAGAGCCAACTTGATCTTCTTCCTATCATGCATAAACCCATATGTGTTAGATCTCTCATGATGAACAACATCACGATCATAGATCCATGGTCTCCCAAGCAGTACATGTGCTACATCCATTTCTAAGACATCACACCACACACTATCTTGATAACTACCAAACTGCAGGGGAACCAAACACCTCTGAGTGACGGGAATGGTTGTATGATCAACCCAAGCCACCTTGTATGAATGAGGATGTGGTTCAGGGCGTTACCCAAAGCGTGTAACAGCACCCTTAGAGACCACATTAAGGCAACATCCTCCATCAATGATTACTTTCCCACTCTTCTGGACATATCTCCCTGCCCCGACCTCTTCTGGTATCCTTCCTGATTGGAGATCGAAGAGGACTCAGCCACGGATACGACTATTTTTGTCCCGTGCCAATTAGACTTCAGGAGTGCTCATGACAGCATCGACTTCCTGCTGCTATGACTTCTAAATAGTCCCAGTCACAGCAGAGCCACCCTGCCCCAGAGTCAGCCACGACCAGCGGCGACTCTGGGTCATTCCCCAAAAATTTTGGAGACATCCTGAACTAGACAGCGACGAATTGACACTAGTTTCAGCGTCATCCGAGTTCGCTACAGACCGTGGCGCCATCAATAGCGAATGTCGGTCAATTCGTTCTAGAAGCTGGCAGAACCGGCCGAGTGATTTTCTTGAAAAACTAGTGATCTTTTCCCCCACCCCGCCTGGCCGACTTAGCACCCCTCCTTGTGTGGAGGTAGTATTTTGATGTAAGTGTAAGTTCCCCTCCTCTAGTCCAACCCCCCTGTGTGGGGAGTAGTGCATGTAAACTTGAACTGGGGAAGCTTCCACGACGCAGTGTGTGGGGAACCCACACTTCCCCGCTCGTCCACGTCTCCGAACGGGGGTCAGTTTCTTCAAACTGACTAGGTAAACTCTAAACCCCTGCTCTCATGTCAGTTCTTATTCATTTCATATCCGTCGAATTGCTCCGCTGGTAGAGAGAGAGCGCCCGTTCCCGGAGCCCCTAGCTTCGAGAGGTCTGGATTTGCTGTTGGGTCAAAACCCTGTTAATGTTCACCTTGTGGCCCATAGGGAATTCGTATCACAAATAGACACGGCCCTTTGACCGAACTGTGATTCTGAGGTATCAGTGGGGCATGTCCCCCTCCCCGGAGCACTGAAGCTAATGTTATCAGAATCACAAAGCTTAGCAATTCCAAACCGTATACGGAGTAGAAGAGATATAGTAGCACATCACAATGGTCAGGGAGTTAGAGAAACGGCACTCACAGAGGTTAGCATGTTAATGCTCAAGGGGCTAAGGGGTTAGCACTCACGGAGATAGAAAGTTAGTAAGCAAGTTAGGGGGTTAGTAGATTAGCCTTTGCGAATGGTTCACGGTTAGCCCATGAGTTAAAACAATTCAGACACAGAGAGTAGCCGCTCGAGCAACTAACATCCCATTAGCATAGGATGATCATGCAAGCTCTGGAGGTGACCCCAATTCCCTCTAGGCTATGGAACATGGCAGAGAGGTATCGGGGAATCGACCTTGAATTAAAATGGATAGAGATGCATACACGAGTGTGTCTCTAGCCACCAAACCCACAGCACGTATAGAGCAAGGCTTGACCATTTCGTTAGAAGAGAGGAGCCCCGAGGAGGGGGGAACTATTACTATAGCCCATATTGGTTCAGGGCATGTTCGATGCCGAGAAATCAAAATCCAAAAGCCACACACACGGGAAACAATTGGATATGCAGATTGAGAAGGGAATGGGAGAGACATATGCACAGCATCAGATGCCATTCGTTCCATTAACATGTATCTATCATCCCGTCAAATGGGAAGCGAAAGGCATGGGATATTACAGGAATTCAGAGCGGCCGGCGTTGTTGCTCAGATGCCGCTCCACTGATTACATAGACAGAATTACAGTAGGAGCATAGATAGAAGATGGTGAAGGGGGGAGACGGGGTCATATCATCACCCTCCCCCCTGACTTACATTATACTAGAAAGGAGAAAACAGAAGGGGGGAAATCGTTGGGAGAATCAACGGAACCCACCTAAATCATCGACAAAAGTAGAGTATCGGATCTGGCTCTTCTCTTCTGACTCCGGGGCTATTTCGGCGAGCAGATAGAGGAGGATGGCAGTGGGATCACCCAGTGTAAAACCCTACTTCCCCTCTAAGCCTGCCTCTCTCTCAGACGAACATATTCGATTGGCTCTCCCCCTGTTTCTCTTCTCAGTGGCCTGCTTCTATTCCCTTCTTCTTCCACTTGGTCCCCTATCGGGACTATGGACTCGGGTTTCGGCCATGGGTGCAAAGATGGGGTTGGATCCTCTAGGAATGGGCATGCAATGGTATTTTTGTTTCTTTTTTTATTTTATGAAAAACTAATGCAAACACCTAGACATTCTAGACTCAAGACCCTTAGACTTAAGACACCTTTTTTTTGGGTCCCCTTTTCATGCAATGACCACCCTAGACTCAACTGGCGCTCTGATACCAATTTGATGAGGGACGGACATGCGCCCTAGGACTCTAGCTCGCTGTCGTCCCTAACGAGGGAAGCGTTGGATCGTGCACGGTTGAGAAACTGGCATGAGTCGGGTAGTCGGCTCTTCCGTGCTCGGATTGAGTCACGAGACGGGTCTCGCTCTCTCTCTCGCAGCGGTGATAATATATGATATCGAGCTAATAATCCTATCACATGCTCTCTAGTAGCGGCATACGAAAATATACGAAATAAAGCAAATGTCGAGAGAGGAGTGGACACGATACCTCCACGCTCCGTGCGTGGGGAAGATGATCCCGGCCAAGTGCAGTAACTCCCGGTAACAAAATATTACAAAAATTACAGAAGTTAATTTTGCTGCCCACTCCAAGCAGGGAGGTAAAGGGCTACACAAGTAGGCCCGGGAGGACCGATCTTGGGTTGACGGGCAGCACTTTGATCACCCTGTCGGTGCGGTTCAGTTGGCGCAAGCTGCTGGTTGTGGGGCCCACGTGCTGGTCAGCGGGTCCAAGTGGGCTCGGAGTGGTACCGCTATAATGGTGGCTCCTGGAGAGGTGCTCTCTGGGACTGCAGCATGCTAGTTCACCTCGTGGAAGGCAAGGCAGTGGCTGGGCGGTCGTTGCGGTTTGTTGTCCACGAACCTGTAGTCCTATTTTTGTAGTGCGTGACCTGGCAAAAATGCTTGCTGCGACCAACTCCGATGTCAGATCGGCACAAAACTAGCACCGTTGGAAAGCCCTCTCAGAGATATTCAACCAAAGATGGGGCCAAGAAATTTGAGGACTCTGTATTTTTCGTGGAGGATTTTATAAGGGACGGACTGATAGACTCAGAAAACTTAGGATGGATCAGAGTTTTCTTGATAATGTGCATTGACTGACATTCAAACCTCAGATCTGGAAGTTGATCTCTTCACAAACATTGTAGAGGGATGAGTAAGGAAGGCGATGGTATTTTTTTATTTCATTGTTCTAGAGGTTTAGATTTTCTGGAGGTTTTATAGTGGACAGGGGTCGGATCTGAGCGCTCGCGCTTGTGGGCGTTCTGGTGGCCGCCGAGCGCCTGGGAGCTGTAGAACTTCCTCTGGCAGTAGTGGCAGGAGAAGACCCGCGGCTCCGACTCGGTCGGCGGCCCCGGCGGGTTCTGCCCCTGGTCCGGGCACCCGCCCATGCCCCCGAGGAGGTCAAGCTCGACGACGATGGAGGGCGGGGAGACCTCGCCGTCCCGGTCCCCGGCGGACTGGCTCAGGCCCAACACTGCCCTCATCTGGAGCTTGGGCAGAAGCCCTCCGTCGTCGTCTACCTTCTTGACCTTCCTCAGCTTTTCATCTTTCCCCGCGACGACGGCCAAGCTGCTGTGGATGTCGTGGCCTGGGACCTCGGTGGCGATGGTGCTCGAGGCCTCGGAGAGGCTTGCCTCCGGGACGGCGGAGAAGGGTTGTGCTTCCATCAGAAGGGGAGCTGCTGGTGGTGGTGATGATGTTAAATTCTCCGGTTCCTGAAGGGGTTTCTGTAGGGCTTGTGGGTGGGGGTGCGCTATGGGTTATACATGTATGTGTTATATTAATATGACGAATGTGGGGTGTGGAAGATGTGCGTGTAGAGGGGGCACTGCAGCTGATATGGAAAGGAAGAGAATAGACGAATAAGGAAGAAGAAGAAGACGACGCGTTAATGCTGCTTGCTACGTATGGAAGGATGATGCCCAGGTTACGATGATACATACGATCGAGTGGAGGGGGTGTCTCTAGCTAGAACAGCAAAACTGTAATTAATTGCGCTAGGAAGGCCTGAGTTAAGAGAGTTATTAATTTACTGCATGAAAATCTCGGGATCGATTTGATGATCAAGAGATCGAGTTCAGATATCTGCACTAATATGCAGATCTGGGATTTATTTGTAAGTATATATACATATATATTGCGTGATTTTATTGATGAAAATTAGCAGAGATTACAGCTTTCCTCCTTTTGGTGTTCATAAATTCTGCCTTGCAAAATCTAATTAATATGGCATCCATTTTTTAAAGTAAAGCTCTTCCTAATAAAATATTTTATTTAAGTGACTCATGAATTGTGATATTTTACATTAAGATCTTACATATGACAAATCAAATTCTCTGATAGCTAGGAGAGGTAATAAGCTTTTTTCTCTCAGTTATGTATTACTTCCACCGCTGGGAACTTGGGATGCAGGGTTATACAGCAATATGTGGGAGGAGGATATGACGAAGCTGTGCCTTCTTCTAGATAAAGAAAAGGGTTTTTTATGTGAAAACGTTAAACTTAACATGGCTCATCCTTTGAGGGAAAAGACAATGATTTATAGATTGTCATCATCAAAACAAGAGATGCACAACAGGACCAACTTGATAGAGATAAGTTGTGAACTTGCTCTGATACCACTTGATGTGACACCACCTTGGGGTGATAGCCACAAGACCGAAGACCCCTCAGACCTAGCAAGCAAGCAATGCGCAGATCGGTGACTTCACTCAAGCGGACTCACCTGCTAAGTGCACTCTCATATCCGTAGGCAATCCGGTGATGGTAGTGAGGGTCTAGGACAGAACCTCACTGCTCCGGAGGTTGGCTAGCCTAAGATTGAACCCCTAAGGGCCAAGGATGCCCAAATCACGTGTGACCAACAAGCCAAGGGCGTGGGTTAAGTGGTTGCTCTCACCTCACTCCGCAGTGGCCACTCAATTGATGGAAAATTTGGATCGGGAGCTCACTCACCGTCCGACGGAGCTAAAAGGTAATACTAAATAAGCAATAGTAAACTAGCAAGGGATGTGGCCCAGAGCTCACCTGATCAGTGTGAATACACCGATCTCGGTCGGAGACTAGGCGAGTGGGGGAGCGTGGGTACGCGCCCATACGCTGCGCCGGTGTAGCTCTAACTTGAAAATCAGAGAAGTACAACACTACACCTCTCGTAGGAGGGGGATCTCAGGGTGGGGATTAATTGAAATTACATCCAAAACCACCTCCACGTAGGGAGGGACAGTTTGCCGACCAGGCGGGGAAGGGGAAAGCCTAAGTGAGATCGAACGGGTGGACGTCGTTGGTTCTGTCCGCTCTCTGGAATAGAGGATGGATAGTCGGAGTTAATGCTGCTGTAGCCGCTCCCAAATTTTACCGATGATGAGACCAATCGGAGAATCTTCGTAATTGGATCAAGGTGACATCAGAATTTTTCTGAATTCCTTGGTCGCCAATGCTGGTCAGGGACAGGCCGCACACAGGGTCCCTGAGTCCTGGTTCTGACAGTAAAGGTACCTCAGTAGCAGGAAGAAGAGGCCGCCATGAGCGCTCCTGACCTCTGAATCAAGCGTGGCTGGAGTCGGTGGAACCATTGACGAGTGTTCTTCGAAATGTGACTAGAAAGAACACTAGAGGAAGTCATAGTAGAGAGATAGAGCCCGTTGAGTGAAGGGGTGTCTGTTCAGGCCCTGATTATTTCTCGAAATGCATTATCTGCCACCCTTCCTTTTTACTGTTGGCAAAGGGGGAGAAGATTTCTGAGTCATGTTATTCAACAAACTCGAAGAAAATTTCGGCAGCGCCTCCCCTGTCTCGAAGAGTATCAGGGAGGTTATAAGAGACTCATCCATGAAGAGTCGGGATGCTCCCGACAGACGGTCATGCTTAGCTAGCATTCTCGTACCCTATGATGAGTGGGGAACTCAAGGGATAGCCTCCTAAGTAATCCCTATCACTTGCAGGGTTGTCAGTCGATGCTTGCCATTTTATGTATTGAACTGCCTTTAGTATGGCAGCACATGCATATAGCTTCATGTGAACTGACATGGCTACACTCCGGCGGGTTTGAATGTCACCGGGACAATGTATGCCAAGGGATGGCACTTGTTTATTCATTTTATCCCTTTTATGGGTCTGCTTTGCTTTCATAATTCGGTATGGATAACCGTGATGTTGTTGCCACTATAAAAGGTGAAAATCAAGCGAGGAAACCAAACACACGGTACGGAATTAAATCACCGACTCCTAACAAAATTTCAGTAGCATCCCTCCCTGTCCCGGAATATGTCTAGGAGAGATATAGGAGACCCGTCCACAAAGGGTTGAGATGAGTTCCTAAATGGACGAGCATATCAAAATGATAGCCCAGACCCAACAATGGGTAGTGAATATTTTTTTGATTATTCTTGGCCCATTTCGATACCACGGTGTGTACATGAGTACCCTAAGGAGAGCCGGCACAACCATGGTCCGAAGGACATAAAGGGTTCGGGGCACTATTCACCTTTGAGGCGATCAATGTTCTATTTTCCTGGCGAGATCATCAGAGCTCACATTGTAATGTATAACGAAGCCCCGTGATTCGGTGGGAAGATCGAAAAAAAGTGGGAGAACATGATGTGAAATCGGCAAACAATTTCCTGGGATAATTCCAGCAACATCCCCCCTTGTCTCGGAATATGCCAAGAGATGTATAGGAAACCCGTCCACAGAGAGCTGAGACGAGGTCCATAATACATGGGCATATCGAAGCCCGAGAGCCGAGAGGGTCGAGGGATAATAAAACACTATTCGCCATAAGGTGGTACTTTCAATGTTCCCCTGAATAAGATCATCGGAGATCACACTTTGATCAATAGTGAATCCCTGAGACTCGGTTGGATATTCAAAAAACTCGAAAAAATCACGATGCGATATTATCAAATATCCCCTTAAATTAATTTCGACAGCATCTCTCCTTATCTCGGGATATGTCAAGAGATGTATAGGATACCCGTCCATGGAAAGTCGAGATGGAGTCTTGGTCTTTAATCTATTTGGGCTTTATTTATTAAGGTTAGGGTATTTAATTAACCTAGTTGGCCATTACTAATCCCAACATTAATTCATTTTAAGCATTATAATTGCTTAATAAATTTTAGAAAATACCTAAATAAATCTAGAAATTAATTTAAAATTTTTGGGTCACTATAGTTAGAGCTCGTGTTCCTGTGTCTTCTAACGCACCTAGGGTGGTCTGTTAGAGTCTGTGACGCCCGAAGGAAGGTGCGTCAGAGACCGTGTCATTGTGTCCTCTAACGTACCAAGGGAGGTGCATCAGGGAGCTGTGACGCCCTGAGGTAGATGCGTCAGAGACAGTTTTGCCTTGCGTTGTGGCGCTCCATTGTTGGACCGTCAGAGATTGTGATGGCCCAAGGTTGGACTGCCAGGCAATTCTCCACGTTTTCCGTGTTATTGTGCGTGGCGTTGGTCTCTGGTCGACTCAGTTGTGGCCCAGCGGTTGACCCACGGCCTCGCGAACGTCCCGGACACCGGGGTACCCATGTTCGTGGCTTCGAGGGTGTCTAAGGATGTCAATATTTCTCGTTTAGTGTGTCATCATGGTTTTAGACCTAGGGATTAGGTCAGATTGACGGCTTAATACTGTCACGTGCGACGGTCTTGACCCGAGTCTCGTGACTCAAGGATCGTTGAGTTTAATAGGTCTAGTGGGGTCTCTAGAGTCTAGTGGCCACGAGCCACTTCTTCCCTCGTGTTACTCGCGATGGGTGCATGCGTGGTTTTCTGTGTTCACGTCTGTGAACCCCTACTAGTCATAGCTTCCTGCTCACGCGGGTGCAGACCCACCTAGGAGTGGTGGAGAGCGTGACCCGAGTAAGATAGTTTTTAGGCTAGTTACCATAGGGGCCCTTGCCTTTGCCGCCAGAGTCCGATGGGGGCAAAAATCAGTTAGAGGACCCGACCTAGAGTAGATGGTTTGTGTGTGCATGCGTAGTTGGGGGCAGAGGACACGCGCTGACGAGCGCGACCCCAACAAGTCCTTGTTGTGAGTTCCTTGTCTGAGTCTCGCACCCGGGGCATTGTAGCTAGACACTTTTGACACGGTGTAAGACGTCAGGGGACACATCCGGTCTATTCTTCTAGTGGGCGGTGCTCCCATCACGTGACGTGAGTTGTCGTGTCCCGAGTTTCCGTTTCTCATCTGCGAGACGGGGTTTCGGGTGTTATTTTTGAGAGTATTTTCGTAGCTGAGGTCTAGGGTTTTTGATGAGTGTGCAGACCCTTTCAATAGGGGTATACTTGGCTTCCGCCCCTACCAGTCTTTGGCTGAGGTAGTAGAGAGCCTGCTGCTTTCCCTCGTCAGTATTCTGGATGAGCATTGCCCCCAATGAATATTTAGTAGCCGCTATATAGAGGATGAGCGGTCAGCCTTTGACAGGTGCCCCCAGCATAGGCGGGGTCTTCAAATAATCTTTCAGCTGATCGAAGGCGTGTTGGCATTCATCACCCCACTTGAAGGGCACATTCTTCATCATCAGTTGGTGGAAGGGTTGGCAGGGCCCAGATAGATTGGAGATGAACCTGCAGATGTAGGCTAGCCGACCTTGCAGAGACCTGAGCTCTCCCGGATTCTTCGGAGGTGGTAGCTCCTGGATGGCTCTTATTTTGAGGGGGTCGATCTCGATCCCTCTGTGTCAAACAATGAAGCTCAGGAATTTTTCGCTGAAGATGCCAAAAGTGCACTTCATCAGGTTCATCTTCAGCTCATACTACCGGAGCCTCTGGAAAACAACCCTGAGGTCACTCAGATGGTCGCCTCTCCTCTTCGTCTTCACGAGTAAGTCATCAATGTAACATTTGACCTTGCTATAGAGCAACTCGTCGAATATCTTGGTCATCGCCCGTTGGTATATGGCGTCGGCATTCTTTTGGCCGAAGGGCATTCTTTTGTAATGGAAGATCCCCTTGGGCGACCTGAAGACTATGTGAATTTGGTCGTGCTCGACTATCCAGATCTGGTTATAGCTGGATGAACCATCCATGAAAGAAAGGGCTTCATGACCGGTAATTGTATCGATCATCACTTTGGTGATTGGCACCAAGAAGTCATCTTTCGGACAGGCCTTGTTCAGGTCACGAAAATCCACGCAGATCTTGATCTGTCCATTCTTCTTCTTCACCGGCACCATGCTGGCCAGCCAGGTGGTGTATTGATTCTCTGCTACAAAGTCGATGATTATGAGCTTATTGACTTTCTTGCAGACCTATTTCATCAACTCTGGTCGCATGCGCTGGGGAGGCTGCTTCATCGACTCTATTTTGGGATCAATTGCCAATATATGCTGGGTTACTTTGGGTCTGAGACCGGGCATCTCTTTGTAGTTCCAAGCGAAGCAATTGTGGAACTTATGCAGGAACTTCACGTACTCCTCTCTCTCTTGAGGAGGTATGAGGGCACTCAGAAAGGTTGGCCTGGGGTCACTTTCCGTGCCAAGGTTAATTTCGATCAGCTCGTCGACGGTGGCCTGACATTTTGAATACTGCTCCAATTATATGGAAAGAAAATCATTACATTGCTAAGTCCAGAGAGAAATTAAAAAAATGGAAGAGGAAATGAACTAATAAGGTAGGTACAAATTTCCTAATCTATGGAGATAGGAGAACTCTGAGAAGTTTGTGGCCCCTCTTAACGCTCAATAGGCGAAAGACCCTTGGTGCTCGGAGATCTGCCTCTGGTACCCTCAGTGACGGTCGGCCTGGGCACTGACCCAATTTGTATGGGAGCTACCCCATCTGCGTGCCCTCCCGAGCCACCCGGAGTTGGTGATCTCCCCTCCATCGAGGCAGAAGCACCCTCACTCTGCTCATCATCACTCAATGTTGACGAGGGAGAGTCCGAGCCATCCTCATCAGAATAGTAGCATGTCTGGTAGGGAAGACAAGCTCGTCGAGGACCTATTCTTGGGCCATACTTGCTACCCACCTAAAGCCTGGGGAAAAACCCTTCTGCAGCCCTCGTCGGTAGCCCGGCTCATTACACGCGAAGGTAGCCTACTTCAGGGCTTCCTGGTATTCTCTGACCTCTGATAGTGATCGACTACCTCTACCCCAGCTCTTGCTACCTTCCCTTTAAGCTCGGCCACCCTCGCGTCAGCCACGGCCAGCTTCGCTTTGACCTTGGCCAACCCAGCTCTGGCCTCGGTCAGCCTTTCCTCAACTTTGGCCGGCGCTGCCTCGGCCTCCTTCTTGGCCTACTCGGTCTCTCAGATCCGGTCTTTGATCTCCACTCGCTCGGCCGCCCACCGACTCAAGCGCTCAGCGTGGGCCCGACGCTCTTCCTCCAAGAGCTTACTCTTAAGCTCAACCATATATCGAGCTTGGGTCAATTGCTCAGCCTATGATCGAACCTCCTCCCAGCTCGCCCGATCGCACGCTCGGAGTGAAGTTACCACCTACTGAAGCACCCCAAGCTCAAACGTTAGCCGACCAATCTTACGGTCAGACTCAGCGTGGACTTGGGACTGAGCCCTTCTCTCGTTCACCAGCCGCGCCACGAAGTCAGTAATCTCGGCTCCCAACTGAGCTATGAAGATACCTCCCTCCATGACCCTTTCAAGGAGCATGGGAGGGGAACAATGCCGGAACTCTTCCCGAACAGACGGAGGTGCCAGATCTCGGCACCGGTTGTACAGGGAGGCCTGGACGGTGAACTGCCCTTGCTGAAGAGGCGGAGCCTCTTCCGGGAGTGTCGAGGTCGGAGCATCCCCTCCAGTCATCCCCAATCTCAGGACGAGGACGCTCGGCTCTGCCTGGACCCACATCTCAATATCCTCCTCCTCGCCATGGATCTCGTCAGCCCCAACCGAGATCTGGGAGCCGACCTCCTCCCCCTGCACTCCCGCCGGCTCAGAGGAAGTCCCCTCAATCACTGTGGGCACCTCTGGCTTGACCGGTGGAAGGTTCGGGTGACAGACACCCTCAGCTATGAGCTCCTCGGTCGAGCGGGAAGTCTTCGCTTTCTTCGATCGCTTCTTCTCAGCAGTCAACACCTTCATCGAAGCAAGCAGTAGTCACTCCCCAGCATCTTTTCGCTTGGACCCTCGATGCTCAGAGACATCATCCCGAGCAACTTGCTTGCCCTTATCCCGGGTAGAAGAAGGACCTACTGAAGCTTGAGGCACATGCAGAGTGGTCGTCCCCTCCAGGTCGATGACCTCCTGATTGGCTGGTCGCTCCTCGCCACCACCGCATCTTGCTTCTGCTCAACAAAATGCAACTCATTAGTAAAGGGCTCGATCGACCGAAATAAGAAAGTACGGAAGCTAAAACTTAAAGTCCTTACCACTGGGTGGTAGCGCTCGGTGGAGATAATCCTCAATGTTGGCTGAGGTCATTAACTCAATGGTGGTTCGACGATTCTCCTGAAGGATCCTAATCTCCTCCAGCTCCGAGGGGATCACCGACTGCTTCAGACGGAATACTGGATGGAAGTTCGACTGGACAGGGAAGGCCCAGTCGGGATTTCCCTTACTAGCCCTGACCCAGAAAAATTGAGTCTTCCACCCCTTGTGCGAAGAATCCCGAGGAGAGAGAGTCATATAGCTCCTCTTCCTCCTCGCCTGAAGATAGAAGAAGCCAATCCCAACATGGGTTTATTCCTTCAGCTCAAAAAAACGTGAAAAAGGTCTAAAAAAGGGTTGAAACCGCACGAGCGACAAAGAAAAATAAAAGAGAAGATGAAGGTTTATGAATTGGAAACCAGCTGGACAGCAGCCAACTGGTAGAATTGCAGCAGCTGCACAGCGAAGGGGTGGAGAGGAAGGTGAAAGTCGCACTTCCAAGCTAGAAGGAAGGTGCAGAAGAGGTCCAAAGGAGTATCCAGGCTAGACTCGTGTGGTTTGGTCGAAGAAAATAAATACCGCCACGGCAGTTCGTAGTGGGCCTCGATCCCCTTTACCTCGGCCTCACCTAACTCGCTGCGCAGAGGATGGCTAGGCACCGAACCTCCTGCACCTTGTTCGGGAATCCAGACCTTAACTATAGGATCATGCCCCGCCATGGAGGAATGGGAAGAGTGAGAGGAAGAAGAGAGGACTGCGGAATCAGAAGACTCGGGAGGAGGAGGAAGCTGACGGATCGTTGCCGCAGTGATCTCTGCCAACTTCGCGAAAGCCTCTAAGATCCTCCGCTCCCTCAAGTCGCTCTCACGGCGCATGGATTCTCTCAGAATACCGGTGCAGCGAAGGGGAAAAGCCCTAGGTGGAGGAAACGTGAGATGCAAGCATGCAGAATATTTACATATATAACCAGACGACCCTGGCGGGATGCGTCGCGATGCTTCAAACTCCAAGAAGGGCCTCTCTGGGCCGGCTCGAGGGAATCACCATCATCACACCCACACCCCCAAGATAGCCGCATTAAATGGCACCTACTGGCAATGATGTCCCCACTCGAGCCACTGACGCTACCCCATAGCATACTACTCTCCGAGCCCATATTTTGGCTCGGGAGTAGGGGGCAAGTGGAGAGGGGTAAAATCGTAGCCCAAATATATGCCCTGATCGAGATGGCCAAATTAGGTCCAGACTGGCCCAACCAGGCTCAATTCGACCCAACCAGGCCAATCCCCCAAGTGACAGCCCCACGAACGGACCCACTTATCTCGAAGCCCAAACATCCTCAGATCAGACCTTCCTAGGTGGCCTCTCGGCCCAGAAGTCTGAGTAACGGTCGGTCAGAATAGCCCAATCGACGTTCGAGCATAACCGTCATGGCGTAACCCTCTACACTCGGGAGAAGCCCAAGCTCCTCGCCCAGGGATATCCTATGCTCGAGCCCCCTACGGGCACGATCTCCATTAATAGGGCATATCTCCCAGTGAGAATCCCTCTACCGCTTGGAGAAGGGAAGCTTAAAGGGATAGGGAATGTTGAACCCCGTGCATGGCAATTTTGCATGAAGGAATTTTGATGGGGAGCGGGTTGGAGTAGGGACCTTAGGGTGGACTGGCTCCTTGGCTCTCGGCTCGGGTGTGGGCCTTGGCTTGGCTAAGTTCGGTTTGGTTTTTGGGTTGAACCTGAATAATGATCACCCCTAGGCCCAGCGGGGTGGGCGCGACCCCCGCGGAGGCGGCCGCCCTCCTGCGCAGGCCAGCGGGGTCGAATGATCCTGCTGTGCCCTTTGTGGCCCCTCTCGGAGTCTTGTTCCCCCGTTTCTGTCGCCCTGGGTTGAGGAGAAGTCCCTGTGCAGCATTTATTCTCCCCTACGGTCCACTCTTCGCCGCGTGGCAGCAATACGTCGGTGGAGACTTGTGCGGGAGCGGAGGATCATTTTGTTTGTTGTTTGTGATTGTACGTCACCGCATGGAGAGGGCTCTTTGCGTCCGTCCGTGCCGTGTGATACACTTGCTCGGCTTCTTTGACAGGTGTGCATGCGTATTTTCCTCTTAATTTTCCTTGCTGCGATGCCGCTTGTGATTGTATGACCGGGTCGATGGACCCTAAATTTGCCAAGGTACTCCGCGGTTCGACGACATCAGCGCTACGTCGTATTTTTTGCCGGTTGTTTTGGAATGAAATTCTTGAATTATTTTGAGAAAATTACGGGTGCAACACAAACAAGCATGGCCTTGCTGGATTTGGAGATTATTGTCACGGGTCTCTTGCTTTGGCGGCTTTGGCGGCTTTGGCGCTACCTCCATTTGGCAGGTGCGGCGTTGAATGAAATGTTATTGACCAAAAAAACTCGGTCTTGTGGTGAGCGGGGCTTGATGTCCCCAGCAGTAGCAGGCACGGCTGGTGCAGTCGGTGCTTCTTAAGTGGCGAGGACGACCCCTAAGAAGGTGAGGGAGCCAACGACTACCGGGAAGCCTTTGAACACAATTGGAGATGCCAGATAGCCATATCTGGCATGGTTGGCGATGACGATGGGGCCATAGGTGACTAACGCCATTCGTTAGAGAAGCTGTTGCTTATAGTTGAAGTTGGAGCTTTATCCTTCTCTACTCCCTCTTGCAAAGGGAGAAAATGGAGATCATGACCTTCATAAAGGCATAAAAATCTTTGGTAGAAATATGAAAGGTATGAAAAGTCTCACTGGGCATGCCAGTCTGTTTCCCACGTTAAAAATTTTAGATTTTAAAATATCCATTTCGTTTGATAAATATGCGTATATTTTGACATTTTATTAATTTTGCGTGTTTGATTTATCAGACGGTTAGGGTTCGTGTATTGGATTTTTCCCCATCGACTGGGGTCGGTGTTAATTTACATCAGAATAAGTCTGAACACCTTTAATTAATTGCCGAGGGTCAGATCTATACCTTGCCGAGTCTGAAAAGACCAGCGCCGATTGGAGACGAGGGCGAGCCAGGAGCGTGCGCGCCTGACGGACACGCTACGTCACTGTAGCTTCGGCCGTGACCTGTGTGTACAACCAATTGAAAGCCTCCACGCAGGGAGGGCGAACATGGGGATGGGACAATTAATACATGCACTACCCTCACGCAGGAGGGGGGGAACAAGGGGAGGGGAATCCAAATGGCTAATCTGCACCGCCTTGTTGGGATGACGCCTACTTGTTCCGTACTATATGCCTAGCTCCGACATCGGAACGAGGTGCCGTCAGCGCTTGGACGAAGCTTGGTGGATGTCAAAGAACTCCTGAGATCTGGACGCTGATTTGAGGTCGCTGGAAGGTGGGGAAGGTCATAGTGGAGGGCCTGCATGGGTCTGTCTCGTCGGACAGGTTGGCGCGATTGAGGTGCGATGACTGGTACGCTCGCTGTAGAGATCCAAATGTGGCGGGACCAACTCGGCGTGGTAGAAGACAGAGGGAACTACGTATCCTCAGAAGTTGGCCACTGTCGGATCACCGTGCCGGTCGTGGTCATCGAAATGGTTGGCTTCTAGTTCCTAAGCAAATAGGAGGATAGGTCAATGATGGCCGTGGTGGAATCTTCTGTGCCGATGTCGGAACGAGACGAAACCACTTGGGTCGGCTTTATATTGTCGAGGGTCACGAATTTGTAGAAGACTGCTTGGCCTGAAACTAAGAGGAGGATGGAGTATTAGGGCCTACTAGGTGGCAGTCTATCCTGGGCAGACAGAGGGTTTCAGGTCTGGTGCGATCGAGGGAAAATGGTCGCTCCGGGCGGAGGAGATGTCTAAAGAAGGCAGGACCACCCCTGGATCGATGGCGGCTCAAAGACGCAGAACTCTTCTGAAGAGGGTTCTGGCTGATTCGCACAGGGGTGGACGGTCTAGTCACTGCCAAGTGACCCTCAGAATCTGGTGCAGTTCTGACGCAGTTGTACAAAAACGCCTGCCGCGGTTGATGCCGATGACGAAACATGGCGGGATCACTTCTGGAGGGTTGCAGACTCGAAGGAGGATGACTTTGAAGAAGACACCTTGAGCTAGTTCTCACTTTGGATGCTGCTAGAATATCTGCCAATCGAGCCTCTGGTGCTGTCTTGTAGTTGGGAGTAGCAGAACTAGGTTCTGGCTCCACTGGGGAAAGGGCGACGACGGAGAGTCTCCGGGGTTGCTGTGGGCGAACTCTCCCTCTCACTCTCTCACGCTCTCTCTCTCTCTCCCATGCGAATCTCTCTCCCTCTTCCCTCAGTTTCGGTGCGAACGACAGCAGATTGAGGCGTGGGAGGCGTCATTGGGACCGGCTCATCGCGAGGAATGCGCTGGTGCCCACCTCGACACGATCCGGGGAGCGTGGAAGCGGCACGGAGTGAGGAAGGCGGCGGTGACCTCGGCCCTTGCATGCAGTCTTAGCTCACGTTTCGGCGTGAACGAGGTAGGGGGATGGATTCCTGAGCTCGCTAGGAGCATTTCCCATGCTATGCCCATCGTCGTTATGTCTTTATAGTATGTCCATTGCCTATTGCTCATTTTTCGTGCCATGAACATACTTTTTATGTTTTAATCCACCATGAACATCATCGTTGAGTTTTATAGTGTTAGAATGTTGTTGTGGATGCATGGTTTGGCAGGAAAATAGGTTTTACAGTGATTCCCATCGATTTCTATCGATCGGGAGGGGGTTCGATTTTGAACTCCGCTCATTCGCAACCCAGACGGTGTGACGATCCTTCTAGGAGCCGTCACACTTGTAACGCTCCTCGTTGGATGCGTTACAGTACTATGGCAGACCAATATAGGTGAGTCACAGCTTCGGTAATGGCCGGACCTTCGACTGTTACAGCCCTTTGACCCTTCGTTGACCCAATAGGATGGTTGGCCTGGCGGTCTATCGTGCGACCGTCAGAGCCATGTAGCGTGCCATTCCTGGTGCGTTACAGTCTATAGTAGAAAAATTGTGGATTTTAGACATTCGGGTGAATTTAACAGCCCTATGGGGGTGCGTCAGAGCCTATGTAGCGCACCACCCTTTGACCGTCACACTCTATGACGGGGTATTGTTAGACTGTTACACCCTTTGGCATATTAAATGTTGCATGTTCATTTTCTAATGCATTCCATATTACATGTACGCCATGGTTAAGTTATTTTATAAAACAATAGCTTACTTTTAGATCTCAGTAGACTTACTTTCACTTTCCTTGTGATGAAGCCACTAGTCGTAGCCCAGCGACCCCTAGTGTCGGACCACCTGGAAGAGGTGGAAGGGCATTCCTAATACACGATTTTTAAGCTAGTTCCGTAGGCCCTCAGCCAATAGTAGCGTCCTACTGAGAGGGAAAACTAGCTAGAGATCCTGGCTCAGGTAGGAGTCAGTGTGTGCAGACGTGGTCAGAGGCTTGGACTAACACTGACGAGTGTTACTCTGACGAGTTACTTGACATTTGATGGGCACTCAGCTCAAGTTCTCCACAGCCTACCATCCCCAGACTAACGGTCAGACCGAGGTAGTTAATAGAAGTTTTGGGAATCTCTTGAGGTGCTTGATTAGGGAACGTGAGAGGGACTGGGATCTCATTTTGCCACTTGTCGAGTTTGCATATAATGACTCAGTCAATAGGTCCACAGGCATGAGTCCTTTTGAGGTTGTCATAGGATATAGACCTAGGAAGCCAGTGGATCTATTCCCCTTACCCATGCATGCTAGAGTGTCGCAGTCTGCAGAGTCGTTTACCGAGCATGTAAGGGGTTTGCATGATGATATTCGTCGCCATATAGAGACCAGCAACACGTGATATAAAGAGTTGGCCGACGCTCATAGACACCCCCGCGAGTTCCAAGAGGGAGATTATGTCATGATCCAGGTAAGACCGAAACGATTTCCTTCTGGAGCCATGAAGAAACTACAAGCTCGTGGTACTGGCCCCTTTAGAGCTTTGACGCGAGTTGGGTACAATGCATATGTTGTAGATTTACCGGAGGACAATGGTATCAGTTCCACATTCTACGTCTCAGATTTAGTCACATATAGGGACCTGACAGTGATCCTGAGTGAGTTGTTTGGGCCTTCTCCACCCCTTGTGAGCGAGCCCTCCCTTGAGAGTCCACTTTTAGCCCCATCACCTCAGTAGTGTGAGCAGATAGAGTCCATACTGGATGAGCAGGTGACTACCACTAGGAGTGGCGTGCATCACCGCTACTTGGTGCGTTGGAGAGGATGGCCCGCGTCTGATGATGTATGGATCACCCGGGCAGAGTTTGAGAGGATAGATCCGGACTTACTTGAGCGATACCAAAGCGATGGAGACCCTTACTCGACGTGGTCGAGTTTCTCCAACCCGGGGAGAATTGGTGAGGACACCAGAGCCAGAGTACGACTCAACTCAGTGAGCCGCCGGTACCGAACGCGTAGCATGACTTGGTCGACACCGACCTCTTTGTGGCTGGGGGATAGTCTGGAGTCTCCACCGGAGTGTTGACACTGTAGCATGTATTTTTATACGTATTTATAATTTGTACGCATTTGGTTGTATTTTGTATTCCGTACGTATTAGGTTATACTTGGTGTGTATTTGGCATGTATTTCGGGTTGTATTTTGGTTTGTATTATTTTAGAATTTCAAATGGGTTTGAATTCAAACTCCAAGGAGGGAAAATGGAGCCCACTTCACATGGGTTCAAGTTTAAACTCCAGTGTCTAGGGGCAACCGCCCTAGGTAAGATTCATGTTCATAACTGGGCCAGGCCATCTGCTAAATGGGCCTGGTATTTGAGGAGATATCTCAAGTCGAGAAGCCCAAAAGTCTGAGCTTGCGCTAGGCGGACCTATGTTCGAGATATTTCATCTAAGAAGAGGAGGCAACGCAGAAAGGACTGCCAATTGTGCACTCAGGGGATCACTTCTCTTTCTTCTCCTTCTTTTTCATTTCTTCTACTCAGCTCCCACCCTTGGATGATGTATCTTCCTTTCTCTGATCTAATTTTCAAGATTTTCTCCTCTCTTCCCGGGTCCATGAACCCCCAATCTTCTTCTTCTCATTCGAATTCACTGGATTCTTCTCCCTCGTCTCACAATTCTAGGCCTCGGCCTATGTCATCCTTTCATCCTGATTCTGAGACCTCTTTCCATTCTTCCTTTCAGTCGGAACCTCTAGGTCTTTCCTTCCATCCCGATTTCAAGACATCTTCTACTTCTCCTATCTCGGAACTTCCAAGTATTGCTTTTGATTCCTCTCTAACCCCATCAGATGACCATCATTCTCCTTCTCTGACCTTGTCGGATGGATATTCTTCTCCTCCAACTACGTTGGATGATCATTCCCCTTCTTCCTTACATTTACAACAATCTCATCATCCTCATTCTATTCCTTCCTCACCCTTTTGGGGTTATCACCCTTTTTCTTACTATTTTTGAGACATTAGTTCGCCTTGATCTCAGCTAGTCCCTATTTATTCTATATTTGGTTTCTTGTCATCAGGGTCTCTATGACTTAATGAGGGAGTTCTAGCCCTCGTCTCTCTTCCTTTTTATTCCCCTTCGTCCAGTTTGATGTTTATCGCTCCTCTATGTAGAGGAATCTTTGTTCTTTTGCTATCTTCTCACCTCTCATCCTGTCAAGCAAGGAATATGGAGCTCATGCTGATCAGGATCGCTTCAGGACGCTACTTTCATGTCGTGAGTTTGCAAGGCATCTTTTATTTTGTGCAAGAATATGCTCTCATTTCTATTATCCTTATGTTTACTCCTGCACATGGTTATAATGTTGGTTCCTTAACATGTGTGAGTGACTTTAGGTCTTAGTTAGGTTTTAGTTTACTTTGTCAAAATGAATTTACTTTTGCAACACCTTGTAGACACGCCAAAATTGATGCTAAGTTGATCAAATTTCATGTCACTATATTGACGCCCCAAAGTGAACTTCAATATTTTCATAATATTAAGTTTTTCTCCAAGATTTTCGGGATCCTCAAACCCTGATGAGGCGTAAAATTAGATTGATGAGATGAACCGAATATTTGATGTTATGCAATGCACTGATCAGGAAAAGGTTTGTCTCGCCACTTTCTAATTAAATAAAGATGTGTGTACGTAGTGGAAGACTATTCCTGCCCCACCTCTAAACGCACCGCATACTTGGGAAGGTTGTCTCACACTCTTTTGAGAAAAATATTTCTCTGAACATGTTAAGGAGAGGAAGGCTGTAGAATTTACCTCTCTTCGTCAAGGCATGATGTCTGTGGCAGAATATGAGCTCTAATTTTCTCATCTAGCACCGTATGCCCCTCATCTAGTTAGTACTGATATCCTCAAGGCCAACTATTTTATGGACAGTTTAAGGCTTGGCTTTATTCAACAACTTGGACCTCAGAATATCCAGACTTATGCGGAGATGGTCCAACGGGCTCATTTGTGTGAAAGAACCTTGGACACGGTTGAAAAGTATAAAGGCAAGAGTAAGGGATCAAGTCACCGGCTTGACAAGAGAGGGAGTACAGATGAAAGGTTCAGTATCACAAGCACTTACAACTCCCGTGATAGCAAGAAGAGGTCTCGCAATGGGAATGGGAGAAATAATCACAAGAATAAGAAGGTAAAGGAAGAGGAAACGCAAGTCGCAACGGCTTGCACATTCTGTGAGAAATTTGGCCACTCGACTGAGGAATGCTGTAAGCGCCTCGGTGCCTGTCTACGTTGTGGAAGTCGGGATCATCGTATGCCTGATTGCCCTCTTATGAAGGAACAATCCTCCAATGGTGGATGCAAGCGGCAAGTGCATCTTAACGCAATTTTGGACGATAATGAAGCGCCTAAGGATGATAGACTGATGGAAGGTATCATTCATATTTATTCACATCCTGCATTTGTACTATTCGATATTGATGCTTCTCATTCTTTCATATCTACTACCTTTGCAAAAATCTTATTAGTTGTGCTTGTTCTTTTACCATCGGACCTAGCAATCACAACACCTTTAGGTCCTAGAACTAAACTTACAACCTACTACCCTGATAGTGAGGTAATGGTAGAAAGTCACAATCTTCCTACAAATATGCCTTGATATGGAAGGCTACGACGCCATTCTAGGTGTAGATTGGCTTGTTGACCATGATGCTTACATAAACTGTCGCAATAGGAGAATTTCTTTTTGAAAATCGGGACTCCCACGTTTCTCTTTCCTTAGTATCAAATATAAGAAACTTCCATTATGCAAACCCATGTATAATGTTCATTACAAGCCCAATTTTAATGCAAAAAGAGTCCAAATTGAAGCCAAATTATTCCCAATTTGAAGGGAAGCCGATGTAGTCCACTTGACGCTCCGTGTATGGCGCAGTCGATTCGCCGATGTGTCACTAGCTCGTCGGGTGTCCGCACCAACAGGTTCCAAGTGGTATCGGGTTTACCTAGCATCCAGAGTCTGGGTCATCACAGTCTTCTTGTCAGATTTGATGAATCAGTGCATCCACATAGGGGAGCAAGAGTCTCAATTGATTAGCATATCCCTCCTTCATAGAGTGCTTCTAGATAAGGGGAGTCATTGCATTCACTTGTGTGTTTTCATACATATAGTCTCTGTACATTCATCTGCATATGAATTGTGTCAAAAACTCTAAAAGATCACCTGAAATGCATGCATGTTCATAGAGGGAGTTAGATTGAATAAATATCTGGTATTGCTCCATCTAGAATGAGTGAGTCGATGCAATGATCTTGCAACGTAAATTCTGCGATTCAAATCACATAGTTTTTCTATCTTCTGTAATTTGTCCTGAGTTGAAGCACTGAAGAGACTGCATCGACCTGTCAGTTCAAACCCTTCAACTTGGCTCTTTTGTGAAAAACTTATTCACCAACTATCTGCTACTGCATTTTATGGCTACCTCTGCCATACTCCAATGCCAAAATCTCTTCAATTCAGAGTTAACCTGAAATACTTGATTAATTCTTCTTCACTCTCATCATGATTTGGTTTTGTTAAAATCAGTCGATCTTATAATTGTTACATTTCTGGAACTTCTTGTTTTGTAGCTTCTGCATCGGCTAAGGGGGAGCTTTGTAATTCTTGATGGTCACTCCTAAGCTAGTCTTAATAATAATTGTCCTTCTGAAAGATTCCTTCCAGAAAATCATCTTGTGCTTGTAGCCATTTGAATACTTTTGCCATACTGTCTTGAACTTCATTGTCATATTTATGAGTTGCCTTCATTGATGTCCGCCCATCTGCTTGCATATCCTTGAAGTCATCTCGATGAGCTTGCACCATATTTGGCTGCTCTTAAAATTCCTTGATCTGAAATTTTGGAAGATTTCAATTTGTATACCTTGATCATAAATCTGAAAATAATCTTAAAAAGGAATCTTCTATTTTACAGGAGTATGAATGTTTAAAACATTCAGGTGGTTTAAGTTTAATGTATTCCTTGAGTTTGAATAAGAATATCTTGAAAATATCTGACAGGCGGCCAGCACGCCAAGGGTGTGGGATGAAGGGTCTCTCTCACAACTCACCCTACGGTGGCACTCAATTTGATGACAATTCAGGACCGGGCACTCACCTCGCCGCCGATGGGCAACATAGAAGCAATACTAATCCAAGAAAGGTTAAACTAGCAAGGAGAGGGGCCAGAAGCTCACCTGACCGGCATGAAAATGCCGATCCCGACCGGAGACGAGGGTGGGTGAGGAAGCGTGGGCTTGCCCACACGCCGCGCCGAAGAAGCTTCAACCTAAAATTTTAATTAACATGCACTATGCCCCTTGCAAGGGGGTTGGACTAGGGGTGGGGATTTGCTTTATAACCAAAATGTACCTCCACGCAGGGAGGGGCAGTCAGCCGGCTAGGCAGGATGGGGAAAAACTACACTAGAAGCCGAAGTGGACAAAGACCGTCAGTTCTGCCAGCCCTCTGGAACAGCAAGATAGGCAGTCGATGTCGGCTTTGCTACAGGCTCTCCCAAACTCCTTTGTTGACAAAACCAGCACCACAACCTCCTGGGTTGGCCCAGGAGGACGTCAGAATTATTGGAGAATTTCTTGATGACGACGACGGCTGGGGCAGGGTCATGAACAGGACTACTAGCTTCTGAGTCTGACAGCTTCTGAATCGTTGCTTCTGGAAGGTCAGGTCTCCACGAATGCTCTCGGTGTCTGAATGATGCGAGACCAGAACCGTTGTATCCGTGGACGAGTATTCTTCGAGCTGATACCAATGGCATAGTCAAAAAATGTCAGGGATGATCGTGAAGGGTAGAACAATGGGGGTGTGTCGGTGAAGGCTCTGGAAAACTGACCTGGCGCACCTTAGAGAGAAAATTTAGAACTTTTGATGCCAAGGTCCAAAATTAACTCTGCTTATTGGAGATGGCAGAGGACTTGAAGTAGAAGCCCTCAGCCAAGTTTCACACCCATAGATCCTCAGGAATGGATGTGGTGGCATTGGAACTTGGGCTCTGATTCCCTATCGAAGTAGTCCTGCACAGCTTGGGAAGAATGGCTCTCTTGGGCAGCTCGGAGCTCGGATCGATGCGAGACCAACTCTGCTGCGAAGAAGACTTGACGATCTTTCTAGCAATATAAAACTTGCCACTAGGTGCTTCGTGAGGATGATGGCATAGCCTCTACAATCCACAACTTCTCTGCTACCTCCGAACTGAGAACTGCAGATTGAAGATGATGGGGGGAAATGGGGTATATGGGAGGGGAAATGGCATAGTGTCGGGTTAGCGATTCTAATGCTACGTGTTGCTGGTCGTGTCACCATTTAGAGTCCGAGTTTCATACCTTAAAGAGTCGGTCTCCTCGTGTCCGTCCCGCATCAGCCCACCTATGGTAGTTAAATTTGATGGGAAGACCGTACATGATTGGTCCATATTTGGATGCACAGGTCCTCCCCCATTCAGCCTCACTAACAACATTGATCTTGTGCATGATAGGAACACGTTTGGATGTCCAAGTCCACCCTTGCATACTAGAAATATTACACCTGCACTGTGTCATAAGGCATGGCATAGGCATTCGAGCAAGCACATAGGGCAAGATGATGAGGCTCATGAGAAGCAGGCAGTTGCTCCCGGGCGCCACTTAGAATTTCAAGTAGGCAATTTCGTGATGATGAGAACGGAGCGGTTCATCCCCGGGGCTGCCTCCAAGCTGAGGGCACAGAGATCTGGACCTTTCCGACTTCCGAGACAGTGTGGCAGCAATGCTTATGAGCTGGACCTACCAAAAGGTTATAGGTTACATCCTACCTTCAAAGTGGCAAATCCAGGACCCTACAAGGGCCCCGTGGTGGACCCTAGTGACAGTCTTGAGCCTACCTCTGTCTTTGTAAGAGACACCCTTGGAGAGCATCCACCTCGCAGCTTGAGTGACCGACGTGAGCAGGTGGAGGTGATACTAGATGAGCAGAGTGCCACTACCAAGATCAGGGCACACCCGTGCTACCTTATGAGGTGGAAGAGCCGTCCTCCGACAGAAGACATGTGGTTGAGTTGGGAGGACTTGCGACGTTGGACCCGGACATGCGATACCACCACCCCGGCAGACCCATACTCGACAAGGTCGAGTTTGCCCCACCCTGGGGGTATGATGAGGGCATCACATGCTACCCTTTATTTTTTTGAGTCATATAATGTATTTTTCACTTTATTTGAGTCTTACTTATGTAATTTCTCTTTAATTGAGCCAGTTAAGTAGGTTATTGGGTCAATAGGATAGCATAGTTAGGCTATTGGGCCTGTGGACGCACTAAATTTTATTGGATATTCTGTTCGTTTGTTAGGGTGTTTATTTGTCTATTTAGTGCGAGGGCGTGTCAGTCACCAAGGTGACAATTTATTCGGGTTTCACGGAAACCTATACTACGCTCGATCTGACTTCGTCAGGTGATTGTGTAGTTTGGGTCGGGACCAAATCCCGTCGCGTCATAAAGGCCACGACGTCGTTTACATCCCCCATACGAGGAGACATGGAGGGTGAGAAGTACTTACGGACTAGAATAGTTCTAAAAATCTCCTTCTCATAGACTCCTTGGTTTCCCATGTAGCTTCTTATTCTAAGCTTCGATCCCATTGGACTTTCACCATGGGGATAGTCTTGCTCCTCAAAACTTGGACTTCTCGATCAAGAATCTTCATTGGCTTCTGCTCATAGGTAAGGTCCTTCTGTATCACCAAGTTAGTGTGGTCGATGACGTGGAGAGGATCGTGCACATACTTCTTCAGCATAGAAATATGGAATACATTGTGCACCTCTGATAGTTGTGGAGGCAAGGCAATGTGGTAAGCCACCTCGCCCACTCTTTCCACTACCTCAAATGGACCAATAAACCTCAGTGTAAGTTTACCCTTAACACCGAATCTTCTAATACCTCGGCCAGGAGAGACCTTGA
Organism: Amorphophallus titanum; assembly: GCA_024336825.1. Classification (NCBI taxonomy): domain Eukaryota; kingdom Viridiplantae; phylum Streptophyta; class Magnoliopsida; order Alismatales; family Araceae; genus Amorphophallus; species Amorphophallus titanum. Next base: position 1,655,233 of record JANBPO010006362.1, read on the forward strand.
GGAAAACATGGTCTCCAACTTAGAATTCCAGAACTCTTCTCCTATTGTCAGCATACGACTTCTGTTTGGATTGTGCTATCTTAAGTCTTTCTCGAATGAGGCGTATCTTTTCTGTTGAATCTCTCACCATATCTGGGCCTAAAATCTATTTTTCACCGACTTAATCCCAGCATATTAGAGATCAGTAACTCCTACCATAAAGTGCCTCGAAAGGTGCCATTTTGGATGCTGGCTTGGTAGCTATTATTATAAGTAAATTCGGCCAGGGGTAAGTGGTCATGCCAACTACCGTCGAAATCTATAATACAGGCCCTTAACATATCTTCAACAACTTGATTTATCCTTTCGGTCTGACCATCTGTCTAAGGGTGGAAAGCTATTTTAGAGAAAATGGTTAGTGTACCTTCCACGATTCCACCTTCCGTTGATTCTGTCTCTTGGAGAGCTTGCGGACGGCCTTGCTTCTTTGCCGGATAATTCTCATCCTTAGTATCTTGCTCATTCATCAATGGGCAATCTGGGATTCGATGTGCTCAGCTTCCACATCGGAGACAGGCTCCTAGCTTCCTCCAGCATTCCTTGGCCTTGTGGCCAACCTTGTCACAGTATTTACACACTTCCTTAGAAGGCGTAGAGACAGTGGAGATTGGCTGAAATCTCTTTCCTTTGGAGAACTCCCCTCCTTTGTAATACCGCTTCTTGTTGAATGATGCTTTGAAATTTCCCAGACTTGTGACAGGTTCCTTCCTGTCCCTTCCTCGGATCCTCTCTGATAATTCCGTGGCATCCTCGAGCAACTGTGCATGTCGAACCATTTTCGAATAGACTTGGATGTCTATCGGTGCAACTTGTGTAATGTAATGGGGCCGAAGCCTGTTGAGGAACCTTCTTGCCTTCATCTTTTTAGTACACACCAAGTGAGGTGCATACCTGGATAGTCTTGAGAATTGGGCCTCATACTCAGCCACTTTCAAGGTCCGTTGTTTCAGTGCGACAAATTCTACGGCCTTCTTTTCTTGGATGGCTACAAGCTTGCCCCATGTTAGACGAAGTCTATCTCTACCCATTGATAGTCCCCAAAAGCTATTATGTCAAAGGCGTTTGGGACCTGCCGCATCACGCTTTCCCCGCAGAAGATTTTATCCTGACCTGGGTCTTTTGTAAAAAAGCAAGTGGCTCCATGGGCTATCTTACCCGGGAACAATATGAAGCATTGGAAAAAGAAAAACCCGGCTGGCAGCAAATGGCTTTCGAGAACCTGCGCGGCAAGACCGGCGAGTCCTCCAAGTTCTATACCCATTGCAAGCTCAGCGAGGATGAAAGCCGCATCCTTTTTCTGGCCTTTATGAACGAGGACGGCGTAGGCTCCAGCCGCGTACTTTGTTCGCATGAGCTCAGCCGCGCCTTCCCCCAGGGCTATAGCATAGCCTTCCCGGATAGGAGCTGTGGTTTTGTGATCCCCAATGGCTTACACGAGGACGAGCTGGCCGCCGTTCGGAAAATGCTGAACAAAACCCTGCTCGGCGGCTCGGTCCCCATGTCCGATACCTTATTTCCGCCCGATATGTTCGTTTTGCCTCAATCCTGGTTGCAACCCAAGGACCTGAACCATGCCAACGAGGTGATAAAAAAAATATCCCTATTTTGTCAAAAATAGCCTGACCATGAAAGAGTCCATAGAAACCAACAGAAGGTTCTAAGGATCAGATTTGGGGGAGAAATCAAGATAACAACCTCTGTAATCCGCCCACGGAGCTGCAGAGAAGAACAGTTTTGCTAAAACTCCTTCGTGTGACATAACGCATCCGTGATAGACCGCCATGTGAACATAATGCGCCTTCATCAGTCCGTCATGTGACCTTATCCAAGAAGATAAGAACAACAGGCGAAATGCTCGGGCTTAGGACTCTGGCAAGAATAATGGATGGGAACAAGGGCGTTATAGTGAGACTATAATGGATGGAAAGAGGTCCATCATGGAAGTAAAGACGTCAAGGTAGACGGGGCTGGAATGACAAAGAAGTCGGTGGAGGTGGTGGCAGACTCGACCTTAGGGGGCATATAACAGACGTGGGTACGTGCGTTATGTGGCAGGGATGATGGCTGGACATAGATCTTTTAAACGATAAAGGCGCTGACAAGGAGAGACGGTGGGTGAGACTCTGGGTGAGACGGTAGCTGCCACTCAGGGACATGGTAACGGACCACTATGAGGGCATTATATGATGAACATAACAGATGGTTGTAGTACCGTTAAACAATAGAGATGATACTTGAGACGTTGGATGCGACAGACGATGATGAGTGGAATATAACGGACCTTGTGAGGTGCGTTATGTCACCTATAACGTGCCATGGAGGATGCGTTATGCACAAGAGGGTGACAAATGAACCGAAAGTGCTTGGTTAGCAATAAAATAAGGACCAGACCCAACTAAGGAAGGCAATGACCCATGAAAGAGACTTCTAACTGCCCAAGAAGACTCGACAATGGTGAACAACTCGGAGCATCATTAAAAATGATTAAGGAGATGACCTGACTAATTGGTCATAAAATGGGTGTCAACACCCGTGTGTGTATTACTGCGGAAGCAGTGTGTGTGTGGTTGGGGTTCATCCCTATGTTACTACGTTTCGTAGCGTGGAGTGAAGCCTCACCCGGTTGGGTGAGGGGTGGACGTAGGAGCTCATCATGGTCCCGAACAACCTAAAAACCCTTGTGCCTTGTGTGATTGCTTGTGTGATTATCCTTGTCTTCTATCTCCATTCACATGTTCACTATATAGGTTTTTAATTCACTACAGTATCACACACTGCTACCTCTACTGTCCATGTTTGGTTTGAGCTGAATCATTATTAGCATTGTCAAGCCGTGTGGGATAGAAAAAATTGAGAGAACCCTTAGATCTCACGTCTGCTTAGGAGGGAACAGAGAAACGAGGGAGAAAGTAGAACGGGAGAAATGAGAAGGATAGGAGAGGAGAAATACCAAAATCACATGGATAGAACTGCTATAATGAATAACTAGGGAATAACTAGATCACATAGAGCCCAAACAACTGAGACAAATAAACACAAATTAACCGATCAAAGAGCAGAATTGCACCTTCTATAAGATAAGACGTCACTACTCTGCACAGGGAAGCTGAGACACTAGCGAGTCTTGCTGAGGTTGTGGTGGTGAAGGTCGGAACTGAGACTGCTGCGACTGGATAAACAGCGAGAACTACACTGGCACCGACCTCAGCGGACAGTCTCGGACAACGTGGCCCGGCTGATCACAGCGGAAATAGATTATCGACAAGAAACATGGCACGCCCTGATGGCTACCACCACATCTCGAACATAATATCGACTGACAGACAGTGGGTCCCTGAGACTGCTGAGAAGAAGGCACTGATGACGGAATAGCACTGGCGGATGACTACTGGACAAGCCGTTCTTCACGCTCCCTTAACTTTCTCCTGGTATTCATGGATGGAGGTGTACCACAATTCATTGGCACAAGAGAGGAGGTTCTAGTTGCAATCGGCTGCCTACCTTGCCGATCCTTAGACGTCCGAACCTTCTTAGATTTCTTGAATCAGAACTTCTTGCCCTTGGGCTTAGAGGAAGAGGTACCATCGGCGGGAGGAAAAATGGAAGGAACTCCAGGCACATTCGACTGATGAACCGGCTGGAACCGCCCTGTTGGCTAAGGGACAAGGTGATACTGCACACTTGGCACACCCGACTGAGCATATTTGGCCTGAGCATGCCCTTGGGGTCTCACCTGCCCTTTACCAGTCGGCATTCCAACTAGAACACCCGCTAAACCTTCCACAACTTGAGCAGGAACCGCTGGGACTTGACCAGGTGCAAACGTATAAACTAACACAAAAACCACTAGAGGAGAAGTACCACTTCCCTCCCAGGAAACATGTGCCCGTCTACGACATGCCATCGGAACCTAGGAAGCATACACCAACGTAAATCATATTAGCAATCACAGAAAATATCCTAGGCCAACAATAGACGACTCAAATGGACTTATTCTAGACAGGCGCTATGCAATTTCAATTCCTTATACAAATCCTCAACACAGGGCTCTGAGTATCGATAACCCGATAATATCGGATTACCGCCACTAAGAACTGGGGACGTCACCCAAGAGGCTGATGAGGCCCCTGAAGGGTTTTTGGATGCCCAGGTCCACCTATGGCAGTTGAAATTGATAGGAAGCACACACATGATAGGTCCGCATTTGGAAGCCCTAGTCCTCCGACCTCCAATAGGGAACCTAAGCATGATAGGTCCACTTTTGGGTGCCCAGGACCTCCGATATCCAAAAGTGTGTCATCATCCACAAAGTCCCATACTCGACATGTCAATAGGTTGCATGCTTGCAAGCACATGAACAAAAATAATGAGACTTATAAAGGGCAAGCTGGTGCCAGCAGATTGCACCCAGAATTTCAAAATGGTGATTACGTGATTGTCAGGGTAGAGAGGCTCTTCCTTGGAGCTGCCTCTAAACTTAGGGCTCGAGGAACTAGACCCTTTAAGGTCTTGGGATGTTTGGGCACAAATGCCTATGAGTTAGGCCTCCCGAAGGAATACGAGGTCAACTTTCATTTCAGTGTATCGGACCTTGTGCTCTACAAGGGTCCCACGGTGGTACCTAGCGAGGATATCGAGCCCATAGCCATTTTCAGAGTGACCCCACCTATGAGAGTCCACCTCTGACCTGGAGAGTCTAGCGTGAGCAAAATGATGTGATACTAGATGAACAGACTGCCACCAGCAGGATAAGGGCATACCAATAATACCTTGTGAGGTGGAAGGGTCGGCCCTGTCCGAGGACACCTAGGCCAGCGAGGAGGACCTACTGCAGCGCTATCGGACAGAGATGACCCTTACTCGGCAAGGTCGAGTTCTCCGTACCCCGGGGGTATGATGGGGACATCACCAGTAGTTCCAGCTCCTACGGCCTGTCACCTCATCTCAGAAGTGCTCAGCTTGTTCTAGCAGTCTATTTTTGAGTCATATGATGTATTTTCTATTTTTTATTCGAGTCTTATCTATGTAAGTTCCCTTTATTTGAATCAATTAGTAGGTTAATGGGTCATTAGAGTAGTAGCTTGCGCCAAATGGGACCAGATGTCTAGCAAGCCCAGGGGCGCCCCCCTCTTGGATATGGTTGTCTTTGTTTAGTTTGTGAGGGGCAATTTAGTCCTGTAAAAGTGTTGGGCTCCTATAAATTGGACCCCACACCCTCCATTTGAGAACTAATGAACAATTGATGCATTTTGAGAATTCCAAACTTGAGTGACCCCCTTGGAGTGAGAAGCTCCCTTACCTCTCTCTCTCTCTAGGCTGTGCCACTTTCTCTCTCCTCCCTCTTCTCACTCTAGGCTACGTGTCACGTCTCGAGATTTTAATACATCGGAACTGGGGACATGATCAATTTCAAAGAAATAGAACTTCTGGGTCAGCTGGGTAATGGCAGCGTGGTATGGAACCAACTCTAACTTCCGCACGTCATAGATGTCGAGGACTTGTCAGACCACTAGCTGTGTGTCGCCATAGGCTTTGAGGCATTTGACGCCCATGTTGAGAGTCATCTGGAGCTCGATTATTAGAGCTTCATATTCAGCTTCATTATTGGTCATGGCTTTCATGAGGCCATAGGAGTTGTACAGAACTCCGCCCTGAGGAGTCAGGAAGATGATTTCGGCACCTACCGTAATGCCTGAGCTGAGGTTGCTCCAAGTAGTGCCTCGGGAAGCACTATCAAAGTACAGCTCCCAGCAAGGTAAGTTGATTGCAAGGGCATCTTGCTGCCAGTAATGCAAGACATCTCCGCTCTGTTTGACCAGTTGTTGTAGTTGAAGAGCAAGAGACTCCTTGTCTGGGAGCTCCGCATTGAAGGGAGAATCGTCTGGCACTGGGTGGGCTGCTAAGAATTCATCCATGCCCTACCCTTGATTGCTTTTCTAGGGATGTAGGTAATATCATACTTCATTAATAGGAGAGCTCATTTTCCTAGTCGACCTGAGAGAATGGGCTGCCTGAGGAGAAACTTGAGGGGGTCATGCTTGGATATCAGCTCAACCCGATGAGACAAGAGGTAGTGCCGCAACTTCTTGATGGCGAATACTAATGCCAAGCAGACTTTCTCCATGGGGGAGTAGCGGTACTCGACACTGATCAATTTTCGGCTGAGGTAGTAGAGTGGCTTCTCTTTACCTTCCTTATTGATCTGCGCCAACAAAGCCCCCAACGAGGCATCCATGGTGGTGATGTACAGTATGAGGGGTTTACCCTTGACCGGTGCCCCCAGGACTGGGGGAGTGAGGAGGTACTCCTTGATTTGCTCAAAAGTCACCTGGCATTTCGAGTTCCATATAAAGGGGGCGTCTTTCTTCATCAGCTTGCTGAAAGACGTGCATTGACCGGAGAGGTTGGAGATGAACCTTCGAATGTAGGTCAACTTGCCCTGGAACGATCTGAGCTCAGTGAGGTTGCTGGGCGGCGGGAGTTCTCAGATCGCTTTGATCTTGTTGGGGTCCACCTCGATTCCTCAGTATCGAATGATAAAATCGATAAACTTGCCACGGTATATGCTGAAGGCACACTTCATAGGGTTCATTTTGAGCCTATATTATCGGAGACGCTCAAAGACCTGGCGTAGATCGCGCAGGTAAGAAGAAGTTGAGGGCGGGGAGAAGAAAGAATGGGGGAAGGAAGTTTTGGGGTTGAGCAGGGGCGATGGCTCCCTGCTCCCCCAGCACCTCTCGCTACATGATCTCTCTCTCTCTGTCTCTCCCTTACTCTCTCTCCCCTTCGGTGGCTGCCAGAGAGACCTCCTTCTTCCTCTCTTCTCCTTCTTCTCTTCTCTTCTGCTTGGCAGTGTCGCGGTGATCACTCTCTACCTCTATGTCTCTGTGTCATTTGCCGGGGGAGAAGGGTTTTTATACCCCCAACGGCGGGAGCGTTCGAGCACGAACGGCGGCAGTGGGAAGTGACTAGCATTAAACGGGGATTTGACTTTCCCCGTCCTCGGTGGCAGGAGGTAGCTTGCGTGCCTTCATCTCTGGTTGACACGTCTTCCAGCTCACTGTGCGCCAAAGATCCTTAGGGGATGGGCGTTAAATTTGGTCTGTCGGATGCATCGGGCGAGGGCAAGTCATAGTGTGCCACTGAAGAGCCAGAACACTACACCGCTGGAAGACATGGCGAGTGTGCCGCTGAAGGGCTGCCAAAGCGTGCCATTGAAGGGCTGCTAAAGCGTGCCATTGAAGGGCTTGAAGGTGTGCCACTAGAAGCTGGGCGAGTGTGCTGCTGAGAGCATATCAGCGGGTGTGCCCCTGAGGGCCACCCGAGCATGCCATTGAAGGCTTCAAAGGGGTGTGCCACTGGAGGTTGGCCTGGCGTGTCATTGGAAGCACATTTAAGGCCTTTGTCAGCATGAGTTGCGATCCATTTGATTCTCTTCGGGGCTCGTGGGTTGTGGACTTCCCGGGGGTTGATTTCTCTTCGCTGTCGTGACTCCGGAGACAGCTTCACGGTAGTGCGCATATTCAGGGAGTCTCGGTGGCTAGTCCCCGAGGGTTTCTTTGCTTGGTGTTGTTGTTGATGTGAGACCGGACGGGCCACATGGGTGTGTAATTTTTTTACACGTCCACAAATGCCCCCCACCCACGGGTGACGTGGGCGAAGGATGAGCCAGGCGATGCCCGTGGGTGTACCAGTTCTTCAGGGCTACATCTGAGACCTTGACATCTGGGGGAGATGACGATCTCAGCCTATGCCCTCTTGTCCGTACCTGCGTACACATGCAGGGACGCCCGTCAACGCACGAGGACACGCAGACGGAGAGTTTTCATATATACGTACTTGTTACTATAAATTATTATTATGGATATATGCTATCATCTTTTTCTTTTTCTTTTTCTTTCGATTTCTCGACGATCACCTATGGAACCAAGGGCTGACTGGGAAGCGTCACCAGGATGCGACACGTGGGCTCAGGAGATCGGGAGACACGTGGAGAGAATGGAGGTTTCATGGGTGCAAGTGCACAAGCGATTGTGGGGAATCGTGTCCTGAACGTCTTTCCCCACCGATGGCAAGTAGTCGGTGTTTATTTACATCGAATTGAATCTGAACACCTTTGTTCTGTACTAGAGAGAAGTCTGTATAAGTCTGAAGCCATGGATAGAGGGCCGGGGGCATTCTGCAACTATAAGGGTGCATTGGACTGGGAGGTGTGATTCACTGGAGTTGGAGGTACTGGACACACACTGGGTGGTGCAGAGGAGGGCTGGGACCTGGATAGGGGCACGAAAACATGTAGTCAAGCGGTAACATATTTCATGAGAGCCACGTGGGCTTTACAAGTGGGCCGAGGAGGCCAAATTACAACTGGTGTAAGCCACGGGACAATTCTGACACGTGGGTCAGTCCCCAGGTCAGTGCATAATAAGGCGGATGTCCGTGTGTTTTCACAGAGGCTCTCTGCGAGGCGAGGGACTTGCCCAGTTGGCCAGGGGAAGGCTAGACTAGATGACAGGGGAAGAGGCTAGTCGACACCTGGAGGAGGTCCGAACGTGGATCGGGACGAGCAGTCAGGTATGGATCCTGAGGGGTGAGTATCTTCATGCTGGGAAGTCGAGGCCGATCTCGGGAGCGTTACTTCTAGGCTGGGATCCGGTTAGCTCGAATCAGTGGTCAGAGCAGTTAGTGGCTAGCTCGGCACGAGCGATGGGTGTGTGGCCCCATGATGGAGGTAGGTGCGACATCATGGCATATGTGTGGCCATCGTAGGTCATCATACGTGGGCAGACCCAAGATGCAGGTGTTCTGGCCGTTGTCATAATGCCTTAAATGCGACGGAGAAGGACTTATATAAGACGGCTAGATGCCGTACGAGGGAAGTGCGAGTGACATACCCTCAGCATGTGTAAGCCGATCAACAAGCCAACCATGCACACTTAGCTCCTTGCATCCGTCCTTGGTTGCCTGCTGGAGTCTGAGCGGTGTCCGTGTGTCGGCGTCTGTATGCATGCCCCCCGTTGAGCTTCTAAGGGATTTTTATAGGGGGAATATGAAGGGTCAGGGGGGTTTAGGCGGACCAAGTTTAGGGCAAAACTTGGTCCACATAAACCCTTGAAAAACTCACATTTTTTTATTGAGTAGGGGAGGGAGGGTAATTATTTGTTCACCTTAGTATCTTCTTCTTACCCTCCAAATCTCGTGGTATTAGGTGAAGGGGATAAGAAGTTAGAGGGACAAGAAGTTGTTGTTTTAGTTTAGGACGAGCAGAAACAAGGGTCGACTTCCAGCCCTAAATTCAGAGTTTAAAGCCTAGCCCAGAGGTAGGTTATCTCATGAACGGCTTAAACTTCATGTTAGGATTAAAAGTCCTATTCTTTCAGTCAATTTCATGATTTATATACGAAGTATTTGATGTTTTATTAAGACTGCACATGTAGGTTCATGTTCATGCATATATCTACCCCTAAAAGAATATAACAATTGAAATTCTTGTTTATTTCTCATAACCCCCTACATGTTCATAACCTTATGGTTTTTTTTACATGGTTTAGATGCATTTTTACATCGATTTCATGCATCTAGTTGCCCTAGATAGCACATATTTCAGTTATTATTTCTGTTTATAGTAAACATGAAGAAACGGTCTTTCCCTAGACCGCATATGTTTCAATAGCAGCCCCACGATAGACCGCTAAGCCCAGTAGATTATATGATAAGACAAGTTATATGTTTCAATAACGGTCCTTCTGAATTCTATTTTTTGGTTAACACGAAACCTAATGGCCACACACGCTGCTTTCGCAGCAAACCACACACAAGGCCTAACCTCAAGACGCTGCCACGTAGCACACACACACACAAACACGGGGAGCTCACCCGACACTCAATCCTCACACGTAGACGCGGCTCCGTACACACACACACTAATATTACGAGTTTGGAAGGATGAAATCAAATGATCAATGCAAGCTCAACATATGAACTAATCATATAGCAACTGTGAAGAGGGATTTAAGGAAGGTTTCACTATCTCCTTATGGATGAAGACCCTGGACGACCCTTCCTTGAAGCTTTCATGGTGGGAAGATGATGTAGCTAGCTTGTACGTAGGCTGGACTTCCTCTTCTTTGCTTTCACTTCTTTCCTCTCATTCCCTGGATGAGGCTTACAGTAGGTTCACCGAGGAAAGGTGGACGACGCCATCTTCCCTGTCTTTGATCTTCTTCAGCACGCCAGATGAGATTAAAGAAGTCTTCAGTGCGCCAGGAGAGGAAGAAGAGCTGGAGCCGCCGTGCTCTTCCTACAAAACCCCCAAAATCGGATAAGATAATAAACCCTTTCTCCTCATCACCAAAATAACCCTATCTCAATCCATATATAGCCCAATGGATGAAGGGCCACGTGGAGATGTTACAATCAAGAATTCTATTGGCCTTTCGGCCATCAAAGGATCAACCATAACGGGAGGCGAACAGGGAATAAAATCCAGCCATCAAAAAATAAAAATCAGGCGGGAAGGAGACAAAGTGGCAAGAGAGCTCCCCTCTTCCCGCAGGCATTGGCCCGGCTTCCCATGTGAATACTTCACAACCCACACCTCGAACTCTCTTTCTCATCAAACATCCTGGTAAAAACCTCTGAACAATCAACAACATCATCGACCGGCCCCTTCGGCAGCAAAGGCGGTCCGGACATGACACAAGCAGTGCTTTCTTTCTAGTCTTGACATGGTGGTGTCTTTTGAGTACCGGGCTGTAGCGGCCCTTTGACAAAATGTTGATGGTAATTCCATGGCAATGGCCCGGAGTCTCCTAGCATTGATAATGATGACTCTTGATACCCGAGGCCTCTTCTGCTCATTTTTGCCCCTTGGGACAGGCTTAGTCCGCCCCTGCAACTGTGCGCCGAGACACATGCCTGGCTAATAGCCTAATTTGAGTATCATGTGCCATCCTTTGGAGTCTCTAATCTTGGACTTGACTTTAACATTGATTAGTGCAGTGGTGGGCTTGCATGACGCATATGCCCAGGAAAAATTCAAGTCCATTACAGAAAGGACCGGTTTATTGCTCGGCCATAGCGTCGGCAGAATCTTGTCAGAAATAGTTTCAATAGTTTGCACCGTGGATATACTTTTCACCTTGACCACCCGCCCCTAGAATGAAAATTTGAGGCATTGGTGAGCGATCGAAGGTACAACATGCAGACTGCCAAACCACGGACGGCCCAGAATAGCCTTAAACATTGGATCAATGTGCAATACATAAAATTCCACGGCCATAGTCAATGGCCCTAGCTCTGCCTAAACAGTTATCACCCTATGACATGCTCTCCTGGAATTATTATAAGCAGCAATAGTCGTTGGAGTGGGCCTTAACATATCTTCAGAGATGTTGCAGGCACGTAGAGTGCTCAAGGGACAAACGTTTATTGAAGCTCCCGTGTCCACTAGAGCTGCATCGACAGCCACTTTATTTAGAGTGATTAAAATACAAAGTGGCATTTGGCATGCCTCAGGCAGCGCTAGTTCTGACTCAGAAAAAGAAATGGCTGGCCCTCTTGTAATCGTGGCCAATGCTGATTACAAACTATCTACGGCCATATCCTCGCTGACCATAACCTTCTGCAGAAAAGCCCTTAAAGCTTCTTGGTGTAGCGTGGTCATCATTATTTGATTTGCTTCCTTAGCACCGTTGACCTTTGTCTGTTGTGCCTGCTGGTTATGTGGGTAGGTAGGGGAGCATATCAGCAATGGTACCATCCTTTCAGAGGATGTCTCTGCCAGACAAAGGATCCTCTGACACGGTGAGCTTCCTGACGATTTTTTTTGGAGCGAATAGATCCTCTAGGACAAGTTTTGGATCTTGAAAAATAGATTCAATCGGTTTCAGATCCGTTCTGGATGATCATGAATGTATCGACACTTTCAGACAAGGTGTCGACACATTCCATTACAATCTTGAAGAACCGTGGCTCCGTTCAGAACAGGTCGACACTTTGCTCAGGGGTGTCGACACTTGCCTCATGACAGAGGTCAACCAAAGACGATTCATCATGATCTCTTCTAGACGTGTCGACACGTTGTGGGAGGCGTCGACACTCTTGGAGTGTCTCTCCTGTACTTGTTCAGTCTAGAAATTAAACCAAACTTGTTAGATATTTCTCAAAGATCTAATAATGATTTATGATTTGTTATCATCAAAATCATGGGACACAACATTCTCTCCCTTTTTGATGATGAAAACCATGAATCATTATCTCCAAGCATTCATATAGCATTACAGCATTTTGGTTGAAGAATTATCAGACAGAAGAGTTTTTGGCATTTAATAGAAGACCATTTTTATATATGTCAACAACAAAAGTATTTGATCCACTGATCAAACACAGTTTCATACAGATCAAACAAGGATTTGCATTTCAGCACTTGCATGAAACTGTCTAGATGCAAAACTAAAATCTAGATGCAAAACTAACTAGATGCTTATGCTAGATGATGCTTGTAGCACTCTCAAAAGTCTTCATAGCTTCTCCCCCTTTGTCATCAGCAAGGAGGGGGTGAAGGATGTGACTACTGTGGTGGAGGCAAAGTGCTGGAGCTCGTGCTTCCAGGGAATTGAACCTTCTGTGCCTCATGGAATTGCTGTTGCAGTTGCATGACTATGGCTGCTAGACTTCCTGAGTTAGCTGCTCATCCCTTTGTTTCACAAACCAGTGTAGAATCTTGATGTTTTCATTTATATCCTTTAACCAGTTGTGCAGCATATCACAAATGTACTCTGTCTGTGTCCGCTGCTGGGTTGCTTTGGGTGAAAGACGAGGGGAAGTAGCTTCAGTTGGAGGAGGATGCCACTCATCACCTGTATCTTCCAACATGGGTTGGAGTTGAGCTTTATGTAGGCGGATCAATTCCAGATATGCCGCCACCTCCTTATCCTTCTTATTCTTCAGCTCAAGGAGGTGCTCCGGGTCGATGTTGAGCACCAACACTGACTGCCTACTCAAAAATTTCCTCTCGGCCCCATCCCAGCAGTCAGTTCTACACGACCGATAAAAGGCCGACTGGGTGTTCCACCATTTGATGTATTCCGAGGTCACCCGCGGAACCCGGCCAAGGGCTGGCACCCTGAAGGTTGCAGTATCCACCCGGTGGAAGAAGTCCCACCAAGTTCTAGCATTCTCAGCAGTCAAGCTTCCCTGGAGGCTTTGCACAGGCAAGCCAAATTGGGCGCTGTGCACCAGGATATGCTGATCATATCTGAAATTCCAAGTGGAAGGGGTAATATGGCTCCAGTAGCAGAGTGTCCCCCTTCCTAAACGCCAACACACTCAGGCGGATGGACAACGTCCAGTCTCTGAGCTTCGGCTCCAACAATGGGCAAACCATGTTCTGCTGGCTGATCGGATGGACATACTTCTCCACCTGGTCATCTTTGCACTCCTTTTTATTATTTGCCAAGGGGCTCGAGTGCGCGGCCAGTGTCCAGAAGTGAATGGTGCCGGCAGCATCATTGGGGACTGTCGTCAGCCGACCCCTGATGTTGTACAGCTACAAGGACGTCGCTCCCGGCTCCACACGCGCGAACTCCAGCATTCGCGGAACAAATCCCCAGCCCTGGAGGGTGCGTGGAGCGTACTCAGGGAACAACGAATAGACCTACGCGTTGAAGAGGTGCAATGGGTAGACATACCGAGCTTGCCTCGGGAACTGATGAACGCTGACGTCCCCGATCGCCTTGTATATCAGGCAAAGGGAAGGCGGGCACAGCGACAGCTTGATTCCCCACACCATCTGACAGGTTGGGAAGATTACGTCTGGCCGGATGACAGTCTCATCCCCATATGGCAAGGCAAATGAGCACAGCCAATACGTCAGATAGGTCGCGTAGTATGTTAGTGAATCAACCCCCACTGGGTTAGGACCATTCTGACGTCCTCTGGAGGGGATCTTCACTTTAGTTCTGGCCTTACTGCGCTTCTTGCGAGCGACGGCAATACCGATGCACGGGAAGTCTTCATATTGCTTCAGCCCATCATAGAAATCTTGCAACCACAGGGTCATGCGGATCCTCTTCCTATCTCCACGGGGAGGCTGCTTCCCACCATGTGCCAGCTGATATAACTCCCAGTACGCCTTCATAAGGTACCGGTATGAATAGCCAAGAGAATCTGGATGATGGCCGACGGGGTTTCGGGCTCGGGCACGGCGACCGGGATCTGTGTGGTCTCGGCCGCCGCCCGGAACTCGGCCTGGCGCCGGAGCGCCCGGTTCTCCTCGTCGAGGCGCGAGACCGTCGCCTGAAGGAACTCGTAGTCCGCCTTGACGGAGTCGAGGAAGCCGTCGACCTCGTCCTGGTCGTACCCCTCCTTGAGCCTCGTCGTGGCGAACTGCTTGTTATCGATGTCGGCGGGTGTCAACATCATTCATTCCTTTCGTCAGACGGAGACGCCGTGGCTGCGCAGCCAAGCGATCGGGTCGGAGAACACGGACGCGCCGAAGGCGCTCGGACTGTTCCGCAGCTCGAAGTGGAGGTGCGGGCCGGTCGAGTTGCCGGTCGAGCCGACGTTCCCGATCTGCTGCCCAGCGGCGACGGTCTGGCCCACGGACACGCCCTTCGCGGAGAAGTGCGCGTACAGGGTGTAGACCCCATCGCTGTGCTTGATCACCACGTGCGTGCCGTACGAGCCACCGCTCTGGGCGATGACGACCGTACCGGCAGCCGCCGCCTTCACCGGGGTCCCCTGCGGGGCCGAGAAGTCGACGCCCGTGTGGAAGCCGAGGCTCCACATGCCGCCCGCCTGGTGGTAGGCCGTAGATACCGCAGCATCTACAGGCTTTACGTACCCCGCCGCCGACGGGTGAGAGTCGCCCGGAACGGCGTCCGGCAGGCTCTCCGCCGGGGCCGGAGCCGACGGCGTCGCGTCCGGGAGCGCCTTCATGAAGGCGTAGCCCTTCGGCCCGATGGTGACGTCACGCACAACCCAGTCCCACTTGAACTGGCGGTGCTTGTTGTGGAATTCGACGACAGCCGCCTGCGTCTTGGGCCCGTAGTTCGGGTCCTCCTTGACGCCCTTGTCCATGAATCCGGT
The DNA here is from genome assembly GCA_024336825.1 of Amorphophallus titanum. Taxonomy (NCBI): domain Eukaryota; kingdom Viridiplantae; phylum Streptophyta; class Magnoliopsida; order Alismatales; family Araceae; genus Amorphophallus; species Amorphophallus titanum. The sequence goes on from JANBPO010006362.1 coordinate 1,670,362, forward strand.
GCGCTTCAGCTCCTTCTGGAGCGGGACCGCAGAGGGGGTGGACTTGTTCGGGACCGGCATGCCGGGAGCCGAGGGAGGGGTGACGACCGGTGGCGTGGTGGTGTCGCCGGGCGGGGTGGTGGTCGTCGCGGCGACGAACGGCGCCGGACGGGTGTAGCCCGTCGGCGTGCTGCCTCGCGTGGCCAGGGTGGACCAGCCGACCCCGCCGCCGGGGTGGCGCGACGCTGTGTCGATGAGGTCTTCGCCGTTCGGTCCGATGGGGCCGACGTACAGGGCGACGTGCCCGCCGGAGAAGCCGTTGAAGGCGACCAGGTCGCCGGGCTTCAGGGTGTCGCGCGTCACGTAGGTGGCGCCGGAGACGTAGTTGGGGAGATCCTCCTGCGCGAAGGAGTCGCGCGCGGAGCTGGTGAAGTCCACCCCGGCGGCCTTCCAGGCCTGCGAGGTGAGGCCCGAGCAGTCGAACCGCGTGGGTCCGTTTCCGCCGAGCAGGTACGGTCCCGAGTTGATCTTCGACTTCGCGTACTCGATCGCGAGGTACGCCTTCGAGCCGACGGCCGGGCTGTTGCCGGAGGTCGGGGACGTAGGCGCCGCCGGGGTCGAGGGCTGTGTCGGGGTCGTCGGCGTCGTCCCCGCGTACGGGGTGTTCGACAGGCCGACGCCGCAGGAAGGCCATGCACCCTTGCCCTGCGGTGAGTTGCCGTTGTAGCCCTTCCAGAGGACTCGCTCAGCAACGGTGATCTGCTGCTCCTTGGTAGCCAGGTCGGCGCGCGACGCGAACGCCGTGCCCCCGTAGGCTGCCCAGGTCTGGTTGGTGAACTGGAGGCCACCGTAGTAGCCGTTCCCCGAGTTGATCTTCCAGTTACCGGTGGACTCGCACTGCGCGACCTTGTCCCACTCGGATGCCGTCGCGGCCGAAGCCGGAGTGGCGAACGTTGCGGGAACGACGGCAGCGCCGAGACCCAGGCTTGCGCCCAGGGCGATCTTCTTCAGTGTGAGAGTTTCGGTCGGCTTGCGGTGTCGTCCCTGTGTCATGCTACTTTCCCATCTGACCGTAGATGGTAACGGCTGCTGCTATAACGGCAGTTACCAAGCTCGATGGAAGCATGTACTTCCATCGTTCGAGGCCACGAATCCTCTTCTCGTGGTCGTCGTGTTCCTTCATCATCTCGTCGCGGTCCCGACGGATGGTCTCTAGGGCTGTCTCGATCCTGGCTAGTCTTTCAATGACCATGACCCAGTAGCCGCCGGACACTTGCGTCCCTTCCGGTGGAGTTTCTTCGTTCACAGGAAGTACTCGATTCCGTTAAGCGAAATCCAACTTGGGGCGGATGCGGTGTGGCTGTGAGCTACGCTGTCCGACCAGGAGTGGCTGTGTGAGCCGTCTGAGTTGGTTACGTCGCTACTGCCGGACCCGAGGCCGTCCCAGTCGTCGAAGTACCCGTGAGCGTGGCTGCCGTTACTGCTGGTGCCACCACTAACTGCCACGGTAGCCGAGGCTGTTGCGATGATCCCGGTGATGGTGACCCTGCCGGTCGTGAGGAATTCGATCCTCGCCGTCAGGGACGTCGAGCCGTCTCGCGCGGTCATCATGGATCGCGCACTGGCCGGGCGATAGTCGGGGTCGAGGGCGTCGGCCGTGTCGATCATCGTGGTGCTGGCGGAGGTTGTCCAGCCGCCGCGCCACTGCATCTTCCACGACCCGTGGTCCATGACCCGGCGGTAGTAGACATCGCCGTTGCTGTTGCCGTTGTGCGACCCGTTGGTGAGCGTCGCCTTGATCCAGCCGGAGGACGACTCCTGGCCCGTCGTCACGCCGGTCGGGTTGACCGACGCGATCGAGCCGAGCAGGAAGATCTCCGCCCCCTGCTTCGCCACCAGCACGGTCTGGTTGATGAGCGGGGTGTAGTTGTTCAGCGTGCGCACCTGGGCGACCAGGGTCGTGGTGTCGCCGCTGATGTTGATCGAGACCGTCGGCGGGGACGTCGCGTCGTTGATGCCCGCGATGATCCCCTTCCGAATGGTGAGGGGGTCGAAGCCCAGCTTCGTCATCTGAGTGATCTGCGAAGCGAGTTCGCGGATCTGCTTCTCCTGGGCGGAGTCGAGAGCCGCCTGCTCCTCGGGGGTCACGACACCCTCCTCTCACGAAGCGAGAGCCGCTGAGTGGCGGACCCCGCGAGCGGGACGTTGAAGGCGTCGACCCCGTACAGGCCGTCGATCCCGGCCTTCGCCAACCTCACCGAGACGACGTCTCCCGCCTCGTAGGAGGGGTTGACCAGCGCGGTGATGGAGAGCGATGCCGGGCGACCGATGATGAGCGCCAGTTCCGCCTTCGCGATCTTGATGCAGTCCTCTTCGGTCTTCGCCGTGTTGTCGGTGACGAAGTGAGGCACCTCGCCGTAATCCCCGTACCGGTACGTGGGAGACACGGGGGAGTCGTCCCAGGCCTCACCACGTACCGGTGGCAATTCGTCGCCCGGGGTTTCGCCTGTGACGACCACGCCGTTGAAGGCCTGCTCGTCGGTGAAGTCCCGGCCGAGGTCTATCATGTGGCCGCCGTCAGAGTCGAAGTACTCGAAGTCCGGCGACGGTTGGGCAGCGATGGATTTGTTCACTCTTGTGCGTTGTCGCTACATGCTTGAGTAGGACCACTTCATCTTGTTTCCTATGTGTTTAGCCCATTAGCTAGCCATTTATCTAGTCTTCCTACTCTTAGTTTCTATCTTAGTTTTATGTCCGCGTAGAAGGGGCTGATCTATTCACCCCTCCCCTCTAGATCTGCCTATCACCACTTATCACGTGGTATCAGAGCCAGTCTCTCTGGATTTGGTCTAACGACCTTGAGAGAACTGATGATATGACAGCAAAGAGTCCTATGCTCGAAGGGCGCTCTATAAATAGACCTCTATTTTTCACCAGTAAAAACTATCCTTACTGGAAAAATCATATGTAGGTTTTTATCAGAGCTCAAGATTATGAAATCTGGCGGGTGATCAATAAAGGTCCATTCGAGCTGCCTGAAGATGAGGATACTTGGACTAAGGAACAGATATGGAGATCGACACTGAACTGGGGCGCCAAGCACATCATGCAGTGCTCTCTTCATCCAATGGAGTACTCAAAAGTGTCAACATGCGACACTGCAAAAGAAATGTGGGACCGCCTTAAGGTAATATATGAAGGGTGTTGAGCAGTGGATGGTGGATCTAGAGGGGAGGGGTGAATAGCTCTGCCCCTCTTTTCGCAGAACACCCCTCTTTAAAGCTAGATAAAGTGAATAGTAGCGGAATACAACTAGCTTAGCGAATGACACAATGATTGGTTTAGCAGGATGGACAAGTAATATAGAGATTGAACCTAAGCATGCATCTAGAACAAAGCAATCACACAATCAAGCCATGGCACAAGAGATTTTAAGGCAGTTCGGACTAAATTCCCAATCCTACATCCACCCCTCACCAAACCCGGTGAGACTTCACTAGGGCAGCGCACCAAACCATAGATCGGAGAACCTCCGACTGCCTTCCTACTAACCACTGGTAGGGATGATAACATCGTAGATTGGAGCACCTACCAACTACCTTCCTACTAACCGTGGTAGGGACGATTCTCGATTTCAATAGCTTGAATAAAATGAAAAGAGAACAAATATGAGAATGTTCAGACAAGTGATGGAGATATGATCAAGGCTAAAAGTGAAAAGATATTGCCTGAAATGTGATGTAGATCAGCAGCAGAGACTTCTTCCTTACGAAGCCTCCTCTTGGTTCAGCAACAATGGTTTCTTCTTCCTTGCGAAGTGATCTTCCTTGGATCCCCTTGAGTTGATGAAGAGGATTATGGATGCAGCTTTGATCTACTCCAGCACCCCACGCCCCTACCCTCTCTCCCTCTGCAAACCACATCCGCCACCCCCTACTCCGTGCGTCCACAGCAGTCCCGGAGCCGCTCCGTCGACGTTACATCTCCCCGTGGAGTAAGAAGCTCTGCTTTGCTGCTCTCTGTTACAAGCCTACAGTAGAGACTCAGTTGGCAGACCACCCAGAGGCATCCACAACAAGATTCGGCTTGAGGCATCTTCAGAAGAGTCATCCACCTTCGAGTCATCCATGCTCCAGAAGTGGTCCCGCCTCTGTTAGTCAACGGAATCAACTGCTACAGGCATTTTCGTGCAACTGTGCCTGGACTGCATATGTTCCTATGTGCCACTTGGCAACACTGACACCGACTACACTTGTGCGAATCGGCCAAAGCTCCCTTCATGAGAGTTCTTCTTCTTCGAAGCTCCGATGAACCAGAGGTGGTCTCGCCTTCTTTCGATAACGCCTCTGCCTGAGGCGTCCATTCTCCCTTGGTCACACCTGACCCGGAGCCCTCTATTGGCCCAGGATAGTCTACTGCCAAGTTGGCCCCGACACTCCCTCGTCCACTCAGTTTCATGTCGCATAGTCTTCTGAAAAGTTACCGATTTTGACAATACAAAACCAACGCAAGTGGTTTTGTCCCATTCTGACGTCGACACCAAAAATTCCACTAGGGCCGTTGTCGGCCTGTCCTGCTGTTTGCCCAGGAACCTGACGTCGACTGTCTGGGTGACCCTGACCTGTGAGATGATCTGATGGACGCCAACTTTTGAGGGTTTGAAGTACCACCTGTCTACTACATCCACGAGTTGGTCCCGTCACTTTTGGAGTTCCACAGCGAGCATGTCGGCCGGTGCACCATGACTGCGCCATCTAGTCCTGCACGGTAGAACTGCACAGGCCTACAGCTGTGACCACCGCCTCCTTCCAGTGACATCGGCTCGACGTCGGACCTTCAGGCATCCTTCGGCATCCCTCAAGCTTCGACCAGGTGTTGGCAGTAGCTCGATCAGACATCCGAGCTAGGCGTACGGTTGACAGCTTGGTTTCCCCTCCCCTTGATCCCCCCTCCTGCGCGAGGGTAGTGCATGTAATGATTTCCCATCCCCGTGATCCCCTCCCTGCATGGAGCGTCATCATTGTATTAGTAGGGATCGACGCCAAGCTTCCTCGACACAGCGTGTCTGTAGGGTGCGCACGCTCCACGGCTCGCCCTCGTCTCCGACCGGAGCCGATCCATCGGACGGGCCCCTAGACCCAGGTGTCGGGGGTGAAAAATAGGAAGTGCATCCACAAAAATTTTGAGATGGCCCCAAACAAGAAGGCAATGTCTGAGGATGCGCACAGAAGCAGCAACGTCCGAGGATACACACGGAAGTAGCAACATCTTTAAAACCCGAATTAGGTATGGACACCCCGAGGACTAGCTTGCAAGGGGCGCCAGTGACCCATGGGTTAGCGGCATTTCCAACTCCGAGATGTGCATCTGGCTGATGCCGACCACATGGCCGTTAATATCCAAACTCTAAAAAGATCCTACAAAGACCCTACCATAATAAGGCGAGCCCCTGAGGATATGAGGATGGTCTTGGGAATTTGATCAGTATGGAACCTTTGATAGTAGAATGTGCCCCTTTCCCTTTTGGCAGGCCTCTTATCATAAAACAGTCAGTTAAATCAGTGATAATATGCTATTGCTCCGACGATCACAGACCATGTTTAGAGAATGAGCAAGCCTATGCTTCACACAGAGGCGTGGGAAGTATAAAGTAATAGGCATTGTCATTGTTGGGGTGCAGGAGTGAGATCTAGAGGGGGGTGAATAGATCTCGCTATTGAAACTCATGCGAAATTAAAATTTTAACTACACTCGATTAAAGAGCAAATAAGAATAGTAGCATTCTCTCTTTACTGTATGATTTCCTCACTCAAAACCAGCAACACACAAATGCATGGAACAACCTACAACCAAGTCTTGTACAAGGCGGAGGTTCGATCTAGGATCTCCTCACACAAGAGGTGACATTCTGGATAGGCCTAACCTATCTTTCCAGTCATGCCTTTCTATATACTCCTTGGTTGAAGGCATACACACATCATAAGAATAAAAAGTACAATAAGTATCATATACATGTTGAGAACGGTCCTAGGCATACATCTAAACAAAGTAGTAAAGAGATAAGCAATCAAATAAAGGAGACAAGAATTTTAAGGTGGTTTGGTCTCAGCTTTGAGACCGACATCCACCCCTCACTCAAACTAGAGTGAGACTTTCCGTTGATACACAGCTTAATTCTACTGATCCACTACTTTGGGGACGAATCCCTACAACCGCTGATCCACAGCTTTGGGGAATGAATCTCAGACCGCTGAGCCTCACAACTTGCTACACCTGCTGAGCTTCACAACTTACTATCCAAGGATCAAATTCTCGCCGCTGAGCAATACAGCTTGCTCTGCTGCCTAACAGCTTGAAGAAGAATTCAAAAGAAAATGAAATGAAAAAAAATCCACATTTCTTGTATGATATAAATATGCTCAGCCACCCCATTCGAAGAAGACATAGAGATAGACAACAGAGAGCAAAAAAGGAGCAGAAATAAGAGAGAAGAAAAAGGGTTAGAATCGGTGCCATCAGAGAGCTTCTGAGCAGATCAAATCGAAGAGAAAATTAAGAGAGAGTTTGAGAGAAGAAGAAGAAGAAAGAGAGCTATATCAGAGTGCATTCGAGCTTACCTGAAGATCTGTTGAAGTCTGGTCTCGTGGATCAAATCCAGAGCCATACTGCTCACTCGGAGTTACATTATACCCATTGGATTTCATTTTGTCATTCCGTGTTGTTTCTCAGTTCTGGGTTCTCATTCCCTTTTTGTTCATCTGATCCCCTGTTCAGGGACCGGGTTCCTTCTAAGCGATCAGAAGAAGGGAGAGCGAATCTCTGGATTCCCTCTGAGGTCTCATAGGAAGAGAGGATTGTAATCCTTAGGGGTTGTGAGCAGCTGGGTGCTATCTCACGGTTTCGAAGGGAGAGTTGGGTCTCTCCAGTCACTACCTTGGTAGTGTGGTGCTGATCTAGCGTGGTGCTAGATTAGTGTTTGAGGGATTTCTCTCCCTCTGGTTCAAGCTGTTGGACAGCATTTGTTTGCAGACTAAGTCTGTGTTCTTGCTAATTGCAAGGGGAAGCCACACTCTGGTTTGAGTGTGGGGTGGACGTAGATCTGCAAGGTAGATCGAACCACCTAAAAATATTCTGTGTGCTGTGGTTCGCTTGTGTGCTTGTTTACACATCTCCGATCTGCATTCACAAGTCTACATGTTTTACAAGTTCCTAGCCGATATATCAAAAGGTGTATTCACACACCTTGTGTAAGGAGAGTTCTTGAACTCAGATCTCTGCCCAGTACCGGTTCCTTGAGCATTTGCTTATGAGTGCCTCCAGCTGAATCTAATCTGTCTAATTTTGTTCCTCATCTGTTAAGTCAATTCATTATTCTTTCACCCAAGTAGTTGGCAGTAGTTCTGCGTGAAGCACTTTTCATATTGTTCAAATTGGATTGTTGCTTTGAAGGCCTGCTAGTTGCTCGATGAATTGTGAGATGTTTTAACTATGACATGTGTCTATAGAGTTAGCATCCCTTGTATCTTGTCTTTGGGCAAGTATTCAACTGTGAGTCTTTGCAACCCTATAGTTCCTTGTGAACAGACTTAAGTGAGCCCTTATCTAAGCTAGCTTCCATTGCATTCCTATTCATTATTTAAATAATAAAAATCAAATTTTATAATCCACGTCGCTGCCCTCTCTCTCTTCACTCGATTCTCTCTCTCTCCCTCGTTTCTCTCACTCTTTCTCTCTCCTCTACCCCCATTCTCGTCTGTTCTGGGCCGGATCGACCCCAGATCGAGGCACAGGAGGTACCGTTGGAATCGACTCGTCGCGAGGATCACGCCAGTGCCTTTCATTCCGCGGTTCGTGGGGCGTGGGACCGGTACGAGTCAAGGATAGTCGCGAAGCTTCGTTGTCCGCATGCGCATTTTTTGTGGGTATCGTCGCGATCGAGATAGGGGGATGGACTCCTTACTTCACTAAGATCATTTTGGTACCACCTGCATGTCCATGCGTAAGCGTTTATATCGTTTTTCATGCAAGGTCCATTTTAGGGGTTTTTAGGTTAAAAATGCTTGTAAAATTGATTAGGGCTATTGTTTTAGCGTTTGGATGCATGTTGAAGTTGTAGAAAACTTGTTATTCAATTCCTTCTACCCCTTTTCTTTTGTTTCACACCGATCTGGCTTGACCGGAGGGGAGTTCTGTTTCGATCTCATCCCTCTCATTTCCCAGAGGCTATAACGCGCCTGCTAGAGGCCGTTATACGCTTAACGGACCCTAGGGGGTGCATTATGCATTGCATGGCGGGCCGCTCGTGGACCGTTATGTAACCATGGTTTCTTGTAGGTCCATAGGTTGTGGGGCATGATGGACTAGTCCCAGTCTGCCATAGCTAATATAACGCCCTGCTCCTAGCGCGTTATATGGTGGGTTAAACTGTGGAGTTTTTCTGAGTTTTATATGTTCGGGTGACTTTAACGGACCACTCCTGGTGCATTATACACACATGGTGCACCTGTCGTGGCGTGCCATGGTCTGTGTAGTTTTGATGGTTCTCTGGTGTGTATAACACACGGCTTGAGGTGCGTCATACATTGCATAACGCCCCAGAGATGGTGCGTTATGGTCTGCATGCCTGGGTCTTCGTAAGTGCATGGGTGAGCACAACGGCCTGGGGGAGGTGCGTTATAGTCGCATAATGCCCCGTCCTTGGTCCGTTACACTCTGCTAGTTTGGAAATGTTAGAAGAGCATGTTTAATTCCCGTCTTATGCATTCTATGCTACGTCTATGTTATATTCATGTTTTTTATGATCATTCTCTCGCTCCTAGTATCCCAATGGAGTGCTTGAACTTTCCATGTGATGGAACCACTAGACGTAGCCCTAGACTTCGCTGATGGTCGGTTTTATTGAAACGTAGGTAAAATTTGTGGCTATAGGTCCCATTTATTGTAGTGCCTTCTTGCCTTTTCTTCTTCCCTTCTTGTTTTTTTGTGTAGAGGAGAAAGGAACTAGGGATTACCCCCACCTAGAGTGACCAAGGGAGGTACACCCATGGTTGGAGTGACCGGGGGAACACCCTCACTTGGAATGACCAGGGGAGGTATCCCTCATTTGCATTGACCGAGGGTAGGTACCCCCACTTAGAGTGACTGTGGGAACACCCACACTTGGAATGACCCGGGGGAATACCCCTCCTTGGAGCCCACTTGGAGTGACTGGGAGGAAGTAGCCCACTTGAAATGACAGGGGGTGTAGAATTCTATTTTTTGATGATGTCAATGCAATATGGTCCAATAGCTAATAAGAATAGTTTTTAAGTTGCAGGTGCTCTAGATCAGAGAAAATCCACCTTAAATCAATAAGGAACTTCCAGGAGTTAAGATAAGAACCATGGAGTGTCGAAGCAGGATCAGCACTGCCACGATGCAGTCACGACCACAAAGGTGATTTTTAGAAGAGCTACATCGACGCATCAAAGAAGTGCACTGACACATCAAGAATAAAATCAGCCATCAAGTCACACCACGTCAAAGCGTCAGAGTGGTGCATCGACACACTAAGCCAAGGTTTGAATTTTAAGGGCAACTAGGTCGAAGCACCAAGTAGCTACATCGACGCACCAAGTCAGAAGCCAGAGTTGAAGACAGTGGTTCAAAGGTTCTATCTTCACACTGCCTCGATGCATCTGAGGAGTGCATCGATGCACTCAGCTCAGAACCAACAAATTGAAGACAATAAGGTCAAAGCACTAGAAGGAGGGGTAAGTGCTGTCAACAAAGCAGGTCAAAGCAGCAAGCCACTGATCCGACGCATCAGTCGTCAACAGATGTGTCACTACATTCTGCATCGACCTGAAGGCTTGTGCCTCGACACATCTCATTCACTTTTTAGTGCACTTAAGGGAGCAACATATTCTGATAGTTCAAGTGTGACTAATGGTCTCTTAAGGATTGATTATGATCACTTGAGCGTTTAAAGAGGATACTTAAGAAGATTTGCATTGCCAATCAGAAAATTGTAATGACCTCATGATGAACCCAGGCGAATCACATGCCGGTACTTCCGTGAAAGTTTTGGCACACAAATTACATCACACGTGGTAGATTTATGGAAAGTTCATATGATCTTTAGAATATTTCTTTTCCACATGGACTCAAGGTTAGTGTAAAAGCAATCAAATTACAGGTCTATATTGTTTATGCACCTTTTGTGTTTCAAGCTCAGCTAATTTCCATCATAAATTTCTAGGGTGCTTCGGAGAGCCCCTTTGTTACTAAAGAAAGGTACCTCTCTCTCTCTCTCTCTCTCTCGTTGTACCCCTGTGGTTTTGATGATGCCAAACACTATGACTCATCTAAGCTTATTGTCATATGTGTTGTTGATGCATTCATGTGATTTTCATGATGGTTTTGATGTGCATAATGTCATATGTGTTGAATAGTTATATCAGGTCCATGCACATACAACATTCTGTCATGTAGGTCGATGCATGTGAACTAGCAAGGTTCATTAAGGTCAGCACAGGTGAATGCATATTCATATCATTAAGGTTAGTACACATGCATATTGCATGTTCAGTAAGGTCAGTGCAATGGAGGACCTTGCGCTTACTAAGGTCAATGCATATGTATACCTTATATTCATTAAGGTCAATGCACATTTGAACTTTAGTTCACTAAGGTCAATGCACGTTTGCATCTTGTGTTAACTAAGGTTGATGCACATCGAGTGGGCACAGTAACTAAGGTCGATGCACCTCATGCCAGTGCAGAACAAAGGTCGATGCACATCGAGTGAGAATAGTAACTAAGGTCGATGCACCTCATGCCAACGCTGAACAATGGTCAATGCACATCCAGCCAGCATAGTAACTAAGGTCGATGCACCACATGCCAGCGCAGTACAATGGTCGATGCACCTTGTGCCAGCATAGTACAAAGGTCGAAGTACATGAAGACTTGAAGCACTTAAGGTCGATGCACATAAAGACTTAAAGCAACATTAGGTCAGTGCAGCTACCATGGGTAAAGAAGAAATCTTCAAGTGAATGCCTCCATGTAGTAAGCAAATGCCTTGATGCAAGGACGCTCTCAGAAGCAAAATCAAAGTAACTGCCTCAATGCAGTAAGGCTATGGGAAATCAATTCAGGTCAAGGCAGCTGACCAAACAAGCCAAAAGAGTCTGTGCACTCAAGGTATAGCTCGACGCACTATGGATCTGAAGTCTTCAAAGCTACAGTAGTCATGAGAAGAACGACGGCTGCAACAAGCTCATGGAGCTCTTAGTAGCTCAACAAGGCAGCAGTAGCTGAGGTACAAGTTGAAGGAGGAAAAGACCTTAAGCCACTGAGGTTGGCATATCAGCGAGCACCACAATGACTGTAGTGACCCAAAATTTTTAAATTAATCCGGCCAGGCGGGGTGGGGGAAGAAGACCGCAAGATTGCCGAAGAAGTCACTCAGCCGATTCTGCCAGCTTCAGGAATGGGCTGACCCACGGTCGCTGTTGACGGCTCCACAGTCTGTGGTGAACTCGGATGACGCCGAAACTAGTGCCAATACGTCGCTATCTGGCTCAGAAAGTCTCCAGAATTTTTTGGGAACGGCCTGGAGACGTCGCTGGTCGTGGCTGACTCTGTGGCAGGGTGGCTCTGCTCTAGCTAGTTCTGTCCTCAGGGTGCAGCAGTACGAAGTTGGCGCCGTCACGAATGCTCCCGAAATCGGAATGGTGCGGGACCAAAGCCAACGCGTCCGTATACGAGTCTCCTTCAATCTCCGACCAGGAAGGCCTCCAGGAGAGGTCAGAGCAGAGAGATAGGGGGTGAAAAGTAGAAGGGTATCAGTGCTGGTTCTGTGTAGACTGACCTGCGCATCCATGAGAGAAAATTCGGATCGAACAGCTCCGGCCTCCGAATGAAGCTCTGTCAACTGGGTTGGAAGGAGGACTGGTAGGAGGATGCCCCGACCAAGCGGCGCACCAAGAGGAGCAGAGTTGCAATCGTAGTAGCTTCTGTAAGCCATTTCTGGTTGCAGGCCGGACTGGTTCTGCACAGTCTGTGGAGGATGACTCTCAGAAAGGCGGCGCCGTCACGATCACTCCCGGAGTCAGAATGGTGCGGGACCAAAGCCAAAGCGTCCAACTACGAGTCTTCTTCAATCTTCGACCAGGCAGTCCTCCAGGAGGGGTCGGAGAAGAGAGATAGAGGGTGAACAGTAGTAGGGTATCAGTGCTGGTTTTCTGTGGACTGACCTGCACACCCAGTAGAGAAAATTTGAAACGGACACCTCCGAACTCCAAATGAGGCTCCGCCGGTGGCGTTGGATAGAAGACTGGTAGAGGTACACCCCAGCCAAACGACGCACCAAGGGGAGTTGGGGTGTGGGCTCATCAGCTTCTACAACAGGGCTCTGGTCTTCCCATAGATGCCAGATGCGCGCTCCGACAAGAATGGACCTCCAGGACAGCCCTGAACTCAGATGAAGGCGGGATCACCTCGACGTCGAAGCTAACTTGGAGAGCTCCGTTGATATATGGCACGCCTCCAGAAGCCACCGAATGACCCCGGGGTAGGCTCTGCAAGCCGGACCTTTGCTGTTGCCTGTGAACTGAACAAGATGTAATGGTGGAAGGGGGGATAGTGGGGAGTTGAGGAGAGGGAATGCCATTCTTGCCCTTGTCCTGAATATTGGAACAAAGCCGACGGGATATCTCTATTTTTAACCCCATTTTTTTATGTATATATTTTAACATACGAGGGGAAATAATCAGCATGTCGACACGTAGTATTTGACTACCGATAGTAGTAGATAACTGTTAGCTAGGGCACAGGGCCTTGAGCCGATGTAGAGGGGCTTATTCGTCGGCAAGGAAATAATGCCCATGCAAGGGAAGATTCTTTGCCTTCTCAGACGTAAGGTCCATCGTGGCGACATTGTGCAGAAGTCGGCTAGGATGCGGAGTCTCATGCCGAGGTGGGTTTATTTGTTAGCAAGAAGTAATGCTAACGCAAAGGAGGAGTTTCTATCGATTCGGGCGTAAGGCCCGCAATGGCGATGTTTATTTATTTTTATGAGAGCTTGGTTAGGGCGAGGTGCCACTAGACTGAGGAAAAGGGTAGCTCAATCAGGGTGGAGTGCCACTAGATCAAGGGAAAGGAAGCTTAGCCAGGGCGGAGTGCCACTAGACCAAGGAAAAGGTAACTCGGTCAGGGTGGAGTGCCACTAGACCAAGGGAAAAGGTAGCTCGGTCAGGGCGGAGTGCCACTGGACCAAGGAAAAGGGTAGCTCGGTCAGGGTGGAGTGTCGCTAGACCAAGGGAAAGGTAGCTCGACCAGGGTGGAATGTCACTAGATCAAGGAGAAGGGTAGCTCAGCCAGGGCAGAGTGCCACTAGACCAAGATGAAAGGTAGCTCAGCCGAGGCGGAGTGCCACAAGACCAAGATGAAAGGTAGTTCGGTCAGGGCGGAGTGCCACAAGACCAAGATGAAAAGTAGCTCGACCAGGGTGGAGTGCCACTGGACCTAGGAAAAGGGTAGCTCAGTCAAGGCAGCGTATCGCTAGACCAAGGGAAAGGTAGCTCGGCCAGGGCAGAATGCCACTAGACCAAGGAAAAGGGTATCTCGGTCAGGGCGGAGTGCCACTAGACCAAGATGAAAGGTTGCTTGGCCAGGGCGGAGTGCCACTAGACCAAGGTATGGGTATCTTGGAATGCCGATTGCGTCGTGTGGTACAGCTTCATATGTTTTTCATTGAGGGGGGAGAATTGGATGACTCCTTTATGGTCTACCAAGATGTAGGCACCCCCTTCGTATACTCAGCAAACGATATATGGTCCAACGTAGTTTTCAACCAACTTCCCTTTGGGGTTGGAGGCCATTACTTCTCTTCTTTTGACCATCACTAGGTCTCCTTTCTTGGTCTGTATTGACTACAGGGACTTAAATAAAGCCTGCCCGAAGGACGATTTTCCTGTCCCGATCACTGAAACGATGGTCGATATGACCACTGGGCATGAAGCTTTATCCTTCATGGATGGATCGTCAGGATACAATCAGATCCGTATGGCCGTCAAAGACAAGGAGCACACGGCCTTTCGATCCCCCAAAGGGATCTTCAATTACAAAAGGATGCCCTTCGGCCTGAAGAATGCTGGTGCCACATACCAAAGGGCAATGACCAAAATTTTTGATGAAATGCTCCACGACTTGGTCGAGTGCTATGTTGACGACCTCGTCGTTAAAACCCTAAGGCGGGAAGATCACCTGGCTGACTTGCGTCGGGTTTTCGAAAGACTCCGACAATTTCAACTCAAGATGAACCCGATGAAATGCGCTTTTGGCGTTTCAAGTGGCAAGTTTCTCGGTTTTATCGTTAGATACCGGGGGATAGAAATAGACCCCGATAAAATCAAGGCCATTCGGGAGTTGCCGCCTCCCAAAAACATAACTGAATTGAGGTCTCTCCAAGGAAGACTAGCCTACATCAGGCGCTTCATATCCAATCTCTCAGGAAGATGCGCACCTTTTGGGAAACTGATGAAAAAGGGTGCGCCATTCACATGGGACCAGGAGTGCCAACGTGCATTTGAGCAAATCAAAGAATACCTCCTCACTCCCCCGGTGTTGGGAGCTCCAGTCAAGGGAAAGCCATTAATACTATACATTGCTGCCATGGACGCTTCTTTGGGCGCCCTGCTGGCACAAATAAATGAAGAAGGCAAAGAGCAGCCGTTATACTACCTCAGTAGGAAGCTGGTTGGCCCTGAGCACCGCTATTCTCCAATGGAGAAAGTGTGTCTGGCGCTAGTGTTCGCAGTGAAAAAACTAAGGCATTACCTCCTATCCCACCGAGTGGTGATAATTTCAGAGTGCGACCCACTCAAATTCCTCCTTAAACAACCCGTCCTGTCAGGGAGACTTGGGAAATGGGCGTTACTCCTCATGGAGTTTGACATAACCTTCGTCCCGCAAAAGGCGATTAAAGGACAAGGGATGGCAGAGTTTCTCGCGGCACATCCGGTTCCGACAGACTCTCCTCTCAACATTGAACTGCCTGATGAAGAAACACTAATGTCCCAATTAGGAACAGAAGGCCATGTTGAAGGTGTTCCATTACAGAAAAAAGAAGATGCCCTTGCAACTGATATCCCATGCTGGGAGCTCTATTTTGATGGTGCCTCTCGAACGGTCAAAAAGTCTGACGGTACTACAGCCCTTACCTCAGGGGCAGGTATTGTCTTTGTGACTCCTCGCGGAGGGATTCTACACAATTCCTGTGCTCTTATGAAACCCTTGACAAATAATGAGGCGGAATATGAAGCGCTAATTGTTGGGCTCCAATTAGCTCTGGAAATGGATATCAGATGCATTAAAGTTTACGGAGACTCACAACTAGTTATACGACAGGTCATAGGTGATTATGACGTCCGCAAGTAGGAATTAATTCCTTACCATGCCACTGTAATGAGGCTTAAGGAGAAATTCTACCTATTTGAAATAGTTCATGTCCCTAGAAGTAGAAATTCTCAGGCGGATGCTTTGGCCAAGTTGGCATCTGCTATAAAGCTTCCGCCTGAAGGGGAATTGGACATAACCATTAGACACAGAAAGCTCATGCCAAGTGTCTTAGATGAAGAAGCTGACCCTACAACTTCTGAGGTCAATACAATTGAAGAAGACAATCCCGTCAAAAGAGAGCAACAGGATTGGCGTCAACCAATTATTGACATCAAGAATGATCGCCTCCCTCCAGATCGGGCTAAAAGGGTGCAGCTGCTACGAAGGGCAACGTCATACCAGCTGATAGGAGATCAATTGTATAGGCTTGTTCATGAAAAAGACAAGTCTGTTCTCCTGCGTTGTCTCTCACCAAAGGAAGCCAACAAGATTATGCACGAGGTCCACTCAGGACTCTGCGGTGCCCATCAAGCAGGAGATAAGATGAAGAACAACATAAAACTTAAGGGCTTCTATTGGCCTACCATGTATGCGGATTGTAATCAATACGCCCGCACATGCCATCAATGCCAAGCTTTCGGCCCAGTGCCAAGAAGACCCCCAACCTCGTTGCATCCCACGGCTCCTACATGGCCCTTCGCAGAATGGGGAATGGACATTGTGGGACCCTTCCCACCATCCTCTAGAGGCCACAAATTTATATTAGCTGCAACGGACTATTTCTCTAGATGGGCCGAGGCTATCCCTTTACGGGAGGTCACAGGTGAAGCAGTCGCCCAATTTGTTAAACATTATATCATCTATAGATTTGGCACTCCCAGTCGGATCATGTCGGACAATGGCACCCCATTCAAGAATAGAACAATATACGCTTTGGCTGCCAAGTTCCATATAGATTGGAGAACTTCAACCATTTACAATCCTCAAGCTAATGGATTGGCCGAGGCATTCAACAAGACCTTGTGCAAACTTTTAGCCAAAATAGTTGGTAGCCGCAAAAGAGATTGGGGTGAGAAGATACATGAAGCTCTTTGGGCGTACCGGACAGTCTACAAGACTCCCACCGGGTGTTCCCCCTTCTCTCTAGTATACGGGGCAGAAGCCGTAATACCAATTGAAATTGAAATGTCATCCTACCGGATAGCCTTGCATACGGGCCTACAAACTCAGGAGCAAGATGAAATAGAAAGAAGATTGGAAGAACTATCCAACTTAGAAGGCAAAAGGTTGGAAGCCTACAAGCATCTCCAAGCATATCAAGCCCGAATGACACGAGCCTATGATAAGCTTGTGAAACAAAGAGTATTTAAAAGAGGTGACCTTGTTATGGTCAAAGAAAGAGAAGTCATGGCAGGCAGGTCTAGCGGTAAACTACAACCCAATTGGCGTGGGCCCTATGTTGTCTCCAAGGTGTATGAGGGAGGCGCCTATAGGGTCGTTGACCACAAGGGAGAGAACCCTTTCCCTCCATTAAACGGTAAACATTTAAAATTGTATCATGCCCCTGAGCATGAATTTTTGCAACAATCATTGATGGATGTCTCTTCTCCCGATGGAGGTTAAAAAAAAAGGAAGGAGAAAGAAAAAAAAGGAGAAAAAAGAAAAGGAAGGGAAAAAAGAAGGAAGGAAAAGAAAGAGAAGAATGTGGTATGGCCACGTTAACATTCTTTGTTCCTGTCCCACCACCCCAAATTCTGGCTACAAAACCACTCAGTTGGTCAGCTCCAAATCCAAACTCCCAAATTCTGGCTACAAAACCACTCAATTGGTCGGCCCCAAATTCAAAATTCTAAAGTCTGGGCTTACTAAACCACTCAGTTGGTCAGCCCCAAATCCAAACCCCAAACTCTCAACTTCTAAACCGATGGCTAGTCAGCCCCAAATCCCAAATCCAAAACCCCAAATGCCAAATCCAAGATCCCACTTTAGCTCCAGGTCACCTAACTGGTTTGTTCCGAATTCTCCAAGTTCGCATGCTAATTCGTTTTAGCTATAGTGAAATGGGCTAAAACGGTATCGGGACCGGCCGAAATTGATACGTTTCGGCCACTGACATCCATGCTGTCAACAGGGGGGTGGCTGATTGCATGGGGTCGGCGGATGGAACATCCACCGTGGACAAGGTAGGCGGGACAGATAGCTCCAGGATGACCGTTGATATGGGGGTGACTAGCTGCGTCGGGTCGTCGGATGGCACCGGGTCGGTGGGTAAAGTAATGGCATCTGGCTGCACGGGGACGACCGGTGGGGTTGGGGTGACTAACAGAACGGAGTCAGCTGGCTGGCTCCTCACCCTGGCCCACTAGGCGCTCTATGGGATCGCTCTTTAACCTCTCAACCTCAGCGAGGTACTCCTCGACCAACTCCTGGTCAGCCTCGTAACTCACTGGAATAAGCCCAGGTGGGGCATCCTCCGAATGTGTGTCCTCTAAGATAGGGGAACGTGAAGGACACTGGTCGGAGTAATGGTCAATCCCACTACAGGGGGCCACAGGGAAGGGCCCCGGGAGTGGTGGCGGGCGTGAGCCCGGTGGCGGAGCGGACCGCTGGGGGCGGGTGGCTGGTGACACGGAGGTGGTCGGCTGAACGCTGTCGTGGAAAACAAACTCGTCGGGCAGGTGAGGTGGGTGTAAGGTGCAGGTCCTCCTGTCCGAGTCGATGGTTGCTCTCCTCTCTTCCAACCAAGTTTGCCCTAAAATGATGCATGGACCAGCAAGTGTGCCGATCTTGCACCATGCTCTATCATGATATAGAACGGGGCCGAACCTCCGTTGTAACTCTATGAAAGGTAAGCCACCGTTGAGAACAATCTCCCCAGTCTTAAGAGAGAGACTCAACAATGTCCTCTGAGACACAATTAGACGACACCCTACTGATGAAATCGATCTCCGTATGCGACCCATTAGGTAGAATGGCAGTGGAGACGATAGGGCGCTGGAATGTCTCGATCGTCGGCATAGGGGTAAGGCTAATGAATATTGAATGAAAAATTGGCTACAATTTACTTGTCCACTCTCTCTCTCTCTTTATCTCTCTCTCTCTACGTCTCTCTCTCTCTAAAGGGGGCGGCCCCCTCTCTCTCCTCCTCTTTCTTGCCACCTCATCTGCCACATCACCCTCTCCCACCCTTTCACCTTCCCAAGGTCATTAACCCCACCCTATTCCCAAGTAACTTTTTCCCTCCCCCATAAATCTTTCCACTTCCCCAAGGTGGAATCTCCTCTTCCCAAACACCCCCAGATCCACCATTTTCCATTTGGTCAAAATTCATTTTCAGACAGATCTCATTCTGTCCTGTGTGATCTAGATTTTGAGCCCAAAAAGTTTATAGAGCACAGAGTTTTATATTTTAAATAAGCCTGTTGGATGGATGTAAAAATCATGTATGTTGTAGATCTTTGAGTCTACTTTCCAACGGTGTCAATCTCGCCTCGATCTAACTCCGGATCTGAGCGTGGCGATTATTTTCATGGAGGCGTGCAAATCTGTTCCGTGAACAGGCCAGCAAGAGTAGTCCACGGATAATTCTCCCATAAATCCTCGCCTCCGAACCAGCGACCACCACTCCCGGGGATCGACCAGAAACCCCCCAGTAGCATCCCAGCCTGCCACCGTAGCAAGGAGACACCTGGACGCCACTGTCCCAGTAGTCGGACCCGCCTGTTATCCCATGGGCCCAACAGCATCGAAAACTGGACCAGCAGCCCGTCTCCGGCCCAAAAGCCCTTCCAGCTTGCTACCCGTCAACCCAAGTTCGCTACTCATGGGTCCCACTATAGCCCTTTACCTCCCTGCGTGGAGTGGGCATAAAATTCACTACTGTAACTATTATTTAATTACTATACTGGGAGTACGAGTCTCGACCGAGGTCATCTTTCCCATGCCCGAAGCGTGGAGGTACATTCGTAATGTGATACCACCTTGGGAGTGAGAGCCACTAGACCGAGACACCTTGGACCTAGACCCACAAGCAAGCAACTTGGCAGTGGACTCACTCTAGCGAACCAACTCGCATAGCACTCACAGTTGCTCGTAGGCAAACCAGCGATGGTGGGAAGGGTTTGAGGTGGGACCTTGACGTTCCGAGCGTATGGCTAGCTAGGGATGTACCCCTAAGGGCCTGGGATGCCCAATTCAGCAGGCGGCCAGCACGCCGAGGGCATGGGATGTAGGTTCTCTCTCACAACTCACCCGCAGTAGTCACTCAAATTTTAACAATTCATGATCGGGCACTCAACTCACCATCCGACGGCACTAGCGGCAATACTAAACCAGCAAAGGAAAGACCAGCAAGTGGGTGACTGAGGCTCACCTGATCGGTGTGAAGACACTGATCCTGGTTGGAGACGAAGGTGAGCGAGGAAGCGTGGGCTTACCCGCACGCTGCGCCGAAGAAGCTTCAACCTGTGATAAAATTTTACATTCACTACGCCTTGCACAGGAGGGGTGGACAAGGGGTGGGGGACTGTAGAGTTATAAGAAAATACTACAAAGGGCGCACCGGGGAGACCGCGCTGGGAATGGTCCCCCTATTGAGATTTTGCACGCCAAAAAGAAGGGCGTTGTTTCAACGGCATGTCGATAGATCGTGGCGCCATTTCAAGGGCGTGCTGATGGATCGTGATGCCATTTCTGCTTCATTCACTTGCCGAACGCCAGTCGATGAGTCCAGGAACGATTTCGGAAGTCACCGTTCATGATTTTTCATGCCACGACTCCTAAATGGCCTTGGCAGGGTGTTGACGAAGCTCTCAGTTGTGCGGTACGGTCTTGGTTCAGGCTCTGTGTGTGCTTATTTTGAGCACACGGGTCTTCTGCTGACATGACCTTTGGCACCATGACTTGTGCTTCTAGCTCGGTTCAACTCGTGCTCAGAGCTCCCACGCGGAACGATATTTCACCTAGACCGGTGGTCATTTGGCCTCCGACGGACCCACCTTCACAAGAAGCCGAACCCATGTTGGGTGTTCGGGTCCTTCTGCTGCTAGGGCTTCCAGCTTCCGGTTGTGAAGAGCCGATGGCGTTCTTCTTCCTCAGGAGAGTGTTCATTGGGGCGGGAAGTCACCGAGTAGATCACCATCCTTGGTCGGGCGGCGGCATGGGGTAGCGACATGGCAGAGTCGACACCGGATCATTGGGCAGGCTTGGTTGCACTGCCGGTTGGTAGCAGGGTCATGTTGGTTCTCCTGGGGTGAAGTTCTTGACATTCATTCCAGGTGGCTCGAGGCTTTGGCAACTTGAGAGGCTTCGGCGATATATTTTTCTTCGACTTGCGTGCTCCCGTAAGTCGTGCCATTTGTCTTTACGACTTGATCGCCGGTCATCATATTTTGAGTGTCAACAAATGCCCCCCAGACGTGGGTGTTACAAGTTAGACACGAACGTGGTAGGACCGACGGATGAGCTTCATCTGGATCGATCTCCTTTGATGACGACAGCTCGAAATGGCGCTTAATTTCATCATCGGATGCTTGAACGATGCGACTGGGGCTTTAAACGGCGCGGTTGAAACGGCGCTCGTGCGGACACCAGAGCGAGCGAGAAGCACGGACCGACAAGCCATAGGTACCGTACGCGGAGCACCACTCGAGCCACTTTAGCATCCATCTAGCTCAGAGACAGCCTGGAGACCCCCCCTTGAGTCTTGACATTTATCATATTTATTTAGACTTTATTTGTGTGCATTGTGTGTTTATTTAGTTTTATTCGGTTTGTAATTTGGATTGTAAGAGGGGTTTATTTGTGCACAGGCTCTTGTGTAATTTATTCCTTCCTCTTTCATTTGCAGTTAGCATTATTTCTTTCTGTCGCAGGGCCCCTAATTTTGACAATTAATCAAGAGTGTTCCCTCGTATGGGGGATGTAAATGACGTTGTGACCTTTATGGCGCGACGGGATTTGGTCCCGACCCAAACCGCACAATCGCCTAACGAAGTCAGATCGAGCGCATCATGGGTTTCTGTAAAACCTGAATAAATCGTCACCTCAGTGACTTGCTCGCCCACGCACTTAATAAACCAAATAAACCTGTCTTAATAAACCAGCTAACAAATGAACAGAACACAGAACATCTGAATGAATTCAGTGTGTCCACACCCCCCAACAAGTCAAGGTCAACCCCGACACTCAGACACGTGGCAACAAGCCACTTAACTCTAGCTCTCGGGCTAGCCCTAGGCTACCCTGCCAACCCGCCGTGCAACATAGCATGCAACTTGGGGCACGAATCATGTCCCCAAGACGCCTCTCCTTAGCTCCCACGAGCTCCCTCTTCAACCTAAGGCCCATCTTGGGGCCCCTCGGCCATCTACACAAGTCTTCCGACAATCCGGGGTGTATCGGACATTTACCCGAACACCTTGTGAGCGACTATCATAACCCAAGGAACAGTGGCCCCTAAGGGCCCATCTGATTCCTCGAAGCTTAGTGTCCCTCAAAGGACACCCCCAGCAGATAGGAGAAGACCCCCGAGGGCCATCCCTCAGGGTTACGACTAGCCCCGGGGCCAGTTCACCCCAGGGGCGGCCGCGCACCCTAGGGAGGGCGAACTCGCTGGGGGTCGCACCCTCCCTCCAGCCTGATGGCCTCGTGGCCCCACTCAGTCCCGGTTCATTCAATTCGTAGTCCTATGGTGCAGTTCGTGGGTCGTACCAGTCTGTAAAGTTGACACATGGATGCAGGAGCACAAAGTGACAGCACAAGGAGAATTCCTCAAGTTCGACGCACTCACAAGCCTCCACATATCCTTCCAACCAGTTGTCCTTTTCCTTCTTAGCTAATTTAGGAAGAAAAAAGGCCAAAAAATCACATTTTATAGGATGGGGACCGCTCTCCTCACCCTTAGCGCCAGTCCGCCTAAACCCCCCTAGGGGTCCGCCAAAACGCCCTGGGGGAGGTTTTACACGGACCAGCCCAGCCCCCTTGGCTGGCCCGCCTAAACCCCTTCTGCCCAATAAAAAAAATTAGGTTTTATTCAAAAAACCACCCAGATCCAGTCCATCAAAACCATTGTCAAAGACAATGAGGGGGTGCACTGGACCCAACAGAAGTCATAACCCACCGACTGAAACTGGATCCCAGCCACCACCTGGTACAACAGTGAGGAGGCGCTACAACCCTAAGCGATAGGCCATTATCAGGGAACAGGTGAGCAAAAAGTTACACTCGAGACTATTATGACCCACCCAATATCCCGACTGGGTTGTTAATGTGGTCCTTGTTCCCAAAAGCAACAGGAAGTGATGGATGTGCGTAGACTACACTGATCTCAACAAAGCTACACCCAAAGACACCTTCCCCTTGCCACGAATCGACCAACTAGTCAATGCGATGGCCAGACATGAAATGGTGAGCTTTCTAGATGCTTACTTAGGGTACCACCAGATCAGCATGCACAAGCCCAACCAAGATAAGATAGCTTTCGTCACTGATCATGACCTATACTACTACACCCGCATGTCCTTTGGGTTGAAAAACGTAGGGGCCATATATCAACGCATGGTCAATCATATGTTCGACGTGTAGATTGGTCACAATATGGAAGTTTATATTGATGGCATGCTCGTCAAAAGCCTCAGAGCAACCGAGCACCTCGGAGACCTAGGAGAGACATTTGCAACACTCTGAAAATATAACATGAAGCTCAACTTGAGCAAGTGTGCATTCGGGGTTAGGTCGGGAAAGTTCCTCAGATTCCTCGAGACCCACAGAGGGATCAAAGTGAATCCCGACTAAATACAAGTAGTGTTTGAGATGAAATGACCGGTGCGGTTAAGGGATGTGTAGTGTCTTACTGGCTGCATCACTACCCTGACTCGATTCCTATCCTGAGCTATAGAAACATACCTACTGTTCTTTCGACTCATCAAGTAAGCAAACAAACTGTCGGAGAAGAAAGGGCAGATTGACTGGGACCAAGAATGCGAGTAGGCATTTGAAGCGCTTAAATGGTACCTGGCATCCCCTCCCGTGCTCTCCAAACCACAAAAAGGAGACCAATTGCTCCTATATCTGTCGGTGACCCCGAGCACCTTGAGTTCTGTGCTTACGCGAGAGGAGGGTAGTGTTATGAAGCCAGTCTACTATGTGAGTTGAGCATTACAAGGACCAGACTTTTGCTATTCGTGGACTGAGAAGTTCGCTCTAGCCCTGTGATAGTTACGTGGCAAGGTGAGGTAGAAGGGGAGGGGTTGAATAGATCACCTGTTAAAAATTATTTGCGTAGAAATTCAAACCACTTGAAAACTGAGGATTCTGCTAAAATGATGTCCAATTAAGATCTCAAACAACCTCACAGCGGAATTAAAGAGATTGATAAGGATGAGAAAATGGACTAGAGACTATAATGATTCACAATGAACAAATTCAGCATAGCAGATGGATGAAATTTGTTGAGGACAAGTATCAGACTAATACACACAATCATGCCTTTATGAACTCTTTGATTCATGTCTGTCAAAAAGCCGGAGAAGTAATGAAAAGCCTAAAGGAAATCCACACTGCAACTCAAGAGAAGACCACACAAATGCTGATCCATGCTCATGATATCCGAGAAAAGTAAAACTCCTTGTCAAGGATGTACGCCACCCTTAGTGACACATCAAGGAGAACAGAACAATAGGTGGCTACTGCTACTACCATGACACAGCAAACAGTCACTGATAATACTGAAAGAATCTTGGATGTCACCACAAGATTTGAAACAGCTGTCTCATCCAGCCTTGTAAAACAGATTAATGACTCCATCCATCTCAAAGGAAAGGTTCAAGAGCTTGTCGATCTCTCCACCAAAACTGAAAAGATAGTTCGTGCCGACACAGCCAAGATAGTTCAATCCTCCACCATCGTTGCAGAAAAGTTGGATGTTGTTTACAACAAGCTGGATATTGTAGGAGATGAAATTATAGAAATGATTAGACTACATAAAGTTTAGTTTCCAGATAATCTAGAAGATACTGGTGATGCTTTCTACCCACGTACCACTGAGGCCACCTCATTTGACATCAATGTAGTGGGGTCCCAGCAGATAGCAAAAACTGAACACATCTTTGAAATGTTACATCAGTGGCTACTAGATATCAATGATAACATCAAGGCTCTTCGTCGGTTTGTGCAATAGAGAGATGAATAACTAACTAAGAAGGTGGATAACTTAGATGTAACCGTTCTCCAATTACAACAACAACTTCAAGGGAGCAGCTCCAGCTCCATGCCTCCTCCTCAGCAACCCCCTCCTTGCTGATGACAAAGGGGGAGAAGAATGAAGATAGAGAAGACATAGAGACATAGAAAGGAACTGATGAGAGTGCAATGATCATATCATATCATTACATATAGCATTAGCATTAGAGCATATAGTATTTAGCTAAGTCATGCACAACTTCTTTTTGATGTATATGAAGCTTTTGGTTGTTCAATAGCCTTTGAACCTTTGCAAAATGAACCTTGAACTTGTATGAAACCTCCGATCGAATGTTGAATGAGTTCTTTTCCAAGTTGAAAGACTCATCAAACGCCGAAAGGGGGGGGGGCTTACACATAAGGATATAGTGATAGGCAGATAGAAGTAGAGACGCATAGAGAGAGACAAGATCCACGCCCATCGTTCCGAGCACTCCCATGGCTCTCTAAGCACACTTCAGGCCTCATGAGCACTCTCCGAGCACTCGCCAGAGGCGACAAGCACTTCAAGGGTCCTCGTTCCTATGCCTAGGTTTGTTCACTCGGTTCTCATGCTCTTTCTCCCTTCTCCTCTTAATAGTATTCTCCTAAGTGTGATCCTGACTTAAGCATCGGAGGGTTGTCTCTTGGAAAAATGTCTAGGGCTCCTTCTGATACCGTTTTTCTAGTGTTTGCAGACTTCCATGGGTGGCTGGTCGATCTTCCCCAACAAATAAATCTTAAAAGTGTGGTACGAGGTCTAGGGACTATTTTTCTACCTTTACATATAGATATTTGATTTAAATTGATTGTTTTATCTTTTTAAATATCTATACTCGTTGGTGAAGTACTTACACTATCAGAGCCCATACACAATCTCTGTCGAACATCGCTCCGCCGTGCGACGCCGCCGGCCAGGCTTGCCATCACCCAGCCGATCTTCCCTACTACTAAGCCGTCACCCTTCATGGCCACGCCACTAGTTGCCCCGTCGCACCGCTCTGCTGCGTCCCTCGCTGCCACCATAGCAATCCACCGTCCTTCTCGTCTCTCCCTCCTCACCGACCGCGCACTAGAATCCGCCATCGTTCACAGTTGGCAGTGCTCCTCAAGCCTGTTCCCACAGTTCCCAATGTCGCTTTATCTCTCTCCTTTCAACCTCGACTGGGGGGAGCAAGGGATTCACTGGAGCAGGACCCTCCAACACTACCACACTGCTTGTGACTTTCCTTTGTTCATGTGTGAACCACAAAGATTTTAAAAAAAGAGGAAAGGAGAAGGCAGTCAAAGTGGATAGAAAAAAGGAGGTCGGACCCCCCTCCTTTCCCCCTCCCGCCTAGGGACGTAAATGGATCGGGTTCGGCTCAGGTGGACCAATACCATACTATATCCATAAAAAAATTACAAATATCATACCCGAGTAGTACCTTATAATTTTCACGGGTATGGATACAAGTGTATCCGTCATGGGTATGGATATACCCGCAGATATCTGTCTCTGTCTATAAAGTCTGAGCTCACGTTCACATCTAAGAAAATGTGAGATTTATATGAAGTGGAAAAAGAGAAGTCTGGTCAATTCTTTCCTTTTCAAAATAATTGGAGAGTGCTCGCCTCCCCAGGGGAGAGACGAGGGGATCACTCCACCACGCGAGCCCCGTGGCCCTGCCGAGCAGTTTCGTGAGGAAGATTGGCCTGGGCGGAGAGTAGTCGTCACCCAAAGGGACAGAGAGAAGGGTTTGTTGGTTCCAAAAAGGTTATTCATCACCCAAAGGGACGAAGAGAAGAACTTATTGGTTGAAATGACCTGAACGGGAGGTTCAAGTCTAAGGGTTATTTATCACCCGAAGGGACGGAGAGAAGAGCTTATTGATTCAAATGACTTGAACGGGAAGTTCAAGTTAAAGGGTTGTTCATCGTCTCACCCCGGGAGGGGTCTGGGTGAGATGTTCGCTCATCGACGTCGCCAGGGTGGCGGGGCCTGACGCAGTTTGTTCGTCTCTTGAGGCATCTGTCAACACTGGGTCGGTGTTGATGCAAAGAGGGATTTGCTTCTCCACCCAGACGTAAGGTCCAGGTGAGATGTCTATTCGTCGATGTCATCGAGGTGATGAAATCGACATGGTTTATTTGTCTCTTGAAATATTTGTCAGTACTGGATCGGTGCTGACGCAAAGAAGGGTTTATTCTCTCACCCCAGACGTAAGGTCCGGGTAAGATGTCTATTCATCGGTGTCGTCGAGGTGACGCGATCGATAGGGTTTGTTCGTCTCTTGGAATATTCATCAACACTGGGTTGGTGCTGACGCCAAGAAAAGTTTATTCCCTTATCCAGACGTAAGATCCGGGTAAGGTGTCTATTCATCGACGTCGTCGAGGTGACGCAACTAATAGGGTTTGTTCGTCTCTTAGAAGATTCGTCAACACTGGGTTGGTGCTGACGCAAAGAAAAGTTTATTCCCTTGTCCAGGTGTAAGATCCGGGTAAGGTGTCTATTCATCGGCGTCGTCGAGGTGACACGACTGACATGGTCTGTTTGTCTCTTGAAATATTCGTTGACATTGGGCCGATGTCGACGCAAAAGGAGGGTTTATTCTCTTGCCCCAGACGTAAGGTCCGGGCAAGGTGTCTGTTCGTCGGTGTCGTCGAGGTGACGCGATCGACGTGGTTTGTTCGTCTCTTCGAATATTCGTCAGCACTAGGTCGGTGCCGACACAAAGAAGGGTTTATTCCCTTATCCCAGACGGAAGGTCCAAGTAAGGTGTCTGTTCGTCGGTACCATCGAGGTGGCGGGGCCGACGGGTTTGTTTGTCTCTTAGAAAATTCGTCAGCACTGGGTCGGTGCCGACACAAAGAACTGAAATCAGAAACCACAGAAACATAACGCACCAAGGCTGGTGCGTTATGAGGATATAACGCATGGGTCCGAGTCTGTTAAAGTCACCCGAACGTCAAGAATTAACAGAAAATCCACAGTTTTAATGCATAATATAACGCACCAGATCTGGGGCGTTATATGACCATAACGGATCTACCCTACACCACTATGCTAACCGCCTTACTGGGTCAACGGTCAAACGATCGGTCAATGGTCAAATGACGGACCTGGGGGAGTCCGTCAAAGGGCACATAACGCACCACTTTAGGCGCGTTAAAGGACTATAATGCACCGGTCCTAGCGCGTTATGCTGACTGGGTTACAGGTTGGACGAGTTCGATATCGAACTCCCTCCCGGTCGACCAAAATCGATGGGGGACGTGCGAAAACAAACTAACCTGCTCAAGCATGCATCCATACATCCATTTACATTAAAAAAATGTAAAGACGATGCCCATGGATGTAATTTCATAATTTAACGACTAAATTATGCTAACATGCAGTAATGCACAGAAAATGATGCAACTGGCGTCGGACCATGACACATGTGGTACCGGCGGGTTCCTAGCGAGGAAAAGAGTCTATACCCCAACCTCTGACACGACGAAGAAGCCAATCCGATGCTGAACGGATGACGAGGGCCACGACGACCTCCCGACTTCACGTGCCTCCACGCTCCGCGGATCAAGGGAAGAAGGATGTCCACGCGATCCTTGCGACACGACCTTCCCAACGGCGCCTCCCACGCCTCGATCAGCGACCGTTTGGACTAAAATCAAGCGAGGAGAAGAAAAACCCCAAAATTAGGCTTAAGATCTCCTAAATAGGGTTTTACATGAAAAACAGTGAAAACGTCCGCCATCGGCGATGCATGAGGCGTCAAAACACTCCTGGCGAGACGAGGAACTCATTCCCCTACTTCGATCGCGACGAAGCCCGTAAAACGGTGCAGATCAGACGACAGAGTGTCGCGGCTCCTCTCGACCTGTCTCGTATCCACGCTCCCCGAATCGTGGAATACAAGGTACCACCTCGACCTACGTGTTGAGCCCGTTCCAACGGCGCCTCCCATGACCTGGTCCAATGACGATTTGGCCGAAACCGAGTGAGATTGGGAGAGAAAGAGAGAGAGCATTTGAGGGAGAGAAAGAGAGAGAGCATTTGTGGGAGAGAGAGAGAGGATCGAGAGAGAGAGTCAGAAGAGAGAGAAGGTGTTTGAAAATTTTCTTCATCCAAAATCACCCTTGACATGAGATCTCATCTCTCCAAGTGGCATCTCTTAGGCTTAGTGACCCATGCCAAACATTATAATGATATCCACTTTGATTGGGCCGCCATAGGAGCTCTCATAGAAATATGGCATCCACACACCCATACCTTCCTATTCCCTACTTTTGAAGCCACCATCCTACTAGAAGAAGTGGAGATGCTTTTAGGATTAAAATCTTTAACACAAGGAGAGGAAGAGAAGATGGCAGTTATGCAAGAGCCAATGAGTGCAATGGAGATGCTAGCAACCTTAATCCCAAGCCCAAAAATGATAGACCAAATAAGGGTCACAAAGGGAATCAATTTGATGAGGCTTGTGGCATGGGTCTACAAAGCCTTGGGAAAAGAGAACAAGGAAGAGGAGATGGAGTTAATCATGAAAGACATGGTGATTTGCCTCACGGGAGCACTACTCTTCCCCTCGGTGGATGACTTCATAGAGGAGGAGCAATTGAGTGCTATATGCAGGATATGGGAAGGAAAAAGGATTGGACCGGCGGTCTTAGCTTACCTTTATAGCGGGCTTACCTTGGCATCTATGGGAAGGCCCCTATATGGGTCAATGCTATTGTTCAATAGTTGGGTGAACCTCCATTTCAAATTTGATCCATGTGAGGAAGCCCAACAAGCCTCTAGAATCTTCTCTAAAAGCCCACTTCATTACATGACGGGTGCCCTTGGGTTGAATGAAAGAGGTACCAACTGGGTACCCAACCTCAAGAAATGAGTGAATTGGTATGGACATCTCAAGACAATGTCACAAAAGGACTTTACATGCGCACCAGGATTCCTCAAGACCCAAGATCTTCACGCATGGCTTTCTTTCGAGGTGGAGCTACGGCTAATCGATGCTACCGAGTTCATGCTCTACAACGCCCACTGGTGCCTCTCCCAACTCGGCCTTCCCCGCCATCTCTTCAAAGAAGCTTCCCATCTTCCACCGATCAAGAAAAGAGAATTGGGCTCAAGTGGTGATAAAGAGAAAATCAAGACCATTCAAACTTTATGGCGGATCAGCAAACTTCATCGGCCCATGGAACGAGTGGAAGAAGACAAAGAGCAATGGAAGACATATGTAATAGCTCTTAAGAATTTGAGGCCAAAAGTGGCTCATTAAGCATGTAAAGATTACTTCTTGAATGAATAAAAGCTTGATTCCTCAATTGAGCAAATAAAAGTGTTTTTCATTAATTGAGTCAGTAAAAGTGTTTTTCCTCTAAACCCCCCAGGGGGGTTTACGCGGGGCAAAAGGTGGGGTTATTTCCCCAGCCTAAAAATCCCATGTTTTCACTCCTTTGGGTCCATGTTGACTATGTATGACCACAAGAGGACAAAGGATATGAACTTGGACTAGTTGGCTGACCACTTGTGCACGTGTACCGAGGAGATTGACCCGTGTGATCCCGAGGCTCCATCTTCATGAGTTTCTTCATGCTAGTACATTAATTGACCTTGCACAGGGCTGGGACGGGGACGAATCCATGCTAGACTTGATCGGGCTGGGTGGAGGGGCTGCCCCGGGGGGAGATCGTCCCCACCAACGCGGGGCCGCGCCTAGGGCGAACTCCTCCCCGGGGTGAGCCGTGGCCACGGGGGGTGGTCCCAGGGGCCTTTCGTCTTATGAGTTGTCCTTTGGAGGACTTAGTGCTTCAAGGTGCTGGGATTGGCCCGTGGGGGTCAATTGTTCGGGGTTGTTGCTGCTGCTCGCAGGATGTTCAAGGAAATTCCTGACGCACATTGGGTTGTCGAATGGCTCGGATAGTTGGCTGGCAGGCCCCAGGTTTGGCCCCAGGCTGAGGGTGAGAACTTGTAGGAGCTAAGGGAAGGCCTCTCTGGCCCGTGGGCCCAACCTTCATGGATTATGTCGTGCTGCATGGCGGGTTGACAGGGCAGCCCTGGGTTGGCCCGGGTGCTGAAGATAAATGGCTCAATGCCGTGTGTCTAAGGGTCAGGGTGGCCCTAACTTGCTGGTGGGTTGTAGGACACGGCTAGGGTGCTTGAGCCACAGGTTGACCCCCGACCTGCTATAGAATAGCTAGAATATGCACGCCCATAAGGTGTGCAGGGAAATTCCCAACACACATGCATGGGCCGTATGAGTGTACTATGGGCCTTCGAGGCCCATGGTTGGCTGGGATAGATGTTTCTTTGACATTAGAGGGCTGGAGGGAAGCATCTCAAGGATAGACCCCGATCTCGTTGCCGGGTGCCACGTGCTGTGGCTCGTGGTTAGGGTGCCCCCAAGTTAGCCTGAGTGGCCAGGTTGAAGGTGGGTAAACCCGCGATCTAGGTTATCGAGGATGGCCCCAATCAACTGTTGATAATACTATTGGTCACGATGAACTGGTTGGGACCCTTGATTGGTCCCAATGTGTCGTAGAAGGGGCTGGGTGAATAATGCCTTAAAGGTGTTCGGGAAAACTCTCGAGCCCTCCTTTCTTGTTATTTTGCTGGGAAAACATCCGGGTACTGGAGATAGGAGGAGGGAACGTCGTATAGTGTGTCGAGGATCCCTCGCCCGATGATAGCATTATACCTGATCATTACACAGACTATGATAAAGTCAGCGAGGAAGGTTACCTCTTTTGGCGCAGTCCCGAACGTGATCGGGAGTGAGATGCATCCTTCCGGATGGACTATAGTGCTAGAGAATCCGTATAGCTGTGTGTGCAAAGGCGCAAGTCGAGACAAGTCCACACCCATAAGCACAAGACAGTCGTACGAAATAACATCTGGACCACTTCCATTATCCACTAATATGCGACGCATGGTACACTGGTTAATGGTGGCTGAGACCACCAAAGCATCGGAGTGGGGGGTGGTCACACCATCCAGGTTGTCCTCAGAGAAGACAATGGGATCTCCTAGGTGACCTGGGGGAGTGGCCTCCCGTCGAGTGTCATCACCTTGTTCCTAGGCGCAGATAATCGATGCGTACCACCATTGCCTGCTCGCGCTGTCTCCTCCCGCGACTGGCCCCCCAGAGATCATCATGATCTCCTTACCGTTGGGCCGGTTGTCGATTGGCAGGGGCATCCTCTGTCGCTTCTCAGCGGCTTCAGCAAGGAACTTATCAAGGAGTCCTCTGTGGATGAGATCCTCAATAGCATCCCTTAAGTTGATGCAGTCAACAGTGTCATGGCCGTGGTCACGGTGGTAATGACAATACCTCTTCTTGCTCCTTGAGTTCAGATCCAACTTCATCCGAGGAGGCCATTTAAGGAACGGCTCCTCGCGGATTTCCATTAGGATTTGATCAGGTAGAGCCATCAGAGGCATGTAATGGTGGTAGTTACCCCTCTCTTTTTCAGGGCGATCGTGACGGTCTCTGTCACGTCGCTCTCGCTTGTTTTGCCCTTCTCGTGGTGAATTGATAGATCTCTTGCGGTCGGACAGGTCGGTTCCGGCCGCGCTACCTAGGGCCACGGTGTTCTCCTCGCAGTGAGCATGCTTCTGTGCTAAGGTGAGGAGATCAAGGAGGGTCGTCGGGGCTTTAACTCTAAGGGCACACCGAAGGATGTGGTCCCGCGTCCCCCGGGTAAGCATCGTCGTGGCGATGCCAACATCGAGGTGTGGTATCCGGAGCGCCTTCGCGCGAAAGTGGGAGACAAAATCCCACAACGCCTCCTCCTTTCCCTGCCTGAGGGCAAACAAGGTCACCACTGATCTGGCCACCTTTCGATAGCCAATAAAGTTCTCCTTAAATAGCTTATTGAGCTGTTGGATCATTAAACGTTCAGATATTTTATGGTTTTAGTGTCCTGTTTCTCAGGCGCGTACAACAATCAGCGGCTGATGGATCAGGCGCTATTTCTGTTTCATGCATATTTATTAAACATCTATTATTTCTGTAAATTATTCACGTAAAGGCAGGTATTAGCATCCTATTTCATAGGCGCTTAAAAGATTGGGTGTCCTTCTAAAAGGGTGTTGATTCTCAGAAATATGTAATTCAGAAAAATAGCATGCAATATTCAAGAATAAACAGCGTCCGTGGGGTTCGGCGCTGATTCAAATAGCAGCCACATGTGTGGACGCGGATCACTTTAAAAATAAGAACTGTGAATGATGATTACAGGAAGTTAAGACATGATAACAATGCATCCTTTAACACGTTTTAAGTTGTATTTAATCTCGTTGGGTTAAAGGAGTATAGAAAACCTACCTTTTAGAAGATTTCGGTGGTGATGAACAGTGAGGATGCAGTGAAAACCGATACCTTATTCTAATAGGGGATGAAGATGACTACAACAGGGTGATGAAGAATGGAAGAAGAGGATGCAGGTCACGTTCGCAGGAAGAAGAAGAGGAAGGCTTCACATCCAGCAATTGGTAACAACAACAGGAAGAAGATGGGGGCACGGGATGACGTGCAAGAAGAAGTTGGCAGAAGATCAGCATGGCAGGACGAAGGGAAGAAGTAGTAGGGCGCTGCTTCTTGTTCCAACCACAGGAGGAAGATGGCAATAGGAAGAAGAGGACGATGACGTTCGGCAGCGGCAGAACGATGAATGGTACACTAGCAGGAGGAAGAGGACGTCGTAGCATGGAGGAAGCAACGGCAGAAAGAAGGTCACTCGATGGAAAATGGAAGAAATGGAGGTTGAATGTGGGTGTGTTTTTATAACCATGCAGGGTTCTAGAGAGCTCTATCGCTTAGAAATGGAAGGTTTGGGATTAGCAAAATGGCAGTATTTTAAACTTACCGTGTATCACTTTTCCTCCTTCCCGGTTAGCAGTTGCTAACCATATTTTGTTCAGAACCCTAAACCTAACACCTTGCCTACCCGATTAAGCATGGGTTTACACGTAGTTATCTGATGGGTTGCACGTGCATGGTTTTGACTTTGCGATATGAGGGCTCACGCGGGTTTGATATAAATATTGTTGAGTTTTTGGCATCCAGACTATAGGGCGCCGATAATAATTAACGTCCATCACAGAGGGCGCAATTTTCTTTTAAATGTTCAGATTAGTAATCTTTGCATTCCCCTCCCTGTTTGCATTACAGCATACTAGAACCCCTATTAGATCCTATATAGAGGTTTCCATTTTAAAACAAATGGGAAGGCGGGTGGTAGAAAGCCTTGACCATCCCCCCTTCCCACACCCCCAACTAACCACGCCTCTGCTATTCTCTTCCTAAGCATTATTGGAACTTCTACTACACTACTCAAAACTAATCGACGTGTCTCTATTTGTCTTTGTGAACTTCGTCATTGTTGACAAGATTTTTGGCATTTCGGGACATAACAGGGCTCTCCGTCCTTGGCCGGCCGAGCATGGAGAAGTCGGGATCCCACACACTCCCTACTTGAAGGCACCCCTACGTGATCATCATCTTGTGAGGTTCAGGTAATAACCTCTAGTGATCACACTATTGCATTTGTTCTAATCTGTGCATTGTAGGAGCAAGGCCACCAGGCACAGTTCGGGAAGTTTGCCCAACGTCACACCATCACTCGCCCTTGGTGAGAAACGGGAGGCCCCAACTGTACCAAAAAGCCCGCGACGTCGACACCCCCCATTCTGGCACATCCTACAATAAATCTGGCGATCACGGTGGGACCCGCTACTGCCTACTGTAAGTCCGAGATGCCAAAAATCCAAGGATGACGAGCTCATGGTAGCTTCCTTCACATTTTAGTTTAGTTCTATTTGCGTTGTAGTCAGAAGAAGGCCATAGTCCTGGCCGTTTAGTCCCCTGGCTGTCCAAACCAATGGCCGCCCAGGCCATTTGTGAACGGCCAACAGAGTGGCCGCCCACAGTGCTGGACGGCCCAGTAGATAGCTGCCCACCCCATTCTAAAGGCCCATTTAGTGGCCGTCCAAGTCCCTTGAGCGACCATCGACCTGGCCGCCCAGGTCCCTGAACGGCCAGCTCTTTGGTCACCTTCTACTTGCTTCCATTCAACTCTTTCTTTTGGCTTGATAGTTTGTTTATTTCGCATGTATTGTGTGTTTGATACTCTCTGCAGGTCTATACGTGGGTGGGCTTAGGAAGAGTCAGCATCACACTTTGTAGGAACACCATCCCGTTGGATTGAGCTCTTCACCTAGGGATTCCCACTCGGGTGCAACCAGCTCATTTCAATCGAGAACCTCCATAAGTCCTCGCGAACCGTAGATTCTCACACGTTCGCTAGGCAGGTTGTACATCTATTGTCCCGTGTAGTTGACCCTTGGGATTGAGTGAAGTTCTCACTAGGATCCCCAGAGAAGGACCTTTCACGTACAAGGGGCTGTTGTGAAGAGAGTTCAAGGTGGAAAGCGTTGGCCCTTGGCCGAGGGATCCGAGTCCCAGGGAGGAGGTTTCTTCAATAGTGAGCTCGCAAGCCCACATTTAAGAATTGGCATTTTTTTTGGTGGTCATGGGTGATGCGGGACAGGATGTAACTCGGTACCAGTTGGATGCAAACCTGGGACTCTAGGAGACGAAGTGACCAAATTGAAGACACGACCAACTCAACACAAGCTCGCGACTCATCCCTAACAAGAGAAGCGTGTGGATCTGTGCGGTTGAGAAATTGACAGTGAGTTAAGGGTATTCGGCTCACACTCATGCTCGGATCGAGTCACGGGACAGGTCACGCACTTACTCTCACAGTGGTGACATTATCTGATCGAGCTAGATTGTCCTATCACACACTAGCAGCGGCATTCAAACATATACAAAATGAGCAATGCGACAAAGAGAGGAGTAGAAACGTACCTCCATGCTCTGGGCGTGGGGAAGACAACCCCGATCAAGACCCGTACTCCCGGTACAATAAAGATTATTAATTATAACACAAAAATTATACCCACTCCACATAGGGAGGTAATGGGTAACACGTGGGACCTGGGAATATCAATCTTGGGTTGACGGGCAGTGTTTTGGGCAGCTCCAGCGGTGCCGACGCGCTGCTACTCGGTGTTGGCCGGACGACGCGTGTTGTCGATCGTGGGAACCATGCTCTGGTCGGATGACTGATCAGGGCGGGATGGGTCCCGTTGCGAAGGGGACTTCTAGAGGAACAATTCCTATGAGGCGATCACATTGGTTCACCTTGTGGAAGGCGAGGGGGCTTGATTTGTGAGGCGCTACTAAGTGCTGTCCCAAACCTGTTCTGCAGTTTCAGAACTACGCTACTCGACGGAAATAATTACTGCGATCAGATCCGATGTCAGATCGATGAGAAATCAGCGCCGTTGCGAAGCTATTTCATAGATCTACGAACACTTGGTGTTATAATAATTTTACTATTTCTGTATTTTCTGTGGTGGAATTTAGAACTAGCTGACTCATTAACTCAGGACAGACTGGGCAGATTGGGATCTTCCTGATAATGAGGTTTCACCGAGGGAAAAATGGTGGATCTGGAACTTGAAAATTTTATGGGTGAGAGAGGCGGAAGTGAGGGTCACGCACAAATTGTTTTGTAATTTTTAGATGTGGTTTGAATGGTGGAAATGATTTTATGGCAGGGGAGGTTGAATCTGGACTTGTAGGCTGAGACCCCTAAAAACCATTTTTAATTTTTCCAATCGCATGCATGAGGGTAGGATAGCAAGGGAATGGGTCAGGGGACCCATAGAAGTGCTGTAGAGGCCCTTAGGGCTGTCTCCCAAGCTTGGGGAAACTGGGGAAACAACGTCGTTACGGCGAGAGCCTAGCGGTCCTTCCAACGACCGCTAGGGCGCCAGACGATCTAATCCAGACCGCTAAGGCCAGACAAACGGTCAAGAGAGAATCGTTAGGGTTCTGAAGTTTTTTTTATTTTTTTTAGTTAGTTATGCCCTTCCTTCAGACTGGTGATTTCATCATAGAGACCTCCATAAGGCTACGCGAATCCTTGGATTCCCTCAAGGCCGTCGAGCAGGTTGTACCTTAAAAACCCATGACATCGTGTCTTATCACATCGCTCTGAAGAAACGTGATACATTAGCCCTCTTAGAGTGCTGTTCTGGCCTCTATGAGAAGTTTTCTATCTGTCAGTAGACTGGCGACACTGACCTAGGCGCCAGAAGGAATTGGCGACCGGCCAAGCACCATTATTCCTTGAATAGCGACCAGAGTATGGGCGCTATTTTCTTCCAACCTACACTATTCACAGAAATAGGCAACCATGCATGTGGGCGCTATTTCTGTAATTATGGCAGTCTGATATGTCACGTCCTGAGCCTTTATTTACAGTGGAAGACTCGCTCGGGGGAACGTGAACAACCGACATGGTAAGCCTCTTGCAAGCAAGCATGATCAGAGTGCGATACAATCACACATAAGATGCAATTGCACAAGTATTTGCTCAAATTCAACTTCTATTTTATTGATAACCAAAATATTCGATTACAACCACTAATACATCCTTTAACAAATTACTGGACTCAATAAATTAGAAAATTACATAGACTCAATCTAAACAATAAGACTCCTATGTCTTCACTCTTATTTTGATCCGACTTTCATTTGCTCTCGGACCCGCCATTTGAATAGTCCGAATCCGAATAGGAATTACCTTCATCTCCTGGAAAATATTTGAAATAGATTATGAGCACACTTGCCCAGTAGGTATCTTCGTATCAATATGAAGGCTCTATTTAAGTATTAACATTTTAGCTCTAGAAATCGAGATAACATCATGCGAATGTGATAAACCAAATAACCAAGTAACAAGTAGCTCAGAAAGAATATTCAAGAATGATCAAGCAAGTAATTTGGCCTTTCATGAACAAGAATGTAACAAGAATGTACTAGCAACTCTCTCCATCCCATGTTCTCTCTCATCCACTCCCATTTGCTCGGTTCGCTGTCCAAACGGACGTCAGTCGACGCGTGGGAGGTACTGACGGATGGGGCTCGACGCGAGGATCGCGCCAGTACCCCTCTTCCCTCAGATCGTGGAGCGTGCAGATGCGTGCAAATAAGAAGATGGTGTGGCCCCCGTTGCCTGTCCGGCACCGATTCACAGTCTTCACCATGTAAAAGGTAGGGGATCAGACTCCTCATCTCGCCAGGAATCCATTGACGCCCTCTGTGTCGCCATCTGTCGTCATTTGCCTCATTTTCTGTGTATTTCTTCTTTTGGGAGATTTTGGGAATTATTCTCGATTTACGTGTCTCTCTCGTTTCGTGGTCCATACGACTACTGATCGAGGCCGGAGAGGTACCATTGGAATGGTTGCGTCGCGAGGATCGTGCTGACGTCCTTTGTTCCACGATTCGTGTGACGTGAGTTTGAGCCGGGTTGAGAAGCGTCGTTTCCCTCTCGCGTCGGTTCACTGTCGTATCGCCGCTTTCACCATCGTCCAGGTAGGGGGATGGATTCTCTATCGCGGTAGGACACCGTCGGTATCACTTGCGCCATGGTCCAACGCCCTCTGCATCGTATTTCGTGCACCTTTCTAATTGATGCATTTTAGTTCATTTAATGTGTTAAATTAGCATTTAATTGTTAAATCAATTTCATTGGGCATTGTATTTCATTTCTAGTGGCATGCTTAGGCTCGTGTGATTGGTATGGGTTGGTAGGATTTACAGCTTTTGTAATCCGTCGCGTCCCCCGTCAATTTCTATCGACCGGGCAGGATTTTCGATTCCAAAATCTGGAGTCACGAAACCCAGGTGATATAATACGCCTGCCCCGGTGCGTTATACTCCTTTAACGCACTCCTAGTGATGCGTTATATGAATAGTATCCTGAGTTTTCTGTGGATTTTATCATTTAGGTGGCTTTAACGCATGTCCGGTGGTGCGTTATAGTCCTTTATTTTGGGCTAAAGATCTGTTGTCCTTAACGGCCCTACCCCTGTACGTCGTGCATTGTATGATGTGCCAGTAGTAGTGCATTATATGTCGTAGTTTCCTATGAGTTTAGACGTTCTGGAAGGCATAACGGCCTAATATAGGTGCGTTATGTATAGTTTAATGCCCCCTTGCCAGTCCGTTATACTCCCTGTGCCGTGCGTTGGATGCGTGCTGACTTTAACGCCTCCATACCAGCGCGTTATAGTCGATCGCCCCCTCCATGCCATTTGCACCCCTCTCTGCTTGCTCCCACCCCCAGCCCTTCCTCTCACCTCTCAGCCTGGAGAACAACCCCTCCCTCTCCCACACACCCAGGAGAACCCCCCACCTCTCTCCACCACATTCTCCTCTCCATCCCCCTCCATTTGCTCACCACCTCTCACTACTACCAGTCTGGAACCTACTATAGTAGAGTACCATAATGTTGCAGAGCCTGCCCCAAAGTCATCGTGCATCTTCAGGTGGCGTACCACATATTGCTGAAACTCTTGTCGAAGCAGCTTCACAGGGGAGTAGTCCCGCCTTCATCCGACCTCCGACATGATCGGGAGAACCGTTCTCCCAGGATCGCGCAACCTAGGTCTAGCTAGTGACCTATTTGTCTTCTAGGATATGCTCCAATTACCACCCTCAACTTCTGGTCGAGCCCTTTGGTGGTGGTCCACTAGAGAGCCCAGCTCATGGCCAAAATTGGTCCCACCTCGTTTGAAGCCCCCATTCGAGAGTACCACCACCAACAAGCAGAGCCTGCCCTGTAGCCTGAATCGTCGGTGCCCAGATCTCACTACCCACCACAGGGAGCACCACGATGACAACGTCCACCTTTTGCCTCAGCCTATTTCTGTGGTCCAGCATAGGTCAGTCCTCTTTCAAACAGGCCTGGTCTTGCCCCATTCTGATATCCCAGCCAGGAGTTACGCCACCAGCAAGGTCTCCCTATCCGATCGACATCCTTGACAGCGCCACCTCACAAGAATAGTCAGCACTGGTGCCTCCCACCTCGGATCGAGGTCATTCCAGCTGTGGAAGATCCCTGAGGCATCCCTCTTCGTGGGGACTCTGGCCCCGCCTCATTCTGGCCACTGATCGGACAGCTACACCTCCATCTAATTGAGCCCAGAATTCTATCCCAGTGACCAGCACAATTGTGTCGGAGTCCAAAGGCTGCCATCGAGCTGTCTGGGCGAATTGGGAGGAGATCTTTGACCGTGACACACTAGAGCAGGCCCTCTATCATCCAGAGTTGGTTATGTTGAGTTTCTCTATTGTTTTGATGATGTTGGCACTATATAAATCACTGTGGATTTATTTTTGATTGGACAATATTTCTTCATGTCATTCCTGTCCTCGTGCACAAAAGTTTATATTCAAGAGGTTGCACCTTGTGTTGTCTTTCAAGTATCTACTATTGTGCACTCTCGTTTATTAAGCCTCATGCAGGTTCTACCTGACGAAGTTGTTAACCCCCCTAGGGGGTTTAGGCGGACTGGCGCCAAGAGAGAGAGGGGGAGTGGTCCCACCCTATAAAATTGTATTTTTGCCCATGTTTCTCCCTAAATTAACTAAGAAGAAAAGGACATTCTGATTGGGAGGATATATGGAAGTCGAGACTTGTGCGCGTTGACCGGAGAGTGAACCCGTCGTGCCGTCGCTCTGTGCTTCCGCGTGTTGATTCCTCGAACTGGTATGGCACACGAACCACGTCGTAGGTCTGCAAATGGGATGAACCGGAACTGAGTGGGGTTGTGGGACCATCGGACTGGAGGGAGGGCACGGCCCCCAAGGAGGTTCACCCTCCCTAGGGCGTGTGGTCGCCCCTGGGGTGAACTGGCCCCGGGGGAGGTCGTAACCCTGGGGGATGGCCCCCGAGGGTCTTCTTACGTCATTCGGGGCTGTCCTTTGACAGACTTTGATCTCCGTGAGGCTGGTACGGGCCCATTGGGGGGCCATTCTTTGGGTTGTCATAGCCAACCACAAGGTGTTCGGGTAAATGCCCGACACGTCGCGGATTGCCGAACGGCTTGAGTAGGTGGCTGAGGGGCTGCACGACAGGCCTTAGGTTAACGACAGTAGCTCGTTGGAGATAAGGGGAGGCACTTTGCGGCTGTAAGCCATGCCTTGGGCTATGTGCCGTGTTGTATAGTGGGTTGACTGGGTAGCCTCGAGTTGACCGGAGTGCTAGAGTTAAGTGGCTTATTGCCACATGCCTGGGTGTCGGGATCGACCTTGACTTGTTGAGGAGTTGTTGTAGGACCCAACTGAGGGGCTGGAACCACAGGGTGACCCATGGTTTGGTGTAGAAGGGCTGGAACATATGCGCCCACAAGGTGCTCGACGAAATGTCGAGCATGCCGGTGTGAGCCGTACATGCATGCGACGGGCCTCCAAAGCCCGTGGTTGACTTAGTTAGGTCTCCCTTTGAGCTTGGAGGGTTGAAAGGCGTGCTTCTAGGGAGGCCCCTTGGCCCTTTTTGCTGGGTGCCACATGGCGTGGCTCGACGTAGGGGTGCCCCCGGGTTGGCCCGGGCGGCGATGTAGGGTACGGGCAAGGCCCGCATGTGAGTGGTCGGAGTTGACTCCGGGGAGTTGCTTGTGTCACCGTGCATCACAGCAGGTCGGTCAAGGCCCTTGTAGGGACCCACGGGATTTTAGAAAGAGCTGGATAGCCCGTGCCTGGAGGGTGTTAAGTGGAATTCCCAAACCCTCATTTCTTTTGTGACATGACTCAAAGAAATGTAAGATCATGATGGCACTTGATGACGATCCATCCGGGCTTCAAAAATGTGGAGGGGGGCTAAGTGATGTCCCCATCAAGAAGCGGACCTGACGTTATTGCCTACGACTGCCTTGTCCTCATGGGTGTGGATATATCTCAACTCAAACCATTGCATACGTCGCTGTATGAATTCTTGGGCACGACCGTCTGCCCCGAAGGACGTATCTCGCTCCCGATCACGTTTGGAACCGCACCGAGAGAGGTAACCTTCCTCGCTGATTTTACTGTGGTTAAAGCCATGACAGGGTATAATGCTATTATCGACCGAGGAATCCTCGGTATGCTCAGAGGAGTCCCTTCCTCCTACGACCAAAAGCTCAAGTTCCCCACCCCTCGGGATGTGGGAGAGGTCCGGGGGGACCAAAGGGAATCGCGAAGGTGCTATCTCATCTCCACGCGCGACCGACATCCTAAAGAAACACAGCCCGAGAAGAAGACGAGGATGCAAGACCCAGGCCCGAGCACGAGTGCTCCAGCGGAAGACCTATTCCTCATCCAGGTGGGGGAAAACCCAAGCAGAACGCTGAAAATAGGTGCAAACCTATCCGAGCGCGAGAGGCAAGCCTATGTTAGCTTCCTCACGACGCATCAAGATGTGTTCGCCTGGTCCGAGGACGAGCTCCCCAGAATCCCACCAGAGGTTATCACTCACCAACTAAGGTTGGACCCCGCCTGTCACCCGGTCCAGCAACGTCGAAGGCGCTGCAACCCCAAGTGACAA
This sequence comes from Amorphophallus titanum, assembly GCA_024336825.1. Taxonomy (NCBI): domain Eukaryota; kingdom Viridiplantae; phylum Streptophyta; class Magnoliopsida; order Alismatales; family Araceae; genus Amorphophallus; species Amorphophallus titanum. Next base: position 1,712,377 of record JANBPO010006362.1, read on the forward strand.
CCGATCATTAAAGAGCAAGTAAGCGAAAAGCTACGCTCAGGATTACTCAGGCCCACCCAGTACCCAGACTGGGTGGCCAATGTCGTCCTAGTTGCCAAGAGCAATGAGAAGTGGAGGATGTGCATCGACTACACCGACCTCAACAAGGCCACACCCAAGGATAGCTTCCTCATGCCACAGATCGACCAACTAGTAGACGCAATGGCCGGGCACGAGATGCTGAGCTTCTTGGATGCCTACTCCCGGTATCATCAGATCAGCATGCACGGGCCCGACCACGATAAGACCGCGTTCGTCACCGATCACGGATTGTACTGCTACACGCGAATGCCGTTTGGACTAAAGAATGCGGGGGCAACATACCAGCGACTTGTCAACCACATGTTTGACTCACAAATCAGCCGCAACTTGGAGGCGTATATCGACGACATGCTCGTCAAGAGCCTTCAGGCTGTCGAGCACCTGCACGATCTGGCGGAGACCTTTGCCACACTCAAAAGGCACCACATGAAGCTCAACCTGCAAAGTGTGCGTTCGGAGTATGGCCGAGGAAATTCCTCGACTTCCTCGTCACCCACCGAGGGATCGAGGCCAACTCGGACCAAATCCGAGCGGTACTGGAGATGCAGTGCCTGGAGCGAGTCAGAGACGTGCAGTGCCTCACCAGACGCATCGTGGCATTGACCCGGTTCCTATCCCGGGCTGTCGAGCGGTGCCTTCCCTTCTTCCGGCTGATCAAGCAAGCCAATCAGGCATCGGAGAGAAAGGGGCAGATCACCTGGGACTAGGAGTGTGAGCAAGCGTTCGAGGAGTTGAAGTGCTATTTGGCATCATCTCCAGTCCTTGCCAAGCCCCAGAAGGGGGAAGAGTTATTCCTATACCTATCGGTGATGCCGAGCATGATGAGTGCCATACTCACGTGGGAGGAAGCGTGATGCGGGATGGATGACGACCGGGCTAAGACGTACGACAGACTCGGATTGCAGCCAGCACTAGCGCGCTAAGGTAAGCCAGGCAGCTGGCCACTGTGGTATTCTTTGGGCGGAGACGTCTCTCAACAGTAACTCACTCGTGCCCGACGATCGTCCCTTGCGAGGGAAACGTGGGGATCGCGGCGATTAAGAAACCACCGTCGCCTAGGGTACTGATTCGAGCTCGGTGCTCGATTGGAGCTACAGAACGGGCGCTCACAACTCACAATCGCGGTGATTTGAAACTAGCTAACGGCCCTATTCTCACAAATACAGCAACATAGAAAGCATACCAAACCAGCAAAGTGAGAGAAGAATGAAACGCATACCTCCATGCCTAGGCGTGGGGAGAAATTCCCGGCCGATTTTCGAACAACCCCATTATACAAATGACTTAACTGTTACAATTTCAGAACTAAATGCCCACTCCACACAGGGAGGTATCGGGCTACAATGGCTAATTTTAGGGTTGTTGGAACCCAGGTTGACGGGCAGCACTTTTCGGAGCCGATGGAGGCAAGTCGGAGCCGATCCGGCCGACGATCGGGTACCGGTCCGGTTCTGCCCGCGTTGGTTGCCCTGCGCAGCAATCTTGCGAAGGCCAGTACGGCTAGATCCGATGTCTGATCGTGGAGCCGTTTGTTGAGAACGTCGATGACTGGACGTAGTTTCTCTGCTCCGAAGGGCGCGGTCAGATCCTTTCATATCTGAGCGCAGTAGTGACTGTACCAAGCCTCTGGTTCTGCTCGCACAGAACTGCATAGGAATAGAAAGAATTAGGGGAAAAATAGTTGTTGAGGTCCGATCAAGGCGCCGCTTGTGGGAGATCGTCGGCGACGTCCGGAGGAAGAAGCTCTCCGAAGATATCACATAGATCTCAGCTGTATGAGGCGGGGCAGGCTCAGGAAGTTGGTGCTGGTTCTAAGCTGGATCTGCTAAAATCTCTTGCGCGATCTCACGAGAATCACCGCCACGAACAGAACGGAACTCCGATCGAGGAGAGACCAGTGGCAACGCGAAGAGGACTCGAAATCCTTCAATCATCATTCACGTACCAGCTTCATATGGCATCAGAGATGGGCTGAAGAAATTAAATCACAGTCATCTTCAGATCTAGGTGGCAATCAGGGACCGATCTGCGCACCTCCACGAAAAGAATTGTTGCCATTGCTCACGAACTCTGATAGATGCGAAACCAGCGCTGAAATTCTCCTAACTCACAGAGGTATCATTGAGAGTTTTTGTGGAAGGAGAAGATAAGAAAAAGAGGGGGATACAGGGGTGAGTCTCATGCCCAAGAACTGTCCCGTCATAGGACTGCACCAAGGGAATCACACCCAAGGGAACACAAAGAGAGTCACTCTCTAATGTAATTTTCTCTCAACCAATTTTCATTAACCTCTGCACAAACACTATACATGACTTTAAATATACAATGGCAAGGGGTAGAGAGAGGGGTGGTGCATGGATTACAAGAATGGGAGAGGGGGGGTGCGCCCATGACAAGTGGTGAAAGGGAAAGGGAGACAAGGGGACATGGTAGCTCACCTACCTTTGAAATTCAAGGTAAAGGGGTGTAGGTGGCAGCCATTTCCCTTTGACCAGCAACCATTTTATGCTCCCATGTGGTAAATGGGGAGGGAAGAAGAAAAATCAACACAAACTAGCCTAATACCAACAAAAGAGAGGGCGCCCCCTACTTGGGCCTCCACTTGGGCCAAGGTTGGTCATGGCCACCCTTAAGCCCATTCAACCTTTCTTGTTTAAGGACGCCAAGAGGCAGAGAGGGTTTGGCACTCCCAAAGGGACGTGTGCCGCACTCGTTGGACAAATGGATGGATTTGACAGCCCTAGTGGGACGTGATTAATCAAATCCAAAACCTGATGAGCCAAACGGGATGGCAACCCGAGGAGGGTATGCATAGGCTAAACCAGCTTAGGACAGCAAATGAGTAAATTTAACAGTCCGAAAGGGACATGCGTGTTAAGCCTGGAAGCCGAAAGGCGAGATGGGTTGGCAGCCCGAAGAGGGCATACGTAGGCCAAACCAGGTAGAACGGAAAAGCGGATTTGATAGCTCAGGTGGGACTTATGAATCAAATCCGTAAGCCGATCGACAAATAGGGTTGGCAGCCTAAGGAGGCATACATAGGCTAAACCCGTGGAGACAAAAGAATGAACTTGACAATCCCGGTGGGATAGACGAGTCAAGTCTGAAGTTAAGAGGCGAGATGGGTTGACAGTTTGAAAGGGGCATGCAGAGGTCAGACCCAATAGGAGAAAAATGGTGGATTTGACAGCCCTAATGGGACGTGAAAGTCAAACCTGAAAGCCGATAGACAAGATGGGTTGGCAGTCCGGAAGGGGCATGTATAGGCCAAACCCAAAAGGAGGCAAGTAAGGATTTGAAAGTCCTAGTGGGACGTGAGAGTCAAATCTGAAAACCGAAAGACAAGATGGGTTGGCAGCCCGTGAGGGCATATTGAGGCCAGATCCAAAAGAAAGGGGTGGATTTGGCAGCCCTAGTGAGACGTGAAAGTCAAACCCGAAAGTCGATAGGCGAGATGGGTCGGGCATACTGAGGCCAATCCTTAGAAGGTAAAATAAACCGAAGGGCATGGTGGGTTGGTAGCCCGAAAGGGCATGCTGAGGCCAGACCCGGAGAAGAAAAGGATGGGTTTGACAGCCCTAGTGGGACGTGAGAGTCAAACCTGAGAGCCGATAGGCGAGACAGGTTAACGGCCCCAAAGGGACGTGCATAGGCCAGACCCAGTAGGACAAAAGAGGGTGGATTTGACGGCCCTAGTGGGACGTGAGAGTCAAATCCGAGAGTCGATAGGCAAAAGATGGGTCGGCAGCTTGAGAGGGCATACTGAGGCCTAGCCCGGCAGGGCCAAAAGAGGGTGGATTTGACAACCCTAATGGGACGTGAGAGTCAAACTCGAGAGCCGATAGACAAAGGATGGGTCTGTAGTCCGAGAGGGCATACTGAGGCCGAGCCTGGCGGGACTAGAGGGGTGGATGACACTCCCGCATTCTATAGTCCAGTACCCCCAGTCATATTTGGCCAGAGTGATATATCCCTCAGTCCCAAAGTCCCATAACTCGTAGAAGCCCTGGGTAGGGGTAAAGCCATGTCTGATTGCTTACATTCCCTAGTTTTCGGGCATGTCCCTTAACAGCATCATGCTATGGACAACGATCTTCAGAATCAAAAAAAATATCAAAATGGGGTTAAACATGGAGATACCCCGGTGGCCTCAGTCTGCTCCCGTTACGGGACCACTGGGGGCAAAAATTACCATCGACCCAATAGAGGAGAAAACTCGAAAGGGCGTCTCAGGCAAAATCGGGTAACCCCTCGGTGCGAAAACTCGCAAGGACGTACCAGAAAAAACTAAAGGGGGCCAACTCTGGCGAAAACCCGAAAGGGCAGTAGAGTTGGTAAAGAGAAAAAGAAAGAGAGAACCCTCTCCTTCTCTGCTCCTCATCGACGAAGGTCGTCAACCATGACGGCCTGCCAATGGCAACCTCAGCATCACTACACAACAACGGTGGCCACAACAGCCCCGAGGGTCGGCCATTGCCAATTCCAGCTCCAGTACTCGGCAACACACCTCAACGGTCAGCATATCAGCTCTAGCCCTCCGGTTGCCACGCGTCAGTAGCTAGCCGCCCAGCTCCAATTCCAGCCTCCAGCTCCAACATTCGATTACCCGCCCTGACGGTCGACCGATCAGTTCCAGTATCGTGGCTACAATGCCTTCACAGGCCAGCCGCTCAGTTCCAGTACTAGTTACCAGTTCCAGCATCTTGGCTACAATGCCTCCACAGGCTAGCTGCTCAGTTCTAGTGCCAGTTACTAGCTCCAGCTTCGTGGCTACAATGCCTCCACAGGCCAGTCGCTCTGCTATAGTGCCAGTCGTCAGTCCCAGCATTGCGGCTACAATGCCTCCGCAGGCCAACCTCTCAAATCTAGTGCTAGTTCCAGTCCAACAGTTCAGCTACAGTGCATCAGTGAGGCAGTCACCCAACCCTTTCACAGGTCAGCTGGCCAGCTTCAGTCTCCAAGCCCAGCTTTTGGCTACAATGCCTTCCAAGGCCATTCGGCCTGCTCAGCTCCAGTTTCTCAAGCCAATGCGAACCACATTGCCAGCTAACGACATAAAGATGGCCAATATCCAGGCGTCGACCTACAACCGAAGCATTCCAGAATCAATTCGTAGCCTTAACCCAGTAGGCCTCCACTTCTCGATGGGCCTACGCTAACCTTGCACACATGCACGGGGTTGAACTTGCACTGACTTAATATGCACGGGGTATGCATGGACACAGCGAATGCATGAATATGCATAGACTTTACAACAGAAAAGAAACTTGAAAATGCAAGCAAGTATAAAAGCAATTGCAAAGACTAAGTACACAGTATGCACACTAATGAACACACAATTGACTTTTTAATGCAAAACACCCTCAGATTAAGCACAGACACCAAGTGTTATTAAATGACAGATAAATAAAAGAGTTAGCAATTAGTGTATGACATCATCAAAATAGTAGGAACAAAATAGTAGAGATTCAACAGGAATAACATGGGACAAGCTATGCCGAGCCTGTAGAACTGCATGCTCCATCACCTTCACAACCCACAGCTCTTGCCTCTCCTGAGACCGTGACTGCTTAAGGAAGCAGAGCAAGTGCCGGTCTTTTGGGAAATCTCCCCTGTAGCTTCCTGTAGTACGGTCAAAAGTGAAGTCTTTCTTAGCCTTGGCAAGCCTCTGAACGTCCATGCTCTCGGTGTCTGAGCTCGAGGACTCGGCCAGTGTCGCTACCTCAACATGATCTCGGTCCAGATCTTCAACATTGAGCCATGTGACCACTGGCACCGGAGGCAGAGGGACGCATCTGGCATCAGCAGGAACGGGAGCGGAAGAACCACTCGGAGCAGCCATTTATCTACAAAGTGCAACGAACAAAGATCAGAGCAAACTGCAGACAATGAGAAATCAAGAACTATGAAGGGGGAGAAGGCTCCACTGTAAGCAAAAGGGGGAGGAATAGAAAGAAGAAAGAAGCAGCTTAAGACTCCTTTGCACGGGTCTTCCCCGGTGCACCTCAGGCGGCCCTTCCCCGGCACGCCCTGAGGGGTCTTCGCCGGCACGTCCCAGGAGTGGCCTTCACCGGTACCAGTGGCCTTCACCAGTGTGCCCTCGAGTGACCTTCACTGGCATGCTAAACCCCCTCGTCGATACACTCTTAGGAGTCCTTCTCAGGTGCACCCTCCATACTCTTCGCTGGTATGCCTTATGGCGGGCTTCACCGATACGCTATTGAGTGGCCTTCCCCGACACACCTTGGCGTGGCCTTCACCGGCACACCACAGGGCAGCCTTCATTGGCACACCCACTAAAGGCCATCGCCAGCACGCTCCTTGGCATCCTTCGTTGGCACACCTACAAGGGCCTCAGCCAAGTACAACCTTGGCAAATCCCACTAAGTGCTATAAACCCAAGAATAAAAAATAAATGAAGGTGCCAGTCGATCTCTCGACAATCACCTATGGAACCAAATTTTGATCGGGGAAGCGTCGCCAGGACGCGGCACGTGGGTACGGGGTTATCAGGCGACACGTGGAGAGAAGGGAGGTTCCATAGGTGCGAGTGTGCAGGCGATTGCGGGGGATTGTGTACTGGATGTCTTTTCCCACCGACCGCAAGTAGTCGGTGTTTATTTACATTAGATTGAATCCGAACACCTTCATTCTATGTTGAAGAGAAGTCTTTATATGTCTGAAGCCATGGGTAGAGGCCCGTGAGCATTTCGCAGCTATGGGTTCGCGCTTGACCGGGGAGTGCAATTTACTGGAGTCAAGCGCACTAGACACACACTGGGTGGTGCGGAGGAGAACTGGGACCTGGATAGAGGCACGGAGCATACATTCAGGTGGTAATATATTTTATGAGAGCCATGTGGGCTTTACAAGTGGGCCGCCGAGGCTGAGTTACAACTAGGGCAAGCCGTGGGACAACTCCGACACGCGGGTCGGTCCCCGAGTCATTGCATAATAAGGCAGATATCCGTGTGTTTTACAGAGGCTCTCCTCGAGGCGAGGGATGTGCCCAATTTGCTGAGGGAGAATTAGACTGGTGACCAGAGGAGATACTGGTTGATGACTGGGCAGCGACCGGACGCGGCTCGGGGCGAGTGGTCAGGTACGGATCCCCCAAGGGGGCGAGCATCTCCACACTTAGGAAATCAAAGCCAATCCTAAGAATTTGGCTTTCGAGCCAGGGTCCGGGTCACTCGAATCAGAGGTCAGAGCAGTCGGTGGCTAGCTCGAGGTGAGCGATGGGCATGTGGTTCCGTGACGGAGGTAGGTGCGACGTCGTGGCGTGTACGTGGCAGTTGTAGGTCTTCATACGTGGGCAGACCCAGGATGCGGGTGTATTTGCCGTTATCATAATGCCTTACGTGTCACAGGGATGGACTGTTGTGTCATGGCCAAACGCCGTATGAGGGGAGTACGAGTGACATACCCTCGGTGTGTGTAAGTCGTTTTACAAGCCAACCGTGCACACTAAGCTCCTTGCGTCCATCCTTACTTGCTGGAGGCGAGTATGCCTGCGTTTGGATGCCGTTATCTGCGTTGGATTGCCTACATGCGATGTGATTCCCCTCCCCTTGAGCTTATAAGGGGTTTTATAGGGGAAGGTGAAGAGTCATGGAAGAGTTTAGGTGGACGAAGTTGAGGGTTAAACTTGGTCCGGGTGAGCCATTGAGAAAAAATCAAGTGGGACGCGCCGTTTTAACAAAAGCAAGGGGGGCATCCTCCAATGGTGAGCGCGTCGTATTTGGGGAAGCAAGAGGGTGGGCACCGTTTTAAGCAAACCAAAGGGCACACCGTGTTAAGGCCTTGCGGCGTCGGTTTAAAGCCTTGCCGTGTTGTTTTAAGCACTAACTGATTCTTCGCGGAGTCGCGACCATTCATACAAGAGGTGGCACCCCCAGAATGCTTTAGTTGCAGCGCATGGCTTCCACGGTGTTTCATTCGCTGACTCTAGGCTTCGGTCCAAGATTCTGTGCAACTTCCGGTGCATGTCGAGACTGTGCTGGAGTGCCCAACTTTTCTTTGATTCAGCCTTCGGCGTGACCGGTTGGAGAATCGTGGCCGTATCTTCCGCCTGAGGGGGCTTCCCTATCGGGCAGCGGACCACCAAATGCGTTCTCATCCTGATCGGGTGAGGTATGGGTTTGCTCGACCTTCCCATCTTCGAGTTGCGCTTGGACGCGTAGATGCGAGTGCCGTATAATCATCATCGTCATTTTTTGACGTCCACAAATGTCCCCCACTCGCGGGTGGTGCAAGCGAGGGATGAGTGCACGGGGCCCGTGAGTGTAGAGTTCTTCGAAAAGCTATCTGTCTTTTCGGGCTAGTGAAATGTTGGTCCGATGCTTATTTGCAGGAGAGCGCTCACTCCTTTAATAAAGGGATGAGGGAACCACTCCACCACATGTGCATATGGACCAAGATTCCTTTTGTTCATCGACTCAGACGGAAGGTCTGAGCTGGAGCCAGTGAGGAGTTCTTTTGTTGATGGACTTAGATGGAAGGTCCGAGCCGAAGCAAAGGAGGCTTCTTTTTGTTCATCGACTTGGATGGAAGGTCCGAGCTGAAGCAAATGAGTTCTTTTTGTTCATCGACTTGGATGGAAGGTCCGAGCCGAAGCAAGGGGGTTCTTTTTGTTCATCGACTTGGACGGAAGGTCCGAGCTGAAGCAAGGGGGTTCTTTTGTTCATCGACTTGGACGGAAGGTCTGGGGTGAAGCAAAGACATTTTTTTTAATTGACTCAAATGGAAGGTCCGAGCCGAAGGCTAAATCACTGGTGGGACTGGAGATTACAATACTGGGGGGTGGTTTGTTCATTGACACGGGGTTAGTGTCAAAGCAAGGGTCTTTTTGTTCATGGCTTCAGACAGAAGGTCCAGGCCACAAGTTTATTCATCGGTGCCGACAAGGAGCCAGAGACCGACGTGGTTCCTGGCAGACACGCTGCGTCAAGGAGGCTTGGCGATGTCCCTGCTATTATAATTACTACACTCCACGTAGGGAGGTGGATCACGGGGGTGGGAGCAATCCAATGCATGCAGTACCCTCGCATAGGAGGGGGGAACGAGGGGAGGGGGAAACCAAACAATGACTGTACGCCTCGCTCCAACATTCAACCGAGGTGCAGCCAAAGCCAAGATGAAGCTTGGGGGATGCTGGAGGATGCCTGCAAGTTCGACGTCGAGCCGATGTCGCTGGAAGGTGGAGGAGGTCACGGCCGTTGGTCTACACAGTTCTGCCTCGCAGGACTAGATGGCGCGGTCGTGGTGCTCTAACAGGTACGCTAGCTGTAGAACTCCAAAAGTGATGGGACTAGCTCGTGGGTGTAGCAGACAGGGGATACTACAAACCCTCAAAAGTTGGCAGCCATCAGATCATCTCACAGGTCAGGGTCACCTAGACGGTCGGCATTAGGTTTCTGGGCAAATAGCAGGACAGGCCGACAATGGCCCCAGCGGAATTTTTGGTGCTGAAGTCGGAATGGGACGAAACCACTTGTGTTGGTTTCTTATCGTCGAAAGCCACAACTTTATAGAAGACTACTCGACCTGAAAGTGAGTGGAAGAGGGAGTGTTAGGGCCGACTTGGCAGCAGACTATCCTGGGTGAACAGAGAGCTCTCGGTCTGGCGTGACTGAGGGAGAATGGACGACCCGGGTGAAGGCATTGTTGAAAGAAGGCGGGACCACCTCTGGTTCGTCGACGCTTCAAATAAGAAGAACTCTTGTGAAGGGAGCTCTGGCCGATTCGCACAGGGGCAGTCGGCGTCAGTGTTGCCAAGCGGCACCCAGGAACAGATGCAGTCTGGGCGCAGTTGCACGGAAATGCCTGTGCAGTTGATGCCGTTGATGAACAGAGGTGGGACCACTTCTGGAGCGTGGCCGACTAGACGATGGACGAATCTTCTGAAGACGCCTCGAGCCGAATCTCACTGTGGATGCTGCTGGGAGGTCTGCCAACTAACTCTCTACTGCAGGCTTGTAATAGAGAGCAGCAGAGCAGAGCTTCTTACTCCACGGGGAGACGTAGCGTCGACAGAGCGGCTTCGAGACTACTGTGGACGCACGGAGCAGGGGGTGGCAGATGTGGGTTGCAGAGGGAGAGAGGGTAGGGGCGTGGGGTGCTGGAGTGGGCGGCTAGGGTTGGTGTGGAGAAGGGGCGCGCTGGTTGTGGGAAGGAGATGGGAAAAAATAGTCCCACACAATCCCAATCACTAACTTCTATCTAGTTTTGCTTCATGTCACTTATGATCCGGATGCCTCTTACCTTCCAGACACTAGTTTTACTCCGGATCAGTTACATCCCAGCTGCTCCTCCTACAGATGCGGCTGTGCCACCTCCCCTCTGCAAGCCTTGGCAATGTCGTAGTGTTGTGTCCCATTACGCGGGCATGTATGTTGTACTAGCACATGGCACTTCCATGCTTGCAATCATTCCTGCATGTAGGCGCATCCAGGGACTCCCAGTCACTCATCTTGAGTGAAGTTTCAAGTGAAACTTAGATCCCTGCACATCCACTGAATGCTTGCAGTGCTACGCTCGGGAACAACACCACTCAGCCTACAAGACAGCGTGCTTACATACAGTCGAGTCTTTTCCAAAGCAATGACCCCGGGATCGCTATTCTCAACTGATTTGTCTCGTGGCTTGCATATACGATAAGAAAAGCTCATGTATCTATGTAAATGCCTTGTACAACTCGTTATCAATGAAATGTGGATGATTGTGTTTTGTTCCCACTTTCATGATGTTGATGTCATCTTGCCAGTACAAATACGACTCCTCCGTGTGTGTCATGGCTACTATGTTGTTTTATCTCCCTTTGTTGAGGAAAGAAAAAGTGTTCGGATTCGTTGCGATGTAAATAAACACCAATCGCTCGTTGTTGGTGGGGATCTCGTCCAGCACCCAATTCCTCATATTGCCTGATACCTCCCCACTCACGGGTTTCTCTCTCTCCTTTTTTCGGCTGAGGTCCTCAATGTTCGCGTCATCGGTCGGTACGGAATCCCGTTGTGTGCCCTCGACATTTCTTCTTCGGGAATCCAACAAAGCGAGGGGAGAGAGCCGTAGGGATGTCAAATTCTTCTCTCCTATTTCCTTCCTACTACATTCTCAAAAAGGAAAAGAGAGAGAGGGAAGAAGAGAGGGAAAACTCCAGACAATGGAAAACACACGCAAAGTAGTTTTGGTTGAGGAAGGATTTGGTTTGTTTTTCTCTCAACTCTTGGCTATGTGCGCTAGTGCTAGAGGCTAGGGTTCATTGGATTGCTCACTTTCTAGCTTGGTTACCCACACACCTCTGCACTTGTGCTCTTTTTTTTTCACTTAGTTGTTTAGCTACCACATATATATATATAGCCCTTTGCTGGTTCCGTTAGATACAATCTAGTATTCGTTAAACACAATATGGTATCCATAAGAGAGAGCGTTGTACATTAATGACGGGCCCATACATTCAGTGGCACCCTCGGAGTCTATACCGCTCTCTCTCTCCCTGCCAGGGTCAGGTCCCTCTAGGTCTTTATTAGATACCGATAGCTGTAAGATATTCGATACCTCCCCTGCCCTTCACTGTGGCTACGATGGAGGTCATTAAGCACTACCTCCTCGTATCCCTCGTCGCTGACCGAAAACCTGGAGATCTGGAACAGAGACCACAAGCCCAGTGAGGTCTCTCCCTCTGTAGTAGCTACCGTGTTCCAATAGCGATTGAAGCGCTCCATCAGCCCCTGCAATAGCCCAGTGTAGCATGGGTACGCATACAAGGCGGCAGTCACCACGTACTTGATCCTGGCCCAGTCCAACGGCACCCGATAGTGATGGATAACCCCCATCAACACTCAGTAGCACCCTGGCGGTAGTAGTGCGACAGAATCATGACCTAGTGATCGTACCAGCTTGTGACAGTCTGCCTCATAACTCTGTCTAGCATGCTGTGGTCATCGTATCCCTCTCCAGCATACTGTAAGCCCGCCGGCTCCAGCACCAGTCTGACGGTCCCTTCTGTCTCAGCGCGATGGTGACCATGCAAGTCCCAGGAAGCGGGCCCTAGTGACCTAACTCTGACCCCTAATCGCTCTGCCCTGCCAAAGAACCCCAGGCACTCAGCACTGGGAAACTGGCACTACCTCTAGTAGTCCTCTGAGAAGCTAGGGTAGCTGTAGAAGGCTACACCATGCAGGTTATCCCTGTCGATCAAGATGGCCCACTCAAGCTGACGACGGGCTCCCGAAATCTGTGAGTCATCCTCCTCCATGCCAGGCGGAACATAGCTCCAGAGAAACTTGAACAGGTGCCAATCTAGGGGGAACTCAAATGGATACCCTCTTGAATCCTAGCCACCTCCACGGTCCCAACTCCAGTGGCTCTCTTACCAAGGGGACCCTCAGCCACTACTGTATGTCCACTGTCCAGCTGCTCTATGCTAGCCACGATAACTACTGGCGGGCCCAGAGGAGGGGGCTGTCGATCAGTCCTCCACACCCAGTGATCCTCCTCTCGGGCCATCCACCTTGGGACCCGTCCATCTCTGCCAAAGCACGCCATAGCTGCAAGATAAGGAGTAGAAAAATGGTCAGAACACTAGCAAATCACCAAGCACAACAATAGTAAAAGCATATGAAGTGTCAAAATAGAACTACAATAGCCCGGAATAGGAGTCTCACGGGCCGTACGCCCTCATCTCTGCCTCATGCCCCTCAGAAACAACGTCCCCCAAAGGGGCGTAAATTAAAAAAGGGACGACAGGAGGCCTGTCGTCAATAAAAAAAGACATTCAGAATTACCCTTGTTGCCCAGAGAAACAACGCCCTCCAGAGGGGCGTGAATTGAAAAAGAGACGGCAAATATTTTCTCAATTTACCCCAAAACTCTGAAACAGCGCCCTTCAAAGGGGCGTGCATTAACAAAGACACGGCATAGGGCATGTCGTCAAATAACCATTTTTTCCTAAAAAACACTTAAAACTCTGAAACAATACCCCGCACAGAGGCATGAATTAAGAAAAGAGACGGCATGAGGCATGTCGTCAATTAATCCTTTTCCACATTCAAAGGAACAACGCCCTATGAAAGGGCATTAAATAATGAGATAACGACCAATGTTTGGTCGTCAATTAGGCCCATAATAAAATACTCCTAAAAATTCAGAGCAAGCAACGCCCCTCCCTGTGGCGTTCATTGACAGAGAAACGACCCACTGAGCGTCGTTATTTACCACCCCTTTTTTTACCTGCACTTTCTTTTTGAAACAATGCCCTGCCTTGGGGCGTTAATTCACAATATAACGACCAAGTATAGGTTGTCAATTTGATAAAATCCCCTTTTGACACAAACTTGTATTCTTTCCTATGTCCGATGTTTGAACAGGGCCTTATGCGAACTCGGATCTCCTGGATCCAGGTCTTGGCAGCATATCTAGGTCTACCCGACTTCCAGAGGGCTAGGGTAGACGCCATGGGTTTTGGGGCGTTCCTTGGTATTGAGCCCATCCGTCCCAACCTCCCCCTTATCCAGGTTCTTAGAGAGCGATGGGATAGGTCTAGCAGAGCTTTCCTGATGCCCTGTGGGCATATGATCCCTAGCCTAGAGGACGTAGCTAGGATTACTGGCCTTAGAGTAGATGGTGAGGCGGTGAGTGGGGTCACCCTACCCGATTATGGTGAGCTAGCTGAGCGCCTACTAGGCTTAGAGACCATAGCTGCAGGGGAGTGTAGGACCATCTACAGGACAGATCTGACTGGGGCTATGGGCCTAGAGGACTGCAGACAGAGGTCTAGGGAGACCCTGTCTCAGTGGTTGGAGAGATTGATAGAGAGAGCCCGTACCACTTACTGCCATGACCGGGCCCAGAGAGAGAGAGTTGACATTGATTTGAGGCGGTTCTTACTCTTTCTATTGGGGCGGCTGATGATGGGGACCAAGGGCGACATCATGAACTGCCGGTTCCTGAGCGTCTTGGAGGATTTGGACAGCGTCGGTAGATATGCATGGGGAGTTGCAATGCTGGCGGACATGATAGCCAATCTGTCCACCAGGACAGGTCGTGAGACGATCGTTAGTGGCTTCTCACCATTTTTACAGGTATGCATGTGTTTCTAAATGATTATGAATGCAAAATGCCTTGACTTAATGCATGTGACTAATGCAAAATGCAGATCTGGAGCCATCTATATATGCCCATGAGGAGAGTAGATATGCGACCGGGGAATGAGGGCGTATTCCCCTTAGCGAGGAGGTGGCTACCCTATGTGAGTGGGGCACCACATGCTTTTGAGCTTTACGTACTCCGGCGGGAGTTCAAGGACTTCCCTCCCTCACTGGTACGCTTATATGACCTAAATGAAATGAATGTATGCTTATGATGTGATGTTTATGTGACAAACTATTGATGATGTTGATGTGATGTGAATGCAAGTGGTGTGGAGACCATACCAGGGAATGACCGAGGAGGGTCAGTCCTGGGTGACCGCAGGTCGACCTCTATTTGGGCGTGAGATTTGGCTACACTACCTGAACGAGATCGAGCCCCTGCACCTCTGGCTAGTGATGAGGACCCTCGGACTCCACCAGGAGTGGATCGAGGTGGCAGAGCCTCGTGGGATTGGCAGAAAGACCCATGGCCGGACGAAGGCCACGGACTGGAGGATCCAATTCGCGTAGCAGTACGCGAACTGGCAGCGAGGCGACACCAGGGTGACCTCCCAGGCGCCTGACAGCTCGGAGTACCTTCGCCGTTTCTGGGAGGTCTACGGCGGTAGGCCCCAGATGAGGGTCTTAGGGGTGAGTAAATGAAAATGTATTTCTTTTCCTATATGATACATGTTTATTTATGCAACTAATCATGTGATGAATGCAGGATGCGCGGGACCTAATAGCAATGGATGCACAGGTCCACTTATGCAGCTTGGAGGCCTAGCTGGCGGCCACACGAGCTGATCTGGAGACCCTGGTGAGTGGTTAAATTAAATGCATGTGAATTCCTGATTTGTTGATGATTAGCCACTGACAATCTTTCTTTGGATGCAGCATGCGCAGCAGGGAGCGGTAGCGAGGGATACCGGCGGTGCCTCGAGCTCGAGGGGACCGAGCACCGGGACCGAGGGACTGGAGGAGCAGCTCGCAGGCGCAGTTGCTTGAGCGGAGGAGGCGGAGTGGGATCTCGCTGCCCGGGTAAGCCCTTAAACTTAAAGATTCAATTATGTCATTATTTGTTTATGAAATATTATGATTTTCTATCATGCCCTTGTCCAGACTGAGGAGCTTCAGGATGCACTTGCCTGTGTGGCAAGGCAGCACTGCGACCGCAGCACGCTGGTGAGTTTTATTTTGCTTAACATTCATATTTTGTTCCTTTCCAAAGATTAATGATGATGCAATGTGATGCAGGCAGTGGAGCTGACCGAGGCGAGGGGGCAGCTATCGGTCGCTCGCTCCGAGATTGCCTCCCGCGATGAGCGGATTCCTGAGCTTGAGCGGACGCTGAGCCAGCAGGGGACCGGGCACGCTCATGCAGCACGGGTGAGTCAACAGCATGTAATTTCAATTAGGTTTACGTTGAAATGAAACTTGAAACTGATAGTTGACTTATGGAATGCAGGAGGCGGAGCTACGTGATGCGAGCACTCGGGCTGCCTTGGCTGGAGCAGAGCTCGCCATCCGTGACCAGCGGTTCGCGAAACTGGAGGAGGAGGTGGCCCGTCTTACCGCGACAGTGGGCCAGCGCGAGGAGCTACCTCGGGACGTTCAGGACCTCCGCATCCACCTCGAGATCGAGCGGAGAGAGCGTGCCTGGGAGCGTGAGGAGCGTGACCGGGAGAGGACGGAGCGGGACCGGGAGAGAGCTGAGCTTGTTGCCATCCGGATGCAGCTTGCCGTAGTCAAGGAGCGGCTACGGGTGACAGAGGAGCGACTGCAGCGCGGGCATGAGAGAGCTCGAGTGGTGGGGCACTCGAGTGCCTTCACCAGCATGACATATATGATCGGGTCTTCTTCCCACCAGCATGCAGAGGAGGAGGTACGAAGATCAGCTCCGAGTGCAGCACGGGGGTCCATGCCCCCACCCCGAGCTCACCGTCAGGGCGACAGGGGAGCAGAGAGAGAGAGACAGAGAGAGGAGGATGGAGGCGAGAGTTAGAGAGAGAGAGTTGTGTGGTAATCGGCATCACCAAGCAAGTGCTTCACAAAGCTCTAAGGCTACCCAAATCAGGGTCTGAGTTTATTTCTTTATTCATTGACTCGTGGATGATACAGTTGTGATGAACTCTCCACGATGATCATTTCAGCTATTTTTACATATTTTTCTGAATTAGTGTATTTTTGAGCTAAAAAATTAGATTTTTGAAAATTAGAAAAATTTCTAAATTTCTTTTTATTTAACCCCCCACCCTCTCTCTCCTCTCACTCACGTTCTCTCTCTCTGTCTCTCCTGTTCTCTCTCGTTCTCTCACCCTCTCAGCTCCGGCTGCAGACGGAGGTGACCGTGGGTGAGGTGACGACGCCGGGAAGCTACTGAGACGCGTGATGGAGGCGTGGTGTTGGCATGATCCCATTCGTGGATTCAAAGTCGACGTGGGCAGTTCGCGTTGTGATTTTCGGCCCGGTTTAGTCGCTTTGGCGCTCAATTTCTTCGGTGGAGGTAGGGAGACGGATCGCCACTTCGTTCTGCACATTTCCCCTGTCTCTGTGCGCGATTTGGTGCCCTATCGAGTGAGATCGGGCTAGTTTAGGGAAAATCATTATTTTTTGGGTTTGTAGGGTTCACCGAAAAATAGTGACAGTGTGCAGTATAATTACTGTCAAAACGATTGCTAGGATGTCAGGATCCCATTCCCGTAAGCTTCGTGTCGATCGGTTGTCATTTGGGGCCGGTAGGAGTCTAGGAAGCCCGGTGACTCATTTAGGGTCGATTCGTCGAGATCGCCCCGATCTCGCATTTTAATGCGTGCATGCATCATTTTTCAACCCCAGGTGTGTTGTATGGTCATATGCATCTGTTTCCCCTGCGCTTCAGCACGAATGGGGCGTGGAACGGGCCGATTTGGCCGTTCCGCTATTTTGCTCGCTGGATTTGTGTAACGGTCATTCCAGTGACCGTCAAACGTGTAATGGTCGCGCGATAGAATGTTACGTCTGTTGGTCATTTCACGTTCTTCGAGGTTGGGTTCGTGTGATAGACCAGCATAGGACCATCACATGTCTAAATGCACCTATGGTAGTGCGTTACATTCTGGGTGTGACGGACCAACATAGGACCATCACATGGCTATAACGTGCCTGGCTTGGTGCGTTACTTGCTGACGTTTTCGAGGACTGTCGCTGTCAGTTCCTCGATGACCGTGTCTGCCTCGAAGACCATGTCAGTCGGTTAGCCCTGATGGACATCCCCTTGTGCGTCACGTTGTGTAACGCCCCTAGCCTGGGGCGTTACATGGTTCATGTTAGGCTTTTAGGCCTGTTGGCCCTAACGATCACGCCCCAAACGTGAGAAAGCCAAAGAAAGCTCAAAGACGGGTCCACTTGGACCGCTGAAGTCTCAGGTCACCTTACAGGAAGTACCGGAGACTCCACATTTCATTATCTCAGAGTAAAACATCTACCATAGCTCACTAAGGCCGAATAATAATCAGAGCCAATGAACCGGTAAAGAAGCAATCGTGTCGGATATATCTCCACACCCCGTCCACCTAGGATGAGAATGTACCAGGTGATCCCCCACCTGATAAAGAAGTTCTCCTGAGACGAAGAAATACCCTGGTTCCTCAAAATAGTGAGCCGAAGACTAAATCAGCAAAAATCTGGATTACCCGATCAAGGCGTCCGGAATGCCAAAGTGGTCTGTAAGTGACCGAAAAGCTGTCCCGTAAGGATGAAAACTCTCACAGTGGTTGCCCACTCAATAAGACACTTCATACAAGCATAAAGCAGGCCCAGAAGCACGATATCTAGTGCGAAGGTGATATCAGCGAAAAATTCGGGAAGCCCGCTTAACACACGTGAAATGTCAGAATGATCCGTAAGTGGCCATAAAGGCATCCAGTCAAGGCGGAATCGCTTCGAGGGATGGTCCTCCTCATGAAGATCCTCCACGTGCCCTCAAAGTGGAGTTGGCGGCACAAATTGACGTGTCAAATACTAAATCAGGGGAAATCTGGGTTACTCGATTCAGGTACACACGACACTGGAAAAGGGCCGTAGAAGACCTAAAAGGTGCCCTAATAGAGGCGAAAATGCTTCAGGAGATAGACCACTCGATGAAGAAGCCCCATGTTGCTCTAAAGGAAGGCTGGCAGCACGAGTCACAGTGCCAAAGGCCAAATCAGAGGAAAATCTGAGAAAATCGGTACGGGTTCGGCACATGCCGGAAATCACCAGAAACCCTGAAGCAGGGCTTCAAAGTACATTAGGGGGCCACTGAATCAACCCCAGGGCCACTCTGGACTGCAAGATCTCACCGGGTCAGTTTCGGGGCCAAATGTCAAGTTTACAAAAATGCCCCTGGGTGAGTCGGCGATAGAGATGAGCCGGCGCCCTCCGCCCCTCCTTGCCTCTTGAGTCGGCGCCCCCTTTCCTGGCGATTAGGCGCTCGCCTTCCACAAATGGCAGAGTGGTGGTTCGGCGGAGACCTGCCCATCCCCTCGCCCGGCCTGTAACGACCCAGAGCTCAGGGTACCGATAACCCGATACAAGTATCGGATTATCGCCACCATGAACTGGAGACGCCATGATGTTAGATGTGACTGCATATGATCCATTTCATCATTCATGAGCACAGTTAATCTCATGCTTGCAAATCTCATTATCTGTTGCCATGGGATTGAGGGGAAGTCTTAGAGCTTGTTCTCTACTTTTAGAATGTATTGTAAATGTCTTGAATCTGCACATGCAGTGGACATTGAGCATCACTTTTTGGTCTCATATACTTGCATATATGACATGCTGAAACCAAATTGGAAAAATCTGTCCTGCATAAGTAGAACCTGCTGCACCATCATGTCATGACCCTTTGTTATATAGAATGGTGATTTATGGAAGGTTGGATCAAGTCCAACAGGAAACTATCACTATGCGTGAGAGGATCCTTGGATCAAGTTCTTTGCCTAGTACCATGGGTCAACTGTTCATATAAGTCCTCGGTTGCATACTCACCTGTCAAGATTTCACTAGGACACTTAAAGCCATGAATGCATACCTTAAGAGGGAGTCAGCACAAAAGATTGATCTGCATTTTTATAGAATTGCATTCTTTATTTAAAATAGTTCTTGCATCATGTTGATAAAGTGCATATCATTCTCTGCATGTACCTTTGACTACATAACAGTTTGCCTGCATATCCTATGAGAAGAGCCTGCTTAATAGAAAGTGCCTTCAACTTCAACTCAATATGAAAGATTGCTTGATTTGGCTCTCTTGATGAAAAAAGATCTCTTGCCTTAATGCCTCTTAGGAGCAGTGTCATGTTGATGGTTCCTGAAATTTGAGATTCATTGAATTCTTTCATCTTGATAAGCCATGTTCAGAAACTTCCTGCATTTCCTTCTACCTGATAACTTAGGTCGACCTATCTTCGCCCCTGTGTCGACCTAGCCTCCGACCTACATCATTGTAATGATCCATCTTACAACCTTTTTGTAAGGCATATCTTGAGGGGGAGTTTCACTACCAAAATTCCATGCTCAATCAGCCTTGTGTATGTTTGCACATTGTCTCCCATTCTCTTGAACTCACTCCTTGAAAAACTCAGATTTCAAGGGGGAGCACTCCTGCCCAAGGTTGACTTATCCCATACACTCAGGGGGAGCTTACTCTTAATATTCTCCACTTAAAGCTCATTGTTTATCTTTTTCAGACCAATCCCACAAAAGTTGATGGTTTAAAGCATATAAAGTCTATATCTTGGTTTAAGGGTCTTGAAAATGAACATTTCAGTGTATGGAATAGAATTAAAATAGATTCGAATGACTTGTACCCTTTCCCCAAGATGGGATCCACATGCTCCACTTAGAAATTACTCAGCAATAGCTAGAACATAAAATCTGCCACGGAAGCAGATGACCTACGACATCATACGATAACCTAATGTGGGACAAACTAGAATCCGCCTGCTGAACCACCTTAATCTGCAGAGAAACAGCTGAAGTCATAATAAGACTGGCACACATAGCAGTCATCGGATCAGAAGGAATGTCCATGCTACAAGACTCACAAGGAAAATGCTAGGAGATTCTTATGAAACTAAGCTAGCGAAAAAATCGTCGCCAAAATCTGGCGCACCAGATATGTCAGCTTAGAACCCACGAAGGAATCAGGCCAACGCCTCACTCCATTTTTCATGCCAACACGCTCCTATGTCAGTCCCACCTCATCTTTCCCTCAGTCACCTCGGCACGGTCGCGCGCCCCGCGCCGAGAAGGAAAAAGGAAAAAGAACGAGAGGAAGAGAGTGAGAGA
Source organism: Amorphophallus titanum (assembly GCA_024336825.1). Classification (NCBI taxonomy): domain Eukaryota; kingdom Viridiplantae; phylum Streptophyta; class Magnoliopsida; order Alismatales; family Araceae; genus Amorphophallus; species Amorphophallus titanum. The sequence goes on from JANBPO010006362.1 coordinate 1,732,905, forward strand.
CGTGAGTAAGGAGATAGGAGAGAGAGAACGATATATAAAGTAAGAAATCAGGACTCTTCCTAAGTTTAGAAAACCTAAGTTTTACAATAAAAAATCCACAAGGATCAGCCCATACCGATCCAGATATGGATGAAATTTACGGCACAGAAAAAGCCCATGACAACACCAGACCATAATTTCAATCACGTCAGTTCTCAGTCAGATATTACATGTGATCGAGTCGCAAGCTAACTCTGCCCAGAAAAAGGGGAGTACAGCCAAGCTAATCGACAAGATCACGGTCCACACAGTGCCAAGACAGATTCACGAAAAAATAATAGCAAAATGGCAACAACGACAGCAACAGCACTTGCAGATTCCCGGCTCCGTATAGGACACAGAACCACGGAACACAACCGCAAGCTGGGCCACATCAAGGCAAGATAACAGTTGAACACACGACTATAAGGAACTAGTCATGCGTCAAGTAGTTTACTAAGAAAGACCCACAACAATGATAAAGACAACCTTGGGAAATGCATCTCAAGGATCACGATCACGCCTCGAGAATACAACACCCAAGAAAAATTACAGAGAAGCGAAGGGTACTCAATCAGCTGATAAGTCGACAAATTTCCCAACATTCTGCAACACCAGCGCCAACACCACAAGGCTTCCAATAACCACGGTACAATAACCAACAACATCAAGGCACAGGAAGCCAAGATGAAGTTACATCGAGAAAAATGATTCTCTCGATCGACCAGAATCTTGCAACAACGATCCTCGACCTGTGGGTTGTGTAAGGAATTGAAATTGCACAGTTATTATCTAGAATTAGTCCATTTACATTGTTTATTACTGGCTTAGGATGTTTTCCATATGATTAATAGATTTTCCTGATTATTATCCGTGTTTTCTAGTCGTTTCGAGATGCCGCCTCGGTGTCAGAGAGTTCTGGTTCCCTAGGAAGTGAGCAGTGTCCCTCAAGATATTCCTGCTCCATCTCCTATTATTTCGGCTCAAGAGAATGCACCTGGCAGTCGCGGACGTGCTTTGAAAGAGTTTTTATTATTTCATCTACCGACTTTTGAAGGCCAGACTGATCCTGATGCCGCCAGGATTTTGTTGGATGCGATCGAGCACGTGTTTCGCTCTATGGAATGTGCAGAAGATGAGAAAGTGATACTCGGCACTTTTCAACTCCCGGGCGCGGCGCTGACGTGGTGGAATACTGAATGGAAGATTTCTTTCCAGTCTCATCCACTTCGGCACATTTCATGGACTGAGTTTGTTGCCACATTTGAACTCCCTTTTAGTCCAGCTTACCTCAGGATGGATAAAGTGCACCAGTTTTTGCAGCTCCTCTAGGGAGGAATGTCAGTGCTTGAATATCGAAACAAGTTCATGGAATTGGGCCGTTATGCACCCCATGTGCTGGCGAATGAAGCTTTGAAGATGGAACAATTTCTTTGTGGTCTTCGTGCCGAATTAAGGCAACCGTTGATCATTGCTCGAGTGACTAACATGAATGAGGTATATCAGGCTGCGACATCGTTAGAGTTGGACTTGGCGAGATCCCAGACTCCTTCTCAAGCAGTGTCGGTTCAGCCGACAGTTCAACTTCCATCTGGTTATCCGCCTCCTATTCTAGGTTTTTCTTCTGCCACTCCAGCTGCTAGTGGTGTTGCTTCTTCGGGCAAGTCCTAGTTCAGAAGATTCAAGAATAAGAAGAGGTTCAAGAAGTGATTTGACCAGCAGGCGTCGTCTGGTGCAACACAACAGTCAGCCCCTTCCTTCCAGCAGCGTCAGAGTTCTGCTAAGAGCCAATTCAAGGGTTGCGCGCGGTGTGGTGGCAGCCACCCAGGCAAACCATGCTCCTTGTCGGTGGTATATTTTTGATGTGACTAGTCAGGCCACGTGGTGAGAGACTGTCCTTTGTGAGCGATTCCAGTGCAATTCGCTTCGGCAGCTCCGTCCCAGCCGTCTCAATCGCAATTCAGGCCTCCACTTCCACCACCACCTCCATCTCAGCAGTTCCAGTAGATTCACCCTTATTGAGTCTATGTAATTTTCTGATTTCTTGAGTCTAGCAAATCTGAATTAGTGGTTGTAATTGGAATATTTCCATTATCAATTAATAGAAGTTAAATTTGAGTAAATACTTGTACAATTACATCTTATGTGTGATTGTTCCGCGCTTTGGTTATTTCTTGCTTGCGAGAGGCGTACCATACCGGCTGTTTGCGTTCCCCCGAGCGAGTCTTCCGCTGTAAATAAAGGCTCGGGACGTGACAGCTAAGTTGGTATCAGAGGTAGAATCTAAGTCTCAGGACTTAGCGAAAAGAATCATGTCATAGGATAAGTCTAAGGTTTAGGACCCCTACCTATGAACTAAGGAAGAAATTTTCCACACTCATGAGAGAATTGGGTAGAGCCCGGGATAAGATAGGTAATTACTTTAAGATTAAATTCTATGAGAAATAACAAGTTGTTGTATTTCTCTCCAGTGCCTTATTTAAATTCCAATGGCACATCGCGTAGACTGGGACGGCATGCAGCAAACAGTGGCTGGCCTTACCCAGGCACTACAAACTATGGCTTAGGCAGGCGCAGGAGCCAGAGCTGGCAGTTTACATCAAAACTTTCAAAGTCTCAACCCTCCGCATTTCTATGGGTCTTCTAATCCAGACGAAGCGGAGAACTGGATCGATGAGATGAACCGGATCTTTGATGTTATACAATGCACCGATCAGTAGAGGGTGCGTTTGGCTACTTTCCAATTAAATAAGGATGCTCGTACGTGGTGGAAGTCGGTCCCGGCACCTCCAGTCGATGCACCACACATATGGGAAGGTTTCCTTACATTATTCCGTGCCAAGTATTTCTCGTAGCATGTCAAGGAGAGGAAGGCTATGGAGTTTCCATCCCTTCGACAAGGGATGATGTCAGTAGCAGAGTACGAGTTGCAATTTTCCAGGCTAGCACCATATGCACCATATCTTATTAGTACTGATTTATTGAAAGTAAATCGGTTCATGGACGGGTTACGGCCCAGTTACATCCAGCAACTGGGAACCCAGAACATCCGTACGTATGAAGAGATGGTTCAGCGGGCCTATTTGTATGAAAGGACCTTAGACAAGGTCGAGAAAATGAAAGGAAAAGGAGAAGAATCTAGCCGACGATCTGATCGGCGATTCAGGAAGGAGAAATTTAGTATCACAGAACCTTACAAGAGCCGTGATAACAAGAAACGGTCTAGGAGCGGGAACAGTAGAAGTTCCTAGAAGTAAAAGAAAGTTAAATAACCACTCCCAGGTGGGCCGACATGTTGAAGTGTCATCAGGCTTTGACTAGTGGAGGCTCACTAGACACAAAGACTTAAAACAAAAACATCAAACTACGGATAGGCTAAGTACGCACCTGTCGCACGCACTACGAAACATAAGGCAGTAAATAAAACTATCGCCAGACTCAAGATAGACAACTAGACCTACACATAACGATCCTTGAGCCATACGGCTCGGGTCAAGATCGACACACATCACGACAATATACTGTTAATCAGCCTAGTCCCTAAGCCAAAAATCACGAAGAAACACAAGTCCTCACCCTCTAGGCTACACATAGGACTCTCAATTCTGTATAGCACAAATCACAGAACATGAGGGAACGTCAAAGCCCTCAGACCACATAGGCACATAAATTGAGGTAAGATAATACCTCTAAGCATCCAAAACTAGAGTCTCGATCCACACTGGATAGCTAAGACACTCACAAGGTCACGTGTCAACCACTAGGTCACAACCGGGTTGATTAGAAACCATAATGACTCTCGAAATACACAAAACACTGCTCAGTGCAATGGCACTTTTGAACACCCTATAACACAATCACAGCCCTCATAGAACGTCCACGACATCCACGTACAATGGGCTAACCAAGGGGTTGAAGTCAAGCCAACGAACACGAAAGAAACACCGCACATAGCTCGGGATGAAGCCACTTTTTTGAGATCCCTTGACACATAAATGACTCTCACGGAACACCCAAGGCATCCATTGAGTCAAAGGCCAACAAGGCATTGAATCCTGGGTTCACCGGAGCCTGAGACAACTTAATAATATACCGAAAGCAGAGAACATTAACACGCTCATTGCCTACATCACAATGATTAACGTGCCCATATAGAGGGTTACGATGTCACCAGAACATGTCCAATACACGTAGCGCGTCAACGCATTAACGCGGCACACGCCTTGGTCGCGATAATAGACGTTGCCAGAACCTGGGTCACAATAACACTAACGCGGCTCTTACCTAAGTCGCGTTAACATAGGATCACGGCCATCACATGGGACGCGTTCTTAACTGCCCAACTGTTCATCTCCCTCATTGAACGTGACCATATGCCACAGCGCGTCTCTTCTGAGAACGCGTCCCCTCAGAGTTTCGCATTAAAACACAGAATCTAGAAAACACTAAAATCCATGAAAAATATCATTCCACGCCCCAATCGTCTCCAGAATGATGGGAAAACATCCCTAGACACAATGCCGACTTGAACCCCTGAAGGTTATGATGGCATTTGGCTGTTAGTTGATCGTCTGACAAAAGCAGCTAGATTGTTGTCAATTAAGGTGAGATGGAATATTCAAAAATTGGCCAGACCTTATGTTGAAAAGATTGTACCATTGCATGGGATTCCCATATCTATTGTATCTGACTGTGACCCATGCTTTACTTTTGGTTTTTGGAGGAGCTTCCAAACGGCGTTAGGCACGGACTTGGCATTCAGTTCAGCATATCATCCTTAATCTAATGGTTAGTCTGAGAGGACCATTCAGATGCTAGAAGACATGTTGAGGTCTTGTTGTCTTGACTGGCAGGGTTCTGGGAGTCGGCACTTGTCATTGGTAGAATTTACATATAATAACATCTTTCATTCAAGTATTGGTAAGGCATCGTATGAAGCTTTGTATGGTCGACCGTGTCGTACACCGCTAGACTGGTTTGAGGTCAGTGACCGGCTAATGATAAGATCAGAGTCTGTATAGTAGTGTGTTGAGACAGTTCATCTGATCAGGTAGAGACTATTGACAGCTTAGAGTCGTCAAAAAAGTTATGCAGATCGACACTGAAGACCTTTGCAATTTGAGCCAGGAGATTATGTTTTTGTAAGGGTATCACCGATGAAAGGCATTATGCGATTTGGCAGACGTGGAAAGCTCAGTCCCCGGTACATTGGTTCGTTTCCTATCTTGGAGCATGTGGGCCATGTGGCTTATCTTCTGCAATTGCCACCTGCAATCGGAGCAATCCACGATGTGTTTTATGTTTCCATGTTAAGGAAATATATACCAGATCCATCGCATGTTCTTGATGAGTCTGTGTGGACTGAAGTGGCGGTGAATTTATTTATGCCAGAATACCCGATTCGTATTGAAGATCGACGTGAGCAGTGGTTGAGGAATAAGGTAATTCCACTAGTGAAAGTTGTATGGCAATGCCACTCTGGTAATGAGGCTACATGGGAACTCGAAGAAGATATGCGTCAGTAGTTTCTGTATCTATTTGAGTAAGGTTGTCTCTAGTTGTGTATGTGATTTTGAAGATTACAAAATGACTTTGTTGCTTGGCCTTGTGCTTGAATGGTTCTTCATGTTTTCATGTGCTTGATTCATCCTTATTCTCTTGCTATAGAGTCATGTTCTAGAAGAGATTGATTTTGTGGAAAAATACTTGAAAGAATGCATATGTCTTGTACTCAATGAGAATTCATGAGAAAATATGTTTGCATGATTAGATATTTACTTCTCTTCGGAGGGCCCGGACGGGACGTGTCCTCCAGGGTCTCTTCGGTTGAAAATTTGTTGTTGTTTGTTGGGCCGGCAGGGCCATATGGGCGTGCAATTTTGCGCGTCCACAGGTCCTCGGTCGAAACTTCTTCCGCTCATTCCGACGTCCGGCAGAAGTGTCGACATGGCCTGTCGGAGCCGGAGGCTGAGTCTGATGGCGAGGCCTCCAGAGCTGGGCCAATAGCTGGTTCAAATCATCAGATTGTGTCTCAGGCTGGTGTTCGGTGGCATAACATGTGAACACCCTGACCGCATTGTTAAGGAATTGGACCGTCCGCTTCTTTTGGGAATGCTTCTTAGGGTGGACAGGTGCCCCCAATCTGTCAAAGATTGAGGTGCGTTGTGGAGGAGCTTCCACCACGGTGTCGACCAGAGGAGAACTTGGGGTCGGATGCTGGTGAGGCCCGAAACATTGCCTCCGCTTACTTAGGCGAGAGACGTTGGATGACTGGGCATCACCGAACGACACCATTGTGGAGTCAGCCACATCTTACTTGACGCCGCATCTGAGTGCCTGAAAGGGGTTCCTAAGGTGCGCCCTTCGAATGGCTTGAGTTTCTTCCGGGGTGACCCAAAATCTTCTCAAGTTGGGTAGTTGGTCTCACTTTTCATTGTTCCTCTGACGGGACTAGGGAGCTCGTGCATTGGGCTGGTGTAGGTGCCTTCGAGCCGCTACCGGGGTGCCTGCTTTCCTGATTTTCGCTTCGTCCTCTCGAGTTTGTCACAGGAGGCTGAAGTGATTAGAGGTGGAGATCGTAGGGACGATTCATTCCTGGTGTATGATTGGTTCACCCCTATTGAGGCGAATCCACAGATCACCGATAAGGATCGTCTTGCTGGTGTTACTGGTTGTAGTGGCGAGTCACCTACCTTCGCGACCATGGCGACGCTTCTTCTGGGGGCCCAAAGAAGATCCCACTCCAAGATGGTAGACTGAGAAGACTCGGCCCATGGCAGCTAACGGCACAGGACCGTCAGCGGGGAATGCTGGAATCGACCCCCAAGATACGAACTCCGTAGTGGACGCCGGTGGCTGGGTGACTCGGGTGTAGGCTCTCACCCGAGCTGATAGAAGTGTTTCCGATGCTCGAGACGACGCTCTAGCACCAGAGGCCGATATTGCTGGAGGTGTTGAGGCGCCGGCAACCTGAGGCTGTGAGCCTATATCCAGTGCTGGCGAGACTGGAGAGTCGGATAGAGGACCCATGGCCAACATTAGGGTTTCCGCATCCCACAAAGGAAGACCTGTGCTGGGAGTCGACATCACTGAGTGGTAGGGGACAGAATGCCATAGTGAAGCTGAGAGGCACAGGGCTCGATGTGGAGAGTCCACACTGGGGACTGACCCTAAAAAATCCTGCGGTTGTGTGCCTGGTCTAGATGCTGGGGAGCCTTGAACCCAGGGTCAGGGACTCGAGCTAGGTGATGGCTCTTCAAAGGTTCGGGTCGAGAGGCCTGAACGAAGTGCTGGGGAGCCTTGACCCCAGGTCGGAAAACACGTGCGGGGTGCTAGCTCCACTAAAGCTCGGGGTTGGGCACCAGAGCGGAATGCTGAGGAGCTAAACATCCTGGGGTAGAAACCCGTGCCGAATGCCGACTTAGCGGGAGCTCGGGGTTGGAAACCCGAGCAAGCTGCTACAGTGGAGACCGACGCTTGGGGGGCGAGGCCCACACTAGAAGTAGGTCAAAATTGGGCCCGGGGGCTGACGCTTGTCTGGGCATGAACTGGTCTGGGGCCCCTGCGAGGGCCGGTGGAGGAAGACCCAAGCCTGACACTCGAGTAGGTTGTTGAGGCTGGGAACTGGTGTGGCACGTCCATTGCGCCAGCGAGCACAGGGGCTGGGGTACCTACAGAGCAGGCACGGGGACCACACCCAGGAAGTTGGGTGATCCGACAACTGGGGCGAAGCTGTCGAAGGCGATTGGCACCGCCAAGTAGCCCACCCACGCATGGGTGGCGACGACGATGGGACTGTAGGTGATGGCCGCCTGCTTGAGTGTTCGATGCTGTGGAGGTGATGGTCATCGGTGATCGTCAAATGTAGTCTAGCAGTCGGAATGCAAACTGGAAGCTACTGGTGAGTGCCCTCCTCTGCCTCTCCTGCAAGGAAAAGGAAAAGGGCACCAGGGCTTCAGGGCTGGCACAGGCTTCTCCTCAACAAAAAGAAGGAAGATGGGAGACGTCCCACCGGGTGTGCCATCCTTTTTGTTTTGCCCCCGTGGGATCGGATCCACGGGGGAATGCCCTCAGGATCGGTCACCCCGGGTGCGTGGTGTGTGTTCAGTGATCGGACTGAGGGGCGGGATAAGGTGATAGGGGAGATGCTGGAGTTTGATGTATCTCGGGTATCCCCTCCAATGGCCGTATCCTTCTCAAGGCGGTACTGGACACTCGCCTTTTACGAAAAGTCGAGGGAGGTTCGAGTGGCATGGGAGGTTTCTAGGTTTTGGGGAAACGTGGCTGGGATGCTGGTGTGCTAGTCGATTTCTTGACAATCACCAATGGAACAAAGATTTGACTGGGAAGTGCCGCCATGATGCGGCACCTGGGCTCAAGAGACGGGCAACACGTGGAGAGAAGGGAGGTTCCACATGTGTGAGTGCATAGGCGATTGTGGGGAATCATGTACTGGACGTCTTTCCCCACCGACCGCAAGCAGTCGGTGTTTATTTAAATCGGATTGAATCCGAACACCTTCGTTCTATGTTGAAGAGAAGCCTGTATGTATCTGAAGCCATGGGTGGAGGGCCGAAAGCATTCCGTAGCTATGGTCTCGCGCTCAACTGGGATACATTTACTAGGGCCAGAGGTGCTGGACACACACACCGAGTGGTGCGGGGGAAGACTAGGACCTGAATGTGGATGCAAAGACATTCATTCAGGTTGTAATATAATTTAAGAGAGCCGCGTGGGCTTTACAGGTGGGCAGTAACGACCGAGGTACAACTGGCGCAAGCCACCCTGGGTCAATGCGTGATAAGGCGGACATCCGCATGTTTTATAGGGGCTCTCCTCAAGGCAAGGGCCATTCCTGATTCATCGAGGGAGGGCTAGACTGGATGACTAGATGTGGTACTGGTCTGGTGATTGGGCGAGGGCTGAGCGAGGCTCGGGTCGAGCAGTCGGGCACGGCCTCTTGACAGTGGGGGGTAGGATGTCATGGCATATGTGTGATCGTCGTAGACTGGCCCGCGCGGGCAATCCTAATGGTGAGGGTGTATTTGTCGTCATCATAACGTCATAACGTCTTATGTGTAGCGAGAGTAGACTTGTGTGACATGGCTAAACGCCGTGTGAGGGGAGTACGAGTGACATAACCTCGACGTGTGTAAGTCAATTCAAAAGCCAACCGCACACACAAATCTCCTTGCTTGCTGCGTCTATTGTTCACTGCACTACTTGTCTATTTTCCTCTGTTGCTTGCCCACCCCTTGAGCTTCTAAGGGAATTTTATAGGGAAAGTTGAAGGGTCATGGAGGAATTCGTTGACGCCTCATGCGTCGACATCTGTCACCATCTTCATCATTTTTCGTGCAATTCCTATTTTGGATGATTTTGGGCTAAATTCTCAATTTACATTCCTCCCTCGATTTCTGGTCCAGACGGTCGCTGATCGAAGCAAGGGTGGTACCATTGGATTGGTCGCATCGCGAGGATTGCGTTGATGCCCATCTTTCCTCGATCCGCGGAGCATGGAGCTGAGTCGGGCCAGGAGGTGCCGCGTCACCCTCTTGCCAGATCGACATTGAATCAAAATTTTCATCGTAATCCAGATAGGGGGATGGATTCTTTACCTCGTTAGGATACCGCCGGTACCACTTGCGCCGTGGTCCGACGCCCTTTGCCTCATTTTTTATGCATGTTCCTATTTAGTTTATTTTTAATCCTTAAATGCTTGAAATCATTTCCATGGGCATCGTCTTTTAATTCTAGTGACATGCGTAGGCTTGGAATGACGGTATGGCTTGGTAGGATTGGTTGGTTTTGTGTTTCCCCGCGTCCCCCATCGATTTCGGTCCATCGGGAGGGGGTTTCGATTCTGTTCTCCGGAGTTGCGAAACCCAGGTGACATAACGCACCTGCCCCAGTGCGTTATAGTCATTTGACGCGCCTGTAGAGGTGCATTATATCGTGCGTGAACTGTGAGTTTTCTGTGGATTTTTGAGTTCAGGTGCCTTTAATGTGCCTTGTCTGGTGCGTTATAGCCCTATCTATTGAGTTGAAGGCCTGCTGCCTTTAATGCCCCTGTCCCTGCGTGTTACATTCATATGACGCCCCTAGTTAGGTGCGTTATATCCCGTGTTTAACTATGGATTCTCATCATTCTGGTGGGCATAACGGCCCATGGGAGGTGCGTTATGTTCCTGTAACGCCCCATTCTTGGTGCGTTATAGCCTTTGTTCATTGTGTTGTGTGCCTGTTGACTTTAACGCCCATGATCCTGTGCGTTATAGTCCTATAGTGCGCCTGCCCTGGTGCATTATAGTCCTATTTAACTATGGATTTGTATGAGTTCTGTCAAGCATAGCGGTCCTGCCTTGGTCCGTTATAGTTTGTAACGGGGTGGTCTTAGTCCGTTATATACCTGGAGATTTCAAAAGCATGTATATGTAATTTCAAATGCATTCATGTTCCATATGGGCGATGTTTAAAGTATTTTGTACACTGTGGCATTATTTTACATCCCAAAAGAGTAACTTTCTCTTTCCTTGTGATGGAACCACTAGTCGTGTTCTATTCATGACTATCCTTCATGTATTATGAAATATTTTAAAAAGGGAGGTGGAATAATGGTGTATAAATGGACTAGTCTAAATTTCACTTCTGTTATGAATAGTTTAGAATTTATTTTAAGGTCATACACTCAGGTGGAAATGACTGGACCGATCACACACATTTTACGCTTGTTTATAAGCCTAATTTTTTGAGCAATGAATGCCTCTCCGTCGGATACTCCTTCCGCCAGACTAGGTATTCTTGTTTCAAGGCCTCCATAAGACCCCGCGAGCCTGGGATTCTCACTAGGACACCAGACAGGTTGTACCCTCAAAGCTTGTACCTACCGACTCGTGATTTCATGATGGATGGACCATGTTCGTATGGCTTATCTGCCTCAGCCTGAATGCGGTCATGCCCTGGACCGCAAACCAAGCCTTGCGGTCATAGACTTGACTGTTTTTATTCTGTCTTTAGGCTTGCAAGCCAATTTGACCCGATAAGATTTCAGGTCGAGTTAGCCCGATTTAAAGCTGACTAAGACCTCTCACTTGACCCTAGGATCGAGGACCATACCCTACTTTGGTCCGGACATGCCTCTGGTCGAATTGGGGCTTATTTCAAGTCGACTTTTAATCTTTTGTGGTCTAGCTTATTAGCGGTCTCCAGAGGACCGTTTCATCCCATTTGCGATCCAATGATACACCGCTAAGCTCTCTGGCTTGACCCGCTGGGGAGAGCATGGGCCTACTAGTATCGGCCTGGTATCCGTCCACTAATTTTCCCCTTGCGGTTCCCATTTGACCGCGAGTAGTCCCTGACCTGATTTTCTTCGTGGTTCTTGTGGTAAAGCTAATTGATTGTGGTAGTCCTGGAAGGCCACATTTCTGTCCTATTATCTGTTGATTTGGGGCTATCGAGCCTATTCTATCTCTTTCATCCAAATTTATTTGGAAGAATCATGATATTAGAAATTAGGTTTACATGAGCTAAACCTTGGAAATTCGTGGCCGAATTACTTGAATGTCTAGACATTACGTGCGATCATGCATCCACTAAATTAGTGCTAAGGCATCATTAAGGGCCCAGTCTGGTCCTGAGAGAAGTGCCCGAAAGTACTTGTGTCCCGGAGAGTTTGTAATGACTAGGTGTGGCATTACACCGAGTACTTGTTAAGTGCGTGGTCTATGATATTCATTAATATTCATTCTTGCTTGGAAAACTCTTGATCAGGACTTGTTACTTGCGTGCTTGTCGGCCAATCACTTGATGGGGTTGGTGCCTATGCAAGAAAGGGGTTCATTCCTTAATCCAAATGGTAGGTACAGATAAGGTGTTCATTCGTCAGCGCCAACAAGGTGTTGAGGTTGGCGTGGTTTATTTGTCTCTTAGTGTGTTCGTTGACACGGGTTTGGTGTCTACGCAAGAAGGGGGTTTATTCCTTAGTCCAAATGCGAGGTTCGGATAAGGTGTTCATTCGTCAGTGCCAACAAGGTGTTGAGGCCGGCATGGTTTATTTGTCTCTTAGTGTATTCATCGGCACAGGGTTGGTGCCTACGCAAGAAAGGGATTTATTCCTTAATCCAAACGGAAGGTTCAGATACAGTGTTCATTCGTCGGCGCCAACAAGGTGTCGGGGCCGGTGTGGTCTATTTGTCTCTTAGTATGTTCATTGGCACGGGGTGGGTGCCTACGCAAGAAATGGGTCTATTCCTTGATCCAAACGAAAAGTTTGAATAAGGTGTTCATTTGTCAGGGGCAACGGAGTGTCAAGGTTGATGTCGTCTATTCGTCTCTTGGTGTGTTCATCAGCACAGGTTTGGTGCCTACGCAAGAAGGGAGTTTATTCCTTAATCCAAATGGAAGGTTTGGATAAGGTGTTCATTCGTCGGCGCCAACAAGGTGTCGTGGCCGACGTGATCTATTTGTCTCTTAGTGTGCTAGTCGGCACGGTGTAAGTATCAAAATGAGAAATTGACTCCTCTCTCCTTTTTTTTCCTCTTTTTTTTCTCTCTCTCTTTTTTTTTCTTTTTTTGTCTCCCCTTTTTTTGTCTCTTTTTTTAATGAAGGATGAACAGTGACAAAACTATTTGGACAACAGTAATGCAAATTCACCCGTGTCGGGGCGAAGAATTGTATTATTCACTGAATGGGGGAATCAGAGTGTGGTACAATCTCAAATGTCTACCATTAAGGGGCGGGAATTGAACTTCCCCCTGATGGTGAACGATTACATACGCCCCGCCCTCGTAGACTTTTTAGATTACGTAAAGCCCGAGCTAATTCTCATTTAGCTTGCCCTTAGGGTTGGTAGCCATGACTTCTCTTCTTTTGACCATGACAAGGTTGCCTTTTTTGAATTCGCACTCCTTGACGAGCTTGTCGAAGGCGCGTGCTATCCGGGCCTGATAAACCTATACATTTTGCTAGGCTTGAAGTTGCTTCCCCTTTAAGTTGGAGAGCTCTTCGAGTCTTTGCTCAATATTTATTTATCCTTCCCGGACCAGCCCCTGTTGAATTGCGAAGGTGAAAAATACTAAAAGAAGTTAAGGTCGACAAATGCACACATAAGGCTGACAAATAGACTTCTATGTGTGACATATACCCTCTTAAGGGTGACAAATAGGTCTCAATGGAGACATTAGTGATGGCTCTCAAGGCTATGTTAATTGTAACAGAGTGATGACTTCTGGGTTAACAGTGGTGACAAATGGGTCTTCAAGGGAGAGAAGTAACTATTATTTGTGATTAATAGCCCAAGAAGAGTTATCAAATGAAGAAAGAAGGGAAATGGAGGCAGTGGCAGCAAGGGTAAATGCGTGGAAAGAAACAAGGCACAGTCGACGCATGAAGCTGTGGCGTCGATGTAGCCCAAGAGAATCGACTTGTCCTTCTCGTGGATGAGTCGATACAGGGAGTCACCGTTCAACTCATACGATGCCACTCGACGAAGTAGCTGGACCCTTTGAGCTGAGTCAGGAGGGGGGCACCCTTTCTTGAACTTGGTGATGGGCTCATGCCAATCTTCTTCTTCTGGAGAAGGGTTCTGGTCGGGGTCATGGACCTCGTAGATGGTTAGACCAGAGCTACCTTCGTGTGAGCCCGACATCAGTCTTCTGTGTTTGACTGTGATGTCAACCTCGCCCTCAGGTGGGAGTTTAATGGCCGTGGCCAATTTTGCCAGGGCATCTGCCTGGGCATTGCTGCTTCAGGCAACATGATCTATTTTGAAGAAATAGAACTTCCACGCTAGTCTGGTGATGGCAGCGTGGTACGGGACCAACTCAGGCTTCCGCACATCATAGATGCTAAGGACTTGTCGGACTATTAGCTGGGAGTCCTCGTAGGCTTTGAGACATTTGATGCCCATATCGAGAGCCATCTGAAGCCCGATGATCAGAGCTTCGTACTCGGCTTCATTGTTGGTCAGGGCTTCATGAGGGCATAAGAGTTGTATAAAACTCCACCCTGAGGAGTCAGGAAGATGATGTCGGCACCTGCCATGATGTCTGAGCTTTGATTGCTCCGGATGGTCCCTCGGGAAGCACCATCAAAGTATAGCTCCCAGTAAGGTAGATTGGCTGTGAGGGCATCTTGCTGCCAGTAATGCAAGACATCTCTGCTCTATTTGACCCATTGTTGTGGTTGGAGAGCAAGGGACTCCTCGTCCGGGAGCTCTGTATTAAGAGGTGAATCATCTGGTACTGGATAGGCTACCAAGAACTCAGCATTGCCATGTCCCTTGATTGTTTTCTGGGGACATAAGTAATGTCATACAATTAAGGACTCTAAATTCGTTCAAATCCTTGAAACCCTAGCCAAGTTCTATAAATAGGACCTAGTTCTGAACTGAGTAACCCTTACTTTGGCTTGTGAAGAATCAAGGTAAGGAGTCCAATTTTTGGGTAAGTTCTTTAGAGTTATTTGTTTCTAATACTAGGGACTTACTGCCCTCAAAATTTCATGCTAGGAGGTCAAGTATCCAGGAAGATAGAAGCATCCAAAGACGGTGATTTCGTCATAGTAACCCAGACTTCAGAACAGAAGGTTGCTGAAGATCAAGGATTTGGTGATCCAAAACGAGGTAATTAGAGTTTATGCCTTTAGAACTTTTTATTCCCCTTAGTTATTCTTCCTAACCCTCAAATTTCACGTCCATTGGTCAAGTGGTTGAGGAGATAGGGTAGCTAGAAGTTACTGTAAAGTCACAGGGAAGAGAGAAGCTAGGACAAGCTTTAATGGATTAAAGGAAGGATTTAAAACTTAGTTAAGAGGTAGGTTATCTCATGAACGGCCAAAAATAGCATGATAGGATAAAAGGCCTTGATTGGAAAGGATTCTATAATTGAGTATTGATTTCATGTTTTACTTCATGCTAGACATACGTGCATACCTTAGCCTAAATCAAGATAAAAGGCATTCTCTTGTTAAAACATTCTATCCCATGCATATAGATGGTCTTATTTCGTTGATCATGATTAGCATAGTCAAGTTAGAGTATGTTTAAATCATGAGTTCTATATATTGTCTGAGTTTCTGATAGTAGGAGATTTAACGGACCAGAACCAGTCCGTTATGTAGCATAACGCATGTCTACTGATCCGTTATACTTTCTGCATACACTTTACGTAGTCTGTGAACCATAACGGACCTAGGCTAGTCCGTCATGCACTATGACACCCCTGTACTAGTCCGTTATGTACACTGTGTTCTGTCAACATAAGACAGGATTAAAAATGATCTATTGAACTTATAAATATGCCTAGTTAATTAGATTGAACCTGTTTCTCATGATTTTATGTTCTGTATCGAATCATGATTAGAATTATATGTTTTCATAGTACTTAGAGTTATTTTGAAGCATATGTTAATTTCATGCCAAAATGTTATAATTTGTATTAAATATGCATGATTTGAAACTATTGTAATGACGGAGTTTTATGTGGATTTTTATCGATACACATTCTTTCTCATCTATAGAGTCATTTTCTTTAAGTACATGGCACATATCCCGGTATGTGACCATTAGTTGTTCACCTCCGGATAGAACATTGAAGGTTGATTTTTATCTCCCAATCATGAGATCTGATTGAGCTCAAAATTGGAGGGTGAGTTTCCCACGTTCCCCCCATCCTCAACAAAAAAATTCAAGTCATTCCCAATTCGTTTGCCTCCCTTTTCCATTTAATTTCCTAGATCTACACAGTCCGTCTCTGTGCAGACTTGTATTCCAGCAACCCTTCATTTATAAATTTTCGTCCCCTTACCAATTTTAGATCCTTCTAAAATTTGGACTGGAAGTTCTGTCCGTCAATCTACCATTCCACAAATGCGTCCACGATTTTTAAAGTTCATTTACCCCTCTCAAAAATTAGTTCTCAGATCAGATTCTGTTCTGTACTCTACAGTCCAGATCTGACCACCCCAGCCATAAAATCCATTTCCCCTGTCAAACCACCTCAGAAAAATACACAAAAATTATCCTCGTGTTCCTTACTTCCCCCTCTATCTCCCATAAAAATCCCAACATCCGGATCCACCGTTTCACCTCTGGTCAAATCTCATTCTCAGGCAGATCCAATTCTATCCTGCCAGATCTGAACCTGAGAGCCAGCATGTTGTAAATTCGACCACGGCCATTACAGAGACAGGCAAAATTCTTGTAACATCCTTGTTTCGAAGATCTCTGAAAGAGCTTCCCAATGGTGCTGGTCTCGTGTCGATACGATGTTGGTGCTGATCGCAGCAGGCGTTCTCGTCGGGTCGCGTGTTGCTTAAATAGAAGAACCAGGTCGGGACAACAAGTTGTCACCCAAGTAGCCGTGCATCGGAACCGTCGGTGCTACCCCTGAAGCCACCCATCATCCCAAGATCAGTCCTCCCGGGCCCCACTTGCCTCCTTATGTGGAGTGGGCAGTAAATTAAATTCTGTAATTATTGTTAAATCAATTGTACCGGGAGTTCGGGTCTTGGCTGGGAACGTCGTCCCCACGCCCGATAGCATTGAGGTATCGCGTCCGCTCCCCTCTTATCGCATTTGCTTAGCTCGTATATCTTTTAATGCCGCTGCATGAGATATTGATAGGGATCTAGCTCGATAAATTATTTCAATCACCACTGCGAGAGAGAGAGAGACCTGTCCCGTGACCTGATCCGGGCATGAGAGAGAGTTGACTACCCGACTCAATGCCAGTTCCTCAACTGTGCACGTCCGCACGCTTCCCTCGCTAGGGATGTCCGCGAGCTAGAGTCCTAGGTTCACGTCATCATCCCGCATCACCCCCCGCCTTCAAAATGCATAAAATGAGCTCAAATGAACTTGAAATCAATGTTAATAAACATTCAATCCAAGCCTTGATTATGTGGATAAGTTTTGTTGGGCTAACAATCTAGTTTTATAGGTTTTCCAGAGTTCGGTCGACCAATGGACATGGGTCGGTCGACCAATTTTTCCAGCGCTCATAAAACTATAGAAAAGTCATAGTTCGGTCGATCGACCACCCTGGATCGGTCGACCAAAATTTCCAATGTTCAAAATTGGCATACTATAAAATTTTGGTCAACCGACTGCCTAGCACTAGTCGACCGAACTGCCCGATGCAGCCATCTTTGACTTGATTTATCACCAACGTGTTCAAGATTCTTTTGGGGACTTTTCAGTCCTCCAGCCTCCAATTCTTCTAGGAAATGTGGATCTGCTTCCTGGCATGTCCCTTGACCATCCTAGGACTTATATAAACAACTCTTAAGGGAAAGGAACCTGAGGGGATCATCAAGGATGAAAGGATTCAAGGGGAGGCTGCCAAGGGAGAAAGAAGAACTACTATAGCTCCGTGAACATTAAATTCATGGAAGATCTCTTCATCCATCTCCAAGCTCTTCAAGCTTTATCTGAAGCCATTCAAGCTCCATTCAAATGAAGAAGGAAGCATCGTTCAAGATCTACATCATACATTCAGGGGGAGACTAAATCAGGAGTTTTCTCAACTGTATTTTATTGCCTTTGTGTTTTGAGATTTAAATCTGCATTCCTTGTAATCTGTAAACACTAGTGTGTGTGTGGATCATTTTCGATCCGTGGTCATGTATGGTTGTCTTGTTGAGATTCGTGTGTGTGTACGTAGATCTTCTTAGATCTACGTGTGTGTGTATGGATCTATCCAGATCCAAGTGTTTGTGTGTGTAGAGTGTTACGTCTGCTGCAGCGAGTGTGTGTATTGTTGATCCGATTGTCAGATCGTGTTGGAGACTTCATCTCCGTGTGTGTGTATGTATTGAGGCATGTCCCCATGTGTGTGTGTGCAGGCGTTGCCCTGCGTGTGTGGTTTGAGTATGTCTCTATGTTGGGGATTTATCCCCATGCTGTTTTACAGCAGTAAAGCCTCACTGGATTTTGGTAAAGGGTGGACGTAGGTGGTCGTCATTGCATCTGAACCACTTTAAAAATTATCGTGCATTATGCTTTGAATTGTGTGGTTTGGCTCATTTCTTCTACCTCCATTCTATGTGATTGTTAGTGCATATTGTTGTTCCAGATTTTAATGATAAGTTTAGATTCAAATGGAATAGGCCTCATAGTTATGATATCAACAAAGCTCTTTGATATAAATGAATGCGTAGCTCTAATGTCAAATAAGATAGAGGCAGGCCTTTAGCAAATAGAGAGAGTACCCTCTACGATGCCTCCATCTTTGGTAGGTTCCATGTCTATAAGAGCTTGTAGCCTTCCTTGCTTCTTGACAGTAATTGGAAGCTTTTTCGTCAGGGCTTGTTCGTTGAGAAGTGGACAATTCGGAATCCTATGCTTCCGACTTCCACAACAAAGACAAGCACCGAGTCTTCTCCAGCACTCATCTACTTGGTGTCTGGGCTTCCCACAATATTTGCATAGTTCTTTTGATGATGCTGTAAGCGGGACAATCTGGTTGTCGAACGGCCTTGGCCTCTTATCCTTTTGAAAGTTACGACCATCTTTATTGAAGTTACGCCCATCAAAATTGTGCTTCTTCTTCCCGAAGGAGGGCTTGAAATCACCAGACCCAGTAACTTGCTCCTTCATCACATCTCTTCCCCGAATGCGATATGACAACTCCGTTGCATCTTCTAGAAGTTAGGCTCTTCTCACTACGTCACTATAAATTTGAATATCTATCGGGACAAGTTGAGTAATATACTGGGGCTTTAAGCCGTTTAAAAATCTCCTCGCCTTCATCTTTTCAGTACCTACGAGATGTGGCATGTACCGTGAAGTCTTGCGAATTGGGCTTCATATTCAACCACCGACAAGCCTCTTTGCTTCAAGGAAGCGAATTCAATGGCCTTCCTTTCTTGTAGTCGATTGGAGAAGTATTTGTTGTTGAAATACTCTACAAACTCTTCCCATATCACATGATCGTGAGGTAGAGTTGCTTCCACCGACTCCCACCATGCACGGGCATCCCTTTCCAGTTGAAAGGTGATGAGTAGGACCTTTTTCTCATCAGCACATTACATGACTCAGAATATCCTCTCGATTTTCTTTGCCCAATGCTTGGCCTCATCTAGGTCCGTGGACCCAACAAACTTGGGAGGGTTCATACTCTTAAAATTCCTATGTAAGTCTCCAACTCCTCGGTTAGCTCCTCCTTGAGCTACCTGCTGTAGAGCTTGGGTTAAACCTTGAACCGCCCCTTGCATCTCACTCCATTGAGCTCTTTCGACAGCCATTGGCGAGAATTAACCCTGTAACCACAGTTACAAAGCTTAAACATTTTCTTTATTTCTTGATATTTATTACTTGATTAATCATTCTTTCCATCACAGCCTCCATGGAGACCCTAGCCAGGTCCTCCCCCCTCCCATAGCCATCATCCCTCATTCCCTTGCCATGTTATTCCCCCTCCTACTCCATTTTCCATCCCGAGGTCACAACTCAAGTTGCAGTTCGCAGGTAGCAGACTAGGGTCCTGGAAATAGCATCGCCTCTGGCCCTTCCCTGATCCCCCTGGTGGCAAGTCAACCTTTCCGAAAACGTCGTCCAGAGAGCTTTCCAGGCGAGGTAGTTTCGTCATCGTCCGAGCCCCAAGCTGCTCGTGAGAGTGATTCTCCCCCGACTGCGCAGGACCACTCAAGCAGAGAACTAGAGCCCTAGAGAAAGTTTGACCGTGGCTACTCCCTTGTAGATCTGGGCGTGAAACTTGGCTGAGAGCTTCCTCTACCAGTCCTCTGTCATCACCAAGAAGCAGAACGAGATTTGGATGTCGTCCTCAAAAGTTACAAATTTTTTCCCAAAGCCCTTCTGGCCAGTATGATCAGCCCCGATGTCAGTTGATGGTGCCATTGGTCTTGGCTGAAAGAAGACTTGACCACGATCGCAACGACTCTGGTCTCGCCTTTAACGAAGCATAGCACTATTCGTGACGTCTGCATCTTCCAGCAACATCTCCCTGGGAGTAGCCAGAACTAGAATAGTCCAGCCGTGTTCCCGGTCATACCCCGACCAACAACCTCATCAAGAGAATTCAAGAAAATATAGACATCCTTCTGGGTAAAGTATGAGACTTTTGCCACTGGTTTCATCCCATTTTGAGTTTGGTGGTGACCGTGGCGATGACATCTTCGACTGTCTATCCGGTGATTCGAGAAGCTGGCAGCATAGGCGAAGCCTAACATGACGATTTTCTAGCTTCACTTCCCCTCCCCGCCTGGCCGGCTTACAGCCCCTCCATGTGTGGAGGTAGTATTTGGTTGTAAATATCTTAACCCCCACCCCGAGATCCCCCCTCCTGCGAGAGGTGTAGTGTTGTAACCCACTTATTTTCAGGTCAAGTGCCATCACCACGGCGTGCGGGGGTATGCCCACGCTTCCCAGTGTGCCCTCGTCTCCGATCGGGATCGGTGTTTTCACACCGATCAGGTGAGCCTTGCTTACCCCCTTGCTATTCTTTCCTTTGCTGGTTTAGTATCGCCGCTAGTGCCATCGGACGGTGAGTTGAGTGCCCAATCACGAATTGCTAACATTTGTGTGACGATCGCGGGTGAGTCGTGAGGGAGTCATTACAACCCACGAAGCGGAAGGAGCATCGAGGGGCTTTATAGAAGGCGCACGTGTATTAGTTTGCAAAGGAATGGATATACGTACAATTTCCCAAAAGTCAGGGGGTTTTCTCATATTTTTTTCCTTTGACCGGTGTACACACACACAAAATTCTGCAGAGTACATTGAGTGCATTTATAGTCCAAGTGGGTACAAGGGGTGTCGACGAGTTGTCGACTGTATATGAAGAGTCCGCACTAATGTGAGATGTAGGGACATAGCCCTAATTACAATAGTTTGAAGGGTAAAATTACAAATAACAAGGCTTATGTTTCTTGCAATCTCAGGGAGGGCATTTTTATAATTTTTCCATTATAGGGGCAGAACTACATAATTTAGTTGTCTCAGGAGCGTAGAAACTTACAAACATGACCTGTAGAGGGACATACTCATAAATATAGCCCTCAGGGACATAAATACAAGACCCAAGATCACCTACCCCTCGAGGGCCGAAAATAACGAACAAGGCTCCTATCGTTCGCGTGCAAGCGTTTCTGCTCGTAGCTCGTACTTAATGTTTTTTTTTTTTGGACCCTCGGAGATCTATTTATAGAAGTTGGAGGGTCATCCGGAGTTGATTTAACCCGTACTGGGTGAATGGGATGAAAATGACCTCTGGAGGGTCTCTTTTTTTTTGTTCCGAGAGAGAGAATAGGGCATCTGGGTTGATTGACCCCTGGTGGGGTCCAACTACACCGGGGTCAAGTGACCTCGGGTGGGTTGGACCGCCTCGGGGTCAATTGGCTGACCCCGGACAAGTCTGTCTGGGGTCACTTGACCGCGGGCAGGTCTGTCCGTGGTCGAATGACCCCGAGCAAGTCTATCCCGGGTCACTTGACCTCGGAGAGCCTGATGTGGGATAAGTTAATCTGGTGCACAATCAAAATAAATAGGAATAGAAGTGGGTTAACTTAGCCCACTTAACTTAATCCAGATTAAAGTTAATCCCCAACCAAAGTTGGGCTAAAGAATTAGATCCTACGAAATTGTTCCCCCAGGACCCTTAACGTGACACACCCTATGGCTCTGATACCAATTGACGTGAGACGACCTAGGGGAAATGGGCAATTAGCCCAAATAGACGCCCAAATTGTGATTCCAAGATAGCAAAAGGTACGAGGCGAAAGACTAGTCCGAAGGCTTCCTCGACACTAGAAAGATCACTTTCCAGACCGGCCTAACCGATCCTTCCAGCGACGTCTTTTGACATACCTCTTTTGCTGTCGAGGACTCATGCTAAGGGAGTGACACTATGAGCCTAGGACCTAGACTCGCAAGCAATGCAACGGACCGACGACTTCACTCAAGCGAGCTCACCCACGTAGCACACACAAGTGCCTGAGGGCAACGCGGCGATGGTGGTGAGGGTCCGAAGTGGGACCTTGACACTCTGGGCTGTGGCTAGCTTGGGATGGACCCCCAAGGGCTTGGGATGTCCAATTCAGTGGGCGGCCAGCATGTCGAGGGCGTGGGATGTAGGATATCTCTCACAACTCACTCCGCGGTGGCACTCGATGAATGAAAATTTAGAACAGGCACTCACTCGCCGTCCGATGGAACTAAAAAGTAATACTAAATAAGCAAAGGTAAACCAGCAGAGGAAGTGACCAGGAGCTCACCTGATCGGCATGAAGACGCCGATCCTGGCCGGAGACGAAGGCGAGCGGGGAGGCGTGGGTACGCACCCACATGCCGCCACGGTGTAGCTTTGACCTGAAAATGGCAAGGGTACACAACTACACCTCATGCAGGAGGGATGGACAAGCGGTGGGGGTTAAAAGATTACAATCAAAACTACCTCCACGGAGGGAGGGGCAGTTACCCGGCCAGGCGAGGGGGTGGAGGATTGGACGGCGAAGACCGATCACCCAAGGGCCAAATTCTGCCCCGATGTCAGTTCTACAGGGATAGCAAGCCGATTGTAGGGTCGCCACGATCACCTTCGATCACTGATGAAGGCGAGACTGACGCAGATACGTTCGGGAATGGTCCAGGGATGCGCCAGCCGAGTTGTGGACTGATCGGAGTCTGGCTATGGTCGTGGTGGGCCTGGGACCAGGGCAGGTCCGATTCGGCCCTGTCTGACCCAGAACCGCATGGGCCTGAGAAAACTACCTCCACGAGCTCTCCTGGGATCTGATGATGGCGAGGCTGGTGTCGATGTGACCGTGGAGAAGTCCTCTTCAATCAGGAACTAACAGGGAACCCAGAAGAGGTCAGATTAGAGGATGGCGAGCTGAATAATAGGACAGAGTCCAACTTGGTTCTGGAGAGACTACTTGCGCACGCCCACGAGGAAGGCTGAAACGTAGTCCTCCGGTGCTCAAATGGCCTCCTCCTTCTTAGAAATGGTAGAGGATTGGTAGGGGCTTGTCTCAGCCAGGAGTCGCTCCAAGAATTGTAGAGGGCTGGTCATGGGAGCTTCTGCAAGTTTGACTGATCCTATGCAACACTGTCTGTCTAGAATCAAAGTTGCCTGAGGAAAAGGGCTCCCCAGGCTCTTCTGAACTCTGATGAGGGCGGAGATAGTGTCGACATGATCGTGGGAGAGTCTGCTTCGAACAGGAACCAACGGGGCTCTGAAAAGTGATTGGGGTAGGGCGCTGGAAGCAGAAAGGTGATAGGAGGTCCGATCTGGTGCTAGTGAAGTCGATCTGCACTAGTCGGGGAGAACTGCTAGAACGTGGCACTCCGAAGCCCGAACGACCTCCTTCTTCTTGGAACTGAAAGAGAACTGGTGGGATCTCTCCGCAGCCAAGAGACACTCCAGGAATCATAGAGGGCTGGTCGTGGGAGCTTCTGCACTCGACCTCAGGTTGTCTGCCAGAGCCAAGATGCGCAGTCTGGAGAGAGCTACTCCTCCGAACAGCACGGACGTCGGATGGAGGCAGGACCACCTTGCCTGCGAAGCTGCTTGGACGAGCTTTCCTATGGTATAGGATATGCGACCAGGAGGTTCATGATGATGATGTGGCAGTCTCTATAACCCGGACCTTTACTGCTGCCTGCGAACTTGCATGAGTAGGGTGGTGATAGGTGATGGGAAATGGGGCAGATGGGAGGGGAAATGGGGTGGATAGGTGTGGGGGCAACCCCTAGCTGTGAGGGGGTCTGGGAGGGGGTGAACCAAGGTGAGGGAGGAGGAGAATGGAGGCTGGAAGGGGGTCTGGCAGGTGGAGGGAGGGGGAGCTACGAATTTAGGTTAGGAGGGAGAGAGGGAAGGAGATCTCTCTCTCAAGTTTGAATGGGTTTGATGGTGGTGGTTAATGTTGGCTTAGGGGATGGGAAGGGGTGTATTGGGAGTGTGAAGGGGTGCTTGGGGAGTGGTGGTCTCCCTTGGGGGGAGGGAGAGATCCTTGGGGAGTGGGGTGAATTAATTGGGGAGTAATAGTGGTGGGTGGGATTTGAAGAGTCATTGGTGAGGTGGCTAGTGATGTGGCAAGGGGTGGTGAGGTGGCAAGAGAAGAGAGGTTGAGGTGGAGCTGAGGTGGAGGCCCAATTTTACATCATTTTATACACTAAGAATTTGATACTACACCTTTGGCTAATCCAATCTATTTTTCTTGCTTATGTTTCTTTTCAGGTAATCAAAATCAAAACCCACTTCGTCGGCCGGCCGATTGAAGGAGGAAGGAAGAACCTCAAATCTCACCCGCTCATCAGGTATTTTTCGCGATCACATTCTCCTATTTTGAGGGCATCCATACCCTCTGGCAATCACATTCCCTTTAAGAGCATCACATGCTCCCTTTCCCCAATTATTATTATATGAATTGAAATTTTCCCTTCAAAACATGTCTATTTGACATGTTCTACATCTTTTGGTGATCACAGTGGGACGCTTTGTGCCTATCACGCCCATTCCTTGCTTGCCTGGTTCATCGATTTGTTGTGTGTGTATAATTTTGAAGAGCTGTTCATGTTGTCTGGATCACAGTTGTAGACAGGGACGCGTTCTCAAGAACGCGCCGTTGTATATGACCGCGTTATTTGAAACCTTTTGTGACAGCGTGATACTATGTGATTGCACATTTCTGGCATTCTGTTGAGTGTCAATTCGGCCTTTAGGAATCATGGCGTATACTGTGATTGCGATACTGATTGCGCCCACAGTGAGCACCGCGTTCTTCTGAGTCACCCGAGAACACTGTTGTTATATTATTTATCGTGTTTTTGTCCATTATATTGTCCATTCCCATCCTGCATATTTTTCGTACATTATTTTATGTTTATTCATTCATCATTATCTTGCCATTTAGCTTAGATTTTGCATTTAGTTTGCATTCATTACGCGCTTGGTTTGAGAGACCTCCTCTCTCAACATTTATAGGATTCTTTACACCCTCTTGGACTTATAGGGGCCCTCCATTGAGCATTCCATCTCATAGACTGGCACCTATTTGTCTAAGACCTCTGTAAGTCCCCGCACCCGTGGATTCCCTCACGGAAGCTTGGGCAGGTTGTACCTTGAAGTTCCCCGGAGATAGTTGGCCCAAAACGTGGTGAGAAGTCTACCTAGTTGGCATCGGACCAAATCACATTGAAACTAGGTTCCTACCATGAGTGGATTACATACACATTG
Organism: Amorphophallus titanum; assembly: GCA_024336825.1. Classification (NCBI taxonomy): domain Eukaryota; kingdom Viridiplantae; phylum Streptophyta; class Magnoliopsida; order Alismatales; family Araceae; genus Amorphophallus; species Amorphophallus titanum. Next base: position 1,758,119 of record JANBPO010006362.1, read on the forward strand.
CTAATGAGCATTTAATTCACACTAAGGAGGAAATAAAGGGAAATCATTTCGAGCATGAGCATTCCATGTTGCTTGACATTTTTGCAATGTTGACTTGATTGAACCATTGTTTGCTTGCATAATGTTTTGTTTGAACAAAGTGGATAACATGACTAATTCAACTTTGGTTATGCTCTGATTGACTCGACTATTTAACTGCCATGTTCCGAGCAAGTGAACACGTTCCACTGCTATCGGTTCGGGGCGTGATAGGATCGATGTCTAGAATGCCTGACACCAAAAAATAAGAAGTTAGCGTTGTATATATATGAATGTGCCACCATCCAAATCAACAGTGAGATGAATAGTAAAGTGTGTGGTAAAATCACCTCAGAAATGAACAAGAGAATAGTAGAAGAACTAAGCTAAATCACACGTCGTGGGCGTGGAACAAGAGTGTAGATAATGTAAGAGAAAACACACGCCTTGGGTGTGGAACAATTAAACGGAAAGCAATATACAAGTAAACAAGAAGTGATCAATACCTAAAGCAAAGACCCGTGATTGTCACCAAAGTATGTAACGTAGAGGACAGCAATACGTACCTTGGAAAAGGGTGAAGAGAAGAAGCACTCGCAGGCGAGCAAAAAGACTAGCGCCGAACAGAAGACTACCTCCCTGGGGCTGCTACCATTAGAAGATGGTCCGTGGATGGCCGCTTTCCGAAGAAGATGGCCTTCAGATGGCTACTATCGCAAGCAGGAAAGAAGACTAGCGCGTGACGGGGGACAATCACCTTGAGGCCGCTATCTTCAAGAGATGGCCTGTGGATGGCCGCTATTGAAAGGAGACGATCTTAATAAGACCACCACTATCACCCAGAAAGATAGAACGTGGGACTTGATCCTCCCTCCCTTCTGGCTGCCTAGAGGGGAAGGGCCTCGTGTGGTGAGTACTGTAGACCTGTAAAAAGATGTGGAAACAACCCAATCAGATCCAGAGATGTGCAATATCTATAAACCAAAGGTGAATAATATGCATAAAAGGAAAGGCCAATACCTGGGGGTTGGTGGTTTTTTAACCCCTATGGGAGAATGGAAACAGTAGGAGGGCATATATGGATGTGCTATGAACGTAAAACAACGTAGAAGACAGGAGGAAATGGATGCTATGACGATGCAAAGATGGACAAAAATGACTAAAAAGCAAACACAAAACAATAAAAGGAATTGGATACTCCCTAAACCATATGACCCTACGACACAACAACACGGTTCTCCCTGTTTGAGACTCGCTATAGAATCTGATAGCACTTTGTTGCGAGCTCCAAAAATCTCCTCTTCACGAGCACAAGGTCAGGGGTTCTTTTTATAGACCCCCAAAACCCTAGCCCGAGTTGGAGGGATAAATGCAAGAGATAAATCCAAAAATGTGATAAACGTCGGCAGGCCAGACGGTCCAATGGTGGACCGCCAGGCATTGGTTGGCGACCGCACGATAGATCGCTAATCATGGGCTAGCAGTCATCCTTCATCCGTTTTCCCCATTTTTGACAGTTGCGCCCTCGGGGCGCGTGTTTTTGACCATTGGGAGTCACGCATTCCCTAGCGGCCATAGGTACTACCGTTTGAGGATGCTTAGCGGTCTAAGGTTAGACCGTTTGGCTTGGGCTAGCGACCTTACGATAGACCGCTAGGCCCATCGTGATCGCCCCTTAGCGTCCTAATGTACGACTGCTAGTGTCTGTCTCGCGGTCTAAGGTATGACCGCGTGGCTTGCCTCGCGGTCTAGAGTAGGACCACTAGGCCCTGGGCTGCCTGAGTGCGTTGCAGTCCCATTTCCCTTTGATCCGTGGTTTCCAAGAGTCAGTTCCTACCTCTGATGACATGTCCACTTGTCATAGCCTTCTTACAGCACCCGCGTGCTGACCCACCCGGGAGTGGTGGAGCGGCTGACCCGAGTGAGACGGTTGTTAGGTTGGTTACCGTAGGGCCCCCACGTATAGCCGAGTCCGGACTTAGGGGGAATAACCAACTAGAGGACAGACCTATGGCGTATGGTCTGAGTGTGCACACAAGATTGGGGGCGTCAGACAGCGCTGACGAGCGCGACTCCAGCTAGTCCTTATTTGTGGTACTAGTTACTGAGTGTGTCTCTGTCTCCACCTAGGACGTTGTAGCTAGACACTTGTGACGCTGTGTAAGACGTCAGGGGACGCATCCGATCATTCTTCTACTGGGTAGAGCTCCTGTCTCCTGGCAGGTGTGGACTCGTGTTTTGTCAGTCTGAGGTTGGTTCGTGCGGTACGGTTGGTCTAGATGGCTTTTCCATTTATTTATTACTGCTTGTTGGTTCTACCGTACTTCTTTTCTGTAGTCTGATGGTTTGTGTCTGGTCCCCCCGTCCGTGGGTCGAGATGTTGGGTTCCATTTCGGTACAGTAGGAGTAGCTGTAGAGCCGAGGTTTTACCAGCCACCAAGTTACTGTTCCTGCTGTTACTGTTGTTCTAGCTATAGTTGCTGCTTTTCGTACTGTCGTTGTTTCCGGTTGGGGTTCCACGGGACCCCAACTGAGCCAGTGATAGGAGGCTCACCCATGGTTTTCAGGTGCGCCGGTTCCTCCTCGAGGCTCGAGGGCATTACGTGGAGGTTCTTAGTTGCCAGCTTGTCGGGCTGAGTGTTCACTTGGCCTTTGCATTCTCCCCCAATCATTCCAACATACAATCCCTTGGGCATGTCAGGGGGCAATTAAAGAGTCGTAGACAATAGTGCCAATGAGACCACGTACATAGCCAGTTACCCTACACCTAAGTCTAGCAGATCTGATGGCAATAGACAAGCTAAGGCCGGAACAAACAATGAATGTGAAGATGGCTGAAGAGAAAGTCACCGAGGTCAAATTGCAAGCGGTAAAATAAAAAGATAATGAGTCCGCCATGGACTACATAAGAAGGTGGAGGAATCTCCGTGAAAGGTGTCGGCATCTACCTAGCTACAGGGACTATGTTCAAATTTGCAAAGAGAATTTGAGAATGGAAATTTTACGATGGGTCATTGACATTGAAGTCATGACCTTTGAACTACTAAGTAACATCGCAGCCAATGTCGAAGCAGTTCTTGCAAAGCTTTGTCCAGCTTCCACAACCTCAAGCCAAAAGAACAAAATGACCGGCCAACACCCGACGCAATAAAAAATTTACACTTCAAATTTTGAAGCCTTTGAGCTACGAAAGAAGCGAAAAGAAGAGGCGGTGAGTCTTTCTTCCGCCAAGTTAGCAAAGCAAGGGTCCTCATTAAGGGGCAAAATGATGAAACCCTACTCCTTCTCGAAGGATAAGACCTGGGCTCTCTTCGAGTGGGCCATTAGATGCAGTAAAGTGGTGCTTCTGGAACCAAAGAAGTTAAGCAACACCGAAAGAAAGGATGATTCACATTTTTGTCCCTATCACCAAGCAGCGGGGCATTCTTTTGAGGACTGCTACGTGTTCAAGGACATGGTTGAACGCCTAATTAGAAAAGGTGAACTACAGATGGGTGAGAACAAGGTGGACCCACCGCGCCCTCACCAAATGCCCATTCTAAGGAGAGCGGCCCCGCGCGACACCACTGCCTCAGGTGCTCCCCACAAATTTGGTTGAAGCCAATATCAAACATGTCCGCATAACTTGAAAGTGGATACTTGCCAACAAAGAGGAGAATAACAAACGAAGAAAAGGAGAGTGAAGAGAAGCCTCGATGGCCACACCTGTCGAGGGAATAATTACTCCCGTCATGACCTGCTCTATACTGAATAAAAAATAGCTACCATTGTGGGGTTGGTATGGTAGAGCGAACTACTCATCCCCTCTCTGAGGAGGTGAGCACTCTCCTATGCACCCGCCTTGGTCTGTTAAAATAAAAAGGGGATGAAGGGTGATAGGCCCGCACAGCACTTCACTGTCAGTGCCATAGTCGGATAACATGTCTGACCGAGTCGCAAGCTAATCTCATCCAAAAAGGAAAGTACAGCAAGGCTGACCGATAAGATATTGGTCCATGCCAGAAACACGAAGCCACATAGAAACAACACGACAGCACCTGTAGGATTCCAGCTCTGAACGGCACACAGAACCATGGAACACATCTGCAAGCAGGGTCACAGCAAGGCACAACAACAGCTGATCACGCGACTATAGGGAACGAGTCATGCGTCAGACTACTCGCCGAGGAAGACCCACAACACGAGAAAGTGACACAACCGATAATCTCAGGGAAATGCTTCTCAGGGACCACAGCAATGCTTAGAGAACACAATTCTCATGAGAAAAGATGCAGAGTAGAGGGTACTCAATCAGCAGGCAAGCCGATAAATTCTCCAACACTCACAAATGCCAATGTTGATACCAGAGAATCACTAGCAATAGCACGGCAACAGACGACATCAAGGCACGGGAAGCCAGGATGAAGTCACATCGAGAAGGAGCAAAATCTCTCGACCAATGAGAATCTTACTATAACGATCCTCCACCAATGGGTAGTCAACCCACACGCTTTCGCTGTGCACTCTTTACAACGCACATAGGTGTCATGGAAGACTTCAGAAATCGCATCTCAGCACACGTACGATGGTACTGCAATTCATCAGAACTGTAATTAACATACCACAGATACTGATCCAGCGAATATTCGATCGCAAGGAACCTATGTCCAGTGGAAGAGGAGCACTAGCTTCAGCACAAGGCACAAGAAAAAGGCTAATCTCAGCTCACCTTTACATCCTGAAACGTTAAACGAGTCTTCTCAACACGTCAGCCATTGGACACAGCACGGCAAGAATGGTATGCTACAGCCCTTAACACCATAACGGAGTCCAAAGCTAGGCAACCAATAAACAAGAAGCAGAGCAGACTCAGATAAAGCTGTCCACACTCAAGCAGACACAGGACAGAGGCACTGCTAAGATAGCAATCCCAAGGCAAATCTCGAAAAAAGATTCCACTAGAAGGGATGAGAAGTAATAAGCTCAACTACAAAAGCTCACCAAGAAGGGGAAATCCTAGCTCGCTCGAGCAACTTCTCAATCACGGAATCCAGTCGAGCACTTCAACCGAAACAGGATACGTCAGGAGCTGAAACAAACTCAAGCCAGAGTGACCCAAACAATGTGAAGACGTGTATAGCCAACACACCACGCTAAGAGTCAACAGCAACCTGAACAACTTACCGCAAGTCTCAGACTTTCGAGTGATCACCGTGGGAGTGAGCGATTGCCCGTGCCCTTGGCACTGGGTCGGCCTCTAGGATTGGACTAGCCATACCCCTTTGGGAGACCCTCTGACCTTGCTGGCCCTCTACTAGCAAGGTACCAGCCCTCACATCCTCCACTCGACATCACCGAGTTACCCACAGGTTTGGGTGATTGTCGGGTGAGATGGCAGCCGATATCGGCCTGTTCGGTTCGCGATTGTGCTTGCTTGCTTAGGTCCGAGGTTGTGTCACATCATTATCTCCCAGAAAACTAGCCCACACATAGTCATCTTTCCTATCTCCCAGCACCCAGACCCTGACATCCAATGCCCCGTCACACCATTTTTCATGTCCAGTCTTCTATGCATACACCCAAAATCGGGTGAGCCCAGCCCTTTGCCCCTTATACCGACACACGATAAAAGAATCAAGCATGACTAACAGTTAGTGGTCGCCTGTCCATGCACCCAACATTGTTCCATAAAAGAGGAAGTGGGACAACTCAGCAAATAACAACACCAAAAATCTAGAGTTTGTCATTGATACTCTGTGAAAAGGAGCCCAAGACATGCCTTTGGGGTAACAAAAGACATGCAGTCTAGATAACAAAAAAAGGGGGGAGGGGCGATGCAATCAACTCCCAGGCTCGCTCCCCTCTAGTGCCGCTAGGTGAGACTTAGCGACTGCAAGCTCCACCTCTAAGGTCGACACAAGCTGTATGCTAGCCTCGACCATAGTCTTAGCGGCCCGCCACTCAGCTCTAGCGAGCTCCACGACTCGCAACTACTCCTCCAGAGCCTTCTGCAAGGCCTTATCCCTACTCTCTGCCTCGCCTAGCCGCACAGTGTAGTCTCGAGAAGATTTCACGGCCACTTGGCATGTCCCCTCTGCTCAGCCACGGCTGACGTGAGCTAGGTCCGCTACTCCTGTGCCTCTCAGATGGCCGCTAGCCACCGAGCCCTTTGCTCCTGAGCCTCCAGAAGTCACAGGTACTCTACCCAGATTGTTGCGTCTCTATGATTTTTATGATGTCAATATTCATAACTCATTCCTTGATAAATTTGTTAATGACTACAAGTATACAAGTATGCGAGGTACTCTACCCAAGTCCAAAATTTGAGCATCATTAGTGGGCTATGGCGGGGATTGTCGATTTCTCAAGGGGTCCTCGCATACTTGTATGAAGGGCTCATCTCAGTTAGCCTCGGAGGACCTCTTTTTGGCTCTATGGGGAAGCTGGAGTAGGGAACAGGCAAGGGAGAGGGAAGCTAAAAGAAAAGGGAAAAGCCATACCGAATGAGCGTGACTGCCTAACTAACCTCGGCTCCCAAGCTACTCCTACAGCAACAGAAAGGCGAACTCTGAACTGACGAAGTCAGAAGTTACCGATCCGTTGACAAGCACGAGGCCTACAAGGCCAGATAATAAGTCTAGAAAGGACCTAGACAGACACTGACCCGACAAGACTAGAACATCGTGCACTAGGCACAACACTACACTGACCTCGGGCAAAGCCACAAGGAGGCTAACCCGAAAAGGTCACGATGCTCGAGAAATACGAGAGTCATGCAGAAGTCACATGTCACGTGACTGGAGTACCCCTCACTAGAAGAATAGCCAGTTGCGTCCCCTGACGTCTTATGCTGCGCCTACAAGTGGCTCGTCTACCTATCGTCCAAAAGCACGACCGAGACCAAGACATTGTCAGAACCAGAACAGTACTACAATCGCAAGTAACTAGACAGGGTAACGCTCGTTGGCATCAGTCTAAGCCCCTGACCACGTGTGCACACACTGGCTCATTGTCCTGAGCCAGGCCTCTAGCTAGTTTTCTCCCATAGCGGATGCTACTGCAAAGCAAGGGAGCCCACGAAAACTAGCTTATGAACCGTGTATCAGGAACTACCTTGCCACCACTCCCAGGTGGGCTGACACATCAACACGAGTCGTCAAGCTACAACTAGTGAAGGTTCATGAGACACAGACTCTAAAATGCGAGTGTTGGAGTACAGACAGGTAAAGAAACACTATCGCACATACTACGAAGCACCAATGGCAGCATAGGAAACTGCTGACAGACTCAGGACAAGACAACTAGACCTGAAACTACAACGATCCTTGAGTCTCACGACTCAGAGTCAAGATCGTCATACAAAGTGGAACAAGTCGCCAATCGGTCCAATCCTAAGCCAGAGAACACGACTCACCGTAAGAAATGACTCACGGAGACCTAAGGGAACACCGAGAACCCTCAGTACACCTGGATACGTAGAACGAGGTAAGACGATATCTCACGACATCCCGAACCATGTCTCAAACTGGACAGAACTGCCGAGACACACTCGAGGTCACTTGTCAACCACTAGGTCATACTAGGTTGGCCAAAACCAGACAATGACATTAAAAGCAGTACAGAAGACTGCCCATGGCAAGAATACTCCTGGCCACCTTATATCATGGTCATAGCCCTCATAGGACATCAAGAGTCAATTTTCTTCTTTAGGGCTTTATTGTCTTTCTTATATAGTTCATATCTGTTCATCAACTCAAAATAAGCCTCTTCCCGATCATTAGTGGAAAAATGTTCAAATGGAGAGCTTACCTCAGTATCTTTGTCTCCATTTGCCATTAAGCAAAGATCTTCTTTTTCTTCATCAGTGGAGCTACTTTCATCATCTTCTTCTTCTTCATCACTCCATATGCAAATCATGGCCTGTTTCTTCTTCTTGCCCTTCCACTTGGGCATAGTCTTCTTAGCTGCTTCTGGACACTCAGACTTGATGTGTCCAAATTTCCTACAAGAATAGCACACAAGTTTTTCAGATCTCCTTGTATTTTCAGATTTTTGCCTGAAACCTTTCTTTACCTGAGGCTTCCTCTTTGTGAAGCCTTTACCTTCCTTTCTCAAGAACCTTCTGAACTTGCAAGTTAGCATAGCAACTTCGTCCTCGTATGAATTACTACTTGAAGGTTCTTCTTCATCAGAGGTGTCCTTGGTGCTTGGCCCAGCCTTGAGAGCCAGAGACTTCTTTTTACTTCTACCTATTTGTTCTTCAGATTCATCTCATAGGTCATCAGGGACCCAATGAGTTCCTCCACTTTGGTGGTTGCCAAGTCTATTGATTCTTTAACCACAGTTGCCTTTGTATGCCATGCAGGAGTTAGGGATCTGAGTATCTTTCTCACAATCTCCTGCTCGGAATAAGTCTTATCTAACTTAGTTAAGACATTAGTGAGCATGGTTAGCCTAGCATACATATCTGAAATAGACTCGTCAGGTTTCATTCTGAATTTTTCATATTCAGAAACTAGCTTGTTTACTTTAGTCTCACCTTCCTATGATGTCCCTTCATATATTACCTCAAGACGATCCCACATTTCTTTTGCAGTGGCACATGTAGACACTCTTGAGAATTCTATTGGATGAAGGGAGCACTGCATTATGTGCTTGGCACCCCTATTCAATGTTGATCTTCATATCTGCTCCTTGGTCCATGTGTCTTCACCTTTAGGCAGTTCAAATGGACCTTTGCTTATGACCTTCCATATCTCATGATCTTGGGCTCTAATAAAAACCTGCATACGATTTTTCCAATATGGATAGTTAGTCCGAGAGAAGAAGGGAGGTCAATTTATAGTGTGGCCTTCAGGCATATGGACCTTTGTCGGCATATCACCACTTCTCTCAAGGTCATTAGACCATATTCAGAGAGACTAGCTCTGAGACCACATGATGTGTCAAAAATTAGGAAATTCCTAATTTCTTTTCCTTTTAACCCTCTCTCCTCTCTCCTCTCTCTCATTCTCACGTTTACTCTCTCCCTCTTGTTCTCTCTCCTCTCTCCGCAGGTCACGCGACCGTGGCGAGATGGGTGAGGCAAGAACGCTGTGGAGTGATCGTGGAGGGTGCTGGCGTGGAGGATGGAGCGTGGCGTTGGCGCGATCCCTCGGTGGATTCAAAGCCAGCGTGGTTTGGCTCGTCGTGTCATTTTCGGCGCGGTTTAGTCACTTCAGCGCGCGAGAACTTTGGTGGAGGTAGGGAGATGGATCATCTTCTTCTCTTTTGTGTTCCCTCGCGATTTAGAGCCGAACGGTGCACGTATGAGTGGGTTTTGTCGCGTTTGGGTGAAAGCATGCTTCAGGGGGTGTGAGACGGTTTCGCCATTTCCGGCGATAATTTCTTGCTAGATTAGTATCATTGGAACCCCTGACATGTTAGCATTCCATTCCTGCTAGTTTCATCGCGATTGGTTATCGTTTGAGACCGGTAGGAGTTCGGGAACCCTTGTGACTCGTGTTGGGCCGATTCGATGGAATCGCCCATTTCTTGTCGTTTATGCGTCTATTTGATCCCTTCCGGGCTATGGAAGGTGAATTTCGCCATTAGGATTGTTTCCCCTTCGTTTTAGGGCGAATGGGGCGTGGAAAGGCCGGGTTTCGGCCAATCCTATGTTTTTCCCACTGTAATGCCTTAGCGGTCCTTCCAGTGACCGTTTGCATTCCTTAAGCGGTCCAGTATGCGACAGTTTGTCTTATTTCGGTTCAGGTCTTCGCGGTCAGGCGATGGACCGTTTTACCTGGCTAGCAGCCTATTGTTGTACCACTAAGCTCTGTCAAGCGGCCCATTAGCTGACCGCTAGACTTTAGTGGCACGTCGATTTGGCTAAGCGGTCTTACGATAGACCATATGGCTTGCCTTAGCGGCCCATTAGTTGACCGCTAAGCTTTGCGTGATCTTCGGTCAATGATTTTAGGTCGGTTCGGGTTAGCGGTCTAACTCCGACCATTTGTAGTCTTTAGCGGCCCATTCATAGACCGCTAAGCTCTATTTTACTTCGGCCAATGTTTTAGGTCAGTTCGAGTTGTGTCCTTAGTGGCCCATTAGTAGACCGCTAAGTTCTGTAAGCGATCCTATATTAGACCGTTTGGTGGTTTGACTGGTTAAGTTGGTTCAGGGTTGACTGGGTCTGGCGGCCAGATGTATTACCGCTATCCCAATGGGGTGGATGAGTGGTGTGGGGATAGGCATAGTGGAGATAGTGGGGGTAATGGGGGTAATGGTGGGCCGTGGAGGGAGGATGACCGACGAAGGGTTAGGTGACGGCGTGGCGATGATGGGTGATGCAGGTATTTGTGGGGGAATAAAGGTAGGCGTAATAACGGGGGAAGCTGACGGTAGGATGAAGGGTTTAGCGAATACGGAGGGCGTGGGGGTTTGATAGTTTGGCGGGAGGATAACGGGTGGAGAAGCTAGAGAAGGATTGCAGTAGGTGTGGTGGAGGGCCCTGAGCCGCTATACTGACGTGTCATCATCATAAGACCACCCGGCGTTGGGAGCCAGGCGCTGAACACAGTTAACCTGAGCCGGTGTCGGTGGCTGAGGCTGTGGAGCAGGTGGATGATTTGGCATAGGGTTTTGGTGAATCGCCAAGTCCTAGACAAGCTACTGTTGCTATGGCTGTGGTTGCAGCTGCAGTGCTTGCTGCCTCGATGTTTGCCTTCTCTTTTCTTTAATTTTTGTAATGGCCTTATGCATCTTGGCCCAATCAATACGTTGCCCTTCATGCAGATCATATACAAGGTCTCTGAACTGGAAGTAACCTTCAATGTTGTGCCCAGGCTACCTATAGAACATGCAATACTTGGACTGATCAATGGCCGGGTTCCAGTTAGGCCATTCCGAAGGAAGTTGAATTGCACCAATGGACAAAAGAGCTGAGAAGATGTCTTGGAGAGTCTTTGGTAGAGGAGGATACTGTGCCCTTTTTGGAGCCGAGCGCTTGTTCACATAGCCATTGGGTGGAGGGACGTTGTGGTATTGCGGAGGTTGTTGTGGTTGCTAGGGAACGGGAAAGGCAGCTTGTGGGGCAGGGAAGGTAGGTTGAGTGTTTTATGGAGCGGGGAAGACGGGTTGGGTATTTTGCATCGTGGGGATTTGAGGGTTGCATGGGGTTTATGGAAAGTGGAGGGGAGCAGACTAGTTGGGGAAAGGAAAAGCAATGGCTTGCACCTGCTCATTAGTCTGGATTCCTTCAGTGACGGGCCCCTGGGGTTTTCTATTATATTTGGGCTTTGGGGCCCCGAAGAGAGAGTGGATGGGGGAGTCCTTAAACTGAGTTTGAATAAATCTCACTCGACTATACAACTAGTGCATGTTGCAATATCGTTCATGGCCAATATGTTGCGGAAGGTTGGTGTAGCATTGGAGATAAGCAACTTGACCTTTTCCTCCTCCAGAATATGACCGAATACCTTGTATGAGCAACCAAAGAGAATAGGAAAATTTTCAGTGGGGTATACCGATTATCTCTATTTATCCCCCAAACAAATAGGCCCAAAATGGCTCACCGTGTCGATTGGGACACGATGCAACAAACTGTTGCTGGTCTTACATAGGCACTACAAAATATGGCCCAAGCTGGCGCGGGGGCTGGTGCTGGCAACTTGCACCGAAATTTCTGAAGCTTAAATCCTCCACAGTTTTCTAGATCTTCTAATCCGGATGAAGTAGAGAACTGGATAGATGAGATGGAAAGAATCTTCAATGTTCTGCAGTGTGTGGATCAAGAAAAGGTTTGTCTGGCCACCTTCCAATTGAATAAAGATGCACGTACTTGGTGTAAGACCACTTCGGCACAACCCTAGAATGCCCAACCTACATGGAATGGGTTTCTTACACTCTTCCGAGTGAAGTATTTTTTTGAGCATGTTAAGGAACGGAAGGCCGTGAAATTTGCCTCTCTAAGGCAAGGAATGATCTCCGTGGTGGAGTATGAACTTCAATTCTCCCATCTGGCCCCTTCTGCTGAACATCTAGTAAGCACGGACCTAGTAAAGGCCAATTGCTTCATGGAAGGTCTAAGGCCCAGCTTTATTCAACAACTCGATTCACAAAATATCCGCACTTACACGGAGATGGTCCGACGGGCATATTTATGTGAAAGGACCTTGTAGAAGATAGAGAAACTTAGAGGCAGGAATGAGGAGTCGAGCCGAAATGTGATAGGCGAGAGGAGAAAGAAGTAGATGTTGACGAACCCCATCATAATAAGAAGTTCTATAATGGGAGCAGTAAAGATAAACGAAATGGTAATGGTGATGGCAATGGCAATGGCAATGGCAAGAGAGCTAAAGAGGAAGAGAATAGGCAAGTCATGGTGGCTTGCTCTTTTTGTGAAAAGTTCAGGCACTCGACCAAAGAATGTCGGAAGCAACTTGGCGTTTGTCTCAAATGTAGGAGCCAGGAGTATCGCTTGCCCATGTGTCCCCTCCTAAATTAAGGACCAATCTTCAAGGGACAACAATGGACATGGGCGACGAGGCCGACTAAATGTCATCTTGGACAAGGAAGGTAAACCGATTGAAGGTACCATCTTGACGTAATTACATTTGGCATTGTCTTAATTATTAGTGTAGAAGATTAGCCATAATTAAAAGCACACTCTCCATAAAACTCATGTAATGAATTTGGGGACCAAATTCTTCTAAGTGGGGGAGGGTGATGCTTTAGCAGAGATTGCCATCTATGTTCTAAGTTAGACTACAACTACAAGTGAGTGCGAAAGAAATTAGAGCACATTGAGTCTTGTGCACACCAAATTGAGGAATAGGTTGAAGGCTTAAGAATTAGAGAAATTAGCATTTTGTCACTACAACATGAACTCCGAATGAAAAATCAACAAAGACAGCAAAGGTTGTTGGAAAAGGTGTGGCTGAGTATGAGGGGGCAGAAGAAGAAGGGGCAGCAAGTGAAGGGCAAATTGATTTGAATCAACTATTTAGTGGGAAGCATCCATTGAGTGCATGGGTTGAGGCAAGAAGTCCTTTGGATGAACCATTATTTAACCCCTCAGATCATGCTTGGGCAGAGAGAGAGTTGAATGATGTTGAACTTGATAGGAAATTTCAGGAGGATCCAACTTCTGAGCCAGATGTCCGGACTGGATTGGCATTCTGTGTCCATTCCTGGCAAAAAGCATGATGAACCTGATATCCAGCCACCAAGGATATTTAAGTCTACTATTACATTCAGATCTAAGGACAAGGGAAAATAGAAACAAGTAGAGAAAGGGCAGAGCCACGTAAGATGATGATGATGATGATGAATGAAGAAAGTTATGGTGTTTATGGAGGTACATCTCATTGGGACATTTAGGGGCAACAAGACACTACACCCATAATGTCATGATTGGCAGTCTTAGAGGCAGCAACAAGCCAACAACATGACACAACACCCCAAGATCATGGAGGTAAGGGCTAAATTTGATGATTTTCAGGTAACTCTTATTCTTCTCATGTAGCAAGACACGACACCCTAACGAGGGCTCTGATTGTTTTCAAGTAGCTTGCACTCTCCTTGGGAGTCATGGCCACAAGATTATAGCACACGACCGCAAGACCCTTCGGAACAACTTGCACAAGAGCAACCTCATGTAGGGGGCTCTTATTCTTCTCATTGGGTGTAATGGGGTCAGCACATTGGAGGCCAAGATGAATAATCCAGTATGCCAACACAAGGAGTACTAATAATGCACAGTTCTTAGGGCAATGGAATGAAATGGCATATGAATTGTTTAATTATGGATATGCACCAAGGGACCAAGATGAAGATGGATCTTCAACTTATCCACCACATTCATATGGCCATTATTGAGTATGTATTTTTAAGTTTCAAACTTTCAAATTTTCAATGCATTATGGTGAAAAAATGATGTTTATTATAGTTCTAAACTTTCAAATATGTGTTAAATTGTTTATTGATTGCATGTTCTTCACCCCAATGGGGGTTTTTATAGACCCTAGAAAGCCAAGGGACAAGCCCTAGACTAGATCCACAATTCCAGCCCAAATTGTGGGCAAGTGGTTTAAACAAATCCACCAAGCCTTCCCTGTAGCTTTCTGATCTCTGGATTTTTCGGTTGACCGTTATTGGGCCAGCAGTCGACTGATATTCTGTCAGTCCCAAAACATTCGTTTCTATCTTTTTAGGTCAACCGCCCACTGGGTATTGGTCGATCGAAACTTCATAAACCTGCAAAAATGAATTGTTAGCCCACTAAACCATGTCCACATAATGAATGTTTGCATGGTGCTCATTTTAAGGTTGATTTTAAGTCTACTTAGCCTCTTTTGATCATACTTGGTAGATCATGACTTGTGATGAAATTGGGCCGTGAATGTGTAAGAATCCTTGTTCAAAAATCACGACACATGAATGATAATTGCCCTAAGTTTTGTTATCATGAAAATCACTTGGAGGTGCTCAACAGTTTTGAATAAAACACCCCCTTTTGCGTCGTTTTAACTCCTCACTCATCCTCGAGTTAACCCTTGCCTCCCATGGCAGGGGCTGACCAACATAATTAACCGTAGGTTGAGTAAAAAGGGCTATTTAAGTTCAAGCTATCTATCATCATGCTTCGTCAATGCATGCATCATGCCAAACATATATCTATACTTGCCACATTAACGTGTGCTCACCTAGTTGAGTCCTCGATATCTCAAATGGCACTAATGGAAGGTTGAGTCACGCCCGACTGAAAACTTTCGCTATGCGTGATGCTGATCTTCGGACTTACGTTCTCCGCCTCGTACCGGGGTTCGAATTCAATGAATTATGCCTGCTCTGCATGATTACGAAAATAACAAATGAACTATTTCATGTGACCTTGAAAATTTCATCATCACATGCATTCTCTTGCATTTTATTTCAGCCTCGGATGGCTCGTTATCTAGGTAATTAATCAAAGGTTTTCTTCCATATTGGAGGATGTAATTAACACCATAATCTTTATGGTATGGCGGACTTCTAGTCATGACACAAATCTCACTCTCACCTGATGCGGGTCAGATTGAGCGCATAATAAACTCATTACTCAGTGACTGGCACGCCCTAAACAAAATAATAAAATCCATCCCCCATAACGGTCCCGACTTGTGATTTGTTATTAATATAATTGATACTCGCGTATGTTGACACCCGTTTTCAGCCTACAAGTTTAGTAATTTCCATAATGGGTCGTCCCACTCGTTTACTCTCACCCACGGACTTGGTGCCCCTAGTAGGCTAGCCCTCGGGGTTCTTCCCATCCATTTGGGTTTTATCGGCCGCCATTGTGCCACCAGGCCCTTAGGGGTTACTCCTCCACGTGAGTACTCCCCGCTTCTCCTCGACAATCCTCTGGGATGGGGAGATGCTGCCGAAATTTTGACTCGAATAAAGTTAATAAACCACTTAACAATCTTAACTTAATAAGTCCGTTCGATTCGGAACGATTGCCGCGCTCGAGTACGAACCTCACACGACCCTATGATCCTCCAAAACATTTTAATAAATCTGAAAATAACTCAACAAACCTTGATTTCCATGAAAACAGACTTAACCGGCACGACCGGCACCTGGCGCGCCCTAATACGTCGCGCCCTAAGATGGTGCGCCCTATTACGGCGCGCCCAATGGGTGCCGCGCCGTTTTAACCTGCCACCCTTTACCTATGTCAGCGGCGCCGTTTTAAGTCTTTACCCATGCTTCGACCATGATGTCTAACCCTTTAGTTATGCGTTCCGTGTCGATTTCATTCCAAATCACATCGTCGCACCGTTTTAACTCTCTCTTCACCCTCGAAGTGATTGCAAATGCTAATAATGGAACCAAATAAGCTCTATCACCAATAAATTGAACAAAGAATGATTTGATTAAGCGTGACTTGATCATCTTCATGAGTCTACCACCTTGCTTGATGCTTGAACATACATATACCATATCAATGCATACCTGATTGCACGGACCTCCGGTATATCAAATAGCATTAGTGGAAAGCCGGGATTGTCCTCGGACCCAAGTCCTCCGTCAAGTATCGAAGTTTTCGCCTTAATAAACTATGCATGGTAGATTAAAATGCCTCGCTTGATCATGTCATTTGTATCCTTTGCACTTTATTTTGGCCTCGACAGCCTGCTATCTCGACAATTAATCAAAGGTTTTCCCTCCTCACGGCAGATGTAATTAACGTCATAGCCTTTATGGTATGACGGACTACTGGTCCCGACCGAATCTCACTCTCGCCTTACACGGGTTAGAATGAACGCACAAAAAACTCATCACTCACGTGACTGGCACACCTGTGCAGTTAATCGGTCAGTTAATTACTGGTTAGTTAATTGGTTGATCGACGACAAAAGATAAATAAATTAATTAATTTTAATAATCTTAAAAAAATCCCATCGGTAAAGAGTCTGGCACGCCTGGTGGGACTAGTGTCACTTTGATAAGATGGAGTTTAGCCTTAATTACATTCTAGTGTTCACAACGTGAGATGGAAAACACGTCCAAGGTTTTCTTTTCATCAAAATCACCTGGAGAGACTCAACAGGGGACTGGAGCCTAAGTTGGCCGGCTGGTCATCAGAGGCGTTGTAGCCAGAATACTGGGACTGAAAACTGGAACTGGAGCTAGGCGACTGGCCTGTGAAGTCGTTGTAGACGGAATGCTGGGACTGGAGACTGAAACTGGAGCTGGGCTGCTGGCCTGTAAAGGCGTTGTAGTCAGAATGCTGGGATCGAAAGTTGGGACTGGAGCTGGGTAGCTGGCCTATGAAGGCGTTGTAGCCAGAATGCTAGGATTGGAAGCTGGGACTGGGGCTGGGTAGCTGGCCTGTGAAGGCGTTGTAGCCGAAATGCTAGGACTGAAAGCTGGGACTGGAGCTGGGCGGCTAGCCTGTGAAGGCATTGTAGCCGGAATACTGGGACTGGAAACTGGAACTGGAGCTGGGCGGCTAGCCTGTGAAGGAGTTGTAGCCAGAATGCTGGGACTGAAAATTGAAACTGGAGTTGGACAGCTGGCCTGTGAAGGCATTGTAGCCGGAATGCTGGGACCGAAAGTTGAGACTGGAGCTGGGCGGCTGGCCTGTGAAGGTAGTGTAGCCAAAATGCTGGGACTGGAAGCTAGACCTGGAGCTGGGCGACTGGCCTGTGAAGATGTTGTAGCCAGAATACTGGGACTGAAAACTGGAACTGGAGTTGGGCGGCTGGCCTGTGAAGGCGTTGTAGCCGGAATGCTAGGACTAGAAATTTAAATTGGAGTTGGGCGGCTAGCCTGTGAATGCGTTGTAGCCGAAATGCTGGCACCGAAAGCTGGGACTGGAGCTGGGCGACTAGCCTGTGAAGGCATTGTAGCCGGAATACTGGGACTAGAAGTTGGGACTAGAGCTGGGTGGCCAGCCTGTGAAGACGTTGTAGACAGAATACTGGGACAGGAAACTGGAGCCGGAGCTGGGCAGCTGGCCTGTGAAGGCGTTGTAGCCAGAATGCTGGGACTAGAAACTAGAATTGGAGCTGACGATTATCGACCCTCGGGGGTATAGTGGCCGCCATTGTTGTGGAGTGATGCTGAGGTCGCCATCGGCGGAATGTCACGGTTGACGACTTTCATCAGTGAGGAATAGAGAGGGAGAGAGTTTTTTTTTGTTTTGTTTTCTCTTTACCAGCTCTACTGCCCTTTCGGGTTTTCACCAGAGCTCCTCAAATCACATTTTAACCCTCTAAGAATTGAAATTGTAAATATGCCCGATAAATTTCTATAATTCTTTAACTAAATGGATTAAATGCTAGAAAAAGCCCATAAAATCTATAAAAATAGCCTAGATTCATGGAATAAAATCTAGACTAATACCAGTAAGGATCCGCTAATCCACGGACCTTATAGCTAGTATCCACCACTGCCATCTAGTCTAGCTCTTCCTCAACAACTTTGTGAGGCCTTTAGCTCCTTATGGAGAGCCTCCGTAAAAATACGTGGGTTTCCGCTTTATCCTGCATTAACCCAGGGATCGACTAGTATGTCAAAGTTGTCCAGCGACTGGCACCAGATGTACTTAGGCCTTTGAGGCCCACCTGTAAAGCCATCATGGTATCTATAAGGAATGAATAACCATAAGGAATATTCGGTTATTCAGGCATACCTGCCTGGGTTCCAGTATAACCCTTCACCCCAACCAGTATAACATCGATCTTTCTGATTCCAAACAATCTGCTTTACCAGTCAAGTGCAACAGTCACCCTATAGCTACAATGTGTCTCTGATCCTCCTCCCATGGCTTTAGGAACATCCCCACTCTCCTTCAACACAGAACAAAGGTGTTTGGATTCAATCCGATGTAAAACAACCACCGGCTGCTTGCGGTCGGTAGGGAAAGACGTCTTGTACATGAACCCCCACAATTGCCTGCACACTCGTACCCCCTTCTCTACTCACGTTGCCTGATATCCTCGCGCCCACGTGCTGCACCCTGGTGGTGCTTCCTCGGTCAAAATTCAGTTCCTTGGGTGATCGTCGAGAAATCAACTAGCACGCCTGCATTCCACCCAGTCACCCTAGTTCCATTCTTTTAGAATGATTAATCACTCTGTTCTTGTGTGGATCGATTATCCTTTGATCACCCCCATCAATAACCCTTGGAAGCCCCTCATGCCAAGTCAACCCATCTCTACCTTCTGTAAAAGGTGAGTGTATGCTACTACTGTGAGAAACATATAACCACAAAGGGAAATACCACCGACTTGGCAAAAGTCTTCCTTTTTCCTTTGTCAATTATTATTTTCCCCTCGTCACGAATGCCTCGCGCAGCTGCTAGCCAACAAAGGTTTTGTTAGATACATCTTGATGATCGTTTAGGTCTGTGGAAGCAGAGATGGGTGTGGAATGGGGATGGAAATGCAGGTGGTGATGATGGGGGGGCTGGGTGTGCAATAGGGAGAGGGGGAAAATGGGGGATGTTTAATTGGTGACTGAGTCAGGGGCGTTAGTGACTAAATTGGTGCCTGTGATAAAGTCTTCATTTTATGTATTAGCGCCTTATCAAGAGACGTTAATTATATTTTTTTATTCCAAAAAGGAATCTTACCGTTTTATTCCAAATGAATTGACGCCTATTGAAAGTGGCGTTATTTAAGAAAATGACGACTTTAGTGAAGTCGTGATTTATAATTCTCATTTAAACTTTAATTTCTTCAAAAATTCAGGGTTGCTACATGCAATGTGCCAGCTGAGGTGTCAGCTCGAGGCAGGGACACGTAAGCTACTCCTCCTGCCACCCAGGACAGGGGAGTCAAATCCCCATCAATGCCAGCCCATTCCTACCTTCGAACGCCTCTGCCGCTGGGGGGTATAAAAGCCCCTTCTTCTCTGGCGAACAAGAGAAGAAGCACTCCATAGAGAGAGCGCGCATACGGAAGACGAAGAGAAGAAGAGAAGAAGAGGAAGAGGAGAAGAGAGAGGGGCCTACCGCTCCGACCACCGCTACTCGTGCGAAGAGAAGAAGAAAAGATAGAAGAGAGAAGAGAAAAGGGGGGGAAGCTCATGCTCCATCCCTCTGCCCCATTGTATCCCATACTCTCTCCTCATCCCTTCTTCTCCCTCTCCCCCACGTATTTTATAATGCTCATGGTCGGCCACGGTCACAATTTCTATGAATGCAAACTCCCCTCTCTTTAGGTTTCTTGCTACTTCTGTGTGTTTGCATTATTGTGTGTGGTGCATTGCCCATTTTCCATTCTTCTCTGACATTTTGGGTCCTCCACTTGTCTGTTGATCACCCCTGTATGACCCTTCATCGTGTGTCCAGTCTTTGGCCTGAAGGGGAAGCTTGTTCCTCCCTCCCCATGAGCCCTGCGAGCCTAACACCACAGCCTTGATCCTTGCCCCCTCCTTGATTCCCCGTCCAAACCCTTAGCCCAGCACCCTCTGCTCGCTTCCCCAGTACACCCACCGGCCCTCAGCCTGGCATACCCTACTATGGCCTATCCAGCACACCTCCCGGCCCCAGCCCGGTATGCCTCCTCCCAGCGTCTACCTGGCACTCCCTCCCTGGCCTTCGCCGGTACACCTCTTTGGCCCCTTTCGAGTTCTCTGGCCGGCCCACTCCTCCATATGTGCAACAAGAAATGTGTAAATAAAAAGGGGGGAAATACAATAATAATAATGATCAAAACAAAAGAAGCAGTAATCAAAAATATATATATGCATATACAATGAAGACCAACCCCTTGCTTATCGAGCAAGGGGCCAAGCCAAACAGATTAACTAACCTGTTTGTTCTAAGTGTACACAGGGAGGAAAGGAACACGAGTACACACGCACACGCACACAAAGGACAACCAAACTCAGGTAACAAAGTATGTGCTTCATTTCTATAACTGTCATGCATAAGTACAAAGCTATAAACTGTCATGAGTACAAAAGTGAGAAAGGGAAGAGTACAAAGTGAACACTCTCTAGCTCTCTCCACCTCCCTCCTCTCTCCTCTGACTGCTCTCTCTGATGTCTCGGTCCGCGAGGCGACTCTGTGGGGGCCTCATCGACCCCTGGCTGGCTGCTGACACCTCAGCTCGAACCCGGTCCACCTCCTCCCTCCTCTCCATAGTAGAAGAGCCTGCGAAGAAGCTCGAACCAGAGTAGGCACTAGGACGCCCCTTGGCTCATGCCTGCTCGTGACCTCTGTGGTAACGCTCCTCGACGATCCTCGCCCGCTCCTCTGTTGCACCCAGGCGGAGCCTCAGCTCGTCATGCTTCACTTTGTCATGCTCTCGCTCGTAGTCGCGCTCTGTCCGCTCTTGCTCCCGCTGGCAGTCACACTCCGTCTGCTCTCGCTCCCTCTCGCGGTCACGCTCTATCCGCTCTCGCTCCCGCTCTCGCTGCTCCATCTATAGAAGTAGCTGCAACTCTGCCACATCCGGGGAAGCACCTCCTCCCTGCTGGGCCGCTCTGCTGCCACCCGCTCTAGCTCCACCGTGGCTAGGCGTCACTCCTCGGCCAGCTCCAGTGCCTGCCGGCACCGCTCCTCTGCAAGCGCCGACTAGTGTCTCTCCTCTATGAGCTCCTCAGTAGCTGAGTGCCTCACGACACTCAACTCCTCCACGGCATGCTAGCGCTCCTCGTCTACCTCCGTGAGTCACTGGTCGCGGATCGTAAGCTCCATTCCCGCCAGTGCAACACGGGTCACCACCTTCTAGAGCTCTCGCCTCTGCAACATCACAAATGAAAACAAGTCAGATCAATAAACAATTGCAATATCTAAAATCAACTAATCTGAATTCAACCTTTTTACTTACCGAGGCCTCCAGCTCCCTCTCTGCCTCCTCGGCTCGATGGACGGCACCCACCAGCTGCTCCTCCAAGGCGGTGCTCTGGGCACTTTGGTCCGGGACACTCTGGGCTGGGGCACTCGAGCTAGATGCCCCTCCTACCCCCGCCGCTGCTGTCCTCTACTGGGCACGCTGCATCATTGAAAACACTGTCAGTGGTGTAGATACTTAACTTCAGGAATCATAACATGGCATTTAGGAAAGCATACTCACCAGAATCTGGAGGTCATGCTGGGTCGCTGCCAGGCGAGCCTCCAGTGTGTGTAGCCACATCTGCATGTCGGCCACCACCTCGTCTCGTGCATCCTGCATTCATCTCATATTAGTCAAAGCATTCATCATATAGAAACATTTAAATAAACCAAAGCATGCATTCATATGTACCCCTCAGGGCCTCATCTGAGGTCGATGTCCGTAGGTCCTCCAGAAGGCCCAGAGGAAGGTCATGCTCTCCTCTGTCTGAGAGACGATTGGTGTGCCGCCCCTCTGCCAGTCGGCGTGCTGCTCCAGGAAGCGCAGTCGCCAGTCAGTCACAATCGCTCATCCTTGGGTCTTCCTCCCGATCCGGCGCAGCTCCTCCACGTCCACCCACTCCTGGTGGAGGCCCAGTGTCCTCATCACCAGTCTGAGCCATAGCGGCTCGATCTCGTTTAGGCAATGGAGCCACAGCTCCCGCCAGAACAGAGGTCAGCCTGCTATGACCCAAGGCTGGCCGTCATCTAGCATGCCTACGTAGGGCCTCCACACCACCTGCATTGGCATTTCATATCATTATATCATCATTATCCATAAATGCGCTAATAGGAAATGAAGTCAAATGCATAAATATAAAGCATACGTACCATCGATGCCGGGAAGTCGCGAAGCTCCCGTCACACTGCTACAAGCTCATATGTGTACGGGGCCCCTGTCGCATACGGGAGCCAACATCTGGCCAAGGGGACCGCCTCCGAGCGAAAAACTATGGCTCTCCCCATCGGGATGTACAAGTGGCACCAAACCCGCATCCACTAAATCACCAGCACATCACAAAGCATAATAGGAATAGAAGCATGAAGGCATAAAGGAAAGTTGCATACTTGAAGGAATGGTGCAAAGCCACTCACTATCGTTTCTCTCCCTGTCCTAGTGGATAGGTCTGCGATGAGGTGGGCCAGCAGGGCCGCACCCCAGGAGTATCTCCCCTCCTGCTCCAGGTCCTCCAGGACACTCAGAAAATGACAGTTCATGTCATCTCCCTTCATGCCCAACAATAGCCTCCCCATCATCAAGAATAGGAACCTCCTAAGGTCTAGGTCTACTCTCTCTCTCTGGGCAGGGTCGGTACAAAAGGTGGCCCTAGCTCTCCCGGCCATCCTCGCTGCAAACTCCTCTAGGGACTCACCTGACCTTGGACGCCCCCCTCCTAGCCCAAGGGACTCCATCAACTCCACCCTATCTAACATCCTACAATCTCTAGGCCCCTCTGCCATGGTAGAAAGGTCCAAGAGCTGGCAGGCCCACTCCTGGTAGTCGGGGTAGGTCACCCCACTCACCACCTCTCTGTCTACCCTCAGGCCCATAATCCTAGTCACATCCTCCAGGGTAGGAACCATATGCCCCTAGGGCATCAGGAATGCCCGGCTAGTCCTATCCCATCTCTCTCTCAACACCTGGATGAGGATCAGATCCAGGCGGAATGGCTCGATGCCGAGGAATGCCTCGAACCCCATCTCCCGCAATCTCTCCCTCTGGAACTCCGGACACCCTTGGTAGGCGGAATGGATGAGCACCCAAGAAATACGAGTCTTCATCACCCCCTTCAAAAGACGAACACAAAAATGTCAATAACATGTTTTGGCATCCACCACCGTGGTGGCTATTTCTTTTAAGCGTCCATCCAACTAGACGTTGTTTCATTTTCTCTTTCCTAATTTTCATAAAAAGAGAAGAAGAGAGGAAGAAGAGAGGAGGAAGAGGAGAAGAAGAGAGAAGAAAGAGAAGAAGAAGGGAGGAGGAAGAGAAGAAGAAGAGAAGAAGATTTTAGCGTCCACCACCATGGCCGCTATTTCCTTTTTGTGTCTGTCTTAATGGCTGCTATTCTATTTTCCTATTTTCTCATTAAAAAATTCAAAAAGGAGGTTTTTGCGTCTATCCACCTGGCCGCTATTTTATTTTTATGAATACAAATAAAAAAATGTAGAGTTTTAGCGTCCATTCCCCTGGCCGCTATTTCATTTTTCGAATTTCTCATATAAAATAATAAAAAAATACATTTTCTGCGTCTGGTCTAAGGGTCGTTGTTTGTTTTTTTATGTCCGGTATGAACGCCGTCATTTTTTTTGTTTTAAATAAATAAAAATATTTGACGTCCACCATACTGGACGTCTATTATGTTCTGCGCCCACCCTGGTGGACGCAGTTCCTCTAGGGAAACTCTTGCAGTGGGGTATGGTAGAGCTTCATGTACTTGCCGTTGAGAGGAGGGAAGGGATTATCTCCCTTGTGGTCGACAACCGTATAGGCCCCTCCTTCATAGACCTTCTGAATGACGTAAGGTCCTCGCCAATTGGCTGGACCTTGTCGCTGGATCTTCCTGCTAGAACCTCATTTTCCTTAATCATGACGAGATCGTCTTTCTTGAACGCCCTTTGCTTGACCAACTTATCATAGGCACGTGTCATGCAGACTTGGTACACTTGCAAGTGTTTGTAGGTTTTGAGTCTTTCATCTTCAAGGTTGGACAACTCTTCAAGCCTTCTTTATATTTCAGACTGGTCCTGGCATGGCAGTCTGGCGTGAACAGCAACGCGATAGGATGCCAGCTCGATCTCTACAGGGATCATTACTTCGGCTCCATAGACCAAGGAGAATGGGGAGCAACCCGTGGGGGTTATACAAATGGTCCGATAGGCCCATAGGGCTTCGTGGACCTTCTCACCCCAATCTCGTTTGCGGCCACCTACTATCTTGGACAGCGACTTGCAAAGGGTTTTGTTGAAGGCCTCGACCAACCCATTGGCTTGTGGATTATAGACCGACGACGTCCTCTAATCAATATGAAATTTGACCGCCAGAGCATAAACAGTCTTGTCCTTGAATGTCGTGCCATTATCGGATATAATCCGATTGGGGGTGCCGAATCTGTATATGATATACTGCCTCACGAACCGGGGAACCGGGCAATTATCTCCCCCGTAACTTCCCGTAGCAAGATGGTCTCTGCCCATCGGGAGAAGTAGTCAGTGACAGCCAGTATGAACTTGTGGCCCTGAGATGACAGTGGGAATGCTCCCACAATATCCATGCCCCATTCTACAAACGGCCAAGTAGGTGCAGTCGGATGGAGCGAATTGGGCGGCCTCCGACGCATTGGGCCAAATGCTTGGCATTGGTGGCATGTACGAGCATATTGGTTGCAATCTTCGTACATGGTGAGCCAATAAAACCCTTTAAGCTTGATGTTGTTCTTCATCTTAGCTCCTGCTTGATGAGCTCCGCACAACCCAGAGTGGACCTCATGCATCACGGTCTTGGCCTCCTTGGATGAAAGACAACGTAGGAGGACCGACCGGTCCTTTTCATGGAAGAGCCTGAAGAGCAGGCCGTCAATCAGCTGGTAGGATGTTTCCTTGCATAGCAGTTGCACTCTCTGAGCCCGATCAAGAGGGAGCTAGCCGTGCGTGTCCAAAAGTCTTCTGTCGGTGCTGTTCCATCGTCAGTCCCTTCTTCTCAACAACGTTAGGAACTTGCTGTCCGGTAGCCGAGATTGTGTGCGAGGTGTGGTGGTGGCCACCCTGACAAGCCATGTTCTTTGCCGGTGATTTGTTTTCATTGTGATCAGCCAGGCCATGTTATTCGAGACTGCCCGTTCAGGATAAGACCGATGCAGTTCTCTTCACTTGCCCATCCACAGTAGCTCCAAATCCAACCTGTGCCGCCACAACGTCAGTAAGACTCACCAGCGTCTTAGCTTCCTCATGCTGAGTAGGGATGTCCTATCTTTTTTAAGGCGTATTTTCTATCTTTCGATTAGTTAATTTGTGTCTTAATTATTCCTGTTGCTTGAGTATTATGTAATTCAGTTATTTGTAATTGTTCATTATGATAATGCTATTTGTGTGATTGTGGTTTTCTCTTCTCCTGTCCTTGTCATTTCTCCCATTCTACTTTCTCCCTCGTTTCTCTTTTTCCTCTGTTTTTCTCGACGCGGGGCACGCGACCGTGCCGAGTTGACTGAGGTAGAGACGCGATGGAATGGACTAGAACATGATGAAATGATGGATGAGGTGGACGTTAGCAGGATTCGTGGGTGGATCCTAAGCTAACGTGGCTAGATTATTTTACCGCCTGAGATTTTCGTAGAAGTCTGTTCCTTTGTGTGGACTTAGTGGCTTGTCACTTGCAGTGTCGATAGCCCTGTGAAGTAGTTCCCATTGTGCTTCGTGTCTTTCGGCGGAGTAGTTGATTCTACTCTTTCCTTGTTGTATCCGACTGTCCAGATTCGTAGATTGTTCGGTGTTATTACTCGACGGCTATCTTTTGTACTGTTTGTATTGTTTAAGAATTCCTTAGTGTTATTCCGGTTGGCATTTCCCCTTGGGTCGGGATTTGCTAGCATTAGATTCTTTTGTCAATTGCTCAGGGTGTTGTTAACCATTCGAGTTGTGGTAATGGCCGTACATATTATTTCGATATTTTGGTCATCCCTGCTTAAGTCTGGTCAGCTCCTGATGTGTTTCGCTTCTGTTGAAATTGAAAGGCTCAATTGAACCAGTTCGGCAGAGAAGCTGTTCGTGCGAACTAGGCTCTTCCCTTCTTGGTGAGCATCTGTTTGTAAGTGCTATTTTCGTATGATTCTGCGTTTATGTGTTGGACCATTGTCTCGTCAGTAGCTTGTCGTGCTCCTTTTCCCGGTGGAGTAGCTCGTGACTCCATGAGGGACAGCCGTGGGTGGAGGCTTCCCTGGCGTACAGCGGGTGAGACATCTGGCTACATTGCATCAACGTCATCGAGCCCCTCCACTACCACCTAATCATGAGGACTCGGGGAGTGCATCAGCCTGAGGTGGAGTTCCCTGGCAGAGACGACGAGCGCCCTGAAAAATCTTCGAAGGGCATCAGCGGTAATGTTGATTGGAGCACTCGATTAGCAAAGCATGTGCAGGATTGGGCACAAAAGGGTCAGGTAGTAAAGACCCGAGTAGCTAGTGACGAGGCCTACCTGAAGGCCTACTCTCAGCGGTATGGTGACTAGGTGTTTTGAGGCACCCGACGACTGGTACGAGCTTCTAAACTCTAACTCTTCCTATTGAATTAATTTATTCCTACATGCATTGACACTGAGACTCGTATATGCAGCTAGACCCGCAGGGCAGGATAGCCAAGCTCTAGGGACTCCTTCATGCGACGATCCAGCAGCGAGATGAGTATAAGGCCGCGCTAGAGCTTCTGGTGAGCTTTCTAAACCTTGGACCTAATTCATTATGTGATGCTTATGCTTTTGTCTCCTAAATGCAGAGAGCCGAGGGAGCACAAAGGGCGGGACCAGATGCTCCGTCCTCATCCTCACAGCCTGCAGGAGGCAGGGCTGAGCGTGATGCAGACTTTGCTCGGGCAGTTGCTCGGGCCGAGGAGGCTGAGGCCACCCTTGCGGAGCGGGTAAGCGACTAACCAAATTTCCTTAGACTATATTTATGCAAATGCTTAGACTGATTATGATGAATGTAAATACAGGCGAGAGAGCTGACCGCAGTGGTGGCCGAGGTAGAGCGGGCTCGAGCAGAGGCGACAGAGGTACCCCGCCTCTGGGCAGAGTTAGATCGGGCATGAGCAGAGGTAGAGAGACTTCGGGCTGGAGTGGCTGACATAGAGCACTATCGGACCGAGGCACGAGAGGCTCGACACCAGGCCTACGATCTGAGGATCGAGCTCCGAGCCGTAGAGCGGACGGTCCAGATGATTGGTCGGGGGCCCGAGAGGAGTGGATCACAGAGCGGCGTGCAGGGCGGGGCTCGGAGTGGTGGATCATTCGCCAACTTTCTTACTGGTTCTTTCGGCCAGTGGAGGAACGAGGAGGCAGAGAGGAGGCGACGACGGGAGGAGGGTAGCACATCTATGGGTCCACCGGAAAAGCGCCATGAGGGGACCGGCGATAGTGACGGCCAGGGGGACAGACTGGCTGAGTGATAGGGATGGATTTAGAATGATGCGCCAGTGGACGCAGCTCAAGCGAGGATGGGTTGTACGACTTAGAAAAGGACCCTACTTCTCTAGACCTAGACTCTACTTCCCTAGACTCGACGGACCCTACATCTAGCCTAGGAGAAAGCAAACTTGCTGGGAGGGAGGCAGCAGGGGTCTCGTGCCCCTGGGAAGCAGATGGACAAAAGATAGCGTAATCTTCCACTGAAATCTCCATTTCAAAATTGATTTTTTTTAGATCAGTGGAAATCATACAGCAAGATGAAGAACAGGAAGGAGGAGGAGGAAGTGCCCGGGGGCAGAGAGATGAAAAGATTACATCAAAGAAAGGATCGGAGGACCGGAACCACATATTGGAGAGATCGGCAGGTGAATCGAGTGGCCACCTGGATGTCAATTGGCGGGCAGTGCCCATATGGACAATTAACAATCAAAAATTTCATCAGTCTCTCATGCCGAAAGGGAGATTGAAACATTGATGGATCAACAAGAAGAGGCGGTGAACGGGGGATAAAACTTAGCTGCTGGAGGAGAGATTTTAAGCGGGCAGGAGACCAAGTGAAAACAACAGGCGAGCTCGCCCTATCCTGTAGACGGTAGACTGGCTTGTTTGGCTTCCACTGTACAAGTCATACCTCCTGATTCTTCTGGCAATCCGGTTCATAGAATAGTCTGGCAAACGCTCGGCTGAAGTCGAGCATATCATCAACTGGCCCCTTTGGCAATGGAGGCGGACCGGCGACCGTGCAAGCTGTGCTTTTCTTCTCGGATTGTACTGGCTGTGGATTCAATGTACCCGGCTGGAGAGGGCCTTTAATGAAATGCTGGCGGTAGTCCCATGTAAGTGGTCCTGAGTCACCCAAAATTGAAAATGCGGACTCTCGATAGCCGAGACCCCTTCTGCTCATTTTTCTTCCTTTGGGGATTGGTTTAGTCCGCCCTTGTAATTGCGCACCGAGACCTCTCCCCGGTTGATAGCCCAATTTCAATATAATGCACCAGCCTTTGGAATCCCAGATCTTCGGATTCTCTTTGATGTTGACTGGTGCAGTGGTAGGCTTCCGTGGTGCATAAGCCTAAGAAAAATCCAGATCCAACACAGAAATAATGGGTCGACTGCTGGGCCACAAAGTTGGCAGAATCTTCTCTAAAATGGCCTTAACTGACTGGACTGCGGACAAGTTTTTCACCTTAACCACCCACCCTTTAAAAGGGAATTTGAGACACTGATGGGTAGTGGAAATTTTATGTACATGACCTTGTGCATTCATCTTTTATGTGTGGAGGTTATAGCGCGCTACTTATCTTGCTAGCTTGAGGCGTATTGCTAGCTGTTCATGTTTTTGACTTAATTCTGCTGCATATCTCAGGACGTAATAGTTAAGTTTGTATCAGAGACTAGGCATAAGTAAGTACTAGGAAACTGTCATGTCATAGGCTAAGTCCAAAGCTTAAGGACCCATACCTATGAACTAGGAAGGAATCTTCTAAACCTTTGTGAGATTGGGTAGAGCCCGGGTTAAGATAGCTATTTAGAAAGTAATTTCTAAGTTAACCCCCATAAATTCCAAGGAGAATAGCAAATAGTTTATTTTCTCAGGCAGCTTACTTTTACAATGGCCGCGAATCATGCGAACTGGGAAGCTATGCAACAAACTGTTGCGGGTCTCACCTAAGCCCTTCATACTGTGGCTCAAGTTGGCACGAGGGCAGGCGCCGACGATTTACATCAAAACTTCTAGAGTATGAACCCTCTGCGATTCTCTGGATCGTCGAACTCGGATGAGGCAGAGAACTGGATCAATGAAATAGACAAGACATTTAACATCATGCAATGCTCGGACCAAGAGAAGGTCCTTCTTGTCACTTTCCAGCTTAATAAGGATGCGCGCACATGGTGGAAGGCCACCTCGACCCATCTACAAAATGCGTAAATTACTTGGGAAGAATTTCTTAAACTCTTCCATGCAAAATATTTCTCTGAGCATGTCCACGAGAGGAAAGCTGTGGAATTCGCCTCCCTTCATCAAAGGATGATGTCCATAGCAGAGTACGAGTTACAATTCTCAAGATTGAAGTCATATGCTCCGCATCTCATCAGCACGGAGCTTTTGAAGCAAATCGCTTTATGGATGGGTTAAGGCCCATCTTTATTCAGCAACTTGGGCCTCAAAATATCTGCACATATACGAAAATGGTCCATAGAGCCCACCTATCCTTGAGAAGGTCGAGAAATTCAAGAGTAAGGTAGTAGAACCTAGCTGGAAACATGATAAGCGGGGAAGGAAGGAAGATAAGCTCAGCATCACGGGCACTTACAAATCCCGTGACAACAAGAAGTGGTCCCGTAATGGCAACGGGAATGGTAAGAATAAGAAGGTGAAAGAGAAGGAAAAGCAAGTCATGGCGGCTTGCACGTTGTTGGATCTCCTAGTTGATTTTGGTTGCTATGTTTTAATGATGACAAATCTCGTGTGTATGTGTCTTTTTGATACAAGTTGGACCCAAAGTCCCATATCATATAATTCTAGACAATTTACTAATGGCATCTGAATTCCAAGAATAGCTTCATGTAGTCAAGATAACAAGATAACACGAGTAGGAAACAGATTTCTTGAAGAATTCTAATTATCAAGCTTATTAATCCAAAGGAAAAGCCATTCTGGGAAAATGACTTTGAGAAGAATGCTGAAAGACTCTTAGGGACATAATTCAATAACAGGTCCAAACCTCAAGGTATAATATCCTAGAGAGGCTAGAAGGAATTAACACACAAAAATCCCAACAAACAGGTTCTGGAACCAGGTCGCGGTCAGAACAGAACCGCTACATGAAAATTGCGGTCTAGATCAAACCGCTATTAGGATCGTGTCGAAGCAAAGGATCAATGGGTAGACGCACACGGGCGGGTGAGAATAACACGGTGTACTGGGAACCGCTATTTGATGGTGGCGGTTCAAGAGGAACCACTATTAGGCTGGCAAAGCAAAGGGTTTAGTCGACCAATTCAAGATCCTCAGTCGACCTGGGGTCATGGCTAGGCTGAAACAGAGCTCAGTCTACCTAAGCTTAGTCAATTGAGGACATAGGTTGACTTGATCAGGACTAAGTTGACCTGGAACAAGGTGCAGTCGACTAGGCAAACTGGTGCATGGGGCAGCTCAGAAAGAAGAACACGGTCATGCCTTGACTGCTACCACATGCTAGCGGTCCCATCAGGGCCGTGTTATGGTCGAGACTGGGTAGAACAGTCACAAACTCAGACTATTCAAAAATAAAATCCGATCGAGTTGTTGGGTTTAGGTTTTCAGGGTACAACCTGTCCGGTATCCTAGTGGGAATCCCAAGCTCGCGGGGTCTTACAGAGGTCTCAAGATATTGATTCTAGATCAACAGAAGAAGTATCCGGTGGAGAGCCCCAACTATCCCAAGAAATAGAGTTGTAAAATAGTGAAAACAGAGTGAATGGGGTGTCATTACCACCGGAGTGGCATGACCCTCAAACCAACCTAGTAATTTAATCAATAACTGTAAGTATATTGCAAGATCTATCATGGTTATGATCAGATTAAGCTACATTTTATCTACTAATTTATAGGGTACAATCATGAGATAATAATGATAATCATCAGATCATGATGTGAATAAACTTTAGATTTAACATTCTTTCACAGAGCCCTAATTATTACATGTGTTTCTAGCCCTAGAGCATGCTGTTTACTCAAGATAAAGCACTGGAAAAACACAGGCCTTGGCTTAATGCCTATGGCTACTTTTAGGGGCCGCTCCCTTGGTGGACGGCTTCCGCTTCTCTTTTGGCAAACTCCCCGACTGGGGAGACTCTGCCAAAATTTTATCAGAAATCGTACATCAATTAACTAACTTCTGACTTTTCTTGTTCTTTTTTGGATGCCGTTTTGCAGATAACATGGCATCCGGCTCTTCTTCCTCTGCGTCCCGCATTACCGTGACATGGGAGACCATCCAGTCCCTAGACCGAGGGTCTAGGAAAATAGCAGTGGTCACAGAGTCCTCAGATTCTGAAACCGATACCGTTGACACCAGTCGACTGATGATCCTCAACGGTGATCATTTCAAGTATGAGCATGGGGATGACGTCAGACCGGACCACCCCAAGGATAAGCACCTGATGGCCTTCCTCAGACGCTTCAACCTTCACTGGAAGTGCGATATAATTCTTGTCCGTCGAGTTGAGGGAGCTTTATTGGCAGATAGAGATGGCTTGAGTGAGTCCGTCATTCGGGGCATGCCCATATATCTTGCTGGCGAACTCAGAAAATGGGGTGTCGTCCTGGGTGTGCAGGAGCTAACTCCGGATATTGGGCTGTTGACGAGGGTGCCGCAATTCATACCCGCCCGATGGAATGAGACTGCTAGACGCGTCGATAGAGAGAATCCCATATATGGTTTATTCCTTGCCCTACTGAAGTGGGGATATCGAGATGAGCCCTTTGTCTTAGACTGTCTGGCTATCCGATTTAAGCACCAAATTTCTGTAGGGTGGTTTGGAGAACTCAAAGCCACCGATGCCCACGCCTTCTGCCCAGGAGCAGTTGAATTTACAGATTATGTGTTGCAGCAGTGCGGCCCGATCTTGGTGAAGGCCAGAGTGCACCATAGTATATTCTCTTCCAGATACCGATATCCAATCTCCCGAGGACTGTGCCGCGGGATGATCAAAGTCTTCTGCCCAGAATACAATACTTTCTATACGGCAGAGGGAGAAACTTCACTAGATCTTTGAAGTCTGTACCAGCTAAGCGGCTTACCAATAGACGAGGAGCCGTATGAAGAAGTTTTCTTTCTTGATTGGCTGAAGGACCAGACAGATGGTGAAGGCAGGTATTTCACAGGCTTCGCCTATCGCTATCTAATGAAGGCATACCACACCCTGCTGCGCTTAACGCTTGATTCGTGGGAAGCGCGGAAGCCCGGGGAGAAGAGGCACGTACGGATGGGTACGTGGCTTCAATATTTCTTCAATAATAGTAAGAGAAATGACCCGACTCATTGGCAAAAAATGGGTGTCAACAGTAACGTTGGCTGCTACGGGTTGATTCCAGAGAATGAGTTGAGAATCGAGGGATTGGTTCCTCAGTGTGAAACGTATTATTGTCGTGTCGTTGCTTGAGGCATCGTGGGTTGTGACACTAGCAGGATGGAGTGTTGGGAAAATGTGTCGGTAAGCATGCCGCTTGAGTACCCTATTTGTATTGGTTTGAGTCGGTGGCTTGGTGCCCGACTTGTGTTGGAAGCCGTGTTCGTAGTTGAGATCGTGGTCCTTGAGAAGTGATCTCTGAGAAGTTGTGGGTCCCGGTTGGTAGTTGTGAGTGGTTGGTAAGCCTAGCCACGTGATTGACCATGATGAGATGTATATTGCTTGGGGACCCGTGTGCTTTGGTCGTGGTGTTGGCAACCTGGTTGCCGTAAGATTGGATGGCACTTTCCTCCCCTAGAGACGTGTGCTGTGAATTGTTCCAATGGTGTCCTGTGGCTCTATGGTGAACGTGGAATCGGGATTGGTAGGTGTCCACTTGGATCATTTGAGGTGAAGACTAAAGAATTTGGACCTTTTTAGGTGGTTTCGCCATGCTCCCCTGAGAGGGTAGAGTGGGCGTGAGGTCCGAGATCGAATGTGGTGTTGGTCTGTGCGTGAGTTAGTGGATGGCCTGTTGTGAGTTGGATCGTGCCTGCTAGGCCGGCGAGGGTTTCCCGTTGACGTGTATCTGGCGACCAGTGGATGGTCTTTTCACAGACAGAAGATGCTGTTGGTTGTGCATCATGAACGGTGAGAGCTGTGTATTGGTGAGGCCTTTGGTGGTCATTTCTGTGATGTGCCTTTTTCCCGATGGGATCGGGGCTTTGTCGAAGTTTATCTTCTGGCAGAGTTGGCATAATGATATGTCTGGCTTTCAGCTTGCCACGTGTGAGGTGGTTCGTGGCGTTAAGCCGATGATCTGGTTGCGATCTGTTGAGATGGCTACGTGAGCTAATGGAGGCTTTGTATTGGTTGTTCCCTTGAGCAGGGTGTGAAACCAATCAGCTGGTCGTGAAGCTGATGTGTGATTTGTCTGCCGACCATAGGATGGATCGGTAGCTGTTTCTCGTGATGAGGATTAGGTCTCCTCGGTGAGCGAGATGGTGGTAGCGATGTTGCGATTGGTTTTTCGTTGTAACTGAGGTGATACCAGACTTATGCTTTTGTATTATGCCTGCTCTGTTGATCGGTGTGTGTAGAGGCCATTAGAATTTTACTTACATTTGCATGCTCTCATAAAATCAATCTGCAGCAAATGGATGTTAAGAGTGCCTTTCTAAATGGTTTGATAAAATAAGAGGTATGTGTAGAGCAACCCCCTGGTTTGAATATTCTCATCTCAGAGATCATGTTTATAAGTTGGATCGGGCTCTATATGGCTTGAAGCAGGCACCAAGAGCTTGGTATGATAGACTAAGCTCATTCCTCACCAAACAAGGGTATACAAGAGGTAATATAGACCTGACACTATTCACTAAGAGACAAGGTAAGGACATCTTGCTGGTTCAGATTTATATAGATGATATAGTGTTTGGGTCCACAAAATCTCAAATGTGTGAGGAGTTTGCTAAACTCTTGACTAATGAGTTTGAAATGAGCCTAATGGGTGAGCTTCAATTCTTTCTTGGCTTGCAGATAAATCAAAGCAGTGAAGACTATTTCATTAATCAAGCCAAATATGTGAAAGAGTTACTGAAAAGATTTGACCTGACCAACTGCAAACCATTAGGAACTCCAATGGGGACTGCCACTTCGCTGGATGCAGATGAACAAGGTACACTTGTGGATGCAAGGAAGTATAGAGGTATGATCGGTTCGTTACTCTATTTAACTGCATCTAGACCAGACATTCAGTTCAGTGTTTACCTTTGTGCTAGATTTCAGTCTAGTCCTAGAGAGTCCCACTTGACTGCTGTCAAGCGTATCTTTAGATACCTTGCTAGCACTCAAGATCTGGGATTATGGTATCTTGCATCCTATGAGCTTTCACTTATTTCATATTCAGATGCAGACTATGCAGGTTGCAAGTTGGATCGCAAGAGCACTAGTGACTATTGCCAATTCCTGAGTGGGTGTTTGATTTCTTGGGCCTCCAAGAAACAACACTTGGTTGCCCTCTCCACTGCAGAGGCAAAATATGTTGCTGCAGGGAGTTGTGGTACCCAAGTGTTGTGGATCAAACACCAACTCCAAGACTATCTAATAGATCTTGGATGTGTTCCCATTTTATGTGATAACACAAGTGCTCTAAATCTTGCAAAAAATCTAGTCATGCACTCTAGGACTAAGCATATAGAAATAAGACATTATTTCATTAGGGATGGAGTCCTTAGAAATCATTTTGAGCTCTATTTTGTTGACTCAAAAAATCAGATTGTAGAGATTTTCACTAAAGCTTTAAGCAATGGCAGGTTTTCGACCTTAAGGAGAGAGCTAGGTCTATGCTGTCCTAAGGTTATGAAGAAGCTATAACAAAAATAGTAACAGAGGAACTAAGGGCTCCAGCTAAGCCAAAAATTCTAGAACTGGATGAATCTATAAATATTCTTTTTGACAGTTTTGGAACCCAGGACAGAGACATTGAGGCAGAAGCTCAACAGGAGTGTCAGGAGGAAGAAATGCTGGAACAGTCCACTCCTGAAATTGATGAAGCTAAAATGGCTACATATGTTGAAAGTGTTTTGAGAGAAGTTATGGAAAAGCATTTTGAGGATATAGCTGAAATGATTGTTGATGAAGATGAGGAAGAAGCTCAGAAGTTGGAAGAGGCTGAGATTTCTGAACAGGTTGAATCTATTGCCAAGGAAGGAGAAGCATGTCAAGCTGACACACTAGATTGGGTACCTCCAGTACTAATGCACGCAAGTCCTTCCGACCATGATGCATTTGCAGGGCCTGCACCTCCATATGGACCCTACATGGGAGAGATGGTAAGATTTGGGATTTCTCCTGATGATCAAGAAATCCCACCTGCTCAACAGACCATTGAAGAAGAAAGTCCGTCTGGTGAGGAAGCTGAGCCATATGGTCCACCTCATGAGCAGGAACAGGCAGCACCGGCACCCACAGTCACAGAATTACTAGTGAACTTGACAATCATGATGAAAAAATAGGATGAAAAGTTGAATGCACTCATGACGTACACAAATGTCAATATAAGCCAAGTGCATTCACGCCTGCTGAACCTCGAGATATCTCTTATGAATGAGTGGAGAAGATTCTTAGTAAGTAAACAATAGTCAGATGAAGCACCCGAAACCTGTTGGAGACTCAGGTAATAATATGTAACAGGATGGCTGAGATGGTCAGCAGTATACAAGAAAGTCAAGTTTCACACTTAAACTCTTTCACAGATATTATTGATCATTGTTTTGAGCTGAGAACGAGTTTTGAGCTAACGAAAGGGGTGACCAATGCCTTGGTTCCAAGCTTGCAAACCATTTATGACAAAGTGAATACTCTCTTGGACGAGCTCACTTCACTCACCGACAGGGTTCAGAATTTTCAAGCAGGTCAAGAAGATGTGTCTTCTCAGGTGGCAAATGTGCGTAGTACAGTCCAATACTGGCTGGTAGAGCTTTCCAATGATTTCAAAGAACTTCAGTCGGCTGTCCTCCCGGGCACTACTGCTACTCCTGGAGCATCATCTAGTGCTAGACCAGCAGACCTGCCTCTAGTGCCACCTCCCGTCCAGCCACCTCCAAGAACTCAACCTTCTTCAGCTCAACCCAGCTCTGCTCCTAGTTCCAGTTCTCGTGCTCCGCAACCTCCAGCTAGACGGAGAGGAGCATCTTCTAGATATCAACAATATTTTCAATTCAACCTCATATAATTCAACTCTATTCTACCATCATTTTTTTCTGACATTTCCAAGACAGATGAGCAAAAGTCTTCCCTTTGGGGTGCAGTATATCTATGCCTCCTGGTAAATCTCACATCAGGAATAATAACTGATCCTACTTCACTAAGCATAATGACAGCATCTTCAATTCTTCCCTGTTCACATAGGAAACCAAGCAGACTCACTAGCGACACCTCCTGAATCTCAGTGCCAGCCTTGTTTATAATATCTATAACTGATTGACATTGAAGCATGTCCTGCAGAATGGTTCTTGCTTCTTCCAATCTTCCCTTCGCACAGAGTCCTTCAATCAAGAAAAAGAAGCCCACAAAATCTAAGGTAATTCCTTTTCTTTTATACTGTGCGTAGAACCCCAGAGCACCTTCCATGTCGCCTTGTGTGCAAAAGCCATAGACCACAGAACTGATTGTGAAAGCATCTGGCTGCATGGAACTCTTCTCCAAGTGCAGAAGAAGCAGTATAGCTTCTTCTACTAGCCCAAAGCTGCAATATCCATTTATCAGCAAGCTGTAAACATGTACATTCGGTGCTACACCGTTATGTATCATTTTCTCAAACAATTGTTTTGCATCTGCCAGGTATCCTTCTCTGGATAAAGCATGGATGAGGGTAGCATAGGTAACAACTGTAGGACTTAAATTATTTGGTCCAAGTGAATC
Organism: Amorphophallus titanum; assembly: GCA_024336825.1. NCBI lineage: Eukaryota > Viridiplantae > Streptophyta > Magnoliopsida > Alismatales > Araceae > Amorphophallus > Amorphophallus titanum. The sequence continues at coordinate 1,795,225 of JANBPO010006362.1, forward strand.
AAATATCCTGAATGCTTCAACAAGACATCCTTGTTGGCACAGACCATTAATTACCGAATTATATGTGACAATATTTGGCTGTACACCTCTATTTCTCATCATTGTACAGAGAGCTAGTGCCTTCTCAAGATACCCTAACTTGCACAGTCCATCAATAACAATAGAATAAGTAACAACATCCACAGCTATTCCAGTACCCTCAGCTTCCACGACAAATTTATATGCATCGTCTATTTGGCCCACCCTCTTGAGATAATCGACTATTGCTGTTGAAACACTGCAACGGATATTCTTCTTTCCCCCTTCACTAAGAAACTGAAGAGTTTTATCTACATCCTTCTTGCACAATAAAAGGGATAACATGATAACCACCCTAGGCTCACAAATCCCGTATTGTTTGACACAGGTACTCATCATCAAGGAAAACAGACGCATGTTTCCATTGCGGAAAAGATTCTGTAAAAGTACGTAAAAAGATTTAATTGTAACAGCCAAGTTTTTTTTCCTTGCTAACATATATAATTCCATCGCAATCTCACAACAATTTCTGTGGCACAGGAAAACAATAGCATCACTGTATATCAATGAGTCATCCTCTTTCCCGGCATTCTCCAAGAAGCCCAGCGCCAACTCCGGCTTCCCGACTCTGTAGAACTCAGAAATTATCGAACTGCAGACGTAATTGTCAAGTGGGTAGCCTACCTTCTGCGAGGTCATCGTCCCCACAACCTCAACCGCTCTATCCATCTCGCCCCGTGAGCAGAACGAGACGACCAGCGACCGAAACGTGCGCACAGAGGGGCGGACACCAACAGACTTCACGCATTCCTGCAACAAGGCGAAGCCCTTTTCTGGGTCTTCCCCGACGACGCAGACCCCTTGGATTAAGGCGTCCCAGAGTTGCCTTTTACTGGCAAGATGAGAACTTTGGCCACGGGATATTAGATCCTCGGCTTCCAGGAACCGCCCCGCCTTGAGGAAGGCGCGGGCGACGAGTGTTTGAGTGCCGGAGTTGATCGGCACCGAGTTGGATGAGATCTGGCTGAAGACGTGGAGCAGAAGCTGGTATCTTCCTGCTTGGAGGAGAGAGTAGAGGAGGAGGTTTGCAGATTGGACTGTGGGGCTGAAGCCGTGCTTCAGGAGGGTCTGCATGTCCGTCCCTTGTTGGGGTACTTGGAGTGGTTTTGGGAACGAGGGAAGTAGGATTTCAGGAGGTGGGGAGCCCAGGAAAGTGAGAGCTGAAGCGGTGGAGGTGCAGCGAGAAGGTATGGCGAGGGCGCCTTGTCATTTTGTTTCAAAGATTGCAGTCTTGTGGGGTTCGGATGAACATATGCCCCGTGAGATAAGAGTAATTTAGAGTAACTACAAATGTTTAAAAATATTAGAGATCGTTGGTTTTAAGCATCTAAATTCTTTTAAAAGTAAAATCTGAAATAAGGCCAGGGAATACGGAGGGATTAGAGATCCTCAGCAAAGCATAGCCTCGGCCTCTCTCCTGTGGTCGGTTCTCCAAAGTTACATCCTCCATGACCGATGGCCAAGGGAGGATTTTATAGAAGATGGTGAGCTTTGAAACCCTAGGTTGGTCCTCAAAAGATCTGAGCATTGGAGGCCCAAATTTGGGTAATCCTGTCGATTAATGAGGGGGAAAGACTCCTAGAAGGATTAGGAACCTTCCTTGATCGATTCGAGCTCCAAAACCTTCCCAGAATGGGTTCAAAAAGTCAGAAATAGTAAGTTCGGTCGGACAAGGTTTCCAACTGAGAATGCACTCATGGTAAGCACCGTGTTCTTGCTAATGCACTCCCACAATAGATTGCGATGAATATTGACCAGTCAAAGTGGCTGGTCAAAATGTCAAAGCCTTTGGAAGAACGTGTCCGAGGTAATTAGCGCGATAATGAAGAATGCGGTAATCATATACGTCGTGTTAATCAGAGCTAGCCAAGGCCTCGGGCTGATATCTAGGGTACAGAAGTTGAATTCAAGGGCTGAAAATGGACAGAAATGGTTCACAAATAGACCCAAAAGTCAGCCAATCGAGGGTCAATTGGGGCATCAACTTAGGAGAATAAGAAAAAGGCTCAACTCATGGGTTAAAAATGGGTGTCTACAGATGCCCCTCCTTGATGTCCACTTTGTAGGGGAGCAAGCGAAGGTGAAACAGAGGCGAGGCGAAGATGACACAAAGGTTGGCAAAGTAGAGGTGAAGTGGAAATGCAGTGAAGCGGACTGATAAGTGGACATCAAGGTAAGAAGACACCCGCTTCTACCGACAAGTGATAGGAATAATCCAGAAAACTCCGGGCCATCCACAAGGTCAGGCTAGCACAGATGGTCCTTGCCTGGAATGATAGATAAGGAAAAAAATGAAAGGAAGATGATCAACCTCTTGCACAAAAGAGGCACCCCAGCGCGTAGCAACTATGGGCTTCACTCAGTTAATGGAATAGATGCGAGCCCGGTGGATCTGTCGACACCATCGTGAGGTTCACAATTAATGAGTGGATCAAGGAAGGAAATCTTGAAGTTGGATTGAAATGAGATGAAAAATTCTAAGCAAAGGTCACACTAACTAATAAGATCGAGTAGCCGACTCTGAGCAATCCTTCAAATTTAGAATGGAATGGAATTTCTTATTCAAGATTTTATGATTGATCACCAGCTGGAAGGAAATTGAGGCAATTTGTGAATCATGAATGCTCCTTGTGATTCGTGCGTCATTTTGACTCCAGTTGGAGTCCATGTGATTGCCAGGGTGATTGTGGTTGTATACCCTTCGTCTCAGCACGAACGGGGCGTGGAAAGACCATGATCAGATGAACCCCTGGGGTTGCTTGCCATGACGATTGGACAGTCGAACTAGGGCCCGTCCAAGGGATGGGCAGCTGGCTCTAGACTGTTCATCCTCACTGGTTTTGGGGCTTGTGCGGTGGGACGATAGACCGCACATGGTTTGGGTGGCCTGAAAGGGTCCGCCTATCCCCCCTTGGGTGGCCATCTGATAACTGCCTGTCTTTCCATTGGGATGTGCGGCCACGTCCTGACCGCCCATCCCGGTTGACCCTTGGTCAACAGTTGAGTGTCGATCGTGATGAGCGGTCTAGTCAAGATCATTTTGATTGACACTGTAGTAGGTCGGTTCGGTTCAGTGGTCCAGTCAAGACCGTTTTGACCAGGAACGGTTCTGGGTTGTGGGCTTGAGCGGCCAAGACTTGACCGCTCATCCCCTTGGGCGATTCTACCCTGACCGCCTATCCCCCTTAGGATCTGACCCTTGAGCGGCCCATCCCAGACCGTTCATGCCTTGGGCGGTCCTGTCCTTAACCGCCCATCCCCCCTTTGAGCGGGCTGTCCCAGACTGTACATGCCCTTGTGTGGTCCTCCGAGAACCGCTCATCCCTGTGTGTTATCGGTTTGCCTTAGTGGTTTGTCGCGTGACCGTTTGAGTTTTGTGTTGGCCTCCGGTCGACCCGGTTGTGACCCAGTGGTCGACTTTCGATCTCGTGAGTGTCCCGGACACTCTGGAGGTTTCATGTCCATGTTTTGAGGTGTCTGTGGGTTCCGTGTTACCGTTGTTTCAGACCTAGGGACTAGGCTAGATTGACGGTGTTGTGCCGTCACATTCAATGGTCTTGACCTCGAGTCTTGTGACTCAAGGATCGTTGGGTTCGTAGGTCTAGTGGGATATCCAGAGTTTGGTGGCCTCGAGCCACCTGTTACTCCGTGTTACTCGCAATGGGTGTGTGCGTGATTTTCTAAGTCCATGTTCCGCGACCCATCCACTAGTCGTAGCTTCCACGGCACGCGTGTGTCGGCCCACCGGGAGCACTGGTGTGGTGAGTTAGATGGTGAGTAGGCTGGTTACCGTAAGGCCCCTGCGTACCACCGAGTCTGGGATGGTGGGGGAATTACCAGCTAGAGGACAGACCTAGGGCGTATGGTCTGAGTGTGCACACGCCGTATAAGGAAGAACGCTTAACTTCAAACTTGCTAAAATCCCTACAAAAAGTCATGCATTCTATGAGAATTTGAACAGAATGAACTCTTCATGTTTTGAATGTGGAAAACTTGGCCATCGAGCTTCTGAAAGTTGGTTGGCAGGTTATAGAAAATGAGATGCTCATTTTGTTAACAAAACTTCCATAAGAATGCACATAGATTCCATGTTAATAATGATGTGCATAGGAAGAATTCTCAAATTGCTGCATCATGTCATTACTATGGTCAGTCTGGACATTCCATGCCCAACTGTAAATTGATGGATTTTGATGACTATGTTGCCCACAAGAAGTCAAGAACACCACTTGATGGTGTCAATGGTAAACCAGGACCCAAGGTCTCTTGGGTATCTGCCGCATCAAAATATTGTGTTTGTTGCAGGTGTGCCTTGGAAATGAACAAACAGGGGTAATAAACCAAGGCACTCAAGTGTGAAAACCCCACGTTTGTAATTTTCAGGTCAGTTCTATGAATTCTGGTTAAATTTTGTCATCTGAACTATTCTGCTCTAGATACTTGCATAACATGTTAAATTAGTTTGTGCATCTTCTAACTGACTTTCTCTAAAAATCTAAATTGATCATCAAGATGATTGTAGGTTGTCTCTGAATGGATTGCATATCTATGACATGATGCATAATTTGTCAAACTCCCTGTATGCTGTCATTGCATATGATGCATTTAGAAATTTTATTCACAGCACCAACTCAGGGGGAGTCAGTCAAAGCATTTCTTGTGTATCATGCATACTTGTTTAGGCTAACTCCCTGCATGGTCTCCATGTCATTCATAAATGGTTAATGCATTTGCATACATGTAGTGAACTGCATAGCTTAGCATTAAATCTGAAAATCTAAAAAGAAGTGACTCACTGCATCTAGACAGGGGGAGCTTTTTAGACTCATTAGTCTTTCCACAAACTGAAATCTTCATGTCTAGTCATCCATATCACTCTCTTATTCTTGTGTGTTGAATGAGTTGTGAAGTATTCATCATCTGAATTCATAAAAATTGGTATCACTACATCCCACCCGATCTTGAATCTGAAATTTCTCTATTCTACTCCTTAATTTGCTGGAGGAGAGCTCCACTTAAATTCTTGTCACTACTGTCAAGCTGATCTGCCTGTATTCCAGACTCAGCTATTGGTTTCAAAGATGTATTACTCAAGTGTATACCATCTGCTGCATCATTGTTAAATTCATTGCTATGAAGAGAACCACAGATAGAAGAAAAAGAGAGAAGCTAGAAGAGTTGCCAGAGAGAGCCATCTGAGAAGAAAAATCGAGAGAGCAAGGAGAGCTTGAGCAAGAAGATTTAGAGAGATCAGTGAGGAAATCTGAAGATCTGTATTCGTCAGTTGGAGGATCAAATCCTCAACTGATTTGCTCTAGTTAGAGCAGTATTTTTCTCTTCTTTGTATGTGTTTTTTCTTTCTACTACTTTTCCTTTTTCTCCTTCATTTTGGTTTTTTCTGATACCCTATTTTGGGTTTGGGTTCCTCTTGAGGATTTAGGAGAAGGGAGAGTGATCTCTGGTTTCCCTCTATGGACTCAGAGGAAGAGAGGACGTGTCCTCTGGTTGGTGGGCAATGGGGCGTTGCTCACTGATGTTCCTTCTACAGTAGCAGGAGAAGGGAGACTTGGTCTCCGATCGTGAGTGACGGGGTGTCACTCGTGGGTTCCCTCTGGTTCAGAGGAAGGGAGAAGTGATTCTTCGATTCTGGACTTGTGGTTTACAAGGCCAGGGTACAGGTTCTGTGGGGTACAGGACTTGGGTCGAGGGATTTGTCTCCCTCAGGGCAAGCTGTTAGCAGCATCTGTCTGCAAACTGAGTCTGCTTCTTGCGTTAGCAAGGGAATCCTCACTCTAGTTGGAGCGAGGGGTGGACGTAGGCAGACTGGTGTCTGGCTGATCCACCTTAAAATTTTATGTGCCGTGTGATTGCTTGTGGTGTGTCTTTGGTTGCTTACTAGTTTTCAATGGCTTGGGTGATGCGCCTCAGAGTTGTGCATTATTTCCCTACCAAGTGTTCATATTAAGTCTCACAAGAACATTCTTCGTGTTTTTGAGCTCGAGTTAAGATTTGCCTTACTTAGACCTCGTTGAATCTGATTTCGTAATTGAGCCTCTTTTAGTTCAGTCTTTCATACAGTTAAGATCGGGCTATTATTTGTAGTTGGATCCATTCACCCCCCTCTAGATCCCTCTGTGCACCGATATATATTCTATCACACCCCTCTACAGCCGCCGAGTGGCGCCCCTTTGGCCGCCAGGTCATGCATTAGCCGCCATCTTAGTACCCCTAGCCGTCGAGTAAAGCCCCTCCTATCCTTGGCCGTTGTATTGAAATAGCCAACAGCCTAGCCGCTGAATCAAGAATCTAACCCTTCAATCCTGGCCGCCGTGTGGCCCTCTCTTTTTGTAGCCGGCCACCGCATGGCCCCCTTTGTTGGCTCCTTGTGCGGCGGGGGATGGGGATTGGGGCTCCAGGGGGAGGGTGCCCTCTCTAGCTAGTACTGGGAGATACACACACACACACACACACACAGAGAGAGAGAGAGAGAGAGAGTTGGGTAGGGGATGGCAACTGGGGCAGCAAGGGAGGGTGCCCTCTCTAGCACCGATGAGAATGGGGGATGTGTACACACACATATATTAGAGAGAGAGAGAGAGAGAGAGAGAGGAGGGCGGGGGATGACGATTGGGGCAACAGGGGAGGGTGCTCTCTCCGATGTCGACGAGTTTGAGTGTGTGGGATAGAGAGAGAGAGAGAGCAGGGCGTCGGGCATGGGAGGGTCAACCTAGTGTGTATTGCCAACAGCTCCAAGTGCTAGACCCTAGAGATCACTTCTCCTACCTCACGAACGAGTAGTTCGAGTGCCATTTCATGGGGCTACAGGGGAGGAGGGAGGACAGTGGCATCGGGCAACATTGTGGAGCCAAAGGTGGGGGAGAGGTGTGCAAACGAATGACACTTTCCTATAGCAGGGCAGAGGTTCACGTAGATACTCTCCAACACCACACTAGCTACCATGCTTGTCCATGAGCATCGCACACCATCGAGACTGGCTTAGTAGTCCCAAGAGTTCACGGAAAGAACGATCAATGATGGCCTTGTCAACTGTCGCGATGCTCTGTGCAGGGAGCTCTTCGATGTCGTCCTCAAAAAGCTCCAAACCACTATCATCTCCTACATGACCGATCGGACCAGTCCTATCCCAACTTCTAAGATAGGTTAGTCATTTAACTAGCCATGTTAAATCATTTGGGATTAACCACCGTGAGAGGCCATTGACGGTAGGGGGACGGTATGTTCGTCTTAAAGATTTGAGAGATTTTACAGTAAATACCGTCAAGATAAGAGTATAGTGGTTATTAAAATATTTTAGGGACATAAGAGTATTTTTCCATTAAAAAACCATTTTTGAAACCAGTCCTCCAATCCAAACTTCAAGCCTCAGCTATCTTTAAAGAAGTTGGACTCGACGAAGTCCCATCTGATTTATTGACATCCATATTCTTATTCTTAACAAAAAATTCTGCCATGGGAAGGACTTTGGATTTATTTTCATTGAGGATTGGACGGAGACTCGACTCATGTTCTCACCCCCAAAAACCTATTCCCATCTTGTAACATTAATTGTCATTTGCCAATTGACTTGTAACCCGATGGTTTATAGAGTTTTTTCTTCTAAGAGGGAGGTTTAGGGGCTCCCATCATGAATATACAGACATAACTAGGAATAGGGCCTAATTACTTAAGCTTAGCATATATTTATAGGGGCTGATCTGCATTCTATTTAGGGTTAGCAGAAACAGAACACGGTCTAGTGAAAACTGCCTTTTCAAAGTAGCGGTCTATCGAGGACCGCGTCTTGATAGTAGCGGTCTCTAATGGACTGCCTTCTATCTGCAACAGATAGAAGGTAAATAGTGTATGAAAAGCTGGGCTAAAACATGATAGCATGATTCTAAAGCATAGGAAGGCATGGATTTAATCAAAGTTCTTATCTTTTCTACTTATGATGTTATGGACAGCATGAACTAAAAAGGCTATTGCGCAATCACGAAAAAATATGAAATACGACGTGTAGAAAGCATGAAATCAAGAGAAAATAGGGGGCTTTTACTCCTAACACATTGTTTGAGCCATCATGACATAACCTACATCTAGTGTTGCTCCTAGAGTTCGAATTTCTCACTGAAAGTACGCTCCTATTCCTGCGCGTCTTGTGTGGAACCAATAACTTCTTAACCTTTTAACTCATTAACCTCTCATCCTTAATTCACAAAATTTGGAGGGTGATTAGAACACATAAAGGGGAACAATTAACTCTTAAGGTTGGACTTGAAATTATCTCTACTAAGGTCCATAAACTTTAGATCTTTGCTAGACCAACACACTTGTTCTTGTGTGTTCTATAGAGAAATAGTTACTTCCGGACATTCTAGCTCCTTAATGGCTTGATAATCTACACGAGATTTAGAGGGGACTTAGACAATACCAAAGGGAACAAAAAGTTCTAAAGACTTAACCTGAGATGACGACCTTATACCTTCGAACCATGCACTCCAAAACTAGGGTTCGCGCAGAACGAAATTAGGGTCTATTTATAGGAAATGACCTAGGGCTGAGAGATAGATCAATTAGAGTCCTAATTTGGAGTAGGATCAATCCCCAAGAGTCCTAGACATATTTTCTCATTGGATAGTATCGATCCGTGGTTATTGGGATGTAAAAAATTCCAATTTTTCATGCCTCTAAGAATCCCATTTTTAGAAGAAGAATGCAGTCATAATTGGACTGCCTCATCAGATGGCGGTCTTCCGATAGACCACCTTCTAGCATTTTATCTGAAAAATTTAGATTTTTCTATTTATCCCCTTAATTAGTCTATTTATCCATTTTAAATCTAAAAATAGCCCTAATTACGTTTCTAGAAGTGGGCTTGGGCCTAAAAGCCTTAACTTAAAAATACATTAACATGCATATCACTTTGTAAATCTACATTGTGAAAAAATATTATCGTCGTAACCTCCCATTCAACCCCATTGTCGGGAGGAAGGGGGGATGTTGGAGGGAGTTTCTCCTCTACATCATGGCCACAATGGGGTTTGACTAGAGGGAGTTTGTTGAATCCACAAAATCGCGGTGTTGAGATACACAGGTCCAAGATCATAAGCACATGAATCACAATTCATTTAACCAATACGAGACTATTGCCCAGGGACTTATGTCCAAATTCCAACACTCCCCCTCACTGCCAAGATGGACCGTGGACATTAATTTGGTGGAGATGACAAGAGGAGTTGAGTCATTGACATGCTCTGATATCATGTTGAATCCACAAAACTACGATCAAGATGGGCCGCGCTGTTGAGATACACCCAAGGGTCATAAGACTGATACCATGTTAAATTTTATTAGATTGGGCTCCCATGGATCTGGGCCGCGCATCCCGTGTTTGTCATGGTCTACGTGATAGAGCCTAAAATTGACCTGCACGTGAGGAGGCGTGTTAGAGAATAGTCCCATATTGGAAACCGACTAGAAATAGAATGTGATTATAATTGTGGTACCCTCTCCACTCAGCACCTTAAGGTTTTGAGTTGGATGGTCCAATCCAATGAAATTTAACATGGTATCAGAGCCCTTATGATTCTGGGCCTGTGTATCTCAACATCGCGATTTTGTTGATGTGCCACAAGTGGAACAGGCGGCTATCTCATAGTGGGGAGGGTGAAAGGAGGAAGGCGAAGGGTGGAGGTCTTGTTGGAGCCATGTCCTACTTAGACAAGAAGAAGTAGAAGAGCGAGAGCGGGGGGAAAAGACTTGGAAGGGGAGCAATGAATGTGCAGACGGGGTTGGGGCAGAATAGGGGACTGGTGGGGCTGGTGTCATAGGTGGAAAAGGCGGCTATCTCATAGTGGGAAGGGTGAAAGGAGGAAGGCGAAGGGTAGAGGCGTGCGACCGCAATAGATCCCTTGCAGATCGGTACGGTCAGCAATCTATAGACCTGACATTTGCCACTGGCCAGTCCCACCTGCTCCTTCTCGAACCTCTGCACATCTTGTAGATCTGTCGCCTTCAACTCACCGACGACTTTGGGAAGCACAATGCCTGGCACTACGTCCGACGTTGCAGACCCGTTGGTAGCCCCGTCCTCCAATCCTATAAGTGGTTTCTTCCAACCTAATGGGCCACAAATACTATTTTTTTGAAAAAAAAAAGGTACAAATCTGTGAAAAATCAGGAAAGCCACTCAAAGAAGCTCATGTGAGGGTCAAATTGGGACGTTATAAAGTAATATGAGATGTACTTACGGTAATGTCAATTTTGGCATGTCTACATGACCTGCCTGTCATCACTTTGTCCTAGCTCATGGCGTTTATTTGCAAGGGGGTTCATCCTCCTACTTCTCTTGTATTATCTACACTTATTGTGCCCGCTCAACCAACTCCTTGCTTGTAGAGATTCGATAATTGAGCAGAGGCCTTTTACTGATCTCCTTTGCTATGTGAAGGCTGGGTAAAGGTGTGGTCTACACACCCCTACCTTATAGCCTCGAAAGTGTGGAGCAGAGCTACCCCTGAGTGCCATTTATAGTTTACAGGGCTTGCCCTTGTGTATTCCAAAACTTCCAGCCTGACTAGCCTTGGTCGCTGTGAAGCATTGATGTCTGCTCCAGAACCTACCAATTTGGATAGCACCGATAGTGAATTACAAAGCAATGTTGCATTTATTATCATTTATCTCTCTTTTTTTTCATTCATTCTCTTTTTTTCTGCCTTTTCTCTTCTTCTTCTTCTTTTTTTTTTTAGAACTGCCAATATGGATGGCGTTGGCAGTGTAATTCAGCACGGGGCTATCACCCTTCACCCATTTTTTCCTTAAACAGACCAACACGGGTGCGTGTGAGAGCGCTCACATCCTCAGAGAGGGGATGGGTAGGTCACTCCACTACGCCAATCCCACAAAGGTAGTTTTTATTCAGCATAGACTAGGACACGAGGGGAGTGATCATTCTCTCAACAGATGCAGCCATCAAGGCCTCTTTTGTTCCTGAGTGAATTGAGATGGCACCTCAGGTTCCGCAGGCAGAGCCTTATGTCTATATCTAAGAATTTCATTTCCCCCCCTGTTTATTCATCATCATTTTTTTAGTACCTACCCCCAGAACAGGCCCCTTTTGTTTCCTCTCTTTTTTTTTACTTCATCTACCATTCTTCTCTTTGTTGGCAAGCATCTGCATTCAAGCTATGTGGACATGCTAGATATTGGCTTCAGCCAAATTTCTGAAGAGCAACTAAGGTAGTGATGTTACGCGGGGTTGCCCTCTTCAAGGCAGGCATTTGATGAGGGCGCAGTGGGTCTACCATGTACTAACCCATCTGTAATTCACCTTTCTTGATCAGGCATTTAATAATGTCCTTGAACACATAGCAATTCTAAATGGGATGCCCCGCTGCTTGGTGTTAAAAGACAGAAGGGTGAACTCTGAACTAAGAAGTCAGAAGCTTACCGAACTGTCAATACGACGCTAGGCTCCAAATGAAGACCTGCAAAGACAACAAGAAAGCCTAGGAAAACCTAGACAGATGACCAACACGGATGACGGACGACATGACAAGGACGTCGTGCACACTGCCACATACACAACTGGGACGTCGTGCAAGTAGCAGACACTGACCCCGAGCACAGCCCCAAAAAGGGCTAACCCAGAAGGTCACGACGTACGAAGAATGCAAAGCGAACTGCGAAGGGTATCGCAAAGAGCCACGCGTCACGTGACTGGAGTGCCCCACACTAGAAGAACAGCCAGCTGTGTCCACTGACGTCTTATGCTGCGCCTACTAGCGTCTTGTCTACGATACCTATGAACGGGTGGAGACTAAGACACTGTTAGAACCAGAACAGTAACCAAGTCGTGAGTGACTAGACAGGGGAATGCCCGTCGGCGTCAGTCCAAAGCCCCTGACCATGTATGCACACACTGGCTTTTGCCTAAGCCTGTCCTCTAGCTAGTTTTCTCCCCCCGTAGGACGCAATGGTAACTGCGGGAGTCGACGGAGACTAGCTTACAAACCGTGAACCGAAAGTGCCCCGCTGTAAAAGCCGTCACGCCGAAGCGTGTCATAAGGCTACGACTAGTAAAGGCTCACAAGACACGGACTCCAAAACACAAGTGTCGAAGTACCTATGGGCAAGGGTGCCCTATAACATGTACTTCAAAGCACCAAGCGCAGCACAGAAAACTGCCAACAGACTCAGGGCAAGGCAACTAGCCCTACAACTACAACGGTCCCTGAGTCCTAAGACTCTGAGTCAGGATCGTCGCACGTAGCGGAGCAAGCCGCCAATCGATCTAATCCTAAGCCAAGGAAAATGACGCTCCTAGAAAATAACACACGGAGATCTGAGGGGACACCAAGAACCCTCAGTACACCTGGATATGCAAACCGAGGTAGAATGGTACCTCGAGGCATCCAGAACCAATGTCTCGAATTGTACAAGATCGTCGAGACACAATAAGACTTCCTGCCAACCACTAGGTAACCCCGGGTTGACTGGAACCAGACACGACACCAACACACTAACACATCCACCGCCACCGCAGCACAAGCAAGCAGAACCAACAAGGACAAGAGCGACGGAAGATGACAACACTCTGGGCGGAGCAACTTGTCATTCAACTGCCAGGGGAAACCCAACAGTCAAGAGATAGCTACTACACATCCAGAGACACGGACAATGGTAGCTTCTAGATTGAGTCGTTAGAGTACCGTCGTAGTCTAGGAAAAGACCATAGCCAGTCACCTAAACCGACCAATCCAGACAACCACCGACAGACAGACACTGCGCTAAACAAGGACCTAAGACAGACGGACACACAACACAGCACAACCAAACAGTCAATACGGTAAACAGGACTATAACGCACTAGTAGAGGGGCGCTTGTGGACGCACTTTCGAGACACTTCTTTCTTTTCATTTATTTGTTCGTCCTTTCGTTCGTTTATTCGGTTTATTGGTGCGAGGGCGTGCCAGTCACCTAGGTGACGATTTGTGTGAGCTTAAAGAAGCCCGTGGTGCGCTCGTTCTGACTAATCAGACGATTGTGTGTATCGTGTCGGGACTCAGGACCCATTGTACCATAAAGACTACGACGTTAATTACACCCCCTCGGAGAGGGAAAAACCCTTGATTGATTGCCAGGAAAAGGGGCCCGATGGCCTGTAGTTCATAATAGTAAAGCGAGAGTAAAATCTCAGATTGCGTTTAAACAAATCCCACATTGGGGTGTAAACGTTCACAGATGTGTATATCGGTCATTCACAGACCATTTCTTGTTCGAACAGAAGTCCGTGTTAGTAGCATCGGAGAAGACGGTGATAAAACCATGCAAATGTCTGCCGTGGGTATGGCAAGTTTAATACGATTACAGGATTAGATCCTGGTGTATGTTGGTCGCTAGCGGACCATTTATTGTTCGGACGAGAGTCCGCATTTGAAGCATTGAAAACGACGATAAAACAGCGCGAACGTCTACCATAGGCACGACAAGTTTAATGCAGGTGCGGGATTGAATCCCGGTAGAAGCGGGTCAGATCAGTGATCTATTGGCCCGAGATGTGTTCGGATCATGACCATCTCGGGGGTTCCGAGGCCCACGTCCGACACCACAGGGCGTCATTGATTTTCTCTTTTCACCCAGTCTAGGGAGAATGAATTTTTAAGTGTGTAGCCCGAGCTCACCAATGTGCACCCTCACACCCGACCGAAGGTCGCCACGCGGATCGACCTGCGCGGTCAAGTCGCGGGGATCAACAAAATTTTAATTAAGGCGCGGGTGATGGAGCTCCTTTCATTTTTTTTATTGGCATTAGGCCTTTGTGTTATTATCCTCACTTGAACCTTTCTCTTTTTTTTTATTATTGCTATTTGACCACCTCCATTTTTATTTAATGGGCAAAAGGGGGCTTCAACCGACGCGGCCAAGGAAAGAAGGGGTTGAACCGGTGCGCCCCTGGGAAGGAGGGGTTGAACCAGCGTGCCCCTGGGCATGTCGTTTCAACCCGCGTCGGGAAGGGTTTCAAAGAAGGGAGTGTCGTGCTGAAATGGGTAGAGGGAAGTGGAGTTTAAACCGGCACGCCCTTGGGCACGCCGGAATCGGTGGCGCCGGTTAAGGGAGGCGAATGGCAGATGGAGGGGTTTTAAGAGTTTGTGAGTTGAAATGGCATGGCAGAACAGTAACCGCGCCATTTTAACTTCACCCGAGAGTTGTTTCTTGACTGTGTATTCTTTTCTTTCACCTGCAGGTTGGGCTTTAAAGGGTGATTTGTTCATTCTATCGATGAATCAAGCTGTTAATGAGGAGATTTAAGAGTTTTTAGTCGTTTTATTAAGATCGACCAGCATGAATGTTTGAGTGTTTTATTCGGGGAGTCGTTCACAGAGGCGCACTGTGTATTAGATTGAAGGTTCGGTTTGTTCTCCAGATGGTGATTTGTTCTTTTGTTCTTGGTGTTTTTTGGCCCAGGCGAAAATCTGGCAGCACCTCCCCCGGACCGGGGCTTGCCAGAGAGAAGCGAGAGCCACCAACCGGATTGCTCCGGGGGCGAACTCTCAAAATGTGGAGCGGCCTCACGACGGTCCGTTAGCCCAAGGGTGAGTGTGGAACGCTCGAGGGCCAGCCTACGAGAGCGACTACAACTCATGGGCGAGGATTCTTTGAAGCAGGACAAGTGTTCACCACAAGGGCAATGAATGTTCATCCCTAGACTGGGTTCCTTTGAGGGTCACGCCATGGGGATGCGAACCTCAAAGACCCTAGGTGAGTGGAGAATGAGAGAGGGAAACCGAGGTTACACAGGGAACACTAAGCTTGCAAAAGGATTTTCTTTTTATTCATCCACACAACGGGGGAAAGGTTTGTAGCACAGAGGAGGTTCACCTCGAGATGAGAGTGAAATACACTGCAAAGGGGGGGAAAGAAGGATTGGCATGTGGTACGTTTTACTGCTTTAGACTGTACTTTCTGTTGGACTGGACTCTGTTGTAGTTAGTTATTTATATTTGTTGTCCTGCTTTATTTCCTATTTCTATGTACGCCACACCTATCCTTTTAGCCCTTCCGAGTCTTCGGGCTCGTGGGCGGCGGCACTCGGATCTTCCGGGTCACCACAGACGGCGGTGCCGCACCGATCAAACTCTGCAGCCAAACACGGATGATGAACCGCACTCCATCAAGCGACGTCGTAACCACCGCACGGATGGCCATCGAGCAGTCTACCGAAAGGTCAACACCCACTGACATCTTGGATCCCATAATGGCGAACCGCAAGCTCCCCTTTACTAACACATAGAAGCTTCGAACCAAGAAGGCAATGCCGCCTTCATCACAGAGGAGGAGGGGCACCCCTTTAAGGATCACAGAAATCCTCACCGACTCAAGATTGGGAAAGGCTCCCCTGAACTTCCCCCACCATTGGACCCGAAGAAGGGCACCGCCTACCATGAGGACCCCCGAGCTCGCCAACGAAGCCACTACTGTCTCCTCATGGCCAACCACTAAGAAGCCCTTCGCTGAACCCTTAGAGTCATCCTAGCACCCACCTGTGATCTCCGCCAGTCTTTGGCCAACCTGTCCAGCGAGCACTGAGCCTTCCACCACCATGGCAAGGAGACTCTGACGAAGCCAGCGCTTCCTCTTCTGGACCTCAGCCGCAGGATACTCCCCTACTTCCACACAACCAGAGTTACCCAGACCATGGGAAGAGAGAGGAGACTTGTCCTGGACCACATTCGCAAACGATAGTTGCCCCGTAAGCCTCCCACTGAACCCAAACGGACACCCCCCTAACCTGCAGAAACACATGATGTGCCCCTTTCTGCCGCACCCAAAGCACGAGAGTGCCCGAAAGAACATGCACCTCCTAAGGTCCAACCGCCACACCTGTCCTCCCTAGAGGACCATGCCTCCAAGGGAGGGAGACACCGGGAGGAGGGGGAGGAGAGGATGGGGACCGCCCGATATTCAGAGCTTGGTTGCTTGAGCACCCTCCTCTACCCCCCTGGGAATTTAGAAACTTAAGAGCCTCATGGTCAAAATACAAGAGAAACTCTTGTTGTGGCAAATAATATCTCCGATGACACAAAGCTTGTACTATTGTGTAGATCTCGGTATCATGGGTGGAAAATATTAGTTTGACATCCCTCAGCTTCTCATTAATGAATGCCACGCGGTGGCCCTAGAACATGAAAAGGAGTCCTGGGAGAGATCCCAGGGGACAACCCTCTGATGGTTAAGTCAGGACTTCCCAAGGAGAGCTACAAAGAAAGAGAACATGAGAGGGAGAGAGTTGAGAGAATGTAGCATGGAGAGGGTGCTCGGAGAAGGTGGCGAGCACGTAGGGAGCTCTCTCACTCTTCCTTACAGGGAATGTCTCTCAGTTGCCTGGCATATGTCTCTATGTCTCTATTTGTTTTCTGTGTCTATGTATATGTATGTATGTCTTTGTGTCCTCATCTGGGCACCTATTTATACTAAGCATGGTGGCCTCATCTGAATTAGTAATGGCATCGTTCACGGAGTGGAGTCTTGCCCGATTGTGGGATCATATGTTGCCCACTCGTCCGTTCCTGGATGGAAGGCATCGTTGAGAGCATCTCAGCAGCGTGGGGGTGACCTAGGTCATGCTGGGGCAAGTCTAGTGATAGTGACCCAACGTTCATCCTTTGGCAAATTCTACTGCACCCAGAATGCCTGTGCACCGATATCTCGCTCTTGAACTGGTGATGCAATGTTCTACCAGTGGATTAGCGATACTCTCATGGGCCCCAACTGGGCCATGTTGATTGGGCCTCTAGTGGGTTGGGGTGGTCCCTTATAGGCTTGGCCGCCTCATGCCAGAATGGGCCGGGCATTTGTAGATATAAAAAATAGCACCCACAATAAGATGAAAAGTATAGATGGATAGAGATGGGGTGTATATGATCACAAATAAAGAGCTAAATAAGATGATAAAAGATAGAAAATAGAATGACCATGATCGCCACCGAGGGCTTATAGCATGTGAAATAACATGGGAATTATAAGGGGCATGCTACTTACTTCAGAATAAGAAGAAGATGGCCAAAGAGGGCCTGGAGAAGAATTGGTCTTAATGTTGGACGCATTTTGAACGTGGTGCCTATAATGGGCACCTTCTTGAGGTCACAGCCTTTGTGGATGCCACATTTAGTAAAAGGGTGCATGAATTCGTTCCTTCCTCGCTCCAAGGCTGGCCAAGGAGCAAGGGCCTCATGTCCAGTCTTCTGCCTAAGTCTGTAAAAGAAATAACAAACAAAGAAAACCCATTAGTCCTTGATTAAACATAGTATCTATCCCCTATTTGATATAATCATGCAATTGGGGGGGAGAACCTGGTGATTTGGGTTTTTAAACCCCTATGGAGGGTAAAAATCAGTTCGGTGTATGTTTGTGATAAGTAAAAATGTAATTATGTTAGAGGTTAAAAATCAAAAAAAAAATTATAACAAAAGTTTCACCCAAAACCCACCGTAGGGGAGATTTCTCCCCATTCCCCTCTCTCTCCTCTTCATCTTCTCTCTCTCTCACGATCTCTCTCTCTCCCCTCTCTCACCCTCTCGGTGGTGCGGTCACGTCGGGTCACCGCAGGAGGCGCGGGAGGCGTCATCGGCAAGCCCGAGGTGCATGGACTGCGTTGACGCTGACGTGGAGGCGAACCGCAGCGCGTGGAGGTGAGGAACCGCGAAAGAACGACGCGGCTCCCTCGGCTCATTCAACGCGTAATCGGCATTTTCGGCTTGCAATAGGTAAGGGGATGGATACCCGACCTCATTAGGATCGCTTTCCTATCCCTGGCCATCGTCTTTATGTTTTAAATAGCCTGAACATCGTCATTATGTCTTTCGAGCATGAACATCATCTTTTATGTTTTAAATCCATCCATGGCCATCGTCGATGTGTTCTTAGGCATTTAGCTACTGTGGAATGATGGTAGAATGGCAGGGAACAGGTTAAAACTTCGGTTCCCATCGATTCGGATCGATTGGGAGGGGTTTCCATGGTGATCCCCACATTTTCGACTCTCTGGTAGGGTAGCGGTCCTACCAGAGACCGTTTATGGGAATCGGTATGGCGGTGGACCTTAGCGGTCTACACCCCGACCATTTCATCCTGTGTAGCAGCCCAACGATGGACCATCTACGGACCTTAGCGGTCTACATTTAGATCGCATACGACCATTGACCCGTAAGGCGGTTTAGTTTAGCGGCCCATACTTGGACTGTTTACCTTCTCTGGCAGCTTATCGTGTGACCGCCTGAGACCCCTTCACAGCCCAATCCTCGACCGTGAATGCCTTTGAACTCTGTATGGCGGTGGGAGCCTCCGGCCTAATACTAGACTGCGTATGACCCTCCAGCGGTCTATCCTTAGACCGTTTGATTACTATAGTGCCCCAATAGTCGATCGTGTTGGCCCGGTTAAGAGGCAATCGAGACGGGGGTGAATTGATTGCTTCCCCTTTTTTGATGAATTTAAACTTAAACAAATTTATCCACATAGATGTTAAGTAAAGACTAGATCAGGTTTGATTGAAATAATGAGAGATTAGCAAGCAATCACTCACAACTCTCAACGTTTAATGATGATCACTCAGATATCACAGAATGTGTAGACAGTTAATAAATTCTCATCTCACCATTTCAGACTTGTAATATGAACGTGGAAAAACACCCTCCTAAGGGTGTGCCCCGGATACATCATCAGCACATGCCCCAATCTCATCGGGCTCACGTGCGTCAGCATCCCCAGTGGGAGGCGAGTCCACGTCCAAGTCCACCACCTGGCCTCCTGCCTCCGAGGCGTCCGCGGGTGCTCACTCCTCAGTGCTCGGCACCAGCGCCGGCTCCTCGGCTCCAGCATCACCAAGTTCCCCCTAGCCAGCATCGGCCTCCGGGCCATAAGGGGACGAAGGTGGAAGGACAGATGGGGCCGCACAACCAAGACTATCTACTGTGGCCTTCACAGCGGCACTCCAACCCTCCCAGAAGCCACGATCATGGGCCGGCCCGTAGAACTCCAGGGTCACCTCCGTCAGCTCGTCCTGATTGGCCAAAGAGGAGCGGAAGCACCCCACTACTTCTTCGCCCGCGGTCGACATCAAGGAGCGTAGGGTGGCAATCTCCACCTCAACCTCCTGAGCACGGGTCTTTATGGCCCGGACCTCCGCCGCTTACTTGGCTGCTCGCTCCTCAGCAGCATCAGCTTACGCCCGGAAGTGGTCCCGGAAGTGGTCCCGGTTGCGCTCCATGCTAGCGAGGGTTAGTCCCTGCTAGACCGACTGCCTCTGGAGCTCAGCATGAGCCGCCTCGAGCTCCTCCAAGCGCCCTTTGAGTTCTGCCTGAGTGGCCTGACTAGACTCCAACATCTGGGCAAGCCCTTGGAAGTGATGCCTCCACGCGCCGAAGGCACTGACGACTAGGCTCGTGCTCCTTGTAGCCGCCGCCGTCAGCTCCTTTTCGGCACCAAGGCCTAACAGACTGGTAAGCTCGAACCATTACGCACTCCTCTCCATGAGATCGACGATCGTCGTGATCCCGGCCAGCCCAGAGGTCAAGTCCCGAGGAGGAGAGGCTGGGCTAAGCTGAGGAGACGCCGACGGAGAAAGAGCAGCGGCGCCCTCCACCACCGGGACCTTGCCCTTGTCCTGCCCCGATACCGTGGAGACTGACGCAGAGGCAGCAGCAGCTGGCTCCCCAGCTGATGGTGGCAGAGTCCCAGAAGACAACGGCTCAGATGGCGGAGGAGGCAGAATGCGGCTCCGAGCAGAGGTGGAAGTCCTCGCCCGCTTCCTCGCCCGACGTCAGGTATCCAGCGCCGCCAGATCATCGTTGGTCAGGACGACATGGCTTCCACTGGCCATGTCAGACTCTTCACCAACTGAACTGGCTACTCCTTCGGTAGAGTCCCTCAGTGGACTAGAGCTGGGACTAGGGTCGGTGTTAGTTTGCCTGGGGTCGGTGTTAGTTGGGGGTTAGGCTAGTGCAGGGTTGAGGTGGGGTCTATGTATGGGTAAGGTCGACGCAAGGTCTGTGCAAATGGGATGAGGTCCATGCAAGCTGGGAATAAAGTCCGTGCGAAGGATGAAGTCCATGCAAGTTGGAGGCGAAGTCCGTGTAGGCTTGGATGAGGTCCATGCAGGGTGAAGTCCATGCGAGTTGGAGGCGAAGTCCGTGCAAGTTCCGGTGAAGTCCGTGCATGTTTGGGCAAGGTCCGTGCGTATTTAGGCCAAGTCCATGCAAGTTTGGGCGAAGTCCATGCAAATTTGGGGTTGAAGTCCATGCATGTTCAAGCAAAGTCCATGCATGTGTGGGCAAGAATGGCTGGGGCGTACCGGCAAAAGCGCAAGTGGGCTGAATAGTGTACCGGCGAAGGGTTGAAAGAGTGGAAGCTGCGCCATCAAGGGGGCTGAGGAGAGTACCGGCGAAGAACTGGCCAAGGAGGGTGTTGGGTGTGCCGGCGGAGGCTGCAAAGGGGCTGGGGAGCGTACCGGCGAAGGGAGGTGTGCCAGCGAAGAGAGTGTGCCGGTGAAGGAACAAAGGGGCAATGCACCGGGCAGGGGCATTTGGAGTGTGCCGGCGAAGGCCTGGGGGGTTGTACCGACGAAGGCTGGCCAGGCGTACCGGGGAAGGGCTGAAAGGCGTACCGGGGAATATTTGAAGGGAGGCCCACCCCTCCTCCAATCTCTTAAGAGTTTCTTTCCTCCTCTCCCTTAATTCCGCACAGTCTGTATCAGTTTTCTCCCTTTGCCTATCAATCATTTTACTTCTTTCTCCCTTGCAGAGTGAATGTTCATGTTGCTTAGCTGAGATCCAGCCTGGTTCTTTTCATATTGATCACAGTTCCTTCGCTTTGATTGAAGCATTTTACCACCGTTTATTCCATTTGTTTGTTGCTCCCTTTGGTCTTTTAACATATTATTACTTTTAATAAAATAATTCGACAGCATCTCCCCTTGACCCGGGCGTAAGGAAGATATAGGGAATGCGCCCACATGGAGTGGCGGAACCCGACAATTGGAGGTGGGTGCCCGAGAGCGGCAACACCTTGGGTAAAACCTCAGAGAACTCAGGGAACAGCGAGTGGGGGAAGACCCTAGGATTGGCTGCAGGTGCTAAGGGATGGGGCATAGGGGCTGGTGTGCCGGCCAAAGGGACTCAGGGGTGTACCGGGCTAGCAGTTTCTCCCCCCTCTCACTAAGGACTTCCCTGAGCAGGGCGTGCATATGAGGGTGGCTCACTATAGCCAACCGCCTCTAAAGAACGGTGCCCCTACTAAGGCCATACTTGAGATACATCCCAGCCTAAGAGAGAGAAGCAGAAGAAAAACTGGGGATAAGCCTCGTGCAGGATGGGAGATATTAGGACTCGACTTCCTTCCAGGGCACTATCCTTCAGAGATACAGCCTATTGCGTCGGGACTTAGTGTCTTTAATTTTGGGACCCACTAATTAGGCAAGCATACGACCGGACTCATAATGTCCCACGGGGAACTGTATGGCCACTATTGCCATGCCATTGATTTCATAATTTTGCTATTAACAGTCCTTGCTGGCAAGATTTTGCATGAAAGTTCATATTCAAAGGTCATTAAGACTACCTCTATTTGAGACATCTCTCGTATTAGGGAGCGTCTAGGTTAGACATCTTATCCATCCATCTCTTGACCGTGCACTCGACCGAGCAGAGAAAAGAAAAGACCTTTGTGCATACCCAAAGTATGGCCAAAACAATAACGGTGTTGCATCAGAGGAGATCGGCTACAGCTCACCGTGCAGTGTGTGGAAAACCATGCTCAAAAGTCACCCTTAACGATCAAGGAAAGAAATTGGACTTCCCAGCGTGGAGCTACCACCAGCCTGAGGATGCTGCAGAAGCAATCTAGACTTAACTAACCAAACCTAAGACTCATAAAACCACTCAAACGAGCTAAGGAACCAACATTATAACCATGCGTAGGAATAACACAAGTAATAGAAATGAAAGCATACTCTTGCGCAAAAGAAAAGATACCTTGCAATCCTGAGAGTGAAAACCAGCGTCCTAAAGCGAGAGCTTGATCATCGTGCTTTGTAGTCCTTGCTCGACAGGACAAAGAAGAGAGGATAGCAAAGGTTGAAGATTCCTTGACACGAAAGGAGCGGCAGACAATCACACTGGACGAAGAAGAATCAAAGGAAAAGAGGTGAGGGCCAGAACTCCCTTGCGAGGGCGCAGAGACCCTGATAACAAGGAACATGCTATAGAAGAACCAGAGATTAACTGAGATCAAGACGGACTAAAGCCTCAAAAACAGCAAGAAAAAGGGCGGTAACCCCGAAAGAGTGATAAAGAAGGAATGGACAAATAATGATGAGAATGCTGCGAAAGCGAAGAAGAAGAGTAAACATCCGATGGAATCGGAGAAGAATTGGAAGAATCGACGGAACCCGAGGCCTTCAGCCGGCCAAGCAAGGGGAGGGGACACCCCTAAGCAAGGCGTGCATTGAGGGTAGCTTGCTATAACCAACCGCCTCTAAAGAACGGTGCCCCTACTATGGCCATACTCGGGATACAACCTAGCCTAAGAAAGAGAAGCAGAAGAAAAATTAGAGATAAGTCTTATACAGGAGGGGAGATATTAGGATTCAGCCTCCTTCTAGGGCACTACCCATCAAAGAGATAATCTGTTCCGCCAGGATTTTGTGTCTTCGATTTTGGGACCCATAAGCACGCATACGACCGGGCTCTTAACGTCCCGTGGAGAACTGTACTATCACTCTTGCCATACCTTTAATTTCATAATTTTGAACATTTCATATTGACTTTATTTTTTATTTACAGCCCTCACTGGATAGATTTATCATGAAAGCTCATTTTTTAGGGTCAAGATTGTCCCTATTTGAGACCTCTCTCAGAGTGCCTAGGTTAGTCATTTTATCCATCCATCTCTTGTCCCTGCACTTGATCGAATAGAGAAAAGAAAAGACCTTTGTGAATACCCAAAGATATGGCCAAAGCAGTAACGATGTGCTCAAGAGGAGATCGGCTGTAGCTTGTCGTGAAGTGTGTAAAAACCCATAGCTAGAGAAATCACCCTCAATGATCAGGGGAAAAAATTCAGACTTCTGGTGTAGAGCTATCACCAGCCTAAGAGTGCTGCAGAAGCAAACCAAATTTAGACTAAACTTAACCTAACCAAGACCACTCATTCATGTTGAGGAACTAGCATTATTATAACCATGTGCAAGAGTAAATAATAGAAATAATAGCACATTATTACACAATTAAAAGATACCTATACAAATCCATGACATGAAAGTAGCATCTTGAAGCGGTCTTGATCAGCGAACCTTATATTCCTTGCTTGATAGGACAAATAATACAATGATCGCAAAGGCTTGAAGGTTCCTTGACATGAAAGAGTGGGGGTGTAGACTCCTAATTTCAGACATCCCACAGATCCCTAGTTGGACCTTCATATGAATGATGCAATCGTTTTATTCGATTTCTCGATATTTTATGCTTTAAGTCCAGCTCGTAACACAGTTGTTAATGGGCCACACTCATTTGGAGGGGCCCAAGCACCATCGGTTGGGCGGCCAAGGTAGCGGCCGCCCTAGCCACTGGAAGGCCAGGGTGATGGCCGCCCTCACCCCCCTTGGGTGGCTACATGTTTGACGGCCCAGTATTGTAGGAGGCAAGGTCGTTGCCCAGCGGAAGCAAGCTGTGATGCTCAGCTGATGTAGGCAAGCTGTGAGGCCCAGCCGTTAAGCTGTGTATCAGTGGAAGCCACATTCTGGTTTGGAGTGTGGGGTGGACGTAGGTCTTCGGACTGGTTTGGAGCTCGGGCTGAGGCAGCCGAGATGACGCTCTCCGAGAGGGTAAGTAACCACTACGCTTTCTATGTTGATTATGTTTATGAAATGTAATTGACTGACCATGATGCATGTATATGTAAACGACCGAGCTGAATCGACTGAGGGCGAAGCTGGAGCAAAGTCGCGTGGCAGTGCGGGAGGAGGTAGCCCGCCTCTGAGAGGAGATGGCACGGAGCCGACCAATCGATGCGGTCGATACGGTGCTCCTTCAGGCTGAGATAGAGCAACTCTAGGTCAGAGCTGTCGAGGCCGAGCATGCTCGTACCGAGGCATCAGACCTAAGAGGAGAGCTACACACATACAAGGAGATGAGCCGACGATTGGAGCGCAGTGGGTCCTGAGCGGTAGCACCCACGGTACACATGGCACCCACAGCTCCTACCGCGGTTACTTTGCGAGTTCCTCCGGTTGTCAGAGGAACGAGGATGAGGAACGGCACCGACGCCCTCGTGAGGAGGCTAGCTCTGTGATGGCCCTGCCATCGAAGAGACATGAGGGGACCAGGGACAGTGACAAGCCAGAGGGGCAGGCCTGATGTAGCTATGACATGAGTTTTGTACATGATGATATGATATGTCTTTTTATTGATTTTCTTTGTGCAAATGAATGTGTGTGAATGAGTGTGTGAATGAATGCTAACTGACTAACAGCGGATCCTAGAGGGACACAAGAGAGTGAGGGAGAGAGAGACGGAAAGCCTTAAGGTGAAAAGAATGCAAAAAGAACAAAAATGAGTGTGACAAGGAGTTGAACGATCGTAAGAGTGGCCGCTCCAAGACCCACACAGCCTGCCATTGGACCGCTAAAAGCAACTTGGCCAGAAAATGAAGAAGCAACTAAATGGTCCAAGGTGGTCCGTTCAAAGGACAGGAACGACCCAGTGTTGACCGTGGGGGTTATGGAACAGTCTCCCTGGGGCCGCGCAAATGCCAGTGACTGAAGTATGTAGAAGGTGGTAACATGGTCCCTATAAGACCGTTCTTTCAATAGTGCGGTCTATCGATAGACTGCGAACGCAGACACCCTGAGAGTCCGATCGGGACTCTCTCGGAGAGTCCTAACCCGAGAGTGGGAATTCCAAAAACCGTGATTTTAGGATTTGAATGGGTCCTCTCGGTGCTAAAGAGGTTGGGGACTAGTTTCTCCTTATTTATTCCTTCGCGTGGGCGCGAACGGGGCTTGGACTGGAGTTTTCCACTGAATTTGCCATTTTTGGGTTACCGGAATAGAGACAGTCCTAACAGGAACCGCCTCACCCTTAAGGCGGTGCGGTGAGGACCGCCATATAGCTACTATTTTGTCGATAGGTTTTGTGGTCTAGAGGAGACCGCCTGGGGCCTCTTGCGACCTTGTGACTAATCGCCACTCTCTGAGCAGCGGTCAGGCCAGGACCGTCTATGGTCTTCGTCGTGGCGGGCATGTGGCAATCTGAGGGTGACCACTTAGGTCCCACGGCAATCTCGCAACTGGCCGCTATTCTCCAAATAGCGGCCATAGCAGGACCGCCTGGTTAGGGTGCGGCCCAGTGGTGATCGCCCCTTTGACCGCATGTTTTTGGTTAGTTGCGGTCTGATGTGGACCGTCGGTCGAGCTTAGCGGTCCAGAGGTAGACCGCTAGATTTATGGTTGCGGTCCTGAGAGGGCCGCCTATTGAATGATGGTCCAGGGAGGACCGCCACCCTATTTTTCGTGCTAGTTGCGTTCCGATTACGTTGTGTTGACCTCCGATCGACCCGATTGTTACCCAGTGGTCGACCTTCAGTTTCGTGGATGTCCCGGACACCCCGAGAGTTCTGTGTTTGTGTTTTGGGGTGTCTGGAGGTACCGTGCTACCTCGATTAGCATGCCCGTGGGTTTGAGAGTCTGGGTGACTCCACGTGTTCCGGGCTTTTGTGTTACGCTTGATCAAGTCACCGTGTATCGATGTGAGTGTGGTGAGGTTTTCCCGCACGTCGTGAGTTTCTTCGGAAGGTGGTTTCCAAGTGGGCCATGCGTAAGGCCTTGGACTGCGAGTCCAGTCACCCAGCTTGTGGCTGGAGATTTTTTGCTTTTCCCTGGGATGGGGAATCAACTTGGCGACTTGTGAGTTACCTTGGGAATCATGCTTTTGTATTTTCTGTGTGGGCCGTGTGTGTGGCCTGTGGACTGTGAGTCCCATTTACCCAGCCTGGAGCTGGAGATTTTCTTAGTTCCCTTTTCGAGGGAATGGTCTCCGCGGTCGTGAACTACCCGTGAGTCATCGTGCCGAGGTTTCTGATCCTAGGGTTAGGGCAGATTGACGGCATGGCACTGTTCGGTGCAACGGTCTTGACCTCGAGTCTTGTGACTCAAGAACCGGCTCGCCTCACCAGGAGGCATTGATATTGTTTGGGGGTGGGATGGCCACCATGTTACAGGTGCAGCCACGAAGCATCTGCTCCAGCTATTCCACGATGATCTCCTTGTCCTTATAGAGCAAGGTGAGCTCTTCTAGAACACGGAGAGTTTTGCCTTCCTTGACCTTCTAGATCATTTCTTGGACCTAGTCCCGGAGGTGAGCTCATTTCTGCATGTCTTCCCACGAGATGTAGCTATCGAGTGGGATGGGCCCAGTAGGGTGAAGAGGAATGTATTCCACCAAGTTGTCGATGAGCCGCTGTAACCTCTGGAGAGGCGTCAGCTCTACTGGAGACTACAAGGCAGCCACTTGTTCGGCTTGCTTCTTGAGCTGCCCTTTGAGATTCTTCCTTCTATTCCTCTCCTATTTCTTGGTGATGGCCATCTCCAGGGGAGTAGGAGGAGGAGGCACTGGGACTAGAGCTAATAGGTCCGCACGGGGATACCGTCGAGCTGATGAGCTGGCAGGGTGAGGTCGGCGACTCCTCTTTGCCTGGATCTCAATCCAGGCACCTTCTGATTGTTGTAGTTGGAAGGTAGCATTGATCGCCTGGCTGATAACTTCGAGTGGTAGTTCCTGGTAAGCAGGGATGTTGGGACTGCCGTCCGAAGACGTAGACGTGGCTTGTTGCCTCTGCCACGGTTGGTGTGGGAGTTTATCGAGAACCGATTGACTCGTGTTGGCGTCCGAAGACGTGTGCGCCGTTTGATGCCTTAGCCGCGGTGGCGGGAAAGGCTTCCCCTATTGAACTAGTGTACTGGGGCTAGTGTCTGAAGACATGTGCGCGGTTTGATGCCTTAGCTGCGGTGGCTAGGACTTCTACTGAGGAGGGGCCTGAGGGGCATGACCAACATCTTGCTTCACGACCGAACCCCTGTGTTCTGGTTGAGAACAGGGTCGAACAACACCTGATGACGTCTGGGGACCTTGTTGTCCCTGGTAGCTGTCTTGATCTCGCATGCCAGATGGCCTTTGTAATGGCGGGCCTGACCTGCGAGCTGTAGGGAGAACCTGGTTCGGTGGAGCCGAGGTCTCGCTCAACTTTTGCTTTCCCTTCCTATCCTCGAGTGTCGAAGACAGAGGTAGAATAGGGGGAGGACGAGAAGGGCTAGAAGAGTCTGTCCTGGTCTCGCCTTCCAGGACATCTTCTCGACCGAGAAGGACTCGAAGGAGTCTTGCAGTGTCTTCCTTGGAAAAGGGGAGAGACTCTAGCGAAAGGGCAGCCTATTATCTCTCTAGGTTGTTCAATCCTACAGAAGCTAAGTACACTACTATGGAGAAGACCTGTGCGGTGTTGGTTTGGGAAGCTCAGAAATTGAAACACTATTTCCTTACCCATGAAGTCAAGTTGATCTCTAGAACCTGATTCGTTATCTCTTAGAAAAACCTGTCCTTTCTAGTAGGTTGGCTCACTGGCAGAGTTTTCTCTCTCAGTTCGATATTACCTTCGTCATTCAGAAAGCAATCAAGGGATACATTATTGTTGAACATCTTGCTCATTTGCCTATCCCTCGTACAGATTCTATCCAGGATGAGTTCCCCCATGAACACCTTGCTGTGCTTACTCATCACCCTTTCTGGTCCTTGCACTTTGATGGCGCACTTAACTCTCAGGGCCGAGGGATCGGTGCTATTCTCCTCACTCCGGAGGGAGTGACTGTTCCCCTCAGTTATCAACTTTCTTTTTCTGCTACCAATAACATAGCCAAGTATGTGGCTCTCCTTGCTAGATTGAATCATGCCTATGTTCTGGGCGCACGATACTTGAACATTATAGGAGATTCTCAGTTGGTGCTAGGCCAGGTTCTCTCTACCTATCGCACTCGTAACCCTAATATTAAACCCTATCAAGATTTGGTCACTCTCTTGGCTAAGCAATTTCACAAGCTGATTTACATTCATACTCCTCGATCCCAGAATATTCTCGCCGATGCACTTGCATCGCTTGCTTCTTCCCTCTCCTTCCCTCTCAGTCACTCCACTTAGACCATCGTGGTCCAGCGGTTAGATGCTCCTTCCCTGCAGGATCCATGGTTTGATAACCTTAGGAAATCTGTAGAGAAGAAGGCTGAGGTGGAGGATTTGAAAGAAGTATCTTTAGCAGAGCTCGAGGAAATCGTAGAAGAAGAGAAATTGCCTTGGTACCATGAAATTGAGCAATATTGCAGGGATGGGTCATTCCTGGAATCGGCTAATGCCGAGTAGTGCAAGGCCATCAGAAGAGTCGCCTGAAGATACGCAATCATTGTAGGAGAGCTGTATAGGCGTGCTCTTAATGGAGTTCTTATGAGGTGTCTAGATGATGATGAGGCCTGGAAAGTCGTTGAAGAAGCTCACTCAAGTGAGTGTGGAGGGCATGTCAATAGTCAGGCCTTGACAAAGAAGATTCTTGGGCAGGGCTATTACTGGCTAACCCTAGAACAAGATTGTTCCACCTATGTTCGTAGGTGTCTTCA
This sequence comes from Amorphophallus titanum, assembly GCA_024336825.1. NCBI lineage: Eukaryota > Viridiplantae > Streptophyta > Magnoliopsida > Alismatales > Araceae > Amorphophallus > Amorphophallus titanum. Next base: position 1,824,012 of record JANBPO010006362.1, read on the forward strand.
GTGCCAACTCCGGACTGGAAAAAATGAAGGAAGAGATGGTGCCCGCCATTTCGACCGCGGCACCGAAGGACACGCCGGCACACCAGCTGGCCAAGTTGAAGCAAATTTGGGTTCCCAAGGAAGCCCAGCCCACTACACCTACCCAGGCAGGGCCCAGCTACACCCGCCGCAGAAAGGGCTGAAGAGATGAAAGGGTCGAGGTGACGGCCACTACCCACCAACAGACAGTTGCTGCACCAGCGTTGCCTGAAAATGCCCGCCGCTAACTTCACAGGCGTTGTCACCATGCTGAACGCCTGGCGTTTGCAACTTACACTCATCCTGCTATCGCCGTCAATGGGCAACTATCGGCTGCTCTCCCCGACCAGGAGTGGGAAGGGATCGAGCAAGCCATGAGAAACTACCTCCGGGGCCCGAGTAGCACCCCTATGGGTCGTCAGAGACTGCTAGGGGCAGCGACCTCTGCCTTTCAAGAAGGAGAAGAAATCCAACCTGTTCCTAGCAAAGAATTAAGGAATCGGTTGGAGGAACGATGCCAGTCCCCTATGTGGGAGGAAGCGTCGCCTCGATAGTCGATTTTCTACAGACTGGTGTTCCTAAATAAGCCGTCAAGGAGGATGGCAAAAAGAAACAGGAATTGGAGAGTTTTCGCCTGCAACATGGTAGGAGTCTCTAGTCGGTATGGGGCTCTACCTATCGACCCCGAAGAAGTGGCCAGGCTCACCGCCAGGCCCGGTCCCCTCACCAGGAGAGGAAGAGCGACGAGAAAAGTGACGCAATCGGGCGTCGAAGAGACTTCCTCCGAAGAACCTTCAATGGCCCTGGAAGCCAATGTTGTCACCACCAGGGGCACGAGTGGCAGCCCCTCCACATCATCCGAGGATGCCCCAGTTGAAGAGGCAGGGGGCATGCCCGCTCCCTCCACAACTGACCCTGCCATGCTATACATGATACAACAGTACTAGTGAGAGATTGAATTGCTGAAGAAGCAACTGAACGAAAGGAATGCCCAACCCTCGATGTCTGGACAGACCGAGGTTCTACTGGAAGCGCCAGGGGGCAACGGGCAATCTTTTGAAGCGACTCTGCAGGCTGCGACATTCCCATCAACCCCTAGCTTCCCTGGGGGCATGCCCCTACAACAAGCACAGTACCCGGCACTGGCCCCGCCACAGATCTCACCTCCTCAGGGGTCTCCCATGGCCCCTCAGGTGACTATACTGACCACCCCGGCTGCGCAGCCCGCCCATTTCTATCCAAGCCCGGTAAGGCTATAAACATTTAGTCATATTTCGTGATGGAATCCGACCTTGATTGCGTATGACGTCCACTCTAAATTATTAATTCCAGGTATGTGAGCAAACACAAGTCCTGGATTTTGTTATCATCAAAATCACTTGGATATTCACATCAATCTCCCCCTTTTTGATGATGACAAAACTCTAGGGCATTCAAACCATGTTTATTGATCTAGTGCGTGCCTTACAACAAGTTCAGAAATTGAAGTCAATCTTTGAACTCAATGCTTGAAAACCATTCAACACATCTATCCAGCACAAACCATTCAAAAACGTGTTTGCCAAAGTAGATTAAGAAATGAGACATAAGTGCCAATCAACTGAAATCAAACACCAGTACATTCAATTCATCATTTCATTACAAGATACATTAGTGCTAGAGTGAATGCATGATTCTAAGACAGGATACGAAGCAACTGACATATGGATCCTCACATGATCACACATGCAAGCACACAACCATACAGAGACATACATAATATATAGACCTGCACACATGCCATGCAAGCACACAACCATACAGAGACATACATAATATATAGACCTGCACACATACTTCTCCCCCTTTGGCAACATCAAAAAGGGATAGGATAGATGAAGGTGGGGGACCCAAGTTATATAAGACCAAAAGGACAACATGCTAGAGGGGAAAAGCAAAAGAAATCCTCAGGGAGCATCGTCAGGAGGTGGCTGAGCTGCTGGAGGAGGAGGCAGAGATCGAAGGTGCCAACGGATGTCGCCAAGATAATGATCATGAACCTGGAGAAGAGAAGAAATATGGCCAAGGGACTCATCACAGGCCACATCCCGGCGCTGCATGTCAAGAAGGTTGAGTTACATGATGCTGAAGGATGGGCTAGAATCAACTACACTCTCTTGAAGGGAAGCCATGTAGGTGGTGAGTGTGGTCATTTGAGTGGAGAGAGTGTCCAAGATAGTAGAGAAGGTATCTATGCGCCCTGACATGGTGTCAACCGTAGTGCCCAGAGTGTCTATATGCCCCCCAAAGGTAGATAGATGATCCCCAAAGGTATCCACACAAGCCTCCAATCCAGTGAGCCACCCGTCAAAAGCCTCATAGTCCATCGAAGGGCGCTGTCTGGGCCCCTGAGTAGAAGACTCTCCATGATAAAATTGAGGTGGGGGATGCATCTCAAAATCCTGGTGATAAGGTGATAGTGGGGGAGGCTGCTCCTCAGCTGGAACTGGAGGGGGGATATCCAAGTGTAAAATCATCAAATCTTCCAAATGCTCATTGCATTACTCTCTCAACCATTCAAGTGTAGAATGCTCATTGCTGGCCTGTTGTCCTTACTGTCTGCCACCAACAACTTGTCGGGGATAGAACTCCTTGTTGGAACGCCCGATGGGGACGGGGATGGTGCCACTGGGAAGAGGGATGCCTTGAGGTGACGTAGGAAGTAGAATCATTGTGATCAGAGCTCAGATGTGTCGGGACCGCCAACTTTCGTAGAACTACGCTATGGATAATCTCTGGAGGCCAGAGGGAACTTGGACGAGGTTGTACTCCCAACTGGTGTGCCGGATCGAGGCGGGACCACCTCTGATTGAAGGGTCCCACTCTAGTGCATCTATACCAAAAATCTCCGAGAGACTTGTCCGAACCACCCTGTGGTAGCTTCCGGAGGCCGACTGGGTCAAATTGGCTATTGAGACTGAAATCTTGACTTGACTTCCCGGGGGTGTAGCTTCCAGGTCCGAGGTTGGATTGAGGCGGGGCTGGAGTCGTCGCTAAGAGGGGCGTCCCAAGAAGATTCCAGAATAGGAATGGCCACGATCTGAAGTGGGAGGCACCAGTGCTGACTATTCTTGTGAGGTCGCGTAGTCGAGGACGTCAATCAGATAGGGAGACCTTGCTGTTAGCGTAACTCCTGGCTGGGATATCTGAATCGGGCGAGACCAGGCCTGTTTGAAAGAGGACTGAACTGTGCTAAACCACCCCAAAGGGCTGAGGCAGAGGATGGATGTAGTAGTCATGTCACTCCCTGTGGTGGACAGTTGTATCTGGGCACCGGCGGTTTGGACTGCAGGACAGGCTCTGCTTGTTGTTGGTGGTACTCTCGAACGGGGGCTCCAAACGAGGTGGGACCAATTTTGACTAAAAATTGGGCAAGGTTAGTGGATCACCTCCAAAGGTCTTGTTTAGCAACTACAGGAGGTGGCCAGGGACGCTTCTGGAAGCTGAACAGGTCGCTAGATGGGGCTTTCTTGCACAGTCGAACGAGAAGGGGTTTCACGAATAGACCCGATGTCAGATCGGGGCAGGACCACCTCGCTTGCGAAGCTCCTTGGATGAGCTTTCCTGAAATATATAGCTTGCCACCAGGAAGCCCGAGGGTTGTCCAGTGGTGGTGCTGCAATTAGGCACCAGATCTACTGCCTGCGAACTGGGAACCGCGGGTTAATGATGATAGGTGTGGTGGTGGGGATGGGTGGCCAAATGGCAGGGGGGATCTTCCAAGGCTGGTCAACCAGCCCTTTCCCCCCTACACACCCCCCTTGCCCTAGCCATATCCCCCCTGTTCGTAGCTGCAGAGTGCCCATGGGATACAGAGACTGTCACGCTATCATCGCGCATCTCCTGGTGGAATATCCTATACTGATGGAAAGCTCTTCGAAGCAGCTTCGTAGGCGAGGTGGTTTCGCATCTATCCGACGTCTGTGCTGACCGATAGAGCCATTCTCTCTCGACTGCGCCGAGCTACTTCGACAGGGAACCTGAGCCCAAGAGGAGAAGCCACCACAGCTGCTACTGAGCATTTCTGGGCGTGATTTTTTATCTGAGGCATTCTCTTCCAATCCCTCTACCATAATCAACAAGAAGGGTATCATTCGGACTTCGAAGCACTGCGTTCTAGCTTTTCTCCCCGGAGCACGCAGGTCAGTCCAGCAGAGCTAGTTTCGGACCACCCTCCACTTCTCTCCACCTCATCCTCTACGCTGATCACCACTGGTGGCCTCGTTGGTCTCCGATTGAAGAGGACTTGCCCACGGTCGCAATGGCACTAATCTCGCCTTCATCGGACCTCCGGAGAGTTTGTGGCAGTAATTTTCTCAGGCCCTTGTGGTTTTGAGAACTGTGCACATAGTCTCTGGCTGCAGACTAGAGCCCAGGTGCAGGAGCCCCCACGCCCAGTCCCTGGTGATTCCTGGAGCGGTGTTTGGCTAAGACCTTCTCCCCCACGTCCTCTGCCAGATCCAATAAGAAGGGCACCGTTTGGACCCTGGATCACAGAGTTCCTAATTTTCTCCCCAGAGTGCACAGGTCAGTCTCTCTTGAGACAGATCCGACCTCCTCCCACCATTCAAGTTCTCGCACTTTGCTCTGACCTCCTCTTGTGACCTCGTTGGTCTCTTATCAGAGAAGACTCATCCACAATTGCAATGGCTCTCGTTACGCCCTCATCGGACCCTGGGAGTGCTCGTGACGTCCATATCCTCCAGTAGTAGTAGTTCTGGGACAGCCAGAGCCAGGTCCGACCAGCCCTGGTCCCGACCCCGCCTCGGTGACCATCAGCATCAAAATAATCTCCAAAAATTTGGGCGTCTTCCTGGGCCAACCCAGGACACTTTGGCACTAGTTCCATCATCACCAGAAGTTGGTGGAGTTCGTGGTGGCTCCGTCATCAACTTCCTATCCTGCTGTTCCAGAATCGGCCAGAACCTGCACAGTTCGACAATTCGGCTTTAGTTTGGTTTCCCCCACCCGATATGTCACTGCCAGTCATTGGTCACTGTGTTGGCAAAGCTCCCTTCAGGGAGCACCCAGTCCAACGAACCTCTACTCCGGAAGCCGTAATCGGCCAGGAACTGGGTCCACCAGCTCCTCGGTGCCCTCGACCAAGGCACCTTCACCCCAGTCGTCGCCGCTGCTACCAGTACCTGCCTCAGGGGCTTCAGTGCCCCACCATTACTGCGAGTCCAGGACGATGAACCCTGACTGCCCCGGGGCCACTGCTTCGCAAGTCGCTCGATCTCCTGACAAATCCGAGCGACGCGGGTCCTCAAGTACTCATCGTCCAGTGGGATGGGAGGCAGATCCTCCCTCAGCAAATGACTCTCCTCTGCCTTCCTGATCACAGAGGCCTTCAGCTGATACAGGTGGCTATGCTCGAACCACCACCTGGCGTAATGGACGTCGAATAGCCCCCGGCATCCCTGTCCCGACGTCAGAAACTGCTCCGACTCTCGGCAGTAGTAGAAGTCCCACCACGCTGTCGCTAGTAGGTGGGTGTCCTTCCCTCTATACTGTCGGCCTGTCAAAGGAAACTCCCAGTTCGGCGGGATCCCCTGGTCGTAGCCAAAGTTCCAGGCAAACCAGAACGGGTAGTACAGCTCTAGAGAACTTGTCGCGGACCGGTGAAGCATCAACACGACCGGTCGGGTGCTCAGCACCCACTCTGTCCGTAGTCCAGCCTCCGGCTCTCTCTGATGTGGGTGGGCACGGGCCGCCCCTCCACCCAACGTCCCCAAAAATAGGCTGGAGTCCCTTGTGGCACTGTCAAAAGGTAGTCCCTCCTCGCCCCGGCAGGGCAGGTAGCAAAGGGCTCTCCTAGCCCCCTCCAGCTGCGCCTTGGTATCCCCATCAGGCTGCCCAGTGAAGCTGAAAAGTAGAGGTGCCGTCGGGTTCGCCATGGCCCCCCGAGCTACTAACCCTAGAAATAGTAATCCAGCCCACGTACTCAGATAGTGTGTCGACAGCAACAGGCTTCTCTCTCTAGGCGTCGGGTGCACTGCCAGGATTCCCAGCCCCTGATACACATTGGCCAATGCAGTTGGAGCCAAGGCCAACTACCTCCCCTTTGCCAGCAGGCACGCTGGCCATAGCAACTCTGCCCTTAGCAGGCCATCCTCCCCATGCTGGACCACAAATATCGCTAACCAATACGCCAAGTATGCGACAAGATGTGTCACGTCCGGCAAGCCATGGGGATTCCACCCCTCCTGTGGTGCATATATGTAAACAGAGAAGAATGTTACCTCGGATTTGCACAGTACAGCACAGTGGAAAATACCAAATAACTTGAATCAGCTGGAATGGGTTTGCTATTGGTTGGTCCGCGGCTGATTCTAGGCCAAACCTGTTCCTGATCTGGATCTGATCAGACCCAGCTGATCCTGGCCTCCTGGGAGGCTGGGACCCAATCCAATTCTGCAACACTTGACCTACTTGCCCATATTCTGTTACTGTAAGGCTGTGCCAGTCCTATGGCCAAGTGTTGCCAACTTAGACTTGTGGGATCACTATACTCTTGACTTTGCCAGGTTGCCAGCACATGGGATCAGCCTTACCATATTTTTGGCTGGGATCCAGTCAATTCCATGTTTGAAAATGATGGCAGTTTCAGCAATTCCATTCAAGGAGGGGTCTTCTTTCTACATTTTCCTCATTCAATGGAGAGGATCCTGCTGGCTAGGTATAGTGTATGTCTCAGGCTACTCACAGAAAAACATGAGCCAAAGGTGCTAACATGTGAGCAACATACAGATCTCCTGATAGCTGTTTTCGACATACGGAATAAGATCATGCTGGTGCATTGCTAGGTATCCATATGGAAGAGTTGGATAAGTCTCTTCTTGTCAGTTTTTTGTTTGTTTTCATGGATTTATTCTTTTCAACATGCAAATGACTGACAGATACCTAAAATGCAGCCGTCAACTTGGCTGTTGTATAGGAGGCAAAGCATACTCCATTATGCAAGCAGTTATGCAAGCAGCCTTCAAGATAGTAGTTGTGTGCATAGATGCATGCCCAATATGGCAAGATTGCTGGTGCAACCGCACCACCCAGTGAGGAGCTCCTGAACCTCTGCTGCCTCCTGCTACAAGGCTTACACCACAGAAACTAAGGATCATTGAGACCAAGGATTATGTTTCAATTTGGAAAAAAGTTTCATCTAGGCCATAATTGCAATCCATAATCCTCGGGGGTTGGGGAGACCCGTGTGGGGTCGCCTGACCCCGGACAGGACAGCGTGTGGGCGGGCGGCCCTGCCCAAGGTCGCGCGACCCCGGGGGGGACCCACCCGGGGTCAAGTGGAGGCCAGCGGGGTCAAATGATCTCGGGTGGGCCTCGTCGGGGTCAAATGACCCTACAGTTCATTTGACCCTGGGCAAGGCCCTCTGGGGTCAACCGGTCCCGTGGGAGTTTGGTTGACCCCGGAAGGGGCCGCTGAGGTCAAACAAATAGACCCCGTCGGGGTTAAACAAACCCCCGGTCTAGTGGGTTGTCCAGAGTATGGTGGTCTCGAGCCATCTATTACTTTATGTCACTCGTGATGGGTGTGTGCGTGATTTTCTGTGTCCACTTTTCGTGAGCCCCCACTAGTCGTAGCTTTCCTACAGTACGCGTGTGCTGGCCCACCGGGAGTGGTGGTGTGGTGTACCCGAGAGAGACAGTGAGTAGGCTGGTTACCGTAGGCCCCCTGCGTATAGTCGAGTCTAGGCTCGGAGGGAATTACCAGCTAGAGGACAGGCCTAGGGCATATGTTCTTAGTGCGCACATGAGGTTGGGGGCGTCGAACACCACCGGCAGGTGTGACCCCAACTAGTCCTTGTTGGTGGTACTGGTTACTTGGTGTGCCTTTGTCTCCGCCTGGGGCATTATAGGTAGACACTTGTGACATGGTGCAAGACGTCAGGGGACTCATCTGGTCTTCTTCTAGTGGGTAGTGCTCCCGTCATGTGACGTGAGTTGTTGTGTCTTGGGTTTCTGTTCCTTGTCTGCGAGTTGAGGCTTCGTGTGTTGTTTCAGGAGTGTTCCCATACTTGAGGTCTAGGGTTTTCAGTGAGCGTCGCCTAGGGCATTTCCCTACACAGCGTTGTCTTCCTGACATTGAGGTAGTGATTATGTTTTCGTATCATGTGGTTTCAGCTTGGGCCTTACTGTGAGGGCAGGTTTCCGCGACTGGGGCATCATGATGTTTTCCTAGTAGCGTGGCTAGGATGGTTCGCGTCTGGTGGTCCCCCGATCATGGAATCGAGATGTTGAGTGCGTGACTTGCTTGTCCCCCGACGAGAGACCGGGTCGTGTTTTCTAGTAAAGTAGGAGTAGTTGTAGAGCTGGGGTTTTACCGGCCATAATAGCTATTGTTCCTACTACCGTTGTTGTTCTAGCTGTAGTTACTGCTTTCTGTACTGTCATTGTTCTCGGTTGGGATTCTGCGAGATCCCAACTGAGTCAGTGATAGGAGACTCACCCCTGATTTTCAGGTGCGGAGGCCCTTCCTCGAGGTTCGAGGGCGTTGCATGGAGGTTCCTAGTTGCCAGCTTACCGGGCCGAGTATTCACTTGGCGTGTGGTACGTTTTACTACTTTAGATTATACTTTTATTGGACTGGACTCTGTTATAGTTAGTTAGTTATTCATGTTATTATATCTGTTGTCCTATTTTATTTTCTATTTCTATGTACACCACACATATACTTTAGCCCTTCCGAGTCTTCGGGCTCGTGGGCGGTGGGCCGAGGCTCGAGTTGCGCCGGTTCCTTTCTGGTACTCGGATCCTGGGTCGTCACAGTTGGTATCAGAGCTATGGTTGTGGAAGTACATGAAAATTTGAGATATTACAGTGATCAGAGTCCGTAAGGTCCAGTACAGTCGGTAGCTGGCATAGGGTTTTGTATTTATTTTTCGCTTGGTTTCTCGTGTGAGAGCGTGAGGGCGCGGCGTTGGCGCTGTGGTAGTGGTTGTTGTTCTTGTCGGAGTGTTGGCGTTGGGTCTAAGGATCGAGGTTGAGAGATTTCTCCCTCGTTGGTGGTGGCCCCGGTTGTGCTGCGTTGGGCAGAGGTTGCGGCAGGTGTGCCACTGCGGTGCTATGTTCGAGGAATCTGCAGCGAGGTCAGGTGGCTGGCGAGGATTGTTCGTGGTTAGGTGGCCGTGAGTGTGCTCTGAAGGAGCTGTTATTGGTGTTGGCCACTCCAGTTGAGAATTTTTACAGCCCCTGAGGTGTTGAGATCGTGGTTTGAGGTGGCAGAGCAGGCGCTCTGGTCGAGATGTGCTCGGATGAGCGTTGGCGGGTGCCGGTTATGGCTCGTGTTGTGGCTCAAGGCATGGTGTGTTGTGGTTCGAGGAGTCGCAGTGATGGTGCATCGAGAGGTGTTGCGATCGTGGTCCGACGAGACACTCAGCAAGTGTTGTCGGAGGTGCCGACCTGACGATAGTAACGGGTTTCCTGGTGCTGGAAGGTGCTGTTCCCAGCGTGTGCAAGGTTTGAGGTCAGGTCGAGCACAGGGACCTTCTGTTGGTCAGAGGATTGGTTCCTCGGTGTAGGGTTGTCTCGATTCTGTGAGACGTGTTGTTGCCGTGTCGTTGCTTGAGGCATTGTGATTTGTGGCACTGGCTGGATGGAGAATTGGGGGAAACGTGCTGGCGAGGTTGTGGCATGAGTACCCTATTTCTGTGTTGGAAGCTATGTCCTTGGGTGAGATCGTATTTTTGGAGAAGTGATCTCTGACAAGATTATGGGTCCCGGTTGGTTACCGTGAGCGGCTGGTGAGGTTGGCCGAGTGATCGACCATGGTAAGAAGTGTATCGTCTGGGGACCTGTGTGCATTGGTCCTGGCATCATAGACTTGCTTGCTGTGGTAGCAGGCGGCACTTGTCAGTTCTAGAGAAGTGTATCGTGGATCGTGAGAGGTTATGTCCAGAGGCTCTGTGGTAAGAGCGGAGCCGAGGATTGGCAGGCGTGCTTTTGGATCATTTTAGAGGCGAAAGATTTGATGAGACAAGACGAAGGATGATGCCTGTGTGTGGAGGTCTCTGATGAGACATTGGCATTGGATATGGTGATCCCCGGTCTGCGACCAGCATGGGATGGATTCCCTATAAGTTTGAGTCGAGTGAGGTAAAGACTGAAGACACCAGGTTCTTGTCATGTGGTTTCACCGTGCTCCCCTGAGAGGGTAGAGTTGGCGTGAGGTTCGAGATCGGTTGCGATGTTTGAGCGAGCTTTGGCTCGAGTTGTGGTAATGGTCTGTGGGAGAGTCAATGGGTGGCCTGTCGCGATTTGGAACGTGCCTGTTGGGCCGGTGGAGGTTTCCCGTTGACGTGTATCTTGTGACCGGTGGATGGCCTTTCACAGACAGAAGATGCTGGTTGTTGAGGCTCGAGAATAGCGTGAGCCGTATGCCAGCGAGGCCTTGGGTGGCCGATTATGAGGTGTGCTTTTTTCGGATTGGATCTGGGGTTCTCTTGAAGTTTGTCTTCTGGCACGAATTGGTTCGGTGCTGCTGGTGGGTTCGGTTTGCCGGGTGTGAGCTGGAGGAAGCTCAGTGCTAGTTGTCCCTGGTGTAGGGCGTGAGATCGGTCAACGGGTTATGAAGCTGACATTTGGTTGGTCCGCTGAGCGTGGGCGTTGACCGGTGTTGGTTTTCGTGATGAGGGTTACGTGTTCTCGATAAGCGAGATTGTGGTAGTGATGTCGTGGTTGGTTTTCGTGTTGGCTAAGGTGACGCCAGACCTGTACTCTTTGCATGTGCCTGCTCTAATGATCGATGTGTCTTGGATTGTGAGCGAGGCATTATCCGTGATCATTGTCTGGCCGCGTCCCTCAGGACCGTGATTTTTCCAAGCATCGAGGTTTGGCTAGGGCTCTCACGGCATCGTCAGTCGGTTCATGGTGTTCTCCCCTTGTGGCTTGGTGTTTGTCCTAAATTTCGAGGACGAAATTCTTATAAGGGGGGAGGGATGTAATGCCCCAGATTTTTTTTCAGATATTTTTCATGGGTCTCGGATCGAAAATAATTTGGTAATTAATTTTAATTGGCCAATCAATTCACCCCTCCCCTCTTGATTGCCACCCTTCGGGACTCAAAAAGTTCCACATCACACTTTCTGGGTGCACGTAGCGGTCATCGTCCAACCGTCTGGGTTCCCTTGCGGCCATCTAAGGACTGTTTGACTTCGCCTTATGGTCACAGGAGGACCGTTTCTCGTCTGCACCTGAGTCTTTCTCTCGCGTGCAAGTGTGCTTCACTCGGCTTCTTTCCAAGGTGCGTAGTGTGGTTTTATTTGCATTATTTACTTTGGTGGTGATCACATCTGCTTGTTTGGGTATTGGTCATCATATTTCTCTATTTCTCCATTGTTTCTTTCTTCTTAGTTGCTCTACGTCTACGGCATGCGTTTTCTCTTTATTGTCATCATTGTTCCATGCCCATGGCTTGTGTTTAGTTTACCTTTCTACTTTACTTTGCCTTGTTATGATGACATATCCACAAGCTTCATGCTCCATGTTATTGCTTGCTTGAGTTTGGCACATATCACATACTTCATATTCCATCTCACCCACTTTTCACCCCACTTCACACATATCTATCAACACCCTTATTTTTTTTGGCGATCACGGTGGGACACCTAGTGTCAATCGTGTTCAGGGTTGTTTGACCTGCTCCTATTTGTGTTTTTTAGTTCTCCCTATAGTTTCCTCGATTTTCCCATTTTTTTCCTATTGTTTCTGCTCCCTGGTTCTCTGGCGGTCTCCTCCTGTCCGTTTACGGCTTAAAAGTGGTCTCGCGATAGACCGTCTTATCTCATTAGCGGTCATCAGACGATCGTTTCTCCAGCACAGGTATGCATCATTGCTCTGATTTTTGCATTTTTGTTGATTCTTATTGTTCCTGGGTGCTATCTGGTCTCCTCCCTTCTTGTTGTGCATATTTATATCGTTGGTTGCATATTGTTTGTTAGTTGTTAGGTTAGAAATTGCATGCACTCCAGTGCACATAGGATCCTTCATCTTTCATACCATAGTTACATTCCTACATTGGTGTGTGATCCTCTCGCCTCCATATTCCTTGGGGTCGACTAGGTGATCATATCTGGGACCTCCGTAAGTCTCCATGAGTCGTGGATTCTCACATGGACGCCGAGCCAGTTGCACCTTTACCACCCTGTGTCTAAGCTGCATAAGTAAGGGAGAGTTTACACCTAGAGTCAACCAAGTCCCCACTATCCATTCCCATTAAGAACCTATTGTTGGAGAGATCATTGAATGACTTAATGGTCCCGCACGCTGCTTCATTTCCATTTTCCCTGATATCTCGTACCGACTCACCCCCACATGCTTCCACGGCAAAGCTTCAATTAAGCCTCCCCATTTGGTTCCTCTATGTTAAACTAGTTTAGAGTGTGTTTGAAAAAAATCTTTACGTAGAAGTTCATTCTTTACTTACGGATCGCGTTTGGTGAAATTTTTAGGTGGAAGTCACGTTTAGTTTTTCATTTTCAGCGTAGAAAATACTAAATAAGGGTGGGTGGGACTAGTTTTAAATAGTTATCCAAATTGAATCTTCTATGTTGATTCATTTTTATCCTACTCTACTAACATACTCTAATTTGAAACTCTTAGCCCCGCTTTCGTTACGGGTTAACTCTAGGTTAACCAAAGGTTAACCAAGGGCTAACTAATTTTATGCTTTGATTGGAGGTTTACGTTAATCGGATTCAACACCGGGCTAACCCTGAGATAATCTAAGGTTTCGAAACCCACCGACAGAGCAGTCCTGATTCCGCTCTCATTTTTGTCCTATCGCCTAGGAGCTCAAACCACCTCGAGCATTGTGATGCTCGCCTTCCCTCCTGTGAAGCCCTTCTTCCCTCATGCGAAACCCTCATCTCACCACAGATTTGGCGTCGATCCTCTCCATCCCTCCTCGCAAAGGTATTGTACCTCTCAATCCCTCCTTTGTCTGGCCTATGAGGTCTCCACGTGTCGTGGCTTCTCCCAGAAGCATTCCTGTTCATCCTCATTCGTCCCTGACATCTCTGCGATCTAACAGCGGTGCCTTTCGGTGGTCGTCGTTCTGACGCGAAAAATGAGAGGGAATCTTGCAGCTTTGCAATGTGCCATCCCTTCCACCAGGTATGCGTTCGTTATTGTAGTCGACTCCTTTCTCGTGAGTGAACAATTAAAAGTTTTCCTTTTTAAAGCATATCTATGATCGCCCTTGCCCCCTTCTCACCTGCTCTTGGCTCCGTCTTCTCGATCCTTCCCCATTTCCTCTTCACCTACTGGTGGGGACACTGGGCTCACTACTGGACCCACTACTCGGAGCCGATGCCGCGCTGCCCCGACGCCACCGAGCTTATGGCTCGGAGACTCGACTTCTTGAAGACTTGACGTCCTGAGTATTTACTTATGTGTATTTGTACGTATTTGTGTATTTATGTATTGTGTGTACAATACATATATTTACTACATGTATTATTTACTTTTGTTTTATTAGGCTAGTCATAGTCAAAGTAAAAATCACATTTTATTAACACTCGCCGCCTCTCTCTCTCTCTCCACTCGATTCACTGTCTCTCTCCCTCGTTTTTCCCCCACTCTCACTCTTTCTCTCTCCTCCACCACTCTTTCGTCCGTTCTGGGCCGTGCCGATCCCAGATCGAGGCGCAAGAGGTACCGTTGGAACCAGCTTGTCATGAGGATCGCGCCAGTGCCATCCATTCCACGGTTCGTAGAGCGTGGGAATGGGTCAGGTCGTGAGGTGTCCTGGAGCTTCGTCGCCCGCATGTGTGCTTACCGAGGTTTTCACCGCGTTCGAGGTAGGGGGATAGACTCCTTACTTCGCTAGGAACATTTTGGTACTACATGCATGCCCATCCATAGGTGTTTGTATCATTTTCTGTGCAAGGTCCATTTTAGGGGTTTTAGGTTAAAAATGCTTGTAAAATTGATTAGGGGTGGTATATTTACATTTTGATGCATGCCGTAGTTGTAGAAATCTTGCTATTCAATTTCTTCTACCCGTTTTCTTTTTGTTTCACGTCGATCCGGCTTGACAGGAGGGGAGTTCGGTCCGAACTCATCCCTCTCATTTCCCAGTCGGTATAACGCGCCAGCCAGAGGCTGTTATACACTTAACGGACCCTAGGGGGTGCGTTATGCATTGCATGGCGGACCACTCATGGGCCGTTATGTTAGTCATGGTTTCTGTAGGTCTATAGGTTGTGGGGCATGACAGACTAGTCCCAGTCTGCCATGGCCAGTATAACGCCCCACTCCTGGTGCATTATACTATGTGGTCAACTATGGAGTTTTGTGAGTTTTCAATGTTCGGGTGGCTTTAACAGACCGCTCCTGGTGGGTTATAGTCTCATGGCACACTCGTCCTGGTGCATTATGGTCTATGTGTTTTTGGTTGATTCTCTGGAGAGTATAACGCGCGAGCTAAGGCGCGTCATACATTGCACGACGCCCCTGAAGTAGTGCATTATAGTCTGCAGGTCTGGGTTTTCTTCGTGCATGGGTGAGCATAACGCCCTGGGGGAGGCACGTTAAAGTCGCATAACCACCCCGACTTGGTCCGTTACATACTAGTGCTTAGGTAATGTTAGGAATGCATGTTTAACTCCCGTCTTATGCATGCTACGCTACGTCTATATTGTAATTGTGTTATTTTATGATTATTGGCTCAATCCTAGTATCCCAATGGAGTGCTTGGACTTTTCATGTGATGGAACCACTAGACGTAGCCCTAGACTTCACGGATGGTCATTGTAACATAGATAGAATATTAGTCGACAATGGTAGTGCCCCTGATGTACTTTCTTATGATTATTTCCTCAAGATAGGAGAGAACCCATCTAGACTTCGCGTGATCCAGACCTTGCTTTGTGGGTTCAACGGCCAGGCAACTTATCTCGAGGGAGCCTTAAGCCTGCCAGTCACCATCGCCACCCCACCCAAAATCGTTACGGTTATGGTGGACTTTCCCTTTGTTTCCCTATCATCCTAGGAGGGTTGGGGATGGATTCCCCTTTGTTTCCCTATCATCGGGGGATGATCGGGGTGTAGAAAGGGTTTTTGGACTTTCCCATCGGTTTCACGCTCGGGCTGGCTTTGCGGCCCTTCCATGGACTGCTAGGTGACCTTGGCGACCCTCGGGGGGCCGCTAAGCAAGTTTGAATGTCGGTTGGGCTTAGCAGTTGTAAACGTGTCACTTAGTGTGAATTTGTGAAAAATTGGTTAAGCGAGTGTGTGTTCCTAAGAAAAGAAAATAGGGAGCACGTGGTGCTCGATTGTAACATGATCGCCAGAGGAAGATCCTCAATATTAATAGAATAACATGATCGCAGGAAATACCTGATGAGTGGGTGTATGGGTTCTGCATCCTCCTTTAACCGACCGGCCGGCTAAGGGGGTCTCTTGATTTGATTACCCTGAAACAAGCACAGAAAGGAAGCACTGGATTAGACAATGGTCGTGCAGTATCAACTCTTAATAATAATGAACCTATGCATATGAAGAGTAGACACACCTTGTGTGTTTTTAAACCCCTTAAGTGTAAGGGTGGGAGTATGAATTAATGTGATGCAGTGATGTGCAAGAAGATCTAACAAGTGTTAGATCGAACGTGTGAATGATGTTATGGATGCAGTATGCAAACTAAGTAAATGAAACAAGGAAAGGAGATCGGGGAAAAAAATGGAGGATGTCCTCCACTCCAATGACACTACAAGAAGAAGAACAGAAAGCAACAACGGAGAGAAGCCCGTATCCCCAACGTTTCTGTGCTTTGTATTCTCTATCTCTTCCTTTTCTCTCTATCTTTTTTCGTGCGAGCACAAAAGATCCTCAGTTTATAAGGGAAGAGTCCTAGCTAAGGAAGGACTCTAAGCAAGGAAGGGGATAAACCTTCCCCAAACCATCCACAAGAAGCGGAAAGATTAAAAATGGGCAAGAATCAACCAGGGAAAGGAAGCCCAGATCAATTGAATATGAAAGGAAAATGGGCATCCACTAGGACATCGGCGTGATTCGGAGCTGTTTCGGAGGCCCGGGAGTGTTCCGCGGCCTTTTTCGCATGTTTTTTTCGATTTCCACGTACGGGTTTCGGCAAACCCTGCGGAACACCGCTGCAGGTGAATCGGGTCGTTCACCTAGGCGTGAGTGGTACCATTGCGATCAGTGCGTTCCGAGGATCATGAAAATGTGATTTTCTATTTTTTGATATTCTTTTGAAAAATCAAATTTTCCTATTTAAACCCTCAACCCTCTCTCTCCCCTCTCATTTCTCACCCTCCCTTCTCTCTCTCATTTCTCTCTCGTCTCTCGACCTTTCGGCGTGGGGCATACTACCGTACGGAGCTGGCCGAGGCGGGGACGCGTCGGGGAGATCTAAACGTGGGATGGAGCGGAGGTTTGAGCGTGGCGTGGTGCGATCCCTTGGTGGATTCCGAGAAGGTGTCGTTCGTGTTCTGAGTGATTTTCGACGTGGATTAGTCGCTTCAGCGCACGATTTCTTCGGTGGAGGTAGGGGGACGGATCCTTAACCTCTGTACTTCCTTTCTCGCGAGTTTTGTAGGCCGTGGCGAGCCGAGCGAGTTTATTTTCATATTTTGGGGAAAAGAACATGTTTTGGGGTGTGAGCCTGATCTAGTTATTTGACTGTGTTTTGGGGATTTAAATGGGTCCTCTCGGTGCTAGAGAGGTAGGGGACTAGTTTCCCTTGTTTTCCCCTTCACATGGGCATGAATGGGGCGTGGAATGGAATTTTCCACATGATTTGCCGGTTTCGGGTTCGGGATGACCTAGCGATCCTTCCAGCGACCGCTAGGGTGCCAAGCGGTCATGTGGAGACCGGTAGGGTCCCCGTATGTCGGTTCGAGTCTTGCGGTCGTGCGATAGACCGCCAGGGTCCTTAGCGGTCCAGGGGTAGACCGCTAGGCCCTGCCATGCAGTCCGAAGGGTGACCGCTAGCGGTTCACGAGTTCCAGGGGCTTAGCGGTTCTGGCTAGACTACTAGGCTGGCCTTAGCGGTCCAGAGGTAGACAGTTAGGCTCCCTAACGGTCCAGAGAGGACCGCTAGGCGATTCTTCATGTTCGCTGTGTCCGTTTTGTGTTGTGTCGGTCTTCGATCAACCCGGTTGTGATCCAGTGGTTGACCTTTGACCTCGTGGATGTCCCAGACACCGTGGGTCTTGTACTCATGCTTTGGGAGGTGTCCGAAGGTCCCGTGTTACCTCGAGTTGTACACTCATGCATTTGGAGGGTCCAGGTGTATGCTACGGCGGCATTCTGACAGCATAACGGTACATTCATTAAGTTTCATAGCTTAACCTTAACTTGTTAAACATAGTTTGAGACTCCAGACAATCCTAAGACCATCTAGGAACTCAAGAAAACCAACCCCAAGGGTCAAACCTTGGGTTAGACAAAATTAGGAACTATGCGGTCATTTCCTGGACCGTTTTAAGAATTAAGCGGTCAAGTCTGAACCGCATGGCAGATCTACGGGGTCAGGTAAAGTCCGTTTATGACAAGTCAAAGCCAGAACAAAGAAAGCTTGACTCAGAGATGTATGTGGTCATGGGCTGACTGTTTGACTACAGAAGCGGTTATGAGTAGACCATTAAGTAATGCTTAGCGGTCGCCATGAAGACTGTTTGGAACCAGAACTCAGAAAACATCGATGGTGTAAGTGCTTTCTAGACAGTTGGGTTTTGAGGGTACAACCAGCCCGACATCTTAGTGGGAATCCCAGGCTTACAGAGACTTACAGAGGCCTTGAAACAAGATCACCTAGTTCGACAGAAGGAATATCCGGTGGAGAGGATCACAAGTCTAAGATGGTATGCTTAAGTGCAAAGTGTAACTAATGACAACATATCGGGATATGCGCCATGTACTTAAGAAAATGACTCATAGATGAGAGAGGATCGTGATAAAATTATAATCAAATCAATTAGGTAAGTCCATGAACCATATGAAATCTAAGATAATACAAGAGTATATATTTTTTGCATGAAATTAACATAAGTTTAAAATAAGTCTCAAGTGCATAAAGAACATGAAATCTACTAAGATGAATAATCAATGTGACCAAGTATATGAAAATAGTGCTTAAAACAGGAGTAAGACCTAATTAACTAGTCTTATCATATAATAATTTAGACCATTCTACATTAAGTTTCAGGTTAACTATAATATAGAACTCAGAAAACACATGCGACCTAGGAATGACCATTTTATGTTCCCTAGCGGTCTATCGGAGGGCCATTTATGGAACCATGGCCGTTTGAGGAAGATCGTTTATTCCTATTTACTGTAGACAGAAATAAAAACTAAAATATAAGCTAATCTAGGGCTAATAGATGCATGGAACGATGTAAAAACGTGTAGTAACACATGTTGGAAGGAAAATAGGCCAAGAATATGCGTAGGTTGTTAGAATTAGAAAAGAAATTTCAAATTTCATCTCATTAGGGTTAGGTGTATGCATGAACATGAACTTACTGCGTAGTCTCAATAAAACGGTACACAGCACAGTCGATTCACTATACGAGAGAGAGAAAGAGAGAGAGAGTCCTGGGGAGAGGGAAACCATTCATATGGCCCTTGATAATTCCAGGGCATGGTCGGTATCGAGAAGAAAACACTCGGACATACACATAATCAGACACAGGGATTGAAAGAGGAATAGTTCAATACAGAAATCGAGAGAAAAGTGAAAGAGATAGGTATAACGTTGAACATTTATTCCGTTCATACATACACATCACTCATCCTGTTAACAGGAAACACACGTGAACTACATATCATTCGTCGCTGGCATTGTCGTACGGGCAGCCGTTTAATTTGCTGAAGAGAAGGAGGTCTACAGAGGAGGGGAAAGAAGATATGGTGAGAGGGGGGAGATGGGCTCATATCATTGTCCCTCTCCCCTCTCACTTACATCGTATCAGAAGAAAAGAACAGAAGGGGGGGAATCGACAGGAAGAAACCACGGAGACCCACCTAGCTTCCTTCCCCAGAAAATAGAGTATCTGAATTCCTTCTCCGGTGCTGGAGGGCTTCAGTAGAGCAGAGGAAGTTGGCAGTGGTGAAGGAGCGCTCAGGAAACCCTTCTTCTCACCCAAGGAAACTCTCTCCCTCCGACGGGCTGACGCTATTGGCTCTTCTAATTGCCTCCTCCTTCTCCTCTCTCTCAATTAGCCCCCCTTCACTTGGTCGAACCAAGTGTCTTCTTATAGGACAGCCTAATCTGGCGTGAGAAATGGCGCGCCGGGGGAAGAGGCATCTAAGAGCTTTGTGTGTCGGAATGAGGGGCACCGGATTAAGGGGCGCCGAATTAAGGGGTGTGCCATATTAACTTCGTTCGCTTGACGCGGGTTAGCCGGTGGGTCCGAGGATGGTTTTGGGAGTCACCGTTGACCATTCATCCCGTTGCGGTCTTACAAAACCTTGACGAGAAGACTTGACGAAGCTCTTGGGTCGATGTACGGCCTTTCTCGGAACTTCGTGTGCCTTTGGCTTAAACACGTGGGTTTTTCGCTGACACAGTCTTTGGCACTATGATTCGTGCTGTTGGCTCAGCCTGACTCGTGCTCGAAGCTTCTTGAGGGGCGGAATAGCACTCGAGATACTTCAGCCTTGACTGGCCGATCATTCAGCCGCTAACGGACCCAATATGGTGAGAAGTCACGCTCGTGCTGAGTAATAGGGGTCTTCTGCCGATAGAGTCTCCAGTTCCTTGTTCTGAAGGACCAAGGACGTTCTTTCTCCTCAGCGGCCTGCCTTGCCTCAGGCGTAGGTGTAAAGTAAATGTCTTCATCCTCCTCTTCCCTGGGCAAGCTAAAAAGAGCTGAGAGAGTATTACAGGAGAACACCGTCTCCCTCTTGGCTTTACGGGCCTTTATTTTCTTATTCTGCTTCTTCTCAGACTGTGCTTGCCCCCAGAAGAAGCTTTCATCTTCTTGAACCTTCTCAGGCACTTCCTTCTACTCTAAGGAAAGATGTTGCTACTCTTCCCATGGGATGTGATCTTTCATCAGCAGTGGCTGCAATTTGGGATGTTCATGTTCTTCTATTAGGATTGGTGATCCGCTCAAAATGAGATCCAGAGGGGGGATGAATGGATCCCAATGACACTTTTCATAAATGTAAACTTCAACCACACTCTGAAGTGATTTGAACCTAGTTACAGTGTTGGCTAAAAGGAAGATGCCTACAGAAATCACTCAATTGATCTAAGTAGTCAATGAATCAGATATAGTACAAGGCGGAGGCTAGCCTCTATGCAAGAGATGTCAGTTCAGATAGGCGTGACCTAACCTTCCTGACATGCCTTTCTATATACTTCTCTGATTGCTAACCAACTAAGATCATATGAATAATCTCGCATTCACAATCAAGATCAGTTGAAGATGTTCCTAGGCATTCATCTATCGAGGCAAAACCACAATGAAACAATCACACAGAGAGAGGGATTTTTAGGTGGTTCAGTCTCTACCAGAGACCTACGTCCACCCTACACTCATATCTGAGTGTGGTTTACTGTTGCCTAATAGCTTGAAACCACTGTGCACCACAACTTGCGTCTGAGAAGCTTCACAGCTTGCTTACACACCGCTGAGCAACACAGCTTGCTGTCCGAGGTATCCACCTAACCCTTTGAGCATTATAGCTTAGCTCCGCTGACACACAGCTTGACAGAAGTTTGAAAGGAAAACAAGAAGGGAAAGAAAGGACAGAAAATAAATTAGACTTGCAATGCAATTTAGCTCACAGAGGAGCAAACGATCCTAGATCTGATCTAGGGATCATGACCACAAATCAACTTTTCAGCTCTCAGATTCCTCTTCAGAAATGACACTCTATTTTTCTCTTTTCTGGAGGTCCCTCTGCAACTCTCTCTTCTTCTTGTCTTTTCACACTTGCTCTCTTTCTCTACTCTCTGGATCACTCCATATGCTCTCGCTCAGGCTTGCTCAAAATCGTGATCACCTCTTTTAGATGATAGAGGTCTTCTATTTATATGGTGAAAAAGAGGTGAGTTGAGGGAATTCACCTTAGAAAGCAACTCCCTCCATTCCCTCACTCTATCACAAATAAAAGAAACAAGAGACTTCTCAGCTCTCTGCTAAAAATCATTCTATTCCGCTCACCCCACAAGGACCAAAGAGTGACATAGAGAACCAATCACCATATGATCGCATCTCCTCTATGGGGCCAAGATCTACCCCACGATCCAATAAGGTGGTACACCTTTGTTTCGCGAGCAATATAGCAGCCGGACTTTGAAGCTAATGAGTCCCACACTTCCCGCGAATACGAACAACTTGCGAATAGGTGGTCTAGGGTCTCCTCACCTTGCCCACACAAGCAACAGATCGACTGGATGTTGGGGACGAAGCGAGCCAGCTGGTCACAAGTGGGGAGCCTCCCATGGGAAATCACCTTTATCGAGTTCCTCGGCTTCCAGGTCTGCGGAGCGAGAAGGTGATGGATCCCACCGTCTGAGATAAAGGTGCAGGCATAACGGACCGAGAAAGACCTCTCCCTCCGCCACCTCTAAGTCCACGTATCCTCCCAGAGGGGATGCGGAGCAAAGTGAAGGAGGCAAATAAGGAGGTCCTGGAACTCCACCATCTATGTCGGCTTGAGATCCCTTCTTGAAAGTCAGCGCCCAAGTTCCCCCTGAAAGGTGGGGGTCAAAGGCCTGGTCCACCATCCCCATCGGGCCAGCATCAATAGCAAAGAGGCTGGGGAAGGTCACCTCGAAAGAGAGCTCACCACACCATTTTTCCTTCTAGAAAAGGCACTTATTGCCTTTCTCCCGAGTCGGTAGATATGATGTCCATGCAAGTCAATATGCCATGCCAAATGGGGGAGATTTGGGAGATGGGTGGAGAATCCAAATCCTAGACCCTCCTCCTATTGTAGTACTTCTGTCTGATAAGGTTTGCCCAAAGCCCATCATCTCCTGATCCCAATCTCTAAAGCCACTTGCACAGAAGAGCCAAATTAAAATCTCCCACATCCTTGGTCCCCAGACTCCCTTGTTCTTTGCTTGCAGCCACCTTCCTCCACCTTATGTCATGTCATCTCCTACGTGTCTCCCCACTCTCATGCCAGAAGAATCTCTCCTGAGTAGACTCAATCCTCCGTAGTACAATCTTTGAGAATCGGAACACAGAAAGGAAGTAGATAGGTAAGCTGTCGATAATATCCTCCTCATCATCATCATAAGACAGACGGGGAAGAAGATCATCTTCTATCATGGGTCTGAACCGATAATACACTCAAAATAAATATAGGAAAATGATGGGAGCTCCATGCTATCACCCAGCCACAAGGATGTCGTCGTGATGTGGGTCCGGTATCGGAGGCAAGCTCTAGTGTCCCCACCAGTATCAGAGATGAAAGTGATCATGTGGCCCTAGAATCGAGTTTACAGGCATGTGATCCAATGCTCCCAGTTCTTAAAGATCGATTGGCCATGTGGATTCGCCTCATCTTCAAGATCTGACACGTGGACCTTTTCAAGTCACTTTTCAGTAAAATCTACTGGCGGGAATCCTCCCTCCATGCGCGGGACTGAAATCGTGCGGGGACCACATGATCCAGTTCGCTGGCATAAAAAAAGGGGGATCTTGGAGACGAAGATAATTAGATGAAGACAATTAAGAGAGGAAGACAATTAGAAGAGAAGGTAATTAAAGGAGAATAGAAACAGAAGAGAGAATTCAGAGTAGTGAGGGCACCAAAGTTAACAGAGAGTAGAGTGCTAGAGAGAGAGAGAGTTAGCTGCAGAAAAGAAAAGAAGAGGCAGAACATGGTATCAGAGAAGAGGAGAAGAAGTTAGAGAAGTGGCTGCTATTGAAGTCACGATTTCTTGATCAGATCTAGAATTGTCTGCTCGTTTGAGCTATATTATTTTTCACGTTTCATCTACACATTGTCTTCCAGTCTTTTATGTTTTCTTTTATCTCTGTTCTTCTAGCTGTTTGATAGCAGAGCAAGCTATGATGCTCTGTGGCGAGGAGCAACTCCTCGGATAGCAAGTTGTGGTGCTCAGTGGTTAGCAAGCTGTGAGGCTCAACGGACAGCAAGCTGTGAGGCTCAGCGCATAGCAAGCTGTATTGCTCAGCGGTTATAGGGATTCATCCCCAAAGCTGTAGATCAGCACTTTAAGCTGTGTATCAGTAGAAGCCTCACTCTAGTTTGAGTGAGAGGTGGACGTAGGTCTCAAGGTTAAGAACGAACCACCTAAAAACACATGTGTCCTCTATGCAATTGCTTACTTATTTACAGCTTCGATTAGATGTATGCTTAGGACCGTTCTCAGTTAGCATTAGATTCTAGTTGCATTTCCATTTGATTGAGTTGTGTAAGCCTTCAACCATCAAGTATATAAGAAGGCATGGCAGGAAAGATAGGTTAGGCCTATCTGGAATGTCATCTCTTGCGTGAGGAGATCCTAAATCGAACCTCTACCTTGTACTTGGTTGTTGGTTGCTCTTCTCATTTGAATGACACATGCTGGAATCCCCCGAGGGTGAGTTTTGGCCGTTGTGAATTTCCTCCCGATTAAGCGGTCATGGACTGACCGCCTCGTTTCCATTTGCGGTCACAGAGTGACCATTTTAGGGTGAAACGGCCAGGAGGTGACCGTTCATCCCTTCTCTTATCCTCGTGGTGAGGCGGCCTTGTAGTGGCCGCTTCTACCATCGAGTGGTCTAGCGATAGACCGCCAATCCCTCTTGCGATCAGAGTGTGACCATTTTTCAGATTTTAAGCGGCTCGAGGTCGGGAAGAATAGCGGCCATGCGACTGACCGCTTGGTGACACCCAGTGGTCAGGCAATGGACTGCCATCCTTCTCGACAGTCTGGGAATGACCGCATAGTTTCTGGAGGCGTCTGGGGCTATGCGGTCCTGGCTGGACCGCTATGCTAGGCTTTGCGGTCCCAGCCAGACCGCCTAGCTCTTGGACTGTCCAGGGAGGACCGTCTCTTGGTTTTCGTGTTTATCGTGTCCGTTTAAGTATTGTGCTGGCCTCCGATCGACCCAGTTGTGACCCAGTGGTCGACCTTCGGTCTCGTAAGTGTCCCAGACACCCCAGGAATTCTATGTCTGTGTTTTAGGGTGTTATCTCGATTAACGTGCACATGGGTTTGAGAGTCCGGGTGACTCCATGTGTTCCGAGCTTTTGCGTTACGCTTGATAGAGTCACCCTGTATAGGTGTGAGTGTGATGGGGGTTCCCCCGCACGTCGTGGGTTTCTCCGAAAGGTGGTCCCCGAGTGGGTCATGCGTAAGGCCTTGGACTGTGAGTCCAGTCACCCAGCCTGGGGCTGGAGGTTTCCTGCTTTTCCCTGGGATTGGGAATCGACTTGGCGGATTGAGAGCTACCTTGGGAATCTTGCCTCTGTGTTTTCTGCGTGGGTCGTGTGTGTGGCATGTGGACTGTGAATCCCATTTACCGAGCCTAGGGCTGGAGGTTTTCTTGGTTCCATTTTTGAGCGAATGGTCTCAGCAGTCGAGAACTGCCCGTGAGTCATCGTGTAGAGGTTTCTGACCCAAGGGTTAGGGCAGATTGATGGCATGGCGTCGTTCGGTGCAACGGTCTTGACCCCGAGTCTTGTGATTCAAGGACCGTTAGATTTAGTGAGTCTAGAGGACTGTCCAGAGTCCAGTGGCTTAGCGCCACTTGATTCTTCATGACTTTCGCGCAGGGTGCATGCATGGTTCTCGGAGAGTGATCACATCAGTGACTCCCCACTAGTCGTAGCCTTCTGACATGGATACCAGAGTGTGGATTTAGGTGGCTGGGAACTGGCTCCCTGGGAATTGACTCCCTCTTCCTGCGGCTCCGGGAGTTGGAAAGCTGCCGTAGTATGTATAACATTGACGGAAAAGTGAGGATTCTCCTGTGCATGCCGTTGCCGCGGATTGACCAGGGATTCGCCCATATCAACCTTTCGTCACCTGATTAAGTCCTCGACGAGGTCCTTGAATGGTTGGCAGTTGTGGATGATATGGCCTACCACCTCATGGTATGGGTAATAGTCTTGATGAAAGGCAGCACCTGGTGTCTGCTCAATAGGCGACGGGGTGATCTGTCCCGCGCGTCGGCATGCGAAGAAGATGTCTAGGCTCTTCTCAAGAGGGAAGGAGTATAACTTCTCTGGTTTCTCGCCTTCGGGTGTATGCTCATCGCCTTCAGGTGAGTCCTCAGCGTCTTCAGATGAATCTGAGGATTCCTTAGAGAGCCAGCCCCTGAGCGGAGCCCAGTCGGTAGGTGATACACTTGCCTCTCGTATGTGGGATGGAGCTAACCCCCTGGTGAATGGGCCAAAGGGGAAAGTGGCTAATTGCTGATCAATGCTCTCCAGGAACTGCAGTAGACGCCTCTGTTCCAGTTGCAATTGTCAGAATTCCCACTGGATCTTCCGAATAGTTCTCCACAATGTCAAGCATTCTGTAAATGAAGGATCGGCTCTAGGGCCGGTGTTGGGCTGTTGGTTTGAAGGCCCGGCTTCGGAGGCGTTGGAGCTTCAAGCCGTCGCTGCCATGTAGACCACATTAGCCGATCAGTTTGATCGGCTCCAGGCATGAGGCTGGGATGGGTCGACTGCATGGCCCAACATATTTACCAAGCCCTTTTGGATAAGCTCTTTCGCTATGTTCTTGAAAACATAGCAGTCTCCGATGGTATGACCCAACCTTCGTTTATACACACAATAGGTAGGATCCTTTGTCTTGTCCACCTCTGAGCGCTTTCGCGGATCTGGCAGAGTAATGAGCTGCTCCTTCATCCATAAATCAAAGAATATTTTAGTGTGCTCCTTCCTAAATGAATAGGGCGTCTTCATGCGCTCCGCTATGAGAGATGCATTTGCCTTGTCATCAAACTTTTTATCCTTGCCTTTGGACTTTCCTTCTCCCTTATCTTCGTTCGTCGGGGAGAAGTCCACAGTATTTACCTCCTTGACGTTAGCCAAGACGGTCTTTGGAGGATTTGCTTTTGGCAGAAGCTTGTACAGGGTGGTCGGCGCAGAGCGACGTTCAATGCCTAAAGAAGCGAACACTCTTGATATCATGGCGTTTGAACAGTAAAAACGATAAAGACAAGAAGGCAGTTGCCCCTCAGCCTGCTAAATCCAGAGACAATAAAGAGGGTCCCTCACTCCGGGATAAGATGAAGAAGGCCTACTCTTTTTTGAAGGAGAAGACCAGGCTTTTATTTGACTGGGTGACCCAAGACAATAAGGTTACTTTGCCCAAACCAAAAAGGCCAGAAGACTTGAAAGAAGAGACAGCCCAAGGTTCTGCCCTTATCACCAGATGCTAGGGCACCTGATTGAAGACTGCTATGTATTCAAAGACATCATTGAAGGCATGGTGAAGAAAGAAGAAATAGACTTGGGGGAGTACAGAGTCGATCCTCCGCAACCTCATGAAGTGCCTCTAAGAAGGGCTGCAGTTAACATGGTCTCTTTGTATCAGGCATTGCCCAAAGAGATCATGGAGGCCAGCACTCAACACACTTATGAGGCCTGCTTCCTGACACCAATAAAAGAACAAGAGGGATGGCAACCAATCCTTGCAAAAGCTAAGAAGAAGGGCACACCTCACCTGAAAGTGGGGAAACATGTTCGTGGCATCACACCACGACCCACTCCGTCGGTGACAGCACCCGTGTGGATCAACCTATCGGCAATCATCAGAATACCTACACACAATTAGAGGAGACAGACTCCATTGCCAGTGGCCAAGGAAATCAGTCTAGAAGCTCGACGGCTGCAAGATTATATAAATGGGCAAGATGAATATCTACAGCCTGAATTGAAGCCTTTACTGGCATCGGACTATATCCTATGGTGGGAATTGGAACAGCTTTCACTAAAGTAGGAAGAGGAGGCTGATAAAGCATCAGACAAGGATGACAGCCTATTTTGGGGGCAAGCATCAGCCGAAGAAAAGAAGAAGAAACAAATGAAGAAAAGAAAGGCCGCCAAGGCCAAGAAGGAGTTGTCTCTCTCCTGCAATACCCTCTCAGCTCTATTCAATCTCCCCAGTGAAGATGGTGAGGAGGAGATATGCTTCACACCTGCAGCCAAGGGAAGCCGTGCCGAAGCCACAACTACTGCCCATGCGACCCGGTCGGGCCGAAAATGGGGGTGCCAGTCGTCTGCCAACCATAATATTATCTTCAGGGGAGAGCAGCCCTATAAGATACCTCCTCCGGAGGTCATGGGAGTCCAAATCCCTCCCCCGTCAGGCCTATACAATCAGGGAAGGGGCAACTCCCTGATGGACCTGCTTCATTGGACTCTGGGTCTGAATCTTCTTATGTCATAGTGATGCCATCTTACTGCTCCCTAGTGCCTATTGTTGGCTTGGTCTTCTCTTCATTTGTCAGACCAAGAGTTGCTGAGGATGTGGGAGGGTGCCCCCGGTTGCAGAGTTGTTTTCCTGGAATGGTTGCTTGCCCTTAGCCATCTTCAAAAACTCAGTGAAAGAAGGGACACCACCATTGCCCCCACTCTGATTGTACAGCCCTGATGGAGGAGGGATTTGAACTCCCTTGACCTCTGGAGAGGATATTTTGTAGGGTTACTCCCCTCTGAAGATAATATTGTGGTTGGATGGTGGTGGGCGCCCCCACTTTCGGACCTACCGAGTTGCATCGACTACAGTTGTGGCTTCAACTTGGCTCACCTCAACTACGGGGGTGAAGTAGATGTCCTCCTCATCTTCCTCCCCAGGCAGATTGAAGAGGGCTGAGAGAGTATTGCAGGAGAGTAGCGTCTCCCTCTTGGCTTTGTGAGCCTTTCTCTTCTTTTTCTAATTTTTCTTTGATGGTGCATGCCCGGAAAATAAGCTGTCATCTTCTTCTGCTGCTTTATCTGCCTCTTCCTTCCCTGGAACATGAACTTTTATTAGTAGGGCTGCAATTTGGGCTATTCATATTCATCTATCCCATCAATGTAGGCTTGACACTGCCAGATTTTTAGGCTAATTTCTTTATTCACTGGCAACAGAGTCTTTATTTTTCGGTTGTGTGTGGGTATCCTGATTACTGCAGGCTGGTTGATCCATATTGGTGTTGGAGCCGGAGGAGTAGGCCGTGACGTCACACCATGGATATGCACCCCCACCCTCGGCCGAGGCACAACCTTCCTTTTGGTCTTTGTAGGGACCTCCTGCCATCCCTGTTGCTCCTTCACATGTGTCAAGAAGCATGCCTCGTAAGTATGTTGAGTGCTAGCTTCTGCCACTTGCTCGGGCAATGCCTGATACAGAGATATCATATTGGCAGTAGCCCTTCTTAGAGGCACTTCATGAGGTTGTGGAGGGTCGACCATGTACTGCCCCATTTCTAGCTTGTCTTTCTTTATCATGCCTTCAATCACATCTTTGAACACATAGCAGTCCTCAATTGGGTGCCCCAACATCTGGTGGTAGGGGCAAAATCTTGGACTGCCTCTTCTTTTTAAATCCCTCGGCCTCTTTGGCTCAAGCAGAGTGATCTTGTTGTATTGGGGAACCCAGTCAAATCTTTCTCGCATAAAAATGTGCAAATCTTTGATGATAGACTTGTCCATGATCAGTCGTGATCATCCGTTTCTCATTTAATAGTTCTAGCTGGGCCAGTAAGTTTATTCAACGCTGCTCAGAATCGAGCTTCGGGTCCAGTTGCACTCATTGTGAGGGAATGATGATCTCGTACGGGAGTACCACTTCTGTCCCAAAAGTTAGTCCTTACAGGGTTTGACCCGTGGTAGAGCAAATAAAAGTATGATAAGCCCAGAGAGCCTTGAAGAGGCAGTCGGGCCAATCAAAGTAATGATGAGATTTGCATGTTTTCTTGATTATCCTAATGTGTGTTTCATTTGTAGCTTCAGCTTGACCATTTCCTTGTGGATAATATGGGGAAGAATGATGCAAGTTAATGCCATATTTGCCACATATGTCGTGAAGCTCCTGTGATGTAAACTTCGGTCCATTGTCAGTGACGATGTCACGAGGGACGCCGAACCTGGGGAGGATGTTACGTTTGATGAACTTTACCACTGTCGATGCCTTTACTTTCGTGAAAGCTTTATCTTTTGCCCATTTTGTGAAGTATTCTGTAGCGGTGAGGATGAAAGATTTCCTCTGGATTTCTCTGGTCCTGTCTTCCAGAGGGCCAACTACATCGAACGCCGACATGGCAAAACACCAAGGAGCTATGAGAGGGTGCAATGAAGATGAAGGAGTGTAAACCTTGTCCCTATAAAGTTGACATTTAGCCCAATGACAGACATAGCGAGCACAATCCTCCTCTATGGTAGGCCGGCAGTAATCCCTGAGGAGTTCTTGAGCTAGCATGTGACCATTCTCATGCCCACCACATTCACTAGAATGCGTAGCTTCGATGACTGCGCAAGATTCGACCTCATTAAGACAACGGAGATATACTCCACTTAGGGACTTTTGATGCAAGAGTCCGCCTATGATGGCAAAGCATTTCGTAGCATAGTGAATGGCTCGCCTATCGGGGGTGATAGCATATTTAGGAAATGATCCATCACGAAGATAGTTCTCAATGTCGAAGAACCATGGGTTGCCATCATCGAGGTTGACTTCCATCTTATGGGAAAGGGAATGGACCTAGGGAGCATTTTTTGGGAAATGTTGGACCTGAGGATTAGCATGTGAAGTGGTGTGCATTCTCTACACGATGACGGTAGCTGAAGGTGTTCAAACAAGATTGTGAGTAATGATGATACGGAAGCTAGAGTATCGGCCAAGATATTGGAGCTCTAGGAGGAAGCTCAAAGGGCATAGACACATGCATAGATACACAACATACATAGCATCCTTTGCAGCTTCAAGCTTCAGGTGGCTCCGAGCAACGAGCTAAGGAGAATTGTGTGTGGGTGACTTGTTCGTTGTCTTAGTACGCCAGGGATATGTCATTTGCACTTCCCTCATGCCATATGTAGCCGTAACACACAAGTCAACACCTACCATGTGTGAGACATTATGACAAGGGCGAACGTCCCCTTACGTCGGGATTTCCCCTCACGTGCCCATTGGTCGTAACCATGCACGCATCATGATGTCACGCTCTCCCGTAGTCACGAGGCCATGTTCGACCACTCAACTTGAGTCGTGATCGACCCTCGCCCAGACACCAGATCGACCCATCCCTCCAGTTATCCAGTCATAAGCCCCCCGTCCGGTGTTACAACCATGGCTTACGGGAGGAGCCCCCTGTAAAACACATGTGTGGCCATCTACCCTGCATTGACCCGGGGACCGATCCTCACATCAGAATTGTCTCGTGGCATGCACCAGTTGTACCCTGGCCACTACGACCTACGTGTAAAGACATGTATCTCTCAGAAATTAAACTGCCAATTGGACGAATGCTCTCGGATCCACGTTCGGGCCCTTAGTCCTCCCTTTGTGTCACCGAGTGTGAACCTCCAGGACCCCCTAACCTCAGCCAACACCATCCAGTATGAGGTGAACCTACAGCTGCAAAGTGCTCTTGGCTCTCCACCAAGGACTTCAGGAATATATGGACTCCTCTTCAGCATGGAACGAAGGTCTTCAGATTCAATCCGATGTAAATAAACACCGACTGCTTGTGGTCGGTGGGGAAAGACGTCCTGTACACGACTCCCCACAGTCGCCTGCGCACTTGCACCTACGGAACTGACCTTCCCTCCACGTGTCCCTCACCTCCCGAGTCCACGTGCCACGCCCTGGAGGCGCTTCCCCGATCAACCTTCGGTTCCATGGGTGATTATCGAGAAATCGACTGGCACGCCCACATCTTGCCACTTTTCTCTTAAAACTCGAAAACCTCCCGTGCCGTTCGATCTCCCCTCGACTTTCCGTAAAAGGTAAGTGCACGGTGCCGCTTTGAGGATGGTATGGCCATGAGAGGGGGTGCCCGAAGCACACCATATTCTGGCATCTCTCCTGTTGTTATATCCGACCCCTCACTCCGGTCACCGCACATACCGCCGCCGGCGAGGAAACACCCACCTAGCTCGGTGCGTGAATAAAAGGATGGCACGCCTGGTGGGACGTCTCCCGCCTTCCTTCTTTCTGCTGAAGAGAAAGCCTGTGCCAGCCCTGAAGTCCTGGTGCCTTTTTCCTGTCCTTGCTGGAGAGGTAGAGGAAGAGCACCCGCTCACACTTCCTAGCACCTTCCAGTTTGAACTCCAGTTGTCAGATAGTGCTTGACTACCGTCAGCGGCCATCACCCCTGCTCATCCGATGCGTCAATAGCTATGGTGGCCGTCACGTACAGTCCTATCATCATTGCCACCCATGCGCGGGTGGGCTACTTGGCAGTGCCGATTGCTTTCGATAGTTTCACCCCGATCATCAGATCGTCCTACTTCTTGGGTGTGGTCCCCGTGGCGGCTCCACCGCCACCCTCAGCTCCCATCTCTGTTGGCACCGTCAACGCGCCACATCCGTCGCCAGTCTCAGCGGCCCGACCGAGTGTCAGACTCGGGTCTCCCATTGCTGCCCCCCATAGGGGCTCTGGACCAGCTCCTATCCAGGCAAACGCCAGCACCTGAGCCCAGTTCCAATCGGCTCCCGATGCAAGCTCCTCGCCCCGAGTCTCGGTCCCTACCACTGCAGTTTGCTCGGGCTTCCAGCCCCGGGCCTCGATTGGGTCGACATCTGGTGTGGGTCTCCACTCACAGGTGCCTGGCTCCTTAGCACCTCACTCGGGCTGTCAGCCCCGAGCCTCAGCCGAGCCATCTCCTCACACGGGTCTCTTGACCAGGGGGTAGGGCTCCCCAGTATCTCATTCGGGCCTTCCGACCCGAATTTCTGACGTGCAACCGCCTCACCCGGGCCATCAATCCTCGGTTCGAGGCTGCTCAACATCCAGACTGGGCATGCAACCCCGGGGTCTCTCGCGGGTGACGCCTGGCGTGAGTGATCCACATCAGGTTCCGCATCCCTCAGCTCCATTGTGGGGGCATGTTCCCTACAACTTGACGATGTCGACTCCCAGTACGGGTCTACCTTTATGGGACGCGATGGCCCCAGTGTGGATCGAAAGCCCTATGCCCCACCTTTCGGTCTCGCCAGTCCCCGATTCAGGCTCAAGGCCTCGGGTGGCTGGCACCTTGGCACCCCCTGCAGTGCCAACTTTGAGTACAAGCACATCATCGCGGGCAATCACGAAACTACTATCGGCTCGGGCGAGGGCTTACACTCGAGCCACCCAGCTGCGGGCCTCCACTACAGACTTTGGGTCTTGGGGACCGATTCTAGTATTGCCGGTCGATGGCCTCATGCCATCGGCAGTCATGGGCTGAGTTTTCTCGGTCTACCACCTCAGAGTGGAGTCATCTTTGGCTCCCCACAAGAAGCATCATCGTGGCCATAAAGGCAAGTGACCTGTCGCTGCCACCAGTAACTCCAGCAAGACCATCCTTGTCGGCAATCTACGGATTCGCCTGGACGGGGGCGAACCCATCATACCCCCAGAGCGGATCATCTTCACGGTCCCTACTACCAACTACTTTAGCCTTCTACGTCGAACAAGAGAAAACAAGGCGGAACTCAGAAGGGTAGACGCTCCCGCAGCGGCCCAGAGACACCAGCGCTGGTCTGGTGTCCGAGCTCCCAAGTCACGTCGAAGAGGCCGTGACAAGGGAGACCAACAGTCTGACTTGGGAAGAATCTGGGTTACCCCGGAGGAAGCTCAAGCCGTTCGGAAGGCACATCTTAGAAACCCCTTTCGGGCACCAGGACGCCACACCAAGCAAGACGGGACTGGTTCTGCAGCCGCATCGTCAGATGACGTCCAGCCATTTGGTGCCTCTCGTTCAGATGGGCGAAGGCAGAGACAGGCTCGTTCCGGGCCCCACTGACTTCCAGCTTCGAGTTCTCCCCAGGCAGATGCCGTGATGGAGACTCCTCTGTAAAAAAACCTCAGTCTTTGATAGGCTGGGGACACCCGTCCGCCCCAAGAGGCGGTCTCAGAAGAAGTGGACAGTCCGGCTCCTCAGTGACGCGGTCAAGGTGTTCGCGTGCTATGCCACTAGGCACCAGCCTGAGGTTCAGACTGATGACCTGAACCAGCCTATATCTCAACTCAGGAGGCAGCGTCACCCAATCCAGCAGCCAGCTCCTGCTGGCCACATCAGCACTTCTGCCAAACCTCAAGCATCGACGCGAGCGGAGGAAGTTCCTGTTGAGGATCGTGCCACCCCCGTCAATGCGGAGCCGGTCAATAATGACCCTTCGGCCAATGAAGTCCAAGAGGTGACTCTTGAGACTCTTATGAAGGAGAACCAGCACTTGAAGACTGCATCCAGTACGCCCGTGCATGCCATCAATGCCAAGCCTTTGGCCCAGTACCCAGAAGACCTCCTAACCCGCTGTGTCCTACAGCCCCCACCTAACCATTCGCAGAGTGGGGCAAGGACATTGTGGGGCCCTTCCCGCCATCTTCAAAGGGCCATAAATATATCTTGGCCGCCACCAACTACTTCTCTCGTTGGGCGGAGGCCCCTCCCCTATGCGAGGTCACCGGGGAAGTGGTATCCAGATTTGTCCAGCACAATATCATCGACCGATTTGGTACTCCCAGCCGCATAATCTCTGACAACGGAACACCATTCAAGAATAGGGCCGTATATCAATTGGCGGCCAAATTCCACATCGACTAAAGAACCTCTTCGGTCTACAACCCCCAGGCCAACGGCTTAGCTGAAGCTTTCAACAAGACCCTCTGCAAGCTCCTGGCTAAAATTTTTAGCCACAGGAAATGTGATTGGGATGAGAAGGTCTCCGAGATGCTATGGGCCTACCAGATGATCTACAAAACCCCCACGGGATGCTCACTGTTCTCCCTTGTTTACGGGGCCAAAGCCGTTATCCCCATTGAAATCTAGTTAGCCTCTTACCGCGTGGTGATCCACACCGGCCTTACCAGCCCAGATGAAGATGAATACTGGAGAAGACTAGAAGAGCTCACCGATCTAGAATGCAAATGGCTCGAAGCCTACAAGCACCTACAAGTATACTAGGCCTGCATGGTGTGAGCCTATGATAAGCTCGTCAAACAGCAAGCCTTCAAGTAAGGCGACCTCGTCATGATCAAGGAAAAAGAAGTCATGGCGGGACGCTCCAGTGGAGAACTACAGCAGAATTGACGAGGTCCATACGTCATCCACAACATCTATGAGGGTGGGGCATACACGGTCATCGACCACAAGGGTCACAAACCCTTCCTACATCTCAATGACAAACACATGAAGCTATACCATGCACCGGAACATGAGTTCATGTGCCATCTAGATTAAGGCGCGCACCCCAGCTACAATCAACAGAATCAGTCTTCTCCCGCGGGAGGCCTAACTAGTCATTGCCTCTAGCCTCCCGTTCCCAGCCAAGCAACTGGGCCAGCCAAGCCCTCCCAGAACCACTGTCAGGCACTCTGTGGGGTCAGCCTCCGACCTTCATCCTTGCAACAACAAGAGCGAGGATGCCCCAGCACCAGCAACAACCCAGTCGTCAGGCTCCCAGGTAAGCAAAAAAATAAAAAATAAAAAAATATCAAGGTTCCTCCTGAGGATTTAGGAGAAGGGAGACTATGTCTCCGGTTTGCAAGTGGCGGGGTGTCACCCGTGGGTTCCTTCTGAGCAATCAAAAGAAGGGAGACTTGGGTCTCCGGTTGTGAGTGACTAGGTGTCACTCACGGGTTCCCCTCCGATTTGGAGGATGGGAGGATTGCTCCTCCAGTTGTGGGCAACTGGGTGTTGCTCACGGTTCCTTCTGCGGTTGTAGGAGAAGGGAGAGTTGGACTCTCCGATCACTGCGGTAGCAGTGTGTGCTGATCTTGTGGGTAGCAAGATCAAGTTGAGGGATTTGTTTCCCTCAGTCTCAAACTGTTTGGCAGCGTCTATTGCAGACTGAGTCTGCCTCTTGCTTTGGCAAGGGAATCCTCACGCGGGTTGAGTGAGGGGTGGATGTAGGTAGACTGGTGTCTGGCCGAACCACAAAAAAATCTTGCGTGCCATGGTTTGCCTTGTGCATTTGCTCCTTGTCTTCTACCTCCTTCACAGGTACTATTGATTGCTCTTTTGAACACTGGCTATTTATTTCGACTTCTGTGAGCTGAGATTGTTACAATTAGTTTCATTTCCAGAGAGCATAGTTTTAATTGGGTGTATTTGTAGAAAGATCCATTCACCCCCCTCTAGATCCATATCTAAGCGCCACTGATTCTATCAATTGGTATCAGAGAGGTCTCTGATTCATCAGATCTAACGATCTGCAGAGGATCCTGCTATTTTTGGGTGCTATTTTTGGCCGCGAATCTTTTGCACTTAGTCTACTGCTGGAATTTTTTTTATTGCCTCCATGGCTCACCCACCGATTTTCAATGGCTCCAATTTTAACTCATGATTTAGCTGTCTGCATAGTTATGTTAGATTGATCAATCATGATCTGTGGAAGCTAATTTCACACGGTCCACACAGACTACCAAAGAATAAGTCCAAATGGTCTGACAGTCATAAATCGATGAGTGGTGAAAATCAGAAAGTTTTGGAGATAATGAAAGCAACTATTGACATGGCCTTCTATTTATGCTTTCATGATTGCAGGTCTGCCAAGGACATCTTAAATGAACTAAAGGCTGCCAGCCGTGGAAATGAAGACCGATGCATGATGGCTAATGGCAGCGATCAAAGCAGCAACCAGAATGAAGAGGAGGATGATGATCAGGTAAACCCTTTTGAGAATTTTTCCCTAGAAGATTGGCAGAATGCATATGCTTATTTGATTGAAACACATAAAAAGTTAAGTGATAAGACTCAAATAAAATATAAAAACTACATGCCATGACTCAAAGAAATGTGAAGAATATGATGGTACATGATGATGATCTATCCGAGCTTTGAAAAATGTGGAGGGGGGGTAAATGATGCCCCCATCATAGTGCCAGTGGCTGAGGTTGTGGAGTGGGCAGATGATTCAGCATGGGGTTTTGATGGATCCCCAAATCCTGAACAGGTTGCTGTTGTTGCGGCTGTGGTTGCGGCTGTGGTGCTTGCTGCTGCACTTGCTGCCTCGGTGCTTGCCTTCTCTTTTCTTTATTTCAATAATAGCCTTATGCATCTCGGCCCAATCAATACGCTAGCCTTCATGAAGATCATACACCAGATCTCTGAACTAAAAACAACCCTCAATGGTGTGCCCGGGTTGCCGGTGGAACATGCAATACTTGGTCTTATCAACGGCCGGATTCGAGTTAGGCCATTCCGGAGGAAGCTAGATTGCACCAATAGACATAAGAGCTGAGAAAATATCTAGGAGGAACTCAGGCAAAGGAGGATATTGTGCCCTCTTCGAAGGTAGGAGTTTAGGTGCATAGCCATTGGGTGGAGGGACATTGTGGTATTGTGGGGATTGTTGCAGTTGCTGGGGAGTAGGGAAGGCATTTTGCGGAGTGGGAAAGATGGGTTGGGCATTTTGTAGAATGGGGGTGGAGGATTCTGTAGAGCAGAGAACTGAGGGTTACATTGTGGATTTTGTGCAAAGCAGTGTGGAGCGGATTGGTTAGGGAAGGGGAAAGCAACGGCTTACACCTGCTCATTGGTCTGGATTCCTTCAGTGACCGGCCCCTGAGGTTTTCTATTATATTTGAGCTTCTGGGTCTCAAAGAGAGAATGGATGGGGGAGTCCTTAAATTGGGTCTGGATACACCTTGCTCGGCTATATAACTGGTGCATGCTGGTAATATCATTCATGGCCAAGATGTTGCGAAAAGTAGGGGTAGCATTGGAAATAAACAACTTGACCTTTTCTTCCTCCAGAATGTGACAGGGCACTCGGGCAGCCATTTGCCTCCATCTGTCAGCCTAAGTAGTGAAGTCCTCATCGGGCTTCATTTTCTCGGCAATCAGATCTGTAAAAGAATACTCCAGGCCGACCCGGTCCTAAAATCTCTGAATAAACTTTTCTTTGACAATTTTAAAGCTCTCTGCGTCTTCCAGTGGCAAAGAATAAAACCACTCCAGTGCAACTCTGTCCAATGATCGACGAAATAAATACGCCATGTATAGATTCGATATGCACACGCTACTGGGGAGGAGGCTAGAGGTGGACACTCCGGGGTGGGGTCACTCTCAAATGAGGGAGGCAGCTCAAAGACTTACTTGGAATTGCCCCTGGGTCCCTTATGTGACTAGATCTGATACGCGAGGTAGAACCGATCCCAAAGTCTGACAAGTCTCGCACTCGAAAGGGACTGACAACCCGAGTGTACAAAGACCGACTCGACTCGATGCATGCAGACTCACTATGATTTCATAATATGCTAGTCACATACATGGACAGACACACTAGACCCTAGACACACCTATTGTTAGTCCGACCCGTGAATGTGTGATGGCGGACTAGGACACCTGAATGTGTGCCATGCATGCATTTGACAAAACCTGAGGTTAACATCATAGTGTACTCCTAGAAATCCTACGATGCACCAATCATGGACATTGGGCTTGGATGTAGGAAGTTTGGGAGGTTCAGGTGGCTTAGGTGGGCCGGGAGAACCAAAGTCTTCATTACCCCCAAATGATGGTTCGGACCTATTGTTATGTGAAGGTTGCTTGGCCCGAGTGGAAGAGGTGTGAGAGTGAACTCCACGAATGAAGTGGAGTGAATATGATAGCTCGGGAGGTTCACTAGTGAAGGGGTCAAAATGGTCAAAGAAGATATGACCCCATAAGATGGGTTCCCACATGACACGGTCCCAAGTTTGAAATTCATAGTCACCGACATACATTGTGGTCGGTGGGACGATGGTCATGTGTAGAAAATAAGACTCCTCCCTTGGGCAAAAGGGAATGAAGTCGGGCTCGGACGGCATAGGGAGGAATAGAAGAATATCCGTGGTGACACAACCCACGGTGCACATGAAGGTAATGGACCCGAAGGCCAGATGGGTGAAGCTACGACTAGTGAGTTGGTCGAAGTCTCGGGCCAATGTGTCTGTCAACTTCCATTGCGTGTCGAATCTCATAATAAGGTCAACCAATGTATTGACATTGTGACTAGACCGAAAGATAGTGTGGTAGTAGTTGACAGGCACTAATGGTAAGGTGGGGTCCATGGATGGGTAAGGAGGTGAGACCAAGCCATCCTTGAGCCAACTTAGAAGCAATTCGGCTATGAAAAGCATACCAGTTAGAAACGCAGGTGGCTCGGGCTTTGGTGGCTCCAAACAATATGGTTCCGAATAAAGTTCGGAAGGAGAGGGTGGCAACCTAGCACTCAAGGGTGGTGAAGGAGCTCATGTGCTTTCTATCTATAGCGGAGGAGTTTCAGGAGGGGGGTTATGTCCTTGACGTGGGCTCTTTATAGCCTGAGGACTCTTGGTCTCCCACATCCTTATAAACTCCTGGCTATTGAAGAACTCTCAACGGCTATAAACATCAGTCGGTCGGCTCCAGCATGGGGCGCTAACTCTTACCCGAGCGATGGGGGTGCAGCTCGGTGAAGGGGTATGAGGTAGTGGTGGGCAACCTTCCCCGTTCAGACCGACGCTCGGGCTTCCGAGCCAAGAGGCCGCCTAGGAAGTGCTTGGTTTCGAGTGACTTTATTAGGCTTATCTCATGGCAAGCGGGCCCGGTAGGGCTGTCACTTGAGGGAGCTGGGCCTTGTTCGGTCTGGTAGGACCTTGTTGGGCCCCTCGTACATAGGCTGTGGAAATCCCCCTCTCTACTTGTCCCCCTCCTACTCCCGAGCCAAATTAGGCTTGGTCGAGTAACTATATGGGCTAGACTTTTATGGCTAAGGTGGGCAGAGATCCAACTTTAATATGGGCCACGTGAAGCGGCTATCCTGGAAGTGTGCCCGTAATGATGATAATCGTGATGGATTTTAAGCGTGGAGGCCCCTTTTCTCTGTGATCAGAACGTCCTGCCGCCTCCTACTGGGGGTTATAAGCATTGTACACTGTATGTGTTCTATACTCTCGTGGCTTAGGGTTTTGCTCTCCATCACTTCTGCCTTTGGGGCTTTCTCATGCACCGTGAGGGTAACTCAGAGGAGCAGAGAATTGCAGCGGCCTTCGTGGAGCAGGCGGAGATTATTACAGTGGCGGTTCGGTAGCTTCCTCTTCCTCCGGAGTTAACATAATCATCCTCCTCTAGCTCTCCTACTCCTTCCATGGCTGACCAGCATCCAGATGCTGAGGATCAGGGGAGTGGGCGAGCCTCAAGGACATCGTTGGTGCCATCGGCTCTGAATCACAGTGAGTTGGACGAGGCAGACGTGGAGCGGCTGGAGCACCAGTGTGGTCTCCCTTGGAAGTATCATTTTTCTGCTTCTGTCCCTCATGAAACGAGCCTGGACTCTCACCCTGGATATTTCTGTTCTTTTCTTCTGTCGTGGTAGATTGGGTTCTGCCTCCCCCTTCATTCCTTCATCGTTGAACTCCTTTGCTTCTTTCAACTGGCTCCTATCCAACTGGTTGCCAACTCTTATCTCTTCGTTTATTCTTTCCACTTCCTCTGCCTCCAGTGCGAGATCATCCCCTCGCTGGTTCTTTTTCATTATTTATTGGAGAGCCCGAGTGAGGTGCTGAGGAGCGGGGAACCCAGGGCAAGGCACCCGTGTCGGGTGCCGACTCGACTGGAACTCGGGGTTGGAAACCAGAGTAAAATGCTGAGGTGGTGGCCGAGGTCTGGGGCATAGAGCCAGTGTTGGAGATCAACTGGTGTGGGGCCCAAGAGCTGACCCTTGTCCCGGTGAGAGGTGGTCTAGGACCCTCGCGGGGGCCAGTAGTGGAGGCCCCGAGTTTGACGCTTGGGCGGGCCACCGATGCTGGAGAAGGGCGTGGCACGTTGATCGCACGAGCAGGCATAGGCACTGGGAATTGTGAAACAGCCACGGGGACCACACCCAAGAAGTAGGTTGATCCGATAATGGGGGTGAAGCTGTAGAAAGTGATCGGCGTCGCCAAATAGTCCACCCGTGCATGAGTGGCGATGACGATGAGGCCATAAGTCACGACCGCCATGATTGCTAGAATGCTAGCTTGCTGGAATGGGGTGACAATCGAAGATGGTCATCGGGCCCAGTCCAGTTATCGGAACGTGAGTTGGTAGTTGCTAGGAAAGCGTGCATGTGTCCCTCCGCTACCTCTCCTGCAGGGATAGGAAAACAGGCACCACGGCTTTAGGGCTGCACAAGCTTCTCTTTAGTAGAAAGAAGAAAGGCAGGAGACATCCCACCGGGCATGCCAACTCTTTGTTTCACCGCTGAAGCACGCCTGTCGGCGACCGACGCGACAAAAGTGAGGTCAGTGACCACGGTGAGAGGGAGTGTAAAGCAATAAAGGAAAATAAGGGAGTTGATATTATCTCTAGGATATTCTCCTTTGTAGCCATATTCTCCTCATGGTAGCACAGTACACTCGCCTTTACAGAAAATCAAGAGGGGTCAACTTCCACGAGAGGTTTTCAGGAATTAAGGTGACTGGATAGGGTGCGAGCGTGTCAGTCGATTTCTCGATGATCACCTATGAACCGAAAGTTGATTGGGGAAGCATCGCCAGTACGCGACATGTGGGCTCGGGATATCGGGTGATACGTGGAGAGAGGGGTGGCTCCATGGGTGCGAGTGCGTAGATGATTGTGGGGATTCATGTACAATACATCTTTTCCCACCGGCCGCAAGCAACCGGTGTTTATTTACATCGGATTGAGTCTGAACACCTTTGTTCTATGCTAAAGAAGAGCCTAGATATTTTTGAAGCCATGGACATGGGACCGTGTGTGGCATGCAGTTGAGGGCATTGGTAAGCTGGGACCCAGGAAGCGGGTTGCATACTGGCTAGTGAGGGGAGGAAACTGGAACTCGGGATGCGGGTAGGCATATTCAGCTGGTTTTATGCTTTACGGGAGCCACGTGGGCTTTACAAAGTGGCCGAAAGGGCCGGGATACAACTGGTGAAAGCCATAGGACAATTTCGACGTGTGGGGTGGTCCCCAGGTCAATGCAGGATAAAGCAAATTATCCGCGTGTTTTTACAGGGGCTCTCCACAATGAGATTGAGACATGCCCAAATTACCAAGAGAGGGCTAGACTGGATGGCAGGGGTAGACATTGGCTGGCGCCTGAAGGAGGCTGAACGTGGGTCGAGGTGAGTAGTCGGATAGGGGTCCTGGAAGGCGAATGTCTTCATGCTAGGGAGTTGGGGCTGGTCTAGGAATATTACTTCTTGGCCAGGGTCCGGCTAACTCGAGTCCGTAGTCGGGGCGATCGGTGGCCAGCTCAGGGCGAGCGGTGGGCACGTGGTCCCGTGACGGAGGCAAATGCGACATCATGGCGTATGTGTAGTTGTCATAAGTGTTGGGAGAAATGTTGTGGGAGATTCTGTGTTTCATGGCTTGTCTCCTTTGACTTAATCCTCTGAATTTAATTTTCTATTTAGTTTTGATGATTAGCAACAATACATTTTGTTTTTCAATTCTTGGATTTTGATACTCTGAATCCATGATTATTTTGGCAACAATGTTAGCATTTTATAGCCTTATGTGCATGCATTCCATAACTAAGGTCAATGCACATCTTGCCTTAGACAGACTAAGGTCGATGCACATTTACCTTAGTCATAACTAAGGTTGATGCACATCCTGCCTTAGGCAGACTAAGGTCGATGCACATTTCTCTTAGTCATAACTAAGGTCGATGCACATTTTTCTTAATCATATCTAAGGTCGATGCATATCGGCCCTAGTCATACATAAGGTCCAAACACACTATGTCTTGATGCATATGAAGGTCAGAGTACATTTGTGCTTCGTGCATGAAGGTCGACGCATGTTTTCTACATTGATGCATATGAAGGTCGAAGCACATTTGTGCTTCGTGCATGAAGGTCGACGTATGTTTTCTGTAGTGTGCATATCAAGGTCGGAGCACATTTTACCTTTTGCATAATAAGGTCAATGCATATTCTGCAGTATGCTTATTAAGGTCGAAGCACATTTTGCTTCATGCATTTTAAGGTCGATGCACATTTTGCTTGTGCATTCTAAAGTCGAAGCACATCTTGCTTCTGGCACACCAAGGTCCATGCACATTTCCAAATGTGCTTGGTAAGGTCTACACACATAGGTCTATGCATCTTCTAGGGTCTATGCAAATTGTGCCTTGTGTATATACAAGGTCTGCACACATGTTTTAATCCATACATTGTCTGGTAACTGAGGTCTACGCACAGGCATGCATAAGGTCTATGCACATGTCCTTTGTGCATGCACATTGTGTCCTGTGCAAGGCTAGGTCTACGCACATGCATTATCAAGGTCAGAGCACATTTGCATCCTGTCTCATATAGGTCCGAGCATGTTTGATCTGAGCATTTGTGAGTCTGAGCATCTGTGCTAGCTTGCAATTGCAAGTCTGAACATATGTGTTTGTATGCAATAAAAGGTCAGAGCACCTTTACTGTAGAGGTCAAAGCACTTTTATGTGTCATGCTTTCTAAGGTCAGAGCGCATTCTACATCGTGCATAATAAGGTCAGTGCACATTCATGCATGATGTCAATCTAGGTCGGTGCATATTGTCATTTGCATACACTATGGTCTGTGTACATTTTCATTGTAGCTTTTAGAGTCTGAGCACATGCACCATCTATAGTCTGAGCACATTTGTGTTCTTGCACATGCATAGCAATCAGGGTCTGTGCAGTTGATCAAGTCTATGCATATTCAGGTCTGTGCATGCATTCAGGTCAAAGCATATTTTTCACCATTACAAACTATGGTCTGTGAATCTTACTCTGCTCTACCACATTTGTCATGACTCAAGTCTCATAAATCATTGCATATTGAATATTCATCTACGTTGATGAAGTGTTTGACAAAATGCCTTCTACTATTGATGACATGGATTTAAGTTTGAAAAGGCTTAACCAACCAAGATCTAACATCTGGGTGGCACAAAGGCAAATTCTATCTTCTGCTCGTGGAAATTAGTGGCACGTGGTACCAGGACAATAAGTAGCACGTGATCCAAGCCAGTTCTCCAATTAGATCTATTTGACACATGGGCAGCGAGCCTTTAATCATCTGAGTCGATACTTGCTCAGGTGCATCCGGATCGGGATTCCAGTTTGGGTTTCAAATTTCCCATTTTGTTGTCTGATTGGCTTGAGTTTTTACCCCCTTACCCTTAGGGTTCTCCACTTGTTTGAGTGTTGTTTTGAGAGGGTTTTGGCGTGGGCTACTAAGCCTTTTTTCTTTCTTTTTCCACCGCATATATGAGCTGCAGGTTCCTTCGAAGGAAAGAGTGAGCGGGCTAAGAGTTCTATTCTTTTTGCAGAAGAAAGAAGAGGGAGGCCACAAGGTGGGAAGGAGAGGGCTTTGAGAGATTCATCAACTTCTGGTGTTTGTAGGTGCATTTGGAGCTTGGATCTGAAGATATTCATTTTGTACGAGCTGCCATCGTTGCAGACAAGCCAGGATCTTCAAGAAGGAGGACCGACTGCTTCAACCTGCTATAGA
Organism: Amorphophallus titanum; assembly: GCA_024336825.1. Lineage (NCBI taxonomy): Eukaryota > Viridiplantae > Streptophyta > Magnoliopsida > Alismatales > Araceae > Amorphophallus > Amorphophallus titanum. The sequence goes on from JANBPO010006362.1 coordinate 1,867,622, forward strand.
TCGACCTCCCACTATTGAGAGCTTCAAGGAAGAAACGTCCAAGGCCTTCATCCATAAGGAGATAATCTGAAATTTCTTTGATATCCCTCCTTATTGTTGTTATATGATCAATCCTTATGTTGAGCATACCTTGAATCTCTATTTCTATATTTCTGAACTCGGAATATTTGTGTGTGTGTGTACGGAGCTGCGTCTCTTTGTGAGACTTTAGTGTGGGGTGAGATCCCCAGTGTGTGCGTGTGTGCTGCGGTGGCAGCGTCTTGGGGCCAGGCCTCATGGGTGTGATTTGCTACAGAAGCAACGTGTGTGGTGTTGGGGCTTGTCCCCGTGGTTGCTGCGATTCGTAGCGTGTTAGTGAAGCCTCACTGGGTTTCGGTGAGGGTTGGACGTAGGGAGCCGGTCGTGGTCTTGAACCACCTAAAAATCTCTGTGCACCATATGGCTTGTCTGTGTGATTATTCATTTCTTATTTCTCCGTTCACAGGCTAGTTTATAGATTTTTATTCACTGCATCATCGCACATTGCGACGTTTGCTATCTGTAATTATTAATAGTTTATCGTTGGTTGGATTGAACATTCGTGTGAGATCGGAAAGGTTGAGTGAATATTAATCTCACTAAAGTTTAGTTTAGGCTAATTAACGTAGTTAATTTTAATTCCGCTACAATTAGTTTAGTTGTTTTTAAAATCTGTTATCTCGACTGGGGGACAATTCAACCCCCCTTCTTGTCCGCCATCTATTCTGGGCCAACAGGATTATTGACCCGGGAGTAGGTCATGCTTTGGTCATAATGGGATTAATCCTGAGGTCCAAGCATGACACGAATAAATATAATAAAGATAAGAATATAGAGATAATTCCGTAAAGATTTTAAGAGTGTAAGGATAATTTTCCCAAAAAACGAATGGCTCCAGTGAGCATGGCATGCCACACTTTCACATCAGCATTCCTCCATATAAAGAAAGATTAAAGGCGGTCTCCACTCAGAGGAATGAGTAGTCTTTTAACACCAGCGAGCGGAAGAATATTATGTCCATTTCAAGACAGCAACATCATCAACGGAAGAACAGGAACAGAGTTCTTTTGCCCACTGACAAAGCGGCCAGTGCCAACATGACAGGGGCACAACGTAGTGCTCGATGCAGTGAAGCTTCTTCGAGCAAATCGCTCGGCTAAGTGAGAATTCAAACCCCCTTGCAGAAAGGAATCAAGTGTCCCATTCCGCCTGGTGCCTTTTACTCCACGATGGAGACATTCCTTTTAGAGGAACAACATAAAAACACCATAACTTCAGCATAGCCATATGAAGCCTACAGCCACCAACCCACCTGTCAAATTTGAGGCTCTACATCCCCCAGGATCTCATTGTTTAGAACAGTTTCTGCCACCATCTGTTTATCTGCACCAATCCGAAAAGTTCATCAGCGCATCATCATCTGGTGTGGCTAGGTCTGTTCCTTAAAGTAGGGTCATACACCTCAATTTACAAAAGTTTTCCATGCACAACTGAGAGAAGCAAAGCTACTTGTACTTCAAAGATGCAAGACCCCATGAAGAGATCAAGTAGAATGCCTCAGAATTCCCTTCACAGAGGTGCTCTGAGAGACCAGGATCAGAAGCCGAAACCATAAGATTGAACTAGATGATGGAACTAAAACACACTGTTCTCCCCTCCCTCCTAAACAGCACACAAACCTCAGACGCAAGGAACTAAGGTGTTCTGTTCTCCATTTCCCCTCTTTTTCTCCTTTAAATGGGACCAAAGTCTTACCCTTGTGTAGCAACCTGAAGCATTGAAGAACGGCTTGACTGATGATAACCAATGGCTGGCAAAGTTATCCAGATGCCGCAGGAAAAAAATTAGAGATCTCTGAAAACAAATAAAATTGCCGAGCAGCTGCCCACCTGATGAAAGGAGACCCTGATAAACACAGTTTCTAGGCAAAAAAGCAAACTTACAAATGCATAAAGTCACTCTGAACCATAAAGTTTTTTTCTTTCTTTCTCAATCCCATCCAATCAATGCAAGTGAACCACAAGGGATGATTCCTTTTTTCTGACCCACTATTTTCCCAAGAATCAAATAGCCTGCATGCATCATCACACATATAGTGCATGGGTTCAATCTGAACCAAATGTCCTGAAGCACAATAGTGCAGACCTGCCGGGAGCTGAGGGTGAGTCGACCTGCCTCAGGGCCCAGGTCGACCTGCTGTTAGCCAGCGGACTCCACCAGTCTGCTGACTACTCTTTGGGCAGCAGGGCCTTTCTCCCCTATCCTGCTGCATTTTCATGTCTGAGCTCATGCATATCTGTGCACATAGAAAAGGGAGGAAACAATTAAACAATTAATCCAACAAGCATGATTAGATCAAAGGTGTCATGTGCATTTAACCTTGGGCATATTGCATGTCGTTTCTGCACCTGAGTATCTGCTCGCCACGGGGTTCGGTCGACCGATGTGCAAGTTTCGGTCGACCGACCCATGGCTGCTTTGACATAAGTAAGGGCTAAGTCAACACATCTGTTGCTTGGCAGCTGGCCCTTTGGCTCACTAGCTGCCTCTGGCAGCAGGCCACTACCCTCCCCCTCATTGTACGCATCCATGCACGTGCATCACGCATATAAAGAACGGGGGAATGAAAAGAGGAAACTAAAGAAAAGCGATTGCAAAAAAGGGAGAGTTTAACAGCCCCAGTGCTCTTGATCTGAAACCCATATCCCAATAGAATTAAAGCAATAAGTTTTTAAAAAAAGCAAAACATGCCTCGACGGGCATTTTGGAGACCTCATCTCCCTCGGACCCTGGACAAGGGAATATCAACGATGCCCCTGCGGGCCGGATCTAGAATTTGGGGGTTATCCCCATCATGGTCATGGTCCGACCTTTGCCCTGGGCCGATATCCCTCCGAAACCTGACACATTCCTTTATTAGGGTCCAACCCCATTCTCTTATTGAATATCAAACTTGCCGCACCCTGACAGATATTCGCTCGAAGATCATCTGTAGCTCCGTGGCGCATTTAATACGGACTTCCAGCCGAACATGAAATTGTCCATGAGCGACCGACATGACTCGAGTGTTTACACCCTGTGGACGCACTTTTTGTTTAAATTAAATCGATTCGCTTCGTTTGTCTCGGTTTTGTTAAGTGCGTGGGCGTGCCAGTCACCGAAGTGACGAATTATTCGGGCTCCGCGGAGCCCATGGTGCGCTCGATCCGACTTCGTCAGATGATTGTGCAGTTCATGTCTGGACCCAATCCCGCCATGCCATAAAGGTCATGACGTCATTTACATCCCCCATACGAGGGAACACCTTTGATTTGGGTCAAATTTCATGATTTGGGGTTGAGCACCTAATCTCTCATTCTGTGGGGTTTTTGACCGATCTAAGGGTGTAGATGCATACTAGGAGACTTGGGGATGAATTCCCCTTTGTTTCCCCCTCATCGGGTGATGATCAGGGCGTGGATCGAGTTTTTTAGGCTTTCCCGCTGGTTTTGAGCTCGGATGGGCCTTGCTTCCAGGGACCGCTTGGCTCCCTTAGCGGTCTCCAGGAGACCATTTCACTTCACTATATTGTCGACAGGCCTTAGTGGTCTTCCTAGGATCTCTAGGCTCGGTGTGGCGGTAATGCGATAGACTGCTACCTGCAGATTAGCGGTTGCCAGACGATAGTTTCTCTCGTTTTGACTGTTGTGCCCTCGGGGCACATGTTTTCGACCGTTGGGGCCATGTTCTGGGTAACGGTCGAGGCACGACCGTTTCCTGCCGCCTTGAGGTCCAGGGAGGACCGTTTGGCTGGCCTAGCGGTCAGGTGATAGACCGCTAGGCTTTGCGGAGGCTCATTTCCTTGCGGTCATGGCTTGACCGTTTGGCTGGGCTAGCAGTCTTGCGATAGACTGCTAGGCTCAACTATGGCTCGTCTCCTTGCGCTCCATGCTTGACCATTTGGCTGGACCTTGCGGTCCCAGAGGAGACCGCTAGGCTCACCTTACGGTCCAGAGAGGACCGCTAGGCTGAGGGGCAATCCTGAGTGGACCGCCACTCTGTTTCCTTTCGACTGGTGATTTTTGTGAGTCGAGTTTTACCTCCAGTGACCTATCCACTAGTCATAGCTTTCCTACGCATGCGGGTGTGGACCCACTCAGGAGTGGTGGAAAGCGTGACCCGAGTGATACGGTTGTTAAGCTAGTTACCGTAAGGCCCCCACGATCAGCCGAGTCCAGGTTTTGGGGGAAGAACCAACTAGAGGGCCCGACCTAGGGCGCATGGTCTGTGTGTGCACATGTGATTGGGGGCGTTGGACCTGCACTGACGAGCACGACCCCAACCAGTCCTTGTTCGTGGTACTTGTTGAGTGTGTCTCAGTTTTCGCCTGGGGCGAGTAGGGAGACATTTGGGCGTGGTGTAATACGTCAGGGGACGCATCCAGTCTTTCTTCTAGTGGATAGAGCTCTTGTCTCCTGGCAGGTGTGGACTTGTGTTTTTTCAAACCGAGGTTGGTTTGTACGGTACGACTAGTGTAGATAGCTTTTTTGTTTATTTATTATTGCTTGTTGGTTCTACCGTACTTTCCTTGTGCAATTGCATCTTATGTGTGATTGTTCCGTGCTCTGGTTATTTCTTGCTTGCGAGAGGCTTACCATGCCGACTGTTTGCATCTCCCCGAGCGAGTCTTTCGCTGTAAATAAAGGCTCGGGACGTGTCACCTTCGCAACACTCGCCACCTCAAAGCCTCTAGCTGATCGAGAGCTCACTGCTCCCAAAGTACCATCACCATCTCCCGAGCACGTGCCTTGGCCTCTCTCTCCTTCGCCTCCATAAGGCGACCCTCGAGCCTCTTCAAAGTGCTCGTCTCCCCCAGGTAGCGCGTCAGCTCCTCAATGTCTGTATCCTGCTCTCATTGAGCAGCCAAGGCAGCCTCTAACTCCTTCTTCTGCAGAAAAGAACCATCATCAAGTCAGACAAAGATAAATAAGAGGAAATTGCTCTTAATCTAGGTGTATGGCTCTCACTATCTCGGCTAACTCAGCCTCTCACTCCTCAGCCCGTTCGAGGGAACTAGCTAGTCGATCCTCCAACTCCTCCCTAGCATCTACTCGAGATGAAAGTCTAGCTTCCCCGACTATTCCTGCCCTCATCCGGACATACACCAACTCTCCTCACTGGTAAAATAGGGGCAAATGGTTAGTCAAGCTTCAAGATTTCTCAGATATTCAAATCAGTCAAGATTCTTGCCCTCATCTATCGGAGCTCATGCCTCAAGTTCACAATCGTTTGATACAGATGCAATGCTTAAATGAAAGCATCACATCTTGAAAGCTAAAAGGGTAACTCACCGCTCGAGTGTCAAGACAAAGTTGCCTGGCATGCCGATCCTGATAGTCAGCCAGGTAGGTCTCGCTGCTCATCACAGTCCTGTCCTGCTCTAAGTAAGGTCCTCTCTACAGCGCCTCTGCTTCCGCACGGTAGCGTGAGGCCCAATCCTGAACACTTGTTGAGGTCCGTCGGCACCCCCTATCTGACTGATGCTGAGCAGGTACCGCCACTGGCGGTTGATCCCATCCCAGCGTCCTCTACACTAGATGAAGGTAGAGTGGCTCCATTAGGTTCACACATAACAACACGGTATCTGTGATGACCCAGACTCTGGATACTAGGTAAACCTAATACCACTTGGAACCTATGAAGCCTCCCAAGAGCGGTAAAGCTCCGAAGGGATAAAAAGGTTTGTGTGGAGTAAATTGAAGTTCTAGATAAAGTAGTAAGCAATAATATTTCAATAATCAGGTTTGCTGAAATAATAGAAATAAAATAACTTTTTCAATTACACAATAGACTTACACGAGGGAAGGAGCAGCCAACACGGTGATGAGGGGAAAGGAGCAGCCCACTCACTGAAGGGGAAGAAACAGGCACGTCGTCAGCCCACAGAAGGAAGGAGCACCACACAGAGGTGAAGGGGAAGGAGTACCCCACAGAGTGAACCTACACAAACCAGACGATATATCACATAATACCATCATAGGAAAGTAAAGGGAAGGATTCCCACATGACATCACCTCTCACAGCATGTGAAGAAGGAATGATGGTTGCAGAAGATGTTGCCACCAGACACGCATAGATGAAGACCCCATGGCCGGAGAAGACGAACTCACAAGGGCACAGCAAATGATGACCAGATACGGTGGGTACCCAACTCCGACCGTAGACGTACCACTAGCGACGCGATCACACGGTCAACCCTCACACAGGACAAAAAGGGGCAACAGATGCGGAAGGAGAAAGAGGACTGGGCCGTTGTCACAGAGTACCACTAGAGACGATCACAAATCTCGTTGCCATAGAGTACCATCGGCGACGCGCAGAGTACCACCGGAGATGATCGCGAGAGAAAGGGGCAACATATGGGGAAGGAGAAAGACGTCTTGACATCATTGCCGCAGAGAACCACTGGAGATGATCGTGAGGGAAAAGGCCATTTGGTTGGAGAAGGAGAAGGACGCAAGGCGTCATTGCCGCAGAGGACCATCGAAGGCGATCGAAGCCAGAGAAACGATCGGTGCTTTCGGCAGAGCAGGAGGGCAGGAGCAGCCGAACGAGGTGAAAAATGGGTTTACAAGAGCGGGGTTGTGTCATTCCACTATTTTTTTGGAATGATTTAACCCTGTTTGTAACCCCGATATCTCCCGTAACCCCATTCCCTCTAACCCCTTTATTTCGGCATAAAAAAAATCAAACCAAATGACAAATGGTGTAATATCCCGGACCTTTCGGATCCTTATTTTTGGATCCCAGATCTGATTCCTTGGAGTGTCCCGACTCCGTTGTGTCTGAAATTATGTTTTGGACATCTTTTGTGTTTGGATCGGCGCGATCCGGGGTTGTTTCGGAAGCCCGGAGGCGTTCCGTGACTTTTTCGCGTATTTTTTCGATTCCTGACCCGATTTTTGACAAATCCTGTGGAACTCCGCTGCGGGCGAACCGAGTCGTTCACCCGGGCGAGAGTGGTACCGTTGCGATCGGTGCGTTCCGAGGATCGCGAAAGTGTGATTTTCTATTTTTTGATATTTTTTTGAAATCTAATTTTGAAAAATCTTCATTTATCTTTAGGATAGAAATGGAAGAAATTGCAAAATTAATAAGTTATGTTCATGGATTTCAGATTCCATATCTGAACCAAATGGATCAACATAAGAACCCAAATGTTCACGGGGATTGCCTATTTCAATTATAGCCTTTTCAAGTAGACAACCAAATGTTTTAACATGATCAGAACCCATAGTTAATTATGTTCATGGATTATACACTCCTTAATTAGATTATTTGTGATTGTCTTCATGTCATGTAAATAAGGGGACACGACATGAAATAATTTCACATTGTTTATGGCCATTTTTGAATACCCTATTGCACTCTCACTTTTTAAGTTTTTGAATTAGATGGCCCAATAAATCACAGGCAATTTGCATGTCCACTACTAGTTTATATATGTAAGGGGGAGAAGGTGTGGGGACGGAGGAGCCAAAAGAATGATAGGAAGTTAAAATGCATGTTCATAGCGAGATGATTGCAGATGAATGTAATTAACAATAGCTAGTCCTGGTCACATGATGTTTTTCCTAAATTTCTCTCTCCTAGTTTTCTCCGTGTAGAGCTTAAGCTTAATCTTGATTTCGACATGCTTGAGTGTGCTGTTATTATGTCGATCGATCATCTACAGGTTTTGTTGTTATATATTATGACAGCTTCCTATTACTGTAGAGCCATATGCATGTGTGCTACCGTCGTCCGTACATTTTTAGCCTCCAGTTTTGTCATTGATATCTTCATTCGAGCACCTAACGGATCAGAAACTTGGTAGTTAATGAGGTGGCGTAACTCCCCTGCAGGTCCTGCGCGGTTGCAGGTGGAGATAAAAAGGAGAAGAAGAGTGAGAGAGATGAAGGGAGAGAGGCTGAGAGAGCCCTCAAATCTTGGGAAAAATCAAAGGAAAGATCAGACTTTTCAAAGAAAGAGCAAATGCTAATTAACCCATTAATCAAAGGGTACGTTAATTTGATATATACTATTTGTACATACAAAATATCAAAACTACTATCTTTAAATGTCAAATATCATATATGCAATCATCGTCAACCAAAAGTTTTTTAAAAAAATATATTAATAATGATGATATATGATATTCATCATCATAAGATGATAATTTTGATATTTTGTATGTACGGATGATGTGTATGAAACTAACCCTTAATTCAAAATACTGAAGGTCACATCGCACCATGTTCGTTTATATACAGGGCTCGTAGAAACCAAATGTTATCAAGGGCTGAAAACGGGGTGTAAAAAATTTTTTTGGGGGGGGTGTGGGGGGGAGCGGAGCAAGCATTACTCTCTTAGAAATCATCAAGAATAAGAACAATGTAGCAGCACGAAAGAGAAAAAGGGCACAAGACATTGTTAAAAGAGGCAATAGGTACTTCGGAGTAATTAAGAACAAGAAGAAGGCAGTCCCACATAATTAAAAAGTTAGGAGCATTTGACATAAATACCATAGGCAAGTGCTCACGTGAGTAAGGCAAACATAAGGTGGGGCAAGGCATTTATGGCTCGCCTAGCCTTGTGTCGTCACCAAGGCAAGCCAGGCAACCCCACCTTTGATAACATAGCATCCAACTCATATCGCCATGTGCGACTGTAACAAACTTTTTATTAATCACATAGTTGTCCAGGCATCCGCCTAGGTGAAAAGGCACTTTTCATTGGGCTAGATTAGACTCCACCTAATTGGGCCGCAAAAGTTGCTAGCTGAAGCACGACCACTTAGGTGGCCCAAGGTGGCTGCCTGTATGCCTTCGGTTTCACCTAGCCCAACCTAAACCCTTTATGCAGATCCAATTAGTCTGGAATCCAAATTGTTCAAAACCGGTGGAAACCCCCATGCCCCCTTCTGGTAGGGTAAATGAAGCACCACCAGCCACCATCTCCCGCTGCCACAACTGTTGTTTTCACCATCTGCCATCATTGCACCAACAGCCAGCCATCATCATCTCCTGTCGCCATCGCCAGCCACCATGTCCCATCCATCGTCATTGCACCGCCATCACTCACAGTCACACCTTGATGTCCATGTCCAACAAGCTGGTATAGCCCAGTGACTACACATCCTCATCAGCAACTTGGCTTTGGCATGATTTTGAAGCCGCCACCACCACATCATTTCATTGGAGGGCCTGGGTCTGGGCCATCCAGCACATCACCAGAGGGCCTCTCCATTTCCAGCAAATCACAACTTCAACACTCATCACACACATCAGCTAGTAGCTTGTTACCAACAAAGATGCAACTTCCATTCATTTCTTGCTAGCTTGGTTTTATAAAGTCGAGCACATAAGCACTTAGGCACTCAGGGACCCCAAGTAGACCATACTGTCCTAACAACCATGTCTAACCATCAATGCTGCACTTGTCCAACCATAATGCCCTTTCCCTTTGGTTTCTGGGTTTATGGAATTTCTCTTCTCTCTAGCTTTGCATCTACAAATCTCATCTTACAAGAACATGCAGAAGTTTAAAATCAATATCGGTAGTGTCTCTCTTTCTCTTCCTCTTTCTTTCTTTATAGCTCATGGAATGGCTCTCTTCCTCTCTGATCAACTCTCTCTTTTCTTCTCAGAACAGCTCTCACACTCACAGCAGATTTCTTGTTCTAGCTCTCCCGCCTTCATTGCCTTTAAAAAATCAGCTCTGGTATTTATAGAACCGGCCATTTGAATTTTTGAATTGGGTTTATCTTCAAACTAAAATTCCATTTGTCAAGGTGTCTTGGAGGGAATTTTCTAACATTTGGTGTCGTACAGAGCCATGCCTGGTGTCTGGGATCCCGTGCCAATGATTGAGAATCGAAGGCACGTGCTTCTCTTAAGTGACTTGCAAGCTTACCCATTTTCAACCTTACCGACGTATTTTTCACCCTTAACGTGCATTTGCCGGCCTTACTAATTCATTTGTCACCCTTAGTGCCCTGAGCCGTCGCCTTTGCTTTTGATTCTTCTACCTTGAGCTGTCGCCTTTGCCTATTTGTCACCACTACAGCTTCATTTGTTATCGCTAATGTGTATTTGTCACCGCTACTTGGTATTTGTCACCCTTGTAAGAAATATGTCAGCTCTACTAGCTATTTTTCACCCTTGACCTCCTTTGACATGGTCTGACCTATTTGTCACCCGTATTCATCTATTTGTCACTGTTATAGCTCATTTGTTGCTGCTGACGACTATTTGTCGCTTCTGTTCAATATTTGTCCCTCGAGCTTGTCTGTTGATCGTTGTAACTCATTGTTGCCTCCAAGAGCTATTTGTCACCTCTGTAGGTATATTTTGCACCTTTGAAGTCATTTGTTACCCTCAAGTGTTCATTTATCACCCTTGTTCGCTTGAGTGTCTTGAACTTGCCTAGTTGAAGTTTACCCTTTGGCCACGTCGACTCTGTTGAGTCTTTGCGTCGACTCGTCTTCTGTTTTTCTTCTTCTCATCTCTTTCTCTCCCATGCCAAGCTATTTGTCACCTCTATATACTTATTTGTTACCACTATTCTCCATTTGTCACCCGTAGAGGCTATTTGTCACCCTTAATTTCTTCAGCTGGCGGGTGAACTTGAGTCGAGTCTATTGGCCTCTAGAGTCGACTCCAAATGACCTTTTCTACTGAAAACGTTAGAAAGCCTGTAAATTGGAGTTGGCTCCAACCTCGACTCCTCTTATTGAAATATTTTTTTCTATCAAAGTCATCAAATGTGAGCAACCTGAAACTTAATTTGTGAAATAATTACAGTTTGAAAATCATTACAGGTTGAAATTGGGGCTGCTGTGGCTGGGCCGACGAAGAGAACTATGCTGGTATCGATCTGTACAGGTAGTCTCGAACAATGTGACCCGGCTGATCATAGCGGAAACAAACCATCGGCAAAGAACATGGTTTGTCAGGGTGGCTACCACCACACCTCGCATACAATCCTGGTTGACGGATAGTAGATCCCCGACGCTGCTGAGAAGATGGGACTGATAATGGAACAGTATCGGTAGAAGACTGTTGGGTACGCCGCCTCTCACGTCCCTTATTCTTGTATCTCCAGAACCTCTTGCCTTTGGACTTGGAAGAAGAAGCACCATCGGCATTGGGAAGGAAGGAAGGAACTCCGGGGACACTCGACAAATGAACCTACTGCAACTGCCCTACTCCAGATGGCAAATGAGGCAGCACGGATTCACTCTGCGTTCCACTCCGAACACTCGGCGTGTCTTCCTCAGCTTGGCCGGAAACTGCTGGAACTTGACTCGGCTCTGGCACGTAAACCATCACGACCACTGCCGGAGGAGGAGCACTGTTTCCCTCTCTGAAAACATGCGCCTTCCAGCGATGTGCCATTAAATCCTAAATAAGTACATACTGATGAAAATCATATCCACAATCATGAAAAAACACCCTAAACCAGCAGTAGACGACTCAAGTGGGCTTGCTCTAGACTATGCTATGCAATTTAAATTCCTTATATGCGTCCTCAACCTGGCTCTGATACCAGTTGTAACATCCTAGAGTTCAGGGTACCGATAACCCGATAATATTGGCTCGTCAGTGCAAAAACTGCACGAGGTATGAACTTGGAAAAGTGACATGGGGTAGGCTTTTCGAAAGTGGCTGCTCGAGGTAAGAAACTTGAAAAACTGCTCGAGGTATGAGTACAGTTCAGAGCTGCTCGAGGTACGAGTACAGTTCAGAGTTGCTCGAGGTACGCAGTTAAGAAACTACACGGGGTATGAACACTGTTCATGCTCGAGCTTCCAAGACAGAAATACATGCACGAAGTATAACCTAAAAGGTTGCACGAGGTATGACCTCGTTACTTAAAATCTGCTCGAGTTATGAACACTGTTCAAAGCTGCTCGAGTTATGCAGTTAAGAAACTGCACGGGGTTTGAACTTAGAAAAACTGCACGAAGTATAAGATAATGAAAATGCAGAAACATGCATGCGTGCAAAACATTGTTCATGTATGAGGTTAAAAAGCTAAGCATCAGGAATCAGCACGAGCTATGAACAAAACATGCACGCACTATGGCTTATGAAGGATGTGCACGAAGTATGAAATACTCCAAGGTGTAAGTTTGTGCATGAGGAATGGAAGTTCTATTCTGACCCCCTTTGAGCATGAAGTATAAAGACTTCAAGTGAAAGAACTTTCTACACGAAGTGTAAAATAGAGTGAGAGCAAATCTGTGCACGAAGTATGCTGATGTTCAAACATGTAGTAAGCTTTACAACATAGTGACTTAATTAGCATGGTTAATAGTTTGACAAATCAAACGCATAGAGATTCATATAGTGTTAGCATCATCAAAACAACAAGGAAAACACAACAGCTCCCACTATCTATAATCACCGAACAGGCCTTCCCTTCCAGCCTACAAAATGTCCGGAAGATGGTGGTACGAGGCCAGTCATCACTCACCTGAGGCTGGGTCAGGACGCACCTGACTACACCCAACTGCACGTGATCCTGATACTGGGAACCTGGGACGTCAACTTGATCTCCATCCACCAACTCATCAAAGAACTCCTCAGCTAAATCTTGGTCGGGCTCATAGCTGATCGGCACCAACTCAGGCGCGGGTCACGGGTAGGCGTGTCTGTAATAACAAGTGATTCTCGAGTGGGACACTTGCTCGCATAATGGCTAACTCCACCGCACCTATAACAACTATGGCGCGTCCCGGTCCCCTTGGATTTTCCACAGATCATTGGCCCCTTACCCTTGTCCTCATGATGGACCGGGGGCGTTGGAAGCAGGGGGCGAGTTGGCATGATGGGCTGATGAGGTCTAGGGGCAGGGACTGGTGCCAGTTAGTGAGAGGGAGGATGCCTCGAAAGGAGGGTGCGAGGCCTAGGAGCAGTGGGATCCTGGCGAGGGGGTTCTAGAGGACGAGCCACCAGCCACCGACTATAAGGACTGGGCATGGTACGAGAGTTGGACCCATGCAGATAGGTGCCCCCCTGGTGCTGGATAGAAGCAAACTCCACCTCAAACTGCTCCACCTCGAGGGCAACCTGATATGTGACTTCCAGCGTTGTCACGTTGTGGTAGAAAAGCTCATACTGAACGTGTGGCCCAGACCACGTCGGAAGCAGGAAACAGGCATGGAGCTTTCCTCTCAGACACCACATTGCAGAAAATACTCATCAAATTCAGTGGCGTACTTGGAGACAGACCGATCTCCTTGGCTGAGACTCTGCCATCTATCGTGAGCCGCTATTGGTATGTGGCAGGAAGGTTCTTTTGCTGGAGTTTGACCTTCATCTCCTCCCATGTCTCAACATGGGGCTTTTGACACTGAAGCAACAGGCTCTCCACATTCTTCCAATAAATTTGTGCCTACCCTAATAGCTTCATTTTTGGGATTCAAACTTTACGGTGGTCTGTCATCTCAAACCACTCGAAGTACCAGTCCATCCTAGTCTCCCATTCTTGATAGACCTTCGGTTCTAAAGCCATAGATCCGTCAAACGTGGGAGGGTCCGCGTGAATGGTCTTGAGGATCTGCTCATCCGCATCATCCCTTTGTGGTTGGTGACCACATCGGTATCTGCCATTTCCCTCATAATTTTTTTTGGACTCGTAGACCTCAAAATCTAGGGCACGTGGCCGTTGCTTCTCAGCCCTAGGTGGGGCTTGGTGGGCAGCAGGTGCCTGAGGGGCCAGAACAACTCCGGGTTGGTCCCGGTGGGGGGTTATCTCCACTCTCTCTAACCTTCCAACCAGACCTTGGACAGATCAGTCGGAAGCCTCAGCACGGTCTTCCATGGCCTTTAGTCGGCTCTCCAAGTGATCGGCATGCTCCCTAAGAGTTTGTTCGGACCTGTCCATGCGCTCCATGAGTTGAGCCATCATATCCTCCAGAGTTCAGCCTCCCTGGCTGGCACCTCGGTGTTCACCCATAGTGTCAGGGCGATGGTACTGAGTACATCCACGAGTGGGCTTGCAAGGGGACCTAAAGGGAGCTAAGGGGTGACTCACTTGACCTACCTGGATGGACCAATGCAAAATGTGGAACCTGGACTCAAACTAGTATTCAGTACTTGGCGGAGATATTGATCCGAAGACCCAACTCACACAAGGAGGCTACCTTCTAAATAGGCTTAACTTATCTTTCCAGTAACGCATTTTTGATATACCAGATACAGGAATGAAATGTAACACCTTAGACTGACTACCCTAGACTCAAACTCCGTCTGATACCAATTTGATTTGGGATGACATGAGACTCGATGCAAACTCGATGCAAACCTTGGACTCTATGAGATGACATGACTTCTCTCGACCAGCCAGAATCTTACGAAAAGATCCTTGGCCTATGGGTTATCAGCCCACACGCTTCTACTGCGCACTCAAATACGCACACAGGCATCAGAAATAGCTCAGTATCCGCATCTCAGCACACATACGGTGCCATCACAATTCATGAAAAATCACAAATAAAACGTCACGAGTATTGATCCAGCGAACAACCGATCACAAATAGCCTAAGTGCAAAGAAAGAGAGCACCAACATCAGCACAAAGCACATGGAAAATGCAAATCTCAGCTTACCTTCACGTCCTGAAATAATAAATGAGCCTTTACAATACATCGACCGTTGGATACGGCATGACAATATACGGTATGCAACAGCTCTCAACACCATGACGGAGTCCAAAGCCAAGCAACAGTAAAGCAAGGAGCAGATTAGGCTCAGAATGAAGCTATCCACACTTAAGCAGACACATGACAAAGGCATCACTAAGATAGCAAATCTAAGGATAATCTCGAAAAGACTCCACCAAAAAGGGACGAGAAGAATGAATCTCACTAACAGTAGCTCACCAGGAAGGGAAAATCCTAGATTCGCCTGAGTATCTTCTCAATCAAGGAATCTATTCGAGCACTTCAATTAGAAGCGAAACACATCAGGAGCTGAGCAGACTAAAGCTGAGATGACCAAAATAACATAAAAATGTGAATGGCCATCAGACCAATGCTAAAAGTCAACAGCAACCTGAACAAATTACAAGAAAACCTCGAACAACGTATCGTAGATTCGAGCCTCTTGGCGAACACTACCAAGTACAACATGATCGAGACAGACATTACAATGGAAAAGAAGCAGCTCGTCACATCCTGACGAGAGCAGGACCATCTCGTACAGTGCCAGGATAGCATGCACAAGACGACACACAAAAAGCAAAGCGATAGAGAATTGCAAAACCTAAGCCAGCTGAAGACTGTACTGGACTTAAGGACTCTGGATACTGTATATCTCGGATTCCCATGTACTTCACACAACAACTCTCTGATACCACCTGTGACGATCGGGATCCCAGATACCAGACATACCCGATAGGACTATCGAATACACCTGATATCACTTGGAACCTGTGAGGCCTCCCAAGAGCGGTAAAGCTCCGAAGGGAAAAAGTATTGTCATGTAGTACATTGAAGCCTCAGAGATATGACAGTAAGTAATTAAATTTCATTAGATCGGTTTGCTAAAGTAGCTGAAATAAAATTACTTTTTAATTGACAGTTTCAAGAGGGCTGCATTGCGAAAAGAGGGGCAGATCTATTCACCCCTCCCCTCTAGATCCGCCATCCACTACTCAACAGGTGGATGTTAAACTTATGGTTAATTGTGGTTATTTGACGTTATGGATTAATGGTTAAGTTGCAACAGTTTAATTATTGTTAATAAATTATTCTCAGCGCACTCTGTCATTATGTTGAGATTCTTATCGCTCTGATTGACATAAATGATATAAACTCGTTGCGTCTCTGGGTTTCTTCCACGCTCGGGACATGACAGTTTTTGTAGTATCAGAGCCTATGATTTAAAATTCCTAGGAACCCAAGTCCAAGGATAGGTCAACTCTTAATCTGTGAGATTGGGTAGAGCCATGGGATTAAGTCTTTATTGGACAACCCATCTTAAAATTCAAATACAGAACTAATTAAGATTTTACAAACCTCTTGTAGGATTATGGCCGCCAAACGTGCATAGTGGCGCGAGATGCAGCACATGGTCCAAGGCCTCACTCAGGTGCTACAGCAGGTAGCGCAAGGCGGAGCCAACCATGGAGCGGGAGATCTCCACAGAAGCTTTAAAAATTTGAACCCCCTAAAGTTCACGGGCTCTTCTAACCCTGATGATGCTAAAAAGTGGTTAAAGGAAATAGAAAGAATTTTTTGTGTCATGCAATGCATGGAGGATGAGAAGGTCTTATTGGCTATGTTCCAGCTAGAGCGGGACGCTCGCTCTTGGTGGGAGTCGGTGGAAGCAACTCTGCCGGATGATTATATCACTTGGGCCAGCTTCGTGAAATACTTCAATGCTAAGTACTTCTCTGACCGTGTCCAAGAGAAGAAAGCCGTGGAGTTCGCCACACTGAAACAATGAACTCTATCCGTGGCTGATTATGAATCATAATTTTTTCGTCTGTCTAGCTTTGCACCTTATTTGGTGTGTACAGAGAAGATGAAAGTGAGGTGGTTCTTGAATGGACTTTGGCCTCAGTTTATCACCCAACTTGCACCAATGGACATACAGGTGTACCCGGAGATGGTCTGACGTGCCCAACTGTTGGAGGATGCCACGGAGCTATCAGAAAAGACACGAGGGAAAGATAAGAAGGAAAACACTACAAGTTCCAACAGTTTCAAACCCTCCTATAACAAGAAACGGCCCAATAATGGAGGAGAATCTTCCAAAGGAGATGCTCATGCGGAGACCCCTGTCCATCAAATTTTTGTAGCTTCAGTGGTTTGGCGTACTCCGGGGGAAGCTTCTTAACACCGGTCGGAGGCCGGGCGGCTCCGATCGCCAAGTGTTGGAGCTTGCTGCCCCGGACCTGAAGCTTCTATTTTTCAGCGCGCAGTCCGACGAGATTCGGCACTGTGATCTGCCACGATGTCGGATCGACGCAAAACTAGCGCTGTTGGAAAGCTCTCTTGAAATCCTTCAACTCACTATAATCCAGAAAATTTGTTGGGGCCGTACCTCTGATGGGGAATTTTAGAACCGAATTGGCCCCAGTTTCAGATCTAGCTAGGTAGAAGTGAAATTTCCTGAGAGTTGGCGATGACTGTGATGTAGACCTCCGATCCAGATGTTGAGATCTTCACAGAAGTTGTAGAGGGGAGAGAGAGGAAGACAGGGATATTTTGTATGAAAGGTTTGGTGTAGATTTGGTTAGGCAAAAGTATTTTCTACTGATAGGTGGTTGGATCTAGACAATGGCAGATAAAACTGATTTGAGATTTGAGAGAAATTTTTAGAAAATATAAATGAACTTTTAAGTTCATAATAAAATTTGTAGATGATGAATTGGGTGGACAGAACCCCCAGTAAAAATTGTAGCACAATTGGACATGGGTATGGTGGGTTCATTGGCAGACTAGCAGGTTGCTGTGACAGATGACAGATTACAGGCAGATCTGGAAGGGGGAAGAGCACGAAAAAGGAGAAATGGACATTGAAGGATTTTGGAGCTGATTTTTTTTATGGAGTATGGGGAATACGTGAGGAACCTACCATAAAAATTTTAGATCCATTGGAGCACAAGGATGAGAGAAGAAATTTTGGAGATGGGTTGCTATCTCGTGATTCTTAGAAAACCGATGAAGGTGGTGGCGGTGCAACGGCGGCACGGTGGTGGTGGCGACGATCTTCACACCTGATAGATGAGGCTTTCCACCTCATAAATACAGCCTTCCCAGCTGCAGAAGGGAAGAGAGGAGGGAGAGAGAGGGGTGCACCAAGCTTGGGCTCCAAGGTTTCACCAAAATTTTATGCATTAATTCTCTCCAAAAATGAAAATACAAGGGTCTTATAGATGAATACAAAAAGACTAATTCTACCCCCTAGATCTAGATTCTTTCCCCCATGTGGTGGAGAACCAAATAAAATAAAAGATAAATCTTAATAGAATATGATATATGGGGGGCGCCCCCTTGACCTTTGATTCCCCCATTTGAATTTTTGTACCATTTGTCCCCCCCTTGGTCCAACCCTTCTAGAAGCCCACATGGAAGGTTTGACTGACAGTCGGGTCAAATTTTTATACCCGATTAAAAGTTCACGGATTGAGAAAGATTTTATAATTTAATCTGAAATTGGGTCAATTTTGTAGACATGTTGGATCAACTCGATCCATTGACAACTCTAGTCTTGGAACTTTTCTCAAGTTAGCGCTGAGAGAGAGAGAGAGAGAGTGTACGGTCCGGTCAGTATGAAATGCCGGCACGAGACCTCGGGGTGGTGCTGTTCGCTGTTCTCTTGCGCGCCCGCGCGCGAGAGGGAGTAGGTGCACCTCCGGGTTTGAGATGCTATCAATTTCGAGCACTAAGGCACGCCTGTTCGGAAAGACATGCCAGCGTGAGAGCCTGGGGGTGGCGCCGTTTGCTAACCGGCCCTACCTTGCACGTGCATGCCAGCCATCCTATGCACTTAGGCTGCGATGTGATTCCCTCCCCCCCAACCGCACGCCAGGGTGAAGGGTCGGAACCCCATTGAAACTCCCTGGAAGAGTGGATGGAAGATGTCACACCATACCCAGACAATTAAGTTGGTAGACTTTACATCTTGCCGTCGAGGTTGGTATTCCATTGGTCATGTGTGTGGCAGATCTCACCGTCTCAATGCAGGACATCTCGTAGTAAGACCACACTTGGTTGTATTACGGGACTGAATTCTAATCAGACAAGGTTTAAACGTTACCGAATATCCCCGCATGCGTCTCGACTTTCTGGTTGACAAAAAGATATGGAGAAGAGAGATGCAGAGACAAAAATAAAAAATAAAGAACAACGTTGTACTCCCGAATCCCTCGGAATAGGGGTGAGCGAGCCTCACGATGGAAAATCCCCAGGGCATCAAAACCCCCGGACCGTGAAGAGCTTTTTGCGCGTTCGGCCGATGCTGGGTGCATTACCAAATGCAGCCTGATAATCTTTTCTGGAAACCTGGTGAACACAAACTACCACGTTCCACACACACATGCCCCGGAAGCCTGGTGAACACCCACGTAGCACGTTCCCAGAAATCTGGCGAACTTTTTATAATATTCCCGGAAACCTGGTGAACTTTTATGGTAAAATAGGATTTCCAACCTTTTTTCACCGCATCAAGAAGAGTTTTGGCAACCCGCGAACGCTCGGATGAAAGGCACAACCAAACCAGTGGACACCCCCCGTTGAACCAATGGAAGTACAAAGACAAAAAAAAACAGCACGTGCCCGCGGAGGAACCAGGGAAGGCAGCTTCTTACGCTGGAACATCATCGGACGGAGGGGCGGGGCGGGAGGGTCAACCTTAGCGGTGCTGGTCCCCTAACCAGCAAGGGTCTTTCCCCATTACCTCGACTCGGCATCACCGGTCACCTCGGGAAACGGGTGTGTTCGGTGCTTCGGTGACTTGCTAGTTGATCTCTCGGCTCTTGTGTTTGTCTTGCGAATTAGGTCCGAGGGTCATCCTCCATTGCTGCCCACTTTGTGTCACATCAATAGTTTTCTAGGCTAGCACCATATGCTACTCATTTGGTTAGTACTGATCTTTAAAAGGCTAACCGATTTATGGATGAATTGCATCCTACTTTTATCAAGCAATTGGGGTCGCAAAATATTCAGACCTATGATGAGATGGTCCAACGTGCTCACTTATATGAAAGGACCTTGGAGAAGGTCAAGAAGTTTGCAAGCTGCGAAGGAAGTTCAAGCCATAGGCAAGACAAGCAGGGGAAGAAGATAGAGAAGTTTTACATTACGAGACCATATAAGTCCCATGACTAAGTCCCATGACAAAAAAAAGATATCCCGTAATGGCAACGGGAGTGGCAATGGCAAGCGCAAGAAGGTAAAGGAAGAAGAGGCCCTTACAACGGCCACACATTCTATGAAAAGTTTGGTCACTCGGTCGAAGAGTGTTGGAAGCGTATTGGCACTTGTTTACGATGTGGAAGTTGGGAGCACCGTATGCCCGATTGTCCTCTCATGAAAGATCAACACAAGTCCAACCAAGATAATGGTGGGTGAAAAAGGTCAGCTAGATTAAATGTTGTTCTAGATGAGAAAACAAACAAAGAAGGAGAGCTTATCGAAGGTACCATCCACATCCATTCACATCTTACTTTTGTACTATTCGATACTAGTGCTACTCACTCCTTTATTGCTAGTTCTTTCACAAAAACACTACCTATTTCACCTGTTCCCTTGCCATCGGATATGGCCATAGTTACACCTTTAGGTTCGGGAGCAGATTTGAAAACTTATCTTCCAAATAGTGAAGTCACTATAGAAGGGCATAATCTCCCCACCAATCTTGTATGCCTAGATATGGAAGGGTATGATACTATCCTAGGGGTCGACTGGCTTGTAGACCATGATGCCTATATCAATTGCCATAGTAGTATAATTTCTTTTCAAAAATTAGGTTTTCCAAAATTCTCCTTCCTTGGCATCAAATACCGGAAGCACCCTGCTCTCATTTCTTCTCTTCACACTTGTAGACTTATCTCACAAGGTTGCGAAGTTTTTCTTGTTTCCGTGATAGTTACACATAATTTGATATCCACCATTGGATCTAGGGTTAGGGAAAGAATGGATGAGGTTCTCCCCATGTGAATTTGACCCAAAATAATAAAATTAAAAGCCTTTGAATGGGGTGGGGCGCCCCTTTGAAAGAATGGTAAGGAATATTGACTCTTTCATCCCTTTGTCTCCCATGTGTCTACTTGACATTCAACCCTTCTAGAAGCCACCTAGGATGGTTTGACTAGCCCCACATAGCTTAAGTGGACCAACAGAAAAGGAGGGAGGGCCCCCTAGCTAGACCTACTGTACATTTGCATAAAAACCCACACAATCTTAGGGAATGACGCATTGGCTTATAGAGCCTTATAATTACGCATATACTTTTCCAAAGATATAAAAAAAATAAAAGGAAACAAATATAAAATAAAATATACATGCTAGGAGTCGATTCCCATCATCCCGTGATATATATGGCAAGCCGTTGAAGAAAAGAAAAAAGGACTCTCTAAAGGGGTTGGTTCTCGGCTGTGTGCTCGGGGAGAAGAAAAGAGTTAGAGGTGAGAGCTTCTGAGGAAGAGGGAGCCCAGTCGAAGGGAAAAGCGGCTTGAGCACCGCGCCGGAGAGGTGAGGTGAAATGAAAAGAAGAGAGCGAGAGTGAGAGTAGAGTCGGGAGCGGCCTGTGCTCTTCTTCCCTCCCCTTTCATCATTGTATTCTCTCCCCTTTCGCAGTGTATTTCTTGTTTCTTTTCTTCATCTTGAAGATGAACTTTGTCAAATCTCCTTCCTCCTCTGGTGCAGATGAATAAAAGAAAAGGTATTTTGGCAAACTGGGTGTTCTCTGTTTGAATCTCTACTCTTCCTCTTCCTCACTCTCTAATCATCCAAGGACCTTTGAGGGCCGCCTCTCAATGGCGTGACCCTCAAAGAAACCCAGTCGACGGATGAACATTCATGGCCCTTGTGGTAAACATTCGTCTCGCCTAGAAGATTCATCACCCATGAGTCGTGGTCGCTCTTGAAGGTTAGCCCTCGAGCGCTCCACACTCACACATGGGTTCAGACCGCCGTGAGGCCACTCCAATTTTTGAGGGTCACCCTGGAGCAATCCGTTTGGTGGCCTTCTATTACCTCTGATAAGTCCCAGTTCGGGGGAGATGCTGCCCAATTTTTGCCAGGGCCAAGAACACTCAAGAACAAACGAACAAAGATAATCTCTGTGAACAAAACAAACCAAGCCTCCGTGAATCAAACTCCCCGAATAAAACACTTGAGCATTCGTTCTTGCTGCCAGTGAGTGATTGCACATCAGAACTGATCCCTTTGGTGTTGGTCCGCCCGGTTGAATCCGGCGCCCGCGACATGTTCCTCGAGGTGGTTAGCTACCACTCTCCTCACTGCTCAGACCGTGTTCGGCTTCCTCGTGAGCCACAGCTCACCGAGCCATCACTTCGAGTCCTGTGGAGTCTGGGACTCTCGTGTGTGTTTGCCTTGTCGCTAGATGACTTGCGCTCGTTGATTGCTGGCTTAGGGTCCCATGTCTCGACCGGGTTCATCCCGCGTCACTACACCCTCGCAGAGGGGTTGATTAAGGGGTGGAAAAATTAACTATTACAACCAAAACTACCTCCGCGCAGGGAGGGACTGTAATCCAGCCAGGTGGGGTGGGGGAAAACTAAGCTAGAAGCTGAATGGAGGGAGCTCGTAGGTTCTGCCAGCTCTCAGGACAGATTGATAGGCAGTCGCTGTCGGCGCCGCCACGGGCTCTCCCAAACTTCGTTGTTGACGAAACTAGTGGCAAAATATCCTCGGTTGGCCCAGGAGGACTTCCTAATTTTGGGGAAATTCCTGGTTGACGGAGTTGGTCGGGGAAGAGGCGTGAATAGGGTCTCTATTTGCTGGTTTTGGTAGCTTCTTCACCTCTGCAGCAAGAAGATGAGGTCGTCACGGATGCTCCCGAGCTCTGATTCAGGTGTGGCCGGAGTCGTTGGATTTGTGGTTGAGTCCTCTTCGATTGGAGACACGCGGGGGTACCGGAGAATGTCGGAGAAGATGGTGAGGATCCAAACAATGCCGAGATATCAGACTGGTTTCAGATGAAACTGATCAGCGCGTCGGAGGGAGAAAAATTGGAAATCACAGCTTCGGATGCCTAATGGAGTGCCGCTTCTTGGTGGTGGAAGGGGACTCGTAGACGAAGTTCTCAGCCAAGTCCTGCTCCAGGATCTTCAGGGGGTTGGCCGTGGGAGCTTCTGGAAGTCACTTCAGGTTGCTGACAGGACCAATCCTGTGCACTCGGATTAGAAACGGCTCTCCCAGGCAGCTCGGATCTCGGATGGAGGTGAAACCACCTTCCTTGGATAGCTCTTTGGACGAGCTTTCCAGAGGCATATGACTTGCCACCAGGTTTCTTGAGGAGACAATGGTATAGCCTCTGCAATCTGCACCTTTTCTACTACCTGCAAGCTGAGAACTGTAGGTTGAAGATGATGGGGGGAAATGGGGCATATGGGAGGAGAAATGGGGTGGGTGTGATATAATCAGAAATTAATTTTTGGGTCCAACAAATGTCCCCCACGGGGGGTCTGTCGGAGCCGAAGGTGACGACGGGCGGCCCGTGTACATGAAGCTCTTTCATATTTGAATGCCGCCATGCTTTTTCATCATTTTCCATGCATATGCTTATTGGCCTGACGTTTGACAAGACTTTTCTTCTTTTCTTTTGTTCTTCTCAGGGACAATCATGTCTCGCATAAGAGAGAGTCGTGCCCGCGCGCCGAGAGGACGTGAGAGGGGAAAATGCCCCTATCATTTCAAAAAAAATGATGCCTCTGTTGGACCCTCCCAGAATTACAGCGGAGAATTTATTTTCCCTTGATCGAGGATTGAGCGTGATCTCGCCGAGTCCACTCCCAGAGGACGAGTCTGGGGACGGGTGGTTGACTTATCTCTGATTGTGAGACGCGGAGCCTCTTATCAATATGAACGGCCAGCAGGTTACCCGAAGCACTTTCCGCTAGATAAGCATTTGTTCTCCTTCATACAGCATTTCATCCCTAAGGGTATGGACGAGGATGACGGGTATTTGATAGAAGAGCGGATTCAATTAGAGCGGGCCATCTTAGTTGGGCGGGATAGCATGCTTGGCTGTTGTGGCACTTCACATCCCGCCTTCCCTATGGGTTTTATGCTCCGAACCTAATTCCTTGCGGCTTCACAGTTGGGTTTCTTCGGTGGCAAGGCCGGCTGCCCTGTTCGGCTTCAGTCTTTCTCCTCCGTCACCTGAGATTTGTGTGGCAAACACAAGACAAATTCTGAGGCTACTTCTGGTTGCTTTCTCACTCCCTCTGGCGTGCGATTCGCTTCTGAAGGTTATGACAAGCTGTGCCTACTGGACAGGATCATGAGTGGCTCTACTTCAAGTTGGTATGGCAAGTGGGCCATCGTTTCTTCTCACAGATTCCACTTGGGGGCCACTGAGTGGCTTATGGGGGTTCTGCACCATTACAGCAGGTTACTCGAGCGCATTGGTATTAGACATGCTGTGATTGCTGTCTTATATCGCTACCCCTGTTACAGCGGACTTTTGCAGGATCTAGCTGAAAGGTTCAACCGCCGATTCAACACATTTGCCACGACCGAGGGTGAGACTGCTTTTGACTTGTGGAGCTTCCATAGGATCTCGGGCCTTCTTATTTCTGGCCACCCTTATGAGGAGGTGTCCCTTGATGCCCTTGACCCAGCGCAGCGCGGCAATCTGGTCGAGCAGGCCGTAGTTGCCGGAAACGTAGGAAAGACACAACTAGTGGGGGTCACTAAACGTGAACACCAAAAATCACGCACTCACCCATCGTGAGTAATGCGAAGTAATAGGTGACTCGCGGCCACCAGACTCTGGACAGCCCACTAAACCTAATGAACCCAACGGTCCTTGGGTCATAAGACTCGGGTCAGGACCGTCGCACGTGATGGCACAGCACCGTCAATCTTCCCTAATCCGTAGGTCTGAAACCATGATAACACGATTCCCAAGGCAACTCACGAGCCGACGAGTTAATTCCCTATCTAAGGGATGTACAGGAAACCTCTAGCCCCAGGCTGGTTAACTGAACTCACAATCCAAGGCCATCCACATGGCCCACTCGAAAACCACATTCTGGAGAAACCAACGTCGTGCAGGGAAGACCCTCCGCACACATGACGACTCACGACAAGTCAATCTAGAGAAAGCCCAAAAGCCCGAAATGCACTAGGTCACCCAAACCCCTCAAACTCACGGGCATGCTAATCGAGATAACACGGTACCTCTGGACATCCCAAAATAAGAACACAGAACCCACGGGTGTCCAGGACATCCACGAGGCCTAGGGTCGATCACTGGGTCACAACCGGGTCGACTGGGGCCCAAGACAGCTTGAAATAAACATGAAAAATGGAGAGTAAGAACGCGCCCACTCCCAGCTCCACGATCGTTAACGCGCCCTAGTGAAGGGTGCGATCTGATTAGAATGCACCCCACGTATGGGTCGCGTCAATGCGTTGATGCGACCTCCACTAGGGTCGCGACACGTATTAACACGATGGGTCCCCTGGTCGCGTCAAGAGCTGAACGCGACTGGGATGGCAACCGCGACCTGGTCACGATTGGTCTCATAAAGGCGACCCTAATCGCCTTACTGTTCATCTTCCTCGATGAACGCAACAGCGCAATATGTCACCTTCTCAGAAGAACCTTAGGCATCAAAATGGGCAAAAGAAGTTCCAGCCGAGGACCATGCCGCTCCTGTCAATGCGGAACTGATCAACAATGATCCTCCAGAAAATGAGGTTTAAGAGGTGACCCTCGAGACTCTCATGAAGGAGAACAAGCATTTGAAGGCCCTCCTTTAAGACCTTCTCTAGGAACGAGACCTTCACTCTCAGCCACCTACCAGGCCTTCGGCCGAAGCACCAGCTCCACCAGCTGGGCACAATGGCACCAACGCCTCAGCTGCGGTCGCCCGAACCCTGACGGTGACCGAGTTCAGCACGCCCCTAGCCGAAACTCAACCACGAGCATCCAACCCATTGGTGCCAGAAGCTCTCATGGCACAGAGCCAAATGATCGAGCAGATTGTCAAGATGAAGCTCACCCAGTATGGGGAAGGGGTCGCAACTATAGACCTCTACAGCGTCCCCTACCCGCTGCATCACTAGTTGAAGAAGCTCCCTCTGGAGTATACCAAGCTACCGAAGCTGTAGAAGTTCGACGGGCAGGGCTCTCCACATGAGCACTTGGCCTATTACATTACAGCCATGGGCGAGCTCGCGTTGGATGAGTCATACCTGCTCTGCTACTTTGCCACTTCACTTACAGGAATAGCCTTCCAGTAGTATTCCTACCTTAAGTCTAACTCAGTCATCGACTGGGCGGATCTTTAGAAGAAGTTCCTCAACCGTTTTCAAACAGTCGAGCGAAAGATTTCCCTAGCCGAGCTCTGCTCTCTCCGACAGAAGAAGGGCCAGAGTGCCCTCGACTTCATCAAGAAGTGGCGAGACCTCAGCATGAGATGCATCAACCCGCCAGTTCCGGAAGATGCTATTACCATATGTCACTGAGGCTTGGCGGCCGAGGTTAGCAAAAAGCTCCTCGGCACCAACATCAAAGGCTTCGACCAGCTTAACTCGGTAGTCGCCAAGATAGAGATGTCCTTCGCCGATAACCCAAACTATATTTCAGCAAAGGGTAAACAAACGTGAGAATGCTAGCCCGGAAAGGAGGTGAACATCATTGAGTTCACCCCTGCCGCCAAAGCCAGCAAAGAGGCCGAGCCAAGCGGCTTCGACAAGAAGCCAACAAACAAGCCAGCCGCTCCTTCCTTCTCAAAGCACATGAAGACACCCTTCTCCTTCAAGAAGGAACATACAAAGATGCTCTTCGACCTCTGCATGGCCCAAAAGATCGTCGAGTTGCCAGAAGTCCGCAAGCTAGATGACGCTCAAAAGACTGATGATCCCATCTATTGCCCATATCATCGCATGCTGGGTCACCCAATTGAAGATTACTATGTCTTCAAAACTCAGGCATAGAAGTTGATCCGAGACGGTCTCATCCAGATGAAGAGTGGTCTCGTCGATCCCCCACAGCCACATACGTGGTTCAGGCCTGCCAAAGTAGCGCGTGTGATTCACTACTTGGCCAACATGATCCACATGATGGCAGCATTCTCTCTCTCTAACATCGAAGCAGAGGAGCCCAGTACCAACCAAGGCGAGCATTCGCTCTGGTATCCGGGGTGGAGGCCCTGGCATGATCACAAACCTCTCTCCTTTCCTAAGGAGAGGACCCGACGACTCTTTGATGTCCTCGTCTAGAGGGGGCAAATCCTACCCTGTAATCCGCCAGTAGACTACACTCACTGGGACTTTAATCACCCCCAGTACTACCCATTCCACGCTAGGATTTGCCACCCGATTGAGTCCGACGAGGAAGTTCAATACCTTATCTAGGAACAGATCTAGTGGGAGAAGATCGATGCTAAGGGAAATTCCATGGCACTTGTAAGACTGTGACAAGCTATCGAAGAAACCCTGAGCATCACTAGAAATGCACCAGAACAACCAGACCCTCCTCAAGAAAATGGGCACGGGTTGCTTTACCAGCATACTCCAGAATGGCTCGAGTTTCGAACCAATAAGCGAGAAGCTCTCGAGCGTTTACGAAGGCGCAGGGAGCAGGACGCCAATCAAGAGATGGGGCCGACCAACTTCTCGGGCAACGTCGTCCATCCTCTTGCCACCCCTGATGTGGGATCTAGAGGGGGGTGAATAGATCAATCGCCTATTAAAAATTCTATACTAGCTACTAGTGTGGAATTAAATCAAACTACAGTAGGATAGTCATGAAGCACTTAACCACAATTGAAACAAGGTCACTCAAATAGACTAAAATTCAGTCGATCCTACACATTCATCTAACGCCAAGAACGAGGAAACAAGGATGGACACAGATCAGAATGCAATCACATACGAAACACCTGATTTTTAGGTGGTTCGATCTCTGTCCAAAGATCTACGTCCACCCCACACTCAATCGAGTGTGGCTTCATTGCTGATTACACAGCTTAAGAACCGCTGATCCACAGCTTCGAGGAAATCTTTCCCTATAATCGCTGAGCTTCACAGCTTGCTACCAGAGGAATCCTACTCTGCCGCTGAGGTTTACAGCTTGACCTGTCCATAGGAATCCTCCTCTGCCACTGACGCACAGCTGTGTTTAACAAATCACTATTTTCTTCTCTTAATGAGACAACGAGATCTTTGTACCATTACATGGTCTCCAACTTGAAATTCTAAGTCTCTTCTTCTAGTGTCAGCATACGCCTTTTGCCTGGACTGAGCTATCTTGAGTCTTTCCCTGATGAGTTGGACCTTCTCAGTTGTATCTAGTACCATATCTGGGACTAGGAGTTGTCTTTCACTGATCTCATCCTAGCATATTGGTGAATGATAACTCTTGCCGTAAAGTGCTTCAAATGGTGCCATCTGAATACTGGCCTGATAGATGTTATTGTAAGCAAACTCAGCCAGGGGTAAGTGGTCATGCCAGCTTTTACCGAAGTCAATAACACATGCCCTCAACATGTCATCGATGACTTGATTTGTTCTCTTAGTCTGACCATCTATTTGGGGATGAAAGGCAGTGCTAAATTTGAGTCTCGTCCCCAAGGATTGTTGTAGACCCTTCTAAAAATGAGAAGTGAAGCGTGGGTCTCGATCAGACATGATCAACACAGGGACTCCATGTAGTCTTACAATCTCCTTGATGTGCAAGGCAGCTAGAACATCAACTGACCATCAGCTCTTGATAGGCAAGAAGTGTGCCGACTTGGTCAATCAATCTATGATCACCTCAATTCCATCTTGTCTGCCCTTAGATTTAGGTAAGCCTATGATGAAATCCATGCCGATATCTTCCTACTTTCACTTGGGAATATTCAGAGGATGTAATTTCTCAGCGAGCCTTTGATGTTCCGCCATCACTTGTTGGCAAGTGAGACAGCGAGATACGAAGTCCGCTACCTCCCTTTTCAAGTTAGGCCACCAGAAAGTTCTCTTCAAGTCTTGGTACATTATAGTAGCTCCCGGGTGAATTGTATACCTCGATCAGTGAGCTTCATCAAGAATCTTCTTCTTTAACTCAAGACAGTTCGGCACACATGTCCTTTCAAGGAGTAACAATCTTTCATCAGATGCCAGCTTAAAATCAGGTCTCTCATCCAGCTTGTCCTATATCTCTGCTAGCACAGGATCTTCATATTGTAGCTTCTTAATTTTAGACAATATATCGAGATGTAAACTCATATGGGATAGAGTAATACACCTTTTCTGCTTGTCTGTGCTTATATTAAGCTCAGAGAATTTCACCAACAATTTCCACTCTTGAATCATACAATTGGCCAATATTGCTCTCGACTTTCGATAAAAAGGCATCAGCTATGAAATTACTCTTGCCAGGATGGTATTGAATAGTTAAGTCGAAATCCTTGAGGTATTCAAGCCAACACCTTTGCCTCATATTTAACCTTAGGTCTGAAACCATGGTAATGTAATTCCTGAGGCAGCTCACAAGCTGCCAAGTTAATCCCCTATCCAAGGGAAAAGCGAGAAACTTCCAACCCCAGGCTGGGTGACTGGACTCACAGTCTAAGGCCATACACATGGCCCACATGGAAATCGCATTCCCAAGAGACACACGATGTGTAGGAGCAGTCCTCCGCACTCATATCGATACACAACGACTCGATCTAGCAAAAACACAGAAGCCTGAAACATAAAAAAGGGTCACCCGAACTCTTAAAACCCTTGAGCACACTCATCAAGGTAAAGCGATACCTCCAGACACCCAAAAACACGGTTACGGTCCCCATGGGGTGTCCGGGACACTCACGGTGTCATAGGTCGGTCATTGGGTCTCAATCGGACCGACCAGGGTCGAAAACGGCCCAAACTCTACATTTCGGTCGACCAACCCATGGGGGGTCGGTCGACCAACTAGTTCGGTCGACCAAACTGGGCAGAATGCCCAGTTCGCAAATGACGGAGTTCAGTCAACCGAACCGCCCGTGTCAGTCGACCGAAAATGGCGAAACCCCAAACTGAACACCGCCGTTCGGTGCCGATCCATGCCCAATCACCCCCGGGTGATGGGGAAAACATGGGGAAACCATTCCCCAAACTCTGGACCACCAAGAGACGCGATTAAAACCCCAAAAACGGGGTTAAAATGGAAGATCCGTCACTAACCCCAAAATCGATCATTTTAACTCCCGGCGTGAAATAAACCCGCTCGACTCACCACGGCCTACCAAAACCACGGGAAATGAAGTACGTGGGTTAGGGAACCGTCCCCCTACCTCCACCGAAGATTCCGCGCGTCGAGATTGCCGATCCATCGCGAACGTCGCCAGTTTCACACGAACTCGCGAACCGGCTTCACCAGGTGCCACTGCCTCGATCCTCAACCCGTCCTCACCGTCCTCGCCCTCGCAGCATCTCCGCCTCGCCTACCATCGCCTCCGTCGACCGCCCGGAGGAGAGGGGAAGAGAAAGAGAAGAGAGAGTAAGAGAGAGAGAGAGAATGAGAGAAAGAGAGGGGGTGGGTGTAGCGCCCGTGTCTTAATGGATCCGTAGTGGTTCGGACCTGGATCCGATTCTGTCAAATCTGCTGATTTTTACGGATTTTTCGGCTATTTTCTGACATTTTTTTGAGAAAGTTAAAGTATTTTAGTACATAAAATGGGCATTTATGCAATTTGAGGAAATTGGGGGTTTAAAGTCGCTATTCCAGGAATGACGCCATCAGTATGGTCGCCATTTCATGTGACATTTCTTCCCCACTGCCATGGTTTTGGTTTGCTGCTATTTTATTAAAAAAAATCCTCACCTTGCTGGGCGCCGGGTCCATGAGCCATCCCCACAGTGGCCGACGGGGAGGAGGGGGGGTGCTCCACCGCCGGGTCCTCCATCTGCTCCTCCACTACTATCGTTGGTTCCAGCGTCTGCTCCAGTGCCACCGCTGTCGTGCCCTTCTTCTTCTTCTTCTTCTCCTTCCTCTCCCTCTTCGCCGTCATCTTTGTCTTCACTTTCTTCGTCGCCCTCTTTTTCGCTGCCCCCGTCTTCTTCTTCGATTTCTTCTTCTTCTTCACAGTCGACGTGCTCTGCTGCCATGGGAGGAGGAGCTCCCTCCTCTTCATCGTGGTCCTCATCGTCAATGAGGACGATGGTGGGTGTCATCACCCGCCATCTCTTCCTAGAGCTCGAGCCACCCACATAAGCCATGGCAGGAAGGGGGGGCTGTCGTCGGTGAGGGTTGCAAAGAACGGGGAGGGGAGAAGGTGAGTTGCAGAGGAATGAAATGGGGTGAAGTTAGAAAGACGGAGGCTTAACGGAGGGTTTTGATGCTTGCGGTTTCAAAGGAAAAGACGCCTTAGTGGAGGCCATCATTCATGGATTAATTGCCCACTTGCGAAGGCGTTATTTGACGAAAATTTTTGATTTTGGGGAAATATCAAGTATTAACGATGGGAAAATAGGTGCTATATAATGAAAGAGCGGTTTAATGGGTGGGCGCTATTTCTTTGCATGTATTAGGGAAAGCAAAGCTACCAGGTAATTATGAGGTTGTCATTCGAGGGTCATTAATTAAAAGCGACGGCATAGGAGGGTGTTGTTTCTTGAATAACGACTATTTTCGAGGGCGCTGGTTCTGGAATTTTGTTTTTATTATTAATCTGTGACTTGGTGACAGCCGTTGCTTCCCATATAACGATTGTTTGAGAAGTCGCTATTTTAAAGCCATCCTTGGGATCTACGAACATCGTCAGGCAATTATGACGAGATTAAATAGTAATTACTGAATGAACGACAGTGTGTAATGGCGTTGTTTCTGGTACAACAACCTTTCATAGAGACGCTATTTCTGGTCATTTTTAGATTTTATAATGTTTGTCGGCATTAAGTGCACTGAAGTTAAAAGAATTAGTGGCCGTATTCGAGGTGCAGATTAGGAAAATACTGACCCTGTGGCAGTTGGTACCGAGTGTTGGGAGTTAAAAAGAAACACATTCATAAAATGTGTGTAGTAGAGAAGAGGATGTTGAGATAGATGTGTGCTAAAAGTAAAAAAGATAAGATTAAAAATGAGCGCACATGTGAGGACTTAGGTGTAACTCTAATTGATGGTAAAATGTGAACAAATAGACTCAAATAGTTTGAAAATGTGCATTGTCACCCGAACTCAGTGCCAGTTAAAAGATGTGACCAAATCTTAGTGGATGTTAATGAAAAAACTCGGGGAAGGCCTAAAATGAAATTGTGCGATGTTATTAAAAGGGACATTAGCTTCTTAGGTTTAAATATGAATAAAGCACTTGATAGAAGTCTTTGGCGGTACAAGATTCATGCAGCCAACCTCAAATAATGGGATAAGACTCTGATGATGATGATGACGACGACGACTTAGATTGTGCACAGACTTTGATCGAGTAAGTGGTAGCATTAGGGCACACAGCTGTCAAGTAGGTGGTGGGCTTTGCAAGAGATCAAAATGGAGGTACCATCCTGCTCCTACAGCGGTCGCCATTGTTGGTAATGCTCTGATGGAGAGTTGTTCTAGCCTACCGCAGCAGCTTTTGTAGGTGTAGATGGAGGAGGTGGCAGAGTTGTTCAAATCTGCTGCAAAGAAGGGAAGCGGAAAAGGTGGGTGGCTGTGGCAGTGGGGGGGTGATGGGTGGTTGGGACAGCTGGGATGGAGTGCAAGACCAAATGACGAGCTCCTTACACTATATTTGCCCTATAAATAGTGCTCTGTTCTCGTAGGGACTTTTACCTCAAACATATGGCAGGCGGCCACACTCTCTTGCCCGTGTTGCATTTGAAGTGGGATGATAACAGAATGGTCGCAGTCCTTAGTGCTGCTGGTGATGGATGGTGAGATGCGGATAAAGGGTGCTCAGATCTGCGGGAGAACGAGAGGTGGAGGGGCAGTCAGATGGGAGAATCCACTGCCCTCAGTTGTCGCTTCACCTGTTGCTGCTCTGCTATTGTTGAAGGAAAGAAGCAACCAGGGGAGTGGAGGGCTGGTCTGCCGCTGCTGTTCAGACAGAAAAGAGGGCAGGAGGTCACCCTACTGATGCTGGAGGAAGGAGGTTGACCTAGAAGAGATGAAGTCGATGCGTCCTGCAGGTTCTGCTCGTGCACGAGATGGGGAGGTGGATCCAGACTTGATGGAGGGGAAAGGGGGTGGGCAGCTTGCAATGGCAGAGGTGGGAATGGTGGGGGTGGAGGTCAGCCATGAGGCATTCCTACTCTTGTTCTCCTTTTTCATGGATGTTCACCAACACATCCAGAACTTGCTTAGCTATGCTACAGGTGGACACACAATTAAGTAACCTAAAATGAACGGTTATTTTTATCAAGTTGAATGCCGCAAGATTATCAATATGTTTGGTCTCATGTTCAGTAGACCATTCATTTGAATTTGATGGCAGCCCATGTGGACCAATGTATATAAGGTTCCACAATTGTGGATCTATGGATTTGACAAAGACAAACATTCTCCCTAGCCATATAGAAAAATCTGAACCATCATAAGTAGGCAGAGAGGCCATCGAAGCATGTGTAACGAATGAAGCCATTTTATCAAAATACACTACGATATTTCCTTGCCGATCGTAGGATCTAGGAATGGGAGAGCTAAGCTCTGATACCACTTATTGGGTCCCGTGCAGTCAATGGGATCTAGAAGGGGAGGTTGAATAGATCCTCTCACAAACTTTGGCCTATTTAAAACTTGGCTACCAAAAGCATAGATCACTCCTATAAAGCAATTAAAACACTTAGATACAAAGCACAGCAGATTTAGACGAACTGACTCTAATGAAGGTGGCAAAATAAGATCCAAGGACTGCACAGGTCGAAGCTTATGCTAAACAGAGCACAGCTAGGTAGAGAGCTAATGTCAACGTTGCTCTGCAGCGAGGTCGATGCTGATTCAACGTGGTTAAGGGCTAAGAGTGATATATTGCACTAGACAGCAGGGATCTCAGCACAAATCAACTGAGTGTGAAATGACTAGCTGTATGTGTGAACTTTAGAGATCAACCAACATCTCATGAATTGAGATTGGATGCTCATTGAATCTTGTGTGTGTGTGTAAGCAATATGATGATGTGTGCTTTAGAAAGCAATCAAGATTCCATTGACATAGCAAGCACATAAACCTGTGAATGGGGATAGAGAAAATGGAGCAATCACATAAGATATACAACCCACAACACAGGGATTTTTAAGGTGGTTTGGTTGTAAACCCGTAACCTACGTCCACCCCTCACTAAACCCGATGAGGCCTTCCTGCTGACATACAGCTTGACCGGGGATACGCCCTAAAATCATAGAACGGAAAACCCTCTGTCTATCTTCCTACACACAAAACTAGTAGGGACAGTTCTCCACAAACCGGAGCACACCTCTGTTTATCTTCCAACACACAAACCGGTAGGGACGGTTCAAGAAGTAGCGAAAAATATAAAAGGAAAATGAAGTTTTTAGAAGGTCTGATAACAAAGATTAGTCATAGAAGTATTACGCCAACTCGAAAGATTTTTCAAAAAATGACAATCAAGTCAAGTACACTTCAAAATAGAATTTCTGACAAACAGCTCCCCCTCAGTAAATGCAACGCAGTAGATTCTAGAATGATGGGAAAAATTAGCTCAATGGAATTCAGAGCAGATAATCAATTTGGTCAGACTTGCAGTGTTTGAAGAGAATCATCATTCAGAGTTCAGAAGTTGAGAGTTAAGCCAAGAAGCAACGACACTTGTTAATCAGATGAAATTCTGAGCTTCGGTTGACCAGAGTGGGAAATATTGGTCGACCGAACAGAAATGCGACAATATGTTCCCCTAGAATTGTGCAATCAATCTATCTTTTTGGTATGCAATGAACTAAATGTATGCATATGCATTGACTCCCCCTAACTTAATGCATTGAACCATCATAATGAAGACCATGTAGGGGACTGATTGATACCAATGATCACATATGCATATGTATGAGACACAAAATTACCCTTGTTAACTCCCCCTGTTTATATGCATTGCATGACTTCTCTGAATGCAGCAAACACAATGAATATTGTGCAGGGAGTTTTATTGCATTATGCTCATGAACACCTAGACTGCTCTAAGTGCAGATTTAACCCATGGTACTGGGCGGAGGACTAGCCTCTACACATAGTGTGGGTTTCTAGATAGATAAGATCTTCCCTTCTCCCAACTTACCATTTGATATACCATGTAAGGATATGCAAGATAATGCAGTGCAAAAATAGTCCTATATCCATGACAATTTTGCTGAGCATGAATATATGCATATGAACCTTATATGCAGCAAGACATCAAGCAAAGATGAAATTCAGGCAATTCAAGTTCAAGAGATGACATTTTTGAGTCAATTGTATGTAGACATAAAGTTAACTATATTCAGCACATGAGCATCTTTTCAAGATGCTATCTTATGAATGCCTGCATTTCAAACAATCTTTTGAATCTTCAATCATGAATATGAATTCTCAATATTTGCAATCTAAATGCAATTGACACATGCAAAGCATATGCGATTCAGATTATCATAATATCACATTCAATTCATTCTCAGTCCAATATATGCACAGATGATTCAGCATAAGCATTTGAAGACTTATGAAGGACAAGTCAAATTCTGATGTGAGCATGTATGCATGAAATTTTTACTGATCAGATCAAACATGAAATTTCTAAAATGGATTAGTAGTGACTGGCTTAAGGCACTGTGTGTTTTATTAATTTTGTCAATTTATCTTTTCCATGTTTGAAGGTTATGGCGTCAAGGAGGAGAGTTCACTCTCAGTGAGCACAGTCAGTGGATGATCAGGAAGAGCAGAGTGGGGAGTCGGCTGCAACAGGCAGTGGAGGTCATGGTCGTGAGCAGTTCTTTGAGGGCATGTACCAGTTCTTCCTCCGGCAGCATGGTAGGGAAGCCGGAGAGGGCTCATCATCTCAAGGGGGTTGTGGCCGTGTGTTGAGGGAGTTCTTGGGGTTCCATCCACCCCAATTCGACGGACAGCCAGATCCAGATGCAGCAAGGGCGCAGATAGATGCTATGGAGAAGGTGTTCTGTGCTATGGATTGTGAAGAAGAGGATAAGGTGAGGTTGGCCACATATCAGTTGCAGGGTTCGACCCAGGATTGGTGGAAGATCGAGTGGGAGTCAGCATTTCTTTCTCACCCCGTCAGACAGACTTAGTGGCAGGAGTTCCTTGAAGCCTAAGAGCAGGTCTTCAGCCTAGAGCATGTTAAGGCGAAGAAGATGTATGAGTTTATGGAGTTGACCCAGGGCGACATGTCAATGATGCAGTACAAGTCTAGGTTTGTACAACTGGGTCGATGCGCTCCTCACATCATGGCGAATGAGATGTTGAAGGCTCGGTAGTTTACCAGAGGTTTGAGGCCCGAGCTCAGACATGCTGTGATTATGAGCCGTAATGTAGACTTGGAGTCAGCATATCAGGTGGCAGCGGATTTGGAGAAGGATCTGAGAAGGACTCAGGAGCGGACTAGGGCTGGTCAGTCTGATCATGGGCAGCAGAGGTCAGTGCAGCAGGAGAGTAGCTTTCAGCATCATTCGGGTAGATTCAGACCAATGCCTTCCATGTCAGCGACATCGGTATCATCATATTTCAGTTTGAGGCTCGAGAGGATGTTCATGAGAGGTTTTGGTAGGAGACATCAGGACTGGCAGGAGCAGAGACAGTCGTCTGTGGGTAGTGTGCAGTAGCCCCCTCCATTCCAGCGACAGGGTGCAGTAGGTGGTCAGCAGGGGTAGTGTCCTAGATGTGGTGACTTTCATCCCGGTAGGCAATGCTTGGTACCTCTAACGTGCTACATGTGCGGTCAGATGGGACACATGGCTCGGGAGTGTCCTCTGAGACCACGCTAGTCTTTCCACTTTCAGCCACAGCAGCAGCAGCAGCAGCAGGTTCCGGTTCCACCACTTTTGAGGTCCGCCACATTACCGTTCTCTCAAGGAGATTTGGTGACCGAGGAGAGGGGAATATTCCCCAATGTTCCACTATGATACCGCTTTGTCCATAGGGGTCCGTCTATTAGTGGCGAATCTCTTATGGGCCACTGAGTGAATATTAATACGGGTTGATCCCAACAGATCCAAATCCACAGTCCTTAACGGACTTTGTGGTGGCCGTGGGTTATGTGCCCCTCGTAGGCTGGCCCTCGGGGTTTCCTTCCTTACCTGTCATCCTGATTCTAGCATTGTGTCGACTTGGGTCACATGCCCCTCGTAGGCTAGCCCTCGGGGTTTTCGCTCCCATCATGAGTCGCCTCACTCATTCACTCTCACCTACAGACTTGGTGCCCCTAGTAGACTAGCCCTCGGGGTCTTCCTATCCATTCGGGTTTGCCAACCGTTGTTGTGCCACCCGGCCCTTAGGGGTTTACTCCGCCACGTGAGTACTTCCCTGCTTCTCCCCGATAATCCTCCGGGATGGGGAGATGCTACCAGATTTTCAGCATGGATAAGTTAATAAATCGTTTAATAATCCTAGACTTAATCAACTTGCTTCGTTCAGAATGATCGCCGCGCTCGAGTATGAACCTCGCGCGAGCCCACGACTCAACTTCCAGACGGCCCGGGGCCGATCCGATTAGCAATTGTCTCAATCAATCTCAAAATTCCTTTAAAACATTTTAATAAATCCAAAAATAACCAAAAAAATCTCATTTTCTGTGAAACGGGCTAAATCGGCGTGGTCTCATGATTGGTGTGCCCTAATACGGCGCGCCCTAAAATGACGCGCCCTAAAATGGCACGCCCATATGGGAGCGCGTCGTATTAGCGCCAATTCTTTTACCTACGCACCCATGGCACCGTTTTAAGCCTATACCTATCGTTTCCATGCCGTTTTAAGCCCTCTTCCTATCCGTTCCATGCCAGTTTCAATCCGAATTGCGTCGTCGCCCCATTTTAACTCCCTCCTCGCCTTCGGGATGATTTCTGATTCTAATAATGAATAAACTCGATTGTCAATAAAATGAATGAAAAGTTTTTGTTTAGGCCGAATCTAATTGTTTTCATAGTTCTATCATCTTGCTTTATGCTTGAGCATATATGTCATGTTAACACATGCTTTGCCGCACGGACCCTCGGTATATCAAATGGCATTAGTGGAAAGTCGGGCTACGCCCGACGGGAAGCTTCTACTATGCGTGATGGTGGTCCTTAGACCTAAGTTCTCTACCCTCCATGCCTGTGTACAAGATCCCTTGAGGGACGTTGACGTTGGATAGTGATCCTTGGTCTGTGACTAGCATGGGAGGTTTTCCCCTATAAGTCTGAGTCGAGAGCTATGGTGGACCGAGGATGTGAGGACTGAGGCTCGTGGAGTCCTATCATTTGGTTTCGCTGTGCTCCCCTGAGAGGGTAGAGCTGGTATGAGAACTGAGGTCTGATGTGGTGTCCGAGTAAGGACCGACTCAAGAAGCGGTAATGGTTAGTGTAAGAGTCAACAGATGGCCTGTCAACATTTGAAATGTGCTTATCGGGCTTGGTGAAGGATCAGGCCAGAGGAAGGCGTGCAAGCGAGGGTTCCCCATTGACGAATAGCTAGTGACCAGCGACTGGTCTTTCACAGATAGAGAATGCCAGTTGTAGTGAATCGAGAACAGTGAGAGCCCTGTGCAAGTAAGGCCTTTGGTGGCTAATTATGTGATATGTTTTTTTGGGGATTGGATCTAGGATTTGTTGAAGTTTGTGTTCTGACAGAGCTGGTCCCATGCTATTGTTCATGTTCGGCTTGCCAGGTATGAGATGATTCATGGCGTGGAGCTGACGTATTGTGGCAGTCTGTTGACATGACTATGTGATCTGGTTGAGGCTCAGTATTATTTGCCCCTTGTGCTGGGCGTGAGGTCAGTCAGCTAGTTGTGAAGCTGATGTTCATTGGCCCATCGAGCATGGGATGAGATTGGTGGCTGTTTCTCATGACGAGTATTGTGACTCCACTGTGAGTGAGACGGTGGCAGTGTTGCCATGATTGGAATTTCATTGTGGCTGAGGTGATGCCAAACTCATACTTTTCATGAGTTGTGCTCGCTATGAGATTCGTAGGAATTTGTAACATGAGGTGAGTCGATTTTGTTCGTGATTATGGTCTGGTTGTGTCCCTCAGGAGTTGTGTTTTCGTGAGAATTGAGGTTTGGCTAGAGCTCTGACAGCATTGTCAGTTGGTTAAGGTGTTCTCCCCCTGTGGCATGGTGCTTGTCCTGAGTTTCAAGGATGAAATTTTTATAAGTGGGGAGGGGTGTAACACCCTAGGTTTTCGGATATTTCTTGGATCAGGATCCGTGGGTTTCGGATCGCTTTCATGGGTCCCAGACTACATTTTACGATTTACTCAGGTTTTTGGCTGACCAACCTACAGAACTCTGTGTAGGGTGAATCGTTGTGTTTCCAGCTCCAGAATATTACCGAAGCATTGTACGCATTTTGAGGATCTAGGGGATGATTTTTCCCCATTTTTCATATTTTTGGATTTTTCCTATAATTAAATCCCCAACCCCTTTCTCTCTCCCCATCTCTCTCATTTCTCCTTTTCTCCCTCTCTCTCTTCTCTCACATTCTCTCCTCTCCCCCTCTCTTCTCCGAGCAGCCAAAGGAGGTGGATGAGGGTGAGGCGGTGAGGTTCGTGGGGCGAGGAGCAACGCAGATGAGTCAAGGAACGAGATGGTGGAGCCGGTTCGCAAGTTCGTGCCCCGATGGCAATTTAAACGGTGATTTCACATGGAAACGACAATCTCAGTGCGGGATCTCTTCGTTGGAGGTAGGGAGATGGATCCATGGCCCTTGTACTTCCTTTCCCGTGGATTTGGTAGGCCGAGAAAAGTCGTGAGCGAGTTTATTTCTTGATGGGGGTTAAAAACATGTTTTTGGGCAAGCATCGGATTTCCCCAATTTGATCACGTTTTGGGGGTTTTAACGCATCCTCTTGGTAGTCAAGAGACTGGGGAAGAGTTTCCCCTTGTATTCCCCATCACCTGGGGGTGATTGGGGCATGGATCGAGTGTTTTCGTGAGGGTTCGCGGAACCTCGGCTCCGGTCGAGATCGTGGTCATCACAATGACCGCATTCTTCAGAAGGCGGTATATCACGTGACCGTATTCATCGGAGATGATGAACAATAAGGTAGTTAGGGTTGCAGTCAAGAGCCCAACTACCACCAGATCGCGGTCGCCAGCCCAGTCGCGTTCAGTGTTTTATCGCAGTCGTGGGACTCGTCGCGTTAATGAGAGCCACGGTCGGGGGACCCGTCATGTTAATGAGAGTCCCGGTCTTCAGCCTGACCGCATTCACGCAGAT
Organism: Amorphophallus titanum; assembly: GCA_024336825.1. Classification (NCBI taxonomy): domain Eukaryota; kingdom Viridiplantae; phylum Streptophyta; class Magnoliopsida; order Alismatales; family Araceae; genus Amorphophallus; species Amorphophallus titanum. The sequence goes on from JANBPO010006362.1 coordinate 1,907,696, forward strand.
CGCGGTCACCAACCCAACTGGGTTCATTAGGAATGCAGCCAGTGTGGTTGTCATGTTCATGTAAGGTCATGGTCTGCAGACTGTCCGTGACCAGTTGTGCAGGCCAGGGTGTATGGAAGATGGTTTGTCATGTTCCCTTGGCCCGTGGGCATCCCGGACACCCCGGGGGTACCGTGGCCATATTTTTGAGTGTCCATAGGTACTGTTTACCTCGATTAGCATGCCGGTGTGGCTTTAGAGGGTCTATGTGACCCTATGTATTTTGGGCTTTCGTGATTTCGCTAAATCGAGTATTGTGGATTCGATTGAGTGTGGAGGGCTATTCCTGCACGTCTGTAGACTCCTCGGGAAGCATTTCCCAAGTGGGCCATGCGTATGGCCTGAGGTTTTGAGTCATGTAATCAGCCTGGGGCCTAGAGCTTCTAATTTTCTCGTGATTAAGGAACGGACTCGACGATTAGAAATCGCCTTTAAGTTTCTCTTTTTATTGTGGTTTGTAACCTAGGGATTAGGTTAGATTTATGATGTCGTGCCGTATTATACAATGGTCTTGACCTGAGTCGCGTGACTCAAGGACCGTTGGGTCGTAGGCTAGAGGACTTCCTAGAGTGCGGTGGCTTTGAGCCACCTAGTTCTTCGTGATATCCACATGGGGTGCGTGTGTGCTTCTCGGAGTTTCTCTACAGAGAGCGGCCACATTCCCCACTAGTCGTAGCTTTCCTGTGCACGCTTGTGCAGACCCATGGGAAGTGGTGGAGAGCGAGACCTGAGAAAGAAGATTTTTATATTGGTTACCGTGAGGCCCCTTGTCTCTGCAGCCTGAGTCTGGGCCTGGGAGGAAACCAACTAGAGGATCTGACCTAGAGCGCATGGTGTTGGATCTCCGAGTTGATTTTGGAGTTTAAGTTTTAATGATGACAAATTGTGTGTGCATGTGTTGTGGACAATGTTCATTGTTGATTTAGGAGCTCATATGTTGATTATCTTGCATTGCAGGGTTGAAATGTATGGATTTTTTATGAACATATTTTCACTAGTTCTTCAATATCATGAATGTGGTTCATGCATACAGTTCATGGGGTGTTGGTATGTATAGGATAGTCATGCTAACAAGGAGTTTCAAACTCCTCATGCTAATATTAAAGAATTGGGTTTTCTTGCATATCTTTCCATTAACTCAAAAGTGCGAAGTATGTTTATCTTGCATGTTTTTCATGGGATAGTTTAGATTAATGTTCCTATTTTAATGCCCATACTAACTTGGAATGGTGAGTGCTCATGCACATTGTTCTTGAGGCTTTGGAGCTTGCAACATGTTTAAAACTCTTCATGCAAATCTTGGCAAAATTAGTTGAATCAAACTCTCACCTTGTCTAGCATTTGGTTGCATGATGCTCATACCTTGCTATGGTGAACCTGTTTCTTAATTAAGATATTCTCAAATAATTAGTAGTTTAATGTACTTAGCCAACTGTTCTAATCTTGACATTTCTTTTGCAGTCTCTATGTTAAGTAGGTGCACAAGTTGTCCGGACAAGACACACTGAGATGCATTGGATATAGTGCTCCAGTACTTGAAAGGAACTTTATCATTGGTCTTGTAATATGGGAAGTTCTCAGTAGTCCTGGAGGGATATAGTGATGCTAATTAGATCCCCAATACTTATGAGAGTAAAAGCATGATTGTCTATGTGTTTACACGTGGAGATGGTGCAATATCCTGGAGGTCTGTTAAGCATACTATTATATCTCGGTCCACTACAGAGGCTAAGTTGTGTGCTTTGAGTACTTTAGTAGCAAAGACTAGTTGAGGGGTCTCATTTCTGAAATTTCTCTACTAAGTCTATTCCTGCAATCTCAGCGCATTATGATAACCAAACTACAATTACACAAATCAGGATTACCAGGTATAACCAAAAATAGAAGAGATATGTTCAAATTACACTAAAGTCTATTCGTGCACTACCATCTCAGATAGTGGTGTCCATTGACTATGTTAATTCAAAGGACAATGTTGTAGGTCCACTCACTAAAGAACTTTACTCCAAGAAAGTCAAGAGATCCCGTGAGAGAATGAGACAGGCCTATTTTGGTTTCCTCTGTAGTGATAACCCAATCTATCTGATTAGAAATCCCAAGAAGAAGGTTAATATGGTAATAACAAGCTGTAAGGGTGGGTTGGGTGCAGGTTGAAATGATTTGAGATTTAATATCAAAGTCTCTTTTCCGGATAAGTGCTCGACTGCTAATAAGGCAGAGCTTAAGCTCTTTTAATGGGTCCAAGGCTTTTGTTTAGGTAGTATGTTAGTAACTGTGGGACCACAGTGTGAGGGGTCTGGGTAACTCTCAACATTTATGAAACAAGATTCGAATGCATGGCCGTAAAGCATCAACCCACATGAGCACTGCAAGTGATGTGTTGTTGTCAATTGACTTTCATACATTCCAAGATTCTAAGTCCAAGACTTTAGTTCACTTAGAACCTATGTGAAAAAGATTGGTGTAGTCAGGTGAAGGTTAAAACCGAAAGGTACCTCCAATGAAAAGACATTGCTACAAGTATCGATCGTCTGTTGAACTGAAATGATTTGAATTTGTGAGGGATTGTGGGGTTTTATTTTGAAATTCTTAGTGAGTTTTTTTTTTGAAATTTTGGGTAGCGACGTCTGGATCATGGTCGAAAACCCCATTTTAAGATCCGAATGCTTGGGCTTTTTCCCCTAATGGTCTTAGGGTTTCTCCTATGGTTTGTGTATGGTTCTAAGAGGGTTTAGGATGGGCTTTTATGTCTTTTGGTTGCTTTTCCCTCTTGTATATTAAGACAGTGGCTCTCCCACGATGGAACTAACTTTGGGCTTATTGTTCTATCTGTGTTGCAGGAGGAGAAGAACGAGAGAAGAGGAGACTACTTCAACACAAGATCCAATCTAGTTCCATCAAGATTTAATGTTCATTGATGAAGAGAGTTGAAAGCGGAATGAAGCGGCGAATCTGAAGATGTCTTCATCGCCAGCAATGGCTCACATCAACCTGAAGGGAAGAAGAAGAAGAACGAGGAGGAGGTGCGCTCACTCTATGACGAGAAGGAAGAAGCTGCAGAGGGCGCCGTTCACGAGACCGACTCTTGTTCTTGGAGCTGCAACTGCTGCTCTTCACCGTTCGAGATGTTGGGCGTCTGAAACCTCAAGCCGGGCTACTTCCACTCTGGTTTATCATATCCAGTGCACCTTACCTGCTGTTTGAAAGGAGTTGTGGGTCATTAAAGGGGAATACAATACATCTATTTTTGTTAGCTTGTCATGTCCCTTTCAACCAAGATATACTTTCTAAGCATAATGTTACATCTTTTCTTGATGTGTGCAGGCTTGATTGGAGCTTGGACTTGAACAAACAAACTTGGATCCTCAAGGAGGACGACCTACTACTCAAACCAGTTGCGGATAAGAGCTTCTCCAACCTAGGCTTCAAGAAAGATCCTCTTACGGCTATTGGAGAATCAATAGGATATTTCTACATCCTATTTGTGTTCAATTCCTTGTGTGCTTCATAGTTTATAATCATTCACATACTGCTGTGTACGTCTATTGTATATCTTCTTATTGTGCTAAACTCTGAATATCATTGTGTTTGTGGACGAAGTTGCCTCTCCGTGTGGTCCAAGTGTCTGGGGCATGTTCCCTGACATTGTGCGTTTGTGTGTGCTGCGGTGGCAGCATGTTGGGCCTTGTCCCCGTGTGGACATTGCTGCGAAAGTAGTGTGTATGGTTGGGGTTCATCCCTGTGTTGTTACATCTTGTAGCGTGGAGTGAAGGCTCACCCGGTTGGGTGAGGGGTGGATGTAGGGAGCCCATCGTAGTCCCAAACCACCTAAAAATTATTGTGTCGCATGTGCTTACCTGTGTGATTGTCATTTCTAATTGCACTGTCTTGATTTTACTACGAGTACATTAAATTGTGTGAGACATTGCATTACCCTTTGGAGACAGCCAGAATTTGATCCCTGTTTTCTAATCTGCTTATTTTTTAAGAAACTTCATGTCTTTGTGTAAATGCAGGTTGGAAGTCACTTAACTTGGCGTTATGCATTCTGGGGAGAATCTATTTTGATGTTTCCATTTGTTATTCTAGGTTTTACCATAAAGCCATTGCAGCTGAAAGGTGCATGTAATTTTAAACCTTTCTTGTTATAATTTTATTTATCTTCATACGATTTACCTCCAATATCTAATATTTCTTATCTTAATACAGGATTCAGTTCTTCTGAAACAAAAAAATCTTTAGCTACAGAAGGAGGGGTTGTTCCAGCAATTCAAGGTGCTCCTGGTGGGTTTTCATTAAGATCAATTTTCACTAAGATTCATTTGATAACAAGGGTGCTTAGGAACTCCTTGAGATACCTTTGAATTCTCAGATAGTGGTTAACACAAGGACTTATCATCAATGCTTACTATCTGTAGTCTTGGGCTTCGGAAGTTGGGACACCAAAATACAAACATAATCATGTTAAAGCTTCTTTGCCTGAGTCAGTTGGTTTTACTTTGGAAGGTGATGTGAAGTCACAAGATAAAACCCTGGGCAAAGCCAGAAATGTAAGACCTAGGTGATGAACCTCAAACCAAACCCCGGGCAAAGCCAAAAGGGCAGGACTCAAGAGAAGAACTTCAAACCAGACTCCACTCAAATGCTGAAAGGCGAGACCAAGAAGGAGCACTCCAAACAAGACTCCAGGTAAAGCCAGAAAGATGAGATCAATATAGGATATCTCAAATTAAACTCCAGGCAAAGCCAGAAAGGCGAAACCGGAATGGAGTATCCCAAATTAAACTCCAGGCAAAACTAGAAAGTCAAGTCTAAAGAGAAATCTAGCAAGCATAGCTTGGAACAAAACCTTGAACAAATCCAGCAACAAGCTAAAGAGAAATTAAAGATGATGCAGGAACCTCATGACTTCGGTTTCCATGCCGCCGAATATCAAGAATTGCTGCCAGAAGTAGTCAAGCAGGAAATTAATGCCACTTTCCAAAATCAACAATCAATTTCCTCTCCGTCTCCTCGGCACAAAGGGCAAGATCCCTTAGTAACATTATCTTCACCCTTCAATGCCCTTTGCTTTTTGGAGCGGCCGACACATCCTCTTTCGGATACCTGGAGTAGGGTCAATATAATGGTTTGCCCGAGGTTGGCATGCAATAATGGTGACAAACCTTGGCCAAGTCTATCTTACCCATGTGATGATGCTTCTTCAAGGGCCATACCCTGGGTACATTCTAGTCCTTTGAGGGAGAGAGAAGAATAATTGGAGGTAAGTCTAGCATAGGGATAAAAGCTTTTAGGGCTTGAATCCCTCTCATGAAAACCCTTCTGGAGATTTGGTCTGTTGCGCCGGGACTTTGTGTCCATCATCGAACCTTCATCCTTTTCTAGGCACGCATACGAATGGGCTCATAACGTATCGCGGGGAAACTATACTGTCATTCTTGCCATGCCTAGTTTACTTTTATTTTTTTTGTAGAGCAATTTGACATTGGAGCATGTGCTTTTGATAGAAGTGGTGGCTTTTGCCTTTATTGATGCTATTTACTTTTGACTTGATTTTTCTTTCATTTGCATTCCTCTTTTTTTGAATTAGGTCATAATAGACTGCCCCTATTTGAGACCTCCTCTCGTCAGGGTGTCTAGATTGGGCATCTCCCCCTTATTCACTCATTGAACCCTACGCTTGGCCGAAGAGAGAAAAGCATGGACCTTCACTTCCCCCAAGCACGGCCGAAGGAGAGACGATGTCACTTAGGGAAAATAAACCGACCAGAGTAGTCGTGAAGTGTGTGATTACGGTGCTTGGGGTCCTCCTTCGTGACGAAAGGGAAAGACACCTTGCTATCGGGTTGGCACTGGCTTGACTCTATGGGAAAAAATATTTAAGATATAACCCATTCCAAGCGTGAGACAACTCCTCAACTTCCGCGTTAACAAGACGATATGCGTTCCCTAGATAAGCCTCTCTAACGATGAACATCCCTTCCCAGTTAGGTTGCAATTGAGACCTAGGACTTGTAGACCTAATGAATTTGCATTTCAAAACCATATCACCAACTTGGAATTTACGCTCAATTACATTATTTTGAAAATAACGCGAAACTCACTTTTGATAAATAGATACGTGATCAGCCGCATTAATCCTTCTCTCATCCAAGAGTTCTAACTGGACGAGTAACGCCTCTCGACGTTCATTGAGATTAGGTTTCTTATCGAGCTGTACCCTTAGGGAACGGATCAAGATCTCATATGGGAGCACCGCCTCCATCCTGTAAGTGAGAGCATAAGGGGTTTGCCCTGTAGGAGTACAGACGGAGGTGCGGTAAGCCCATAGAGCCTCCACTAAATGTTCAGGCCAATCAGAGAATTTATGAGATTCGTATGTTTCAGCTCTTTGAGCCTGGTGGAGAAGACCGTTGTAAGTGTGTGTTTATTCGTGGGGGTTTCCCTCGAGGGCATCTGCTAATTCCATTTTTTGCTCTTCGTCAATTTTTAGGAATAAATCCCGCTAGAGGTCACAGAGGTGCCTGCTCCAGACACACCGGTGGGGCGACCGGGGGAAGTTGACGCCAGCTTGGACAAGCTGGCAGCCTTGCTCGAGGTCCTGCGGCAAGAAGCGACCAGGGGGACTGCAGCATCGACGGATGAGGCTCTAGAGGAGGGGGAGATAGCATCGGGAAGTAGCACAGTTCTGGTGGCTAAGGTAAACATGGGGCCCCAGGGCCTCTCCTTCATCTCTTCAGGATTTGGACAACTTGCCTCGATCAGTGAGCAACTAACTCTGTCTTGGATCTTCAGGAAGAGACGGTACCCCTCAAGGCACCTGCTGCTAGGGCCCAAAAAGCTATCTCTGAGTGGAAGGAACCCCTCAGCCTCACAGCGGTAGATAGGCTGAAGTCTATCTGGGGATCAGAGGCGGAGTTCTTGGATTTTTTCATGCAAGCGGGGGCCAGCCTGAAGCTCGCGATTCCCCTTCCGCCTCTCCAAAAGCTCACCATGCCGAAGGAAACCCGGTTCCTGCAGGAGACCCCGGCGAGCGTCGTTGTTCTCCGGGGGAAAGAAGCAAACAGCGAACCGTTAGTCCCCCAGCAGTAACGTCTGACCCAGCTTTATCCGGTGCCCTTCCTCCTGTCGAGGGCGAGATCCTTCCCCTGCCGAGCTGCGAGGCAACGACGGGTCCAAGCTTCACCGGGGAGGTGCAGAAGGACGTGGGCTCATCGGCCATGGCAGAGATGGAGTGACCCCTCACAATAGCGGGGCCAGGCGATCAGGCCACGATCCTGCCTGTTCCGCTGGCGGTGGCCGGCCAAGAGTTGTCTGTTGAGGTCAGGGGCTCGAGTGACCTGGCTTCCGCTCTTCCGTCCTCCTCGGCCGGGGTGGATGCGGGTCTGTGGATGGCCGTGGATAGTGCAATCGAGTTTGACCTTCCGGCCATGCCTTCAGTTGGTCATCCCATGTCAGACGCACCAGTCAGGCAGATGCTGCTAGCACTGCGGTCAATCATTTTGCTGACCCCTCCCTCACATACCGAGGGGTTCATACCGTAGTGATGCAGCTGTCCGGGGCATTACAAGTGCTGGGCTGCCCACTAGAAGAGTGGTCACGGCGGGTCTTATTATTGCTAAAGTATGTAAACCGTCGCCTTCTAAATCACCAGGTCTCCATGATCGATGATATGTGATGGATCATGCACATACTTCTTCAACATGGATATATGGAACATACTATGAACTTCGGACAATTGAGGAGGTAAAGCGATGTGATAAGCCACTTCACCAACTCTTTCTAGTATCTCAAAAGGTCCGATAAACCTTGGTGTAAGCTTATCTTTTACACCAAATCTCCTTATTCCACATCCGGATGATATCTTGAGAAATACGTGATCACCGATTTGGAATTCAAGATCTCTTCTTCTGGTATCAGCATAAGCCTTCTATCTAGACTGAGCCACTTGAAGTCTTTCTCTAATGAGTTGAATCTTATCGGTGGTATCCCTCACCATGTCTAGGCCTAATAGTTATTTCTCACAAATTTCATCCCAGCATAAGGGTGATCGGCAACTCCTTCCCTATAAGGCTTCGAAAGGTGCCATCTATAAACTTGCCTGATAATTGTTGTTGTATGCAAACTCGACCAAAGGCAAGTGATCATGTAAGCTTCCACCAAAATCAATAGTGCAAGCTCTGAGCATATCTTCTACCACCTGATTGGTTCTTTCGGTTTGACCATCTGTTTGAGGATGAAAAGTAGTACTAAAGTTCAGTCTTGTCACCAACGAATGTTGTAGACCCTTCCAAAAATGAGAAGTAAAGCACGAATCTCGGTCAGACACGATTGAGACAGGAACTCCATGTAATCTGACTATCTCCTTAATGTACAAAGCAGCAAGAACATCAACTGACCATCGACTATTGATTGGTAAGAAGTGTACCGACTTAGTCAAACGGTCGATGATGATCCATATTCCATCATGTCCTCCTTTTGATTTAGACAGACCCATAATGAAGTCCACGCCAATATCCTCCCACTACCACTTGGGAATATCTATAGGATGTAGTTTACCAGTAGGCTTTTGATGTTCTGTTTTGACTTGTTGGCAAGGGAGACAGCAAGACACAAAGTCTGCTACTTCTCTTTTCATGTTTGGCCACCAAAAGGTTCTTTTCAGATCTTGATACATCTTGGTAGATCCTGGATGAATGGTGTACCTTGATCTGTGAGCTTCATCTAAGATTTTCTTCTTTAGCTTTGGACAATCTGGTATACAAGTTTTATCTCTGAATAACAACCTTCCATCTGATGCTATCTTGAAGTCATATTGCTCTTCTATTTTGCCCTTGATTTCCACTACTGTTGGGTCATTGTCTTGGAGTCCTTGTATTTCTGGGAGTAGATGGTGACTGTAGCGGTCAAACACTAGGCCGCTAGACCCAGTCAACCCTCGAACTGACTTAACCAGTCAAACCACCAAATGGTCTATAATAGAACTACTTACAGAACTTAGCGGTCTACTAAAGGGCCGCTAAGGACACAACTCAAACTGACCTAAAACATTGACCGAAGTCAAACAAAGCTTAGCGATCTATGAATGGGCCACTAAAGACTACAAACGGTCGGAGCTTGGCCACTAGACCAAATTGACCTAAAACTGTTGACCGAAGACCATGCAAAGCATAGCGGTCCACTAATGGGCCGCTAAGGCAAGCCATACAGTCTATCGTAAGACCGCTTAGCCAAATCGACTAATCAATACCATCTAGCGGTTACCTAATGGGCCGCTTGAAAGGGCTTAACGGCCAAACAATGGGCCGTTAGCTAGGGAAAACGGTCTATCGCATGACAACGTAGACCTAAACCGACATAAGACAAATGGTCACATACTAGACCACTTAAGGAACGCCAACGGTCACTGGAAGGACTTCTAAGGCGTTACGATGTGAAAAACAAAGGATTGGTTGAAACTCGGCCTCCCCCCCTTCGCCCTAAAATGAAGGGGAAACAATCCTAATGACCAAATTAACCTTTCACAGTCCGGAAGGGATCAAATCAATGTATAAATGATAAGAAATGGGCGATTCCACTGAATCGACCCAACACAAGTCACATGGGTTCCCGAGCTCATACCGGTCCCAAATGAGAATGAATCGTAATGAAACTGTTGGGAATGGATTGCTAACATGTCAGGGGTTCCAATGATACTAACCTAGCAAGAAACCGTCACCAAGAAAGGTGAACTCATCTCACACCCCTCGAAGCATGATTTCACCCAAGTGAAGCAAAATCCGCTCATACTCGCACTGTTAGGCTCCAAATCGTGAGGGAACGCAGAAGAAAAGCATATGATCCATCTCCCTACCTCTACTAAAGTTCTCATGCGTCATAGTGACTAAATCCTATGGAAAATGTCACACGAACCAAATCACGGTAGCTTTGAATCCACTGAGGGATTGTGCCAATGCCACGTTCCATCCTCCATGCCAGCACGCTCCACGATCACTCCATGACGTTCCTACCTCACCCATGTCGCCACGATCGTTCACCCCGTAGAGAGAGGAGGAGAGGTGAGAGAATGAGAGGGAGAGAGTGAACGTGAGAATGAGAGAGAGTAGAGAGGAGAGGGGGTTAAAAAAGAAAAAGGAAATTAGGAATTACGAATGCCGAAGACTTCACCTCAGGAGAATCGAGATGGATCTACAACCAACCAGCAGTGCGATCAAACCTGATCAATGAATCGACATCGACTCGGTTGTGCCGCATAAACCGCACCCCTTTGTCCGACCAAGGATAAAGGTATACTTGGTGGCCCGCCACCTGAATGAAAGATCCTCCCAAGGTGAAAGAATGCCCTTGATCCTTTAGAACAAGGAACCGAAGGCTCTGTCAGTAGAAGACCCCGATTACCCAGCATGGGTAGGGCTTCTCAACATATTGGGCCTGTTAGTGGCTGAATGATCACCCAGTCAAGGTGGAAGCATCCTGGGTAGTATTATACCCCACAAGAAAGCTTCGAGCGCGAGGCAGGTCGAGCTGGTAGCACGAACCACAGTGCCGAAGGCCGTGTCAATGGAAAACCCGCGTGTTTAAGCCAGAGATACACGAGGTTCCGAAAAGGGCCATACGTCGACCCGAGAGCTTCGTCAGGACTTCTCGTCAAGGTTTTGCAAGGCTGCAATGAGATGAACAATCACGGTGACTCCCGGAACTATCCCCGGACCCACCGGCTAACCCACGTCAAGCAAACGAAGTTAATACGACGTGCTCCCTCACCAGTGCGCCTCCTATTTTGGAGCCCTCCTATTTCGGCACGCAAAAAAGAGTGAAGTGCCCTCTTCTTGGTGCGCCATTCTTCACGCCGGATTAACCTATTCCTATAAAAAGGCACATCATTTGACCAAGTGAAGAGACGACGAATTGGCAACTGCTAGAAGGTAGAGAGAGGATCAATTGAGAGGAGTCGATCCGGGGAGCTCGACCACTAGTCCAACCTGTTTGAAGGGTAAGGGTTTCGTGGGGGAGAAGAAGGGTTCCACTGCGTGCCTCCTCGCCGCCGCCTTCCTCTACCTGGCTGAAGCAAAGAAGTTCTGATACTCTATTTTCTGGGGAGAGAGTCTAGGTGGGTTTCGTGGTTCCTCCCGCCGATTTCCCTTGTTGTTTTCCTTTCTGTTGCAATGTAAGTGAGCGGGGGGAGAGGCGATGACACGAGCCCATCTTCCCCCCTCACCATCTCTCATTTCTTCTTCCCCTGAAAACCCTCTTCTCTGTAACTAATGAGACAGCGTCTGTGCGACAACACCAGCGCCGAAGGCTTTATGGTTCATGTATTTGCTTCCTGTTAACAAGACGAATGATATGTACACATTAAGGGAATGAATATTTGATTCTATATCTATCTCTCTCACTCTCGTGATACAACACGAGAACCGCCACTGGTGAGACCCCTTTTCAGCTGGTGTATGGCACGGACGTCGTGATTCCTCTAGAGGTCGATAGCCCATCTCTAAGAGTCATCGATTTCTCACCTGAGGCAAACGAGCAGAAACTGCTCGAAAACCTCGATATGGCGAACAAGATCCGAGAGATTACAGGCATCCAAGCCACGGAATATCAGCGACGACACCGCACTCGATATTACAATGCCAAAGTCTGAGATAGACACTTCCAAGTGGAAGATTTCATCCTAAGGAAAGCCAAAGCCTCTTGACCGCTGGAGGTGGGGGGAAGCTAGCCCCTAATTGGGAAGGCCCCTACTGAGTGGTCGAGACGCTCAGGAAAGGAGTGTATCAACTATCCACCATGGAAGGAGTGCTTATCCCTCGGACATGGAATGTAATGACATTACGAAAGTTCTATTTCTGAACTTTCCTAAAAAATGTAAGCGACATATAACAATAATAATTTTCCTTTTCTTTTTATTAATGTCCCTTTGTACATCAAATAGGTCACGACCAATAAAATGCATATAATAAAGTAAAAAGATTACAATCCACTATGGCACGAGCTGATTACTCGGCTGACCTAGCTAGCACCCCTAAGCTGAGCCATTGACTCTACCCAGTGTAGAAACTGGCTCGGATAACGAGAGGACTGACCCTGTTGGCTCGGGAAGCTCGGAAGAAAGATATCAAAGGAAGAAAAGGAAGGAATGCCCAGACGCCGCTTAAACAAGAGAGGGCCTCCACTGCCAACTCTTTGGAAGGCACAGAGTCAGAAGGTAGACAGAAAGCAAGTACCTGTGAGTGGCAGAAGCAGGGGTCAAGCCACTGGCATCCTCCAAAGAGTGAAGGATGAGAAGCAGGTCGAAGAGCAAAAGAGGGAGAAAGATCGCCACCCCCTTGAAGTGGTGAGAAGGGAAGCAGGGATGGAAAAGACAGGAGGAGCAACGATGTTGCGTCACCCCACCCCCGAAAAGAAGAAAAAGGTGGAGCGGGTAGAGGTAAGGAAGGAGCAGGAATAGGCCACTGTGCCATATGCCCTAGCCCTCGAGTGCCCTTCTGCTTCTACCTTCCTCCTAAGATAGTGGTGGCAGTCCAGAAGTCAGAAGAGGGACGTTGCTATGCGCCATCCATTCTTGCATGCCATCTGCTCGTCGCCATCCATTCTTCCACGCCGGGGTAGTAGGAACGCCTCAACGGCTATCAGAATCATCGTCTTCCAAGTGTTTTTTGAATAGTTTCAACCGGTTTCGGCCGAAATCGAAACCGGTACCGAAACCGGTACGTATCGGTTTCGATACCGGCCGAAATCGATACCGAAACCGATACTGCCATCCTTGGCATGGGGGACAATGGTCACTAGCAAGGAAGAGGGAGGCCTGGGGATCAAGGATGTTAGGGACTTCAACTTATCTCTCTTGTGTAAGTGGCTGTAGAGGTTGGAGTATGGAGAGGATGGGTTGTGAGCACAGGAGATCAGACAGAGATACGTTGACAAGAGGAGAGTTTGGGACTTGATACCTACTCCATAGCACAGGACTTCACCTCTTTGGCGGGATATATTGACCTACAGGGATGTTATCGTCTCCACGTTTGAGTTCACTGGAAAAAAGGTGACAGGACCCTTTCCTAGAAAGACAGATGGTGTGGAGATTTCTGCTTGGAGGCTCTATTCCCTAGCCTCTTTGCGATTTCTGCAGACCCTTTGGGGTCTGTCTCTCAAGCTTTTGACTCCCTCTTTTCAGAAGGCACCTAACTCTGACCTTTAGGAGGGATCTCAAGGGGGAGGAGATGGTGCAGCTTCAAGACCTTCTTTCCTTCCTCCTACACTTTCATCCTCAGCCAGATAGAGAGGATGAGTGGACCTGAAGGTGGGGAAAGGAAGGTTCCTTTTCTGTTAGATCTGCCTATGACGTTATCTCAGCGCCGGTTAAGAGATGTGACCGAATCTTAGTGGATACTAATAAAAGAGCTCAAGGAAGGCCTAAAATGAGATTGTGCGATGTTATTAGGAAGGGCATTAGTTTCTTAGGTCTAAATATGAATATAGCACTTGATAGAAATCTTTGACGGGACACGATTCATGTAGCTGACTCCAAATAATTGAGATAAGACTCTGATGATGATGATGATGATGCCTATGTCGTTGTCTCGGATGGAGGTGTTCGCCACAGCCTTTTTGCTCAGGTATGGAGACCGAAGAGCTTGTTGAAGGTGAAGCTCCTAACCTAGAGGATCTCCATGGGAGATTACCTACTCGGGACAGGCTGCTCCACTTCCTTTCGTGTATACCGACTTGCTGCCTTTGTGGAGAGGCCGACAAGACCCTTGACCACCTGTTTGTAGGTTGTTCCTACTCACAGGGGGTTTGCAAGGAGCTTGCTAGGACACGTAGCGTCATAGGCCAATACAATGAGGTGTACCACTTGATTGAGCATTGGGGCAGAAGTTGGTCCCTAAGGGATGACAAGATGGTGTGATCGTCAGGGAAGTGCCGAAACTTTCTCTCGAGGAAATGAAGGAAGTGGCGCGTGCGTTGCGGGAAGCCATGGAAGACCAGGCGGACTTGGCGGATGTCATGGCGGTGCTGGAGAATCCCGGCGCACCGGTTCCGATGTCGGAAATCCGCAAAAAGTACGACCTGTGAAATGGCGGGTCTTTTTCGATCCCGCGGCGGAAAAGCAGTTTTCCAAGCTGGGACGCACCGCGCAGCAGGAGATCGAAAAGTACATCGCCAAAAATCTTGAGTCCGAGGAAGACCCGCGGCGGTTTGGCAAACCTTTCCTCTCGGTGCGGAACGCGTGGCGATATCGCGTGGGCGACTATCGGCTAGTTTGCCAAATCCAAAACGACAAGTTGATCGTTCTTGTCATCAAGGTCGGCCATCGGCGCGAGGTTTACGACTAACGCGCGGAATGCCGCGCGTCGTGCGCTTGCGACGCGCTAAACGGAGGAATCGAGATTGGTTATTTTCTCTCGCGATTGCGATACACGGCGACGCCCGAGGCAGCGGAGAGTCCGATGAGGAAGGGCACAACGACCATGGCTACAACCAGAACAGCGGTAATCATTTCGGTTGTTATGTCACACAACCGTAACCAAATTGCAACTGAAATGTCACAAAATGGCCGAATCTGGGCTAGATCGCTGGCTTGGAGTGGCTTAACTCACTCGGTGCGGAAACCGTGCGCGGAGCCCAATTTGAGGCATTGCTCGAGCGAGGTGATGCCGCCGGAGCAGTTCACGGCGGTGAGGCAGGCGGCGGCGGCGCAGACGGCGTCACGCAGGCATTCTTCCATCGGGCGGCCTTCGTGCAGGCCGAGAAGCAGGCCCGCGCCGAACGCGTCGCCGGCGCCGGTGGTCCCGGCGATCTGGTCCTGCGGCAGGAGCACGCTGCCTTGATAGAGCACGCGGCCGTCGGCGTGGGCGGCGAGGGCGCCCTCGGGGAAATGGATGACGACCCACTGGCGCACGCCGGCGTCGAGCAGTTTGCGCGCGGCGGTGCGGAGTTGCGCGGTGTCGAGGCCGCGCTCGGTTCGGATGACGCAGCCCGTCGTGCGCTCGGCCTCGAACTCGTTGAGGATGGCGTGTTCGGTGTGCGGGAGCGCGGGGCGGACGATCCCGGGGAAGCGCGCGCTGTCCTCGCTCACGACATCGATGCTGGTGATGAATCCGGCGGCGCGGGCCTGCGCGAGAAGTCCGGCGGCGACGGTGCCGTGCGCGGGATCGGGCTGGTCGAGGCGGTCGAGCAGGAGGAGATAGCCGAGGTGGAAAAATTTCGCGCGGCTGGCGGTGAAGTCGAAGTGCTCCGGGCCGAGCAACGCGTTCGCGCCGCGCTGGTGGAAGAAGGTGCGGCGGCCGGTGGTGCGGACGGACATGACGTCGGTGTAGGACGTGTGGGCGTCGGGAGTGGTGCGGAGCTGGCGGGTGTCGATGGCGTGGCGCGCGCAGTCGGTGCGGATGGCCTATAAAATATCTCTCGTCACTCACTCTCTCTCCTCACTCTCTCGACATCTCTCTCTCTCCTCTCTCTCACCCTCACACATTCTCTCTCCTCTACTCCTCCATTGACTTGGTTCTCGGTCCAAACGGATCCCAGTCGACGCGTGGGAGGTACCAACGGGACGGGCTCAACGAGAGGATCGTGCCAATACCCTCCATCCCTCAGATCGTGGAGCATGGAGACGCGTGCGAGTGGAAGTACGGTGTGGCCCCCGTCGCCCAATCTGCACTGATTCGCTGTCTTCGCCGTGCAAGAGGTAGGGGAACGGACTCCTAATCTCGCCAGGAATCCGTTGACGCCTTCTACATCGCCATCGGTCGCCATCTTCCTCATTTTTTATGTAATTCTTTTTTGGGAGATTTTGGTGTTAATTTCTCGATTTGCGTTTCTCTCTCGATTTCTGGTCCAAATGGTCGCTGATCGAAGCCGGGGAGGTACCATTGGATTGGTTGCATCACGAGGATTGCATTGATGCCCACCTTTCCTCGATCCGCAGAGCGTGGAGTCGAGCCGGGCTGGGAGGCGCCGTGTCGCCCTCTCGTTGGATCGGCATCGAATCGCCGTTTTCGTCATCATCCAGGTAGGGGGATGGATTCCTTACCTCGTTAGGACACCGCTGGTACCACTTGCGCTGTGGTCCGACGCCCTTTGCCTTGTTTTTCATGCATGTTTCTGTTTAATTCATTTTTCATCTTTTAATACCAAAAATTATTTCCAATGCTTGAATTTATCTCCACGGGCATCGTATTTTAATTCTAGTGGCATGCGTAGGCTTGGAATGTCGGTATGATATGACAGGATGGTTAGGTTTTATGTTTTGCCACGTCCCCCTTCGATTTCGATCGATCGGGAGGGGGTTTCGACTCTGAACTCTGGAGTCACGAAACCCAGGTGACATAATGCGCCACCCCCGATGCATTATAGTCATTTGACGCACCCCTAGAGGTGTGTTATATCATCTGTGAACTGAGAGTTTTCTGTGGATTTTCATGTTTAGGTGGCTTTAACGTGCCTTGCCTGGTGCGTTATAGTCCCTGCATGTTGAGTTAAAGGTCTGTTACCTTTAACGCCCCTGTCCCCATGCATTAAATTCATATGACGCCCCTGGTTAGGTGCGTTATATCCCATGGTTAACTATGGATTCTGGTCATTTGGTGTGCATAACGGCCCATGGGAGGTGCATTATGTTCCTATAACGCCCCGCCCCTGGTGCGTTATGGACTGGTTCACCGATCGAATCACAGTTCGTCCGGTTCATACGATTTTTTAACATGATACTGGTCTGACCCTTATTGAACCGATTCTTAGACCGATTCATGGTCGAACTGGTCCGACCGACCTATCAAGTCTAGTTATGATAACATCGGTGAACAGTGAATAAACCTGTCACTCTTTCGGCTGAAACTAAAATATAGGGGTAAATGATTGTACCCGAACCCTGGCCTGTACATGATTTGCTTTTGTACTTAAACACATTGCCAACTGGGTCAATTCATAAAAAAGCCTGATGGTCCAACTTAATTGGCAATGAAGATGTATGGTGAAGACAATTAATGAGTGAGCGGTAGGTTCCAATATTTTAGAATCTAGCTTTTCAAGACAGGATCCTAGCTACAACTGGATGCCAGTTGCTGCATGTAGGCCAAGAAATTGTTCCGAGACTTCATGCAAAGAACTCTATGATGTTGTACAAGTGATAACACTTTAACGCAACTTCTAAAGCAGAAAGTCCCTAAAATACTGCATGCCCACTGTCATTTTTCTTTTTCTATCGACAAATATGATGTAATCGAGGTTTAGGCACGAAGATAGCACACAAATATGACGGATCAACAGCTGTCCCTTACAGGTTGGTCGCCTTATCTCTCACGTTCTTCCGCTGTACTGCACACTATAGCTTGGCTACCTTGAGAAAGCAGGCACGGACATACAGGCTAGCAAGCTCTTGGACCAGAGTACTGGCGATTGTGTGTTCTCTCTTTCTTTTGTGCTTCTTTCGGCCCAGATTCCAACACCGTGACTTCTTTAATTAATTATTGTGACAGAATGAGCGATTTATTAAACTCTCGTGCACTGTACTTGTTTATCACTACTAGCTTTCTATACAGAAAAGATTCAAAGAATTATCGGATTCTCGATCGTAGCGTCCCCGCCACCACCGGTGCTTCGTGGCCTCTTAAAAGCTAAGATGGTGATAGAATCACAATTTTCAACTGATTCATATAGCTAGGCATGTAAGCCCTTTCAAACAAAATAAAAAAAATGGAACGGTTCACAACTCCCGCCATTATAACATCATAATGTCGACCAGTCCAGCAGGATCAAAATTTGACAAGTATCTTTAAAGAGAAATGATAGCTACACTTGTGAGAGTGTTTAAAACTACATGTCCAATGCGCTATTAGTCTATGTTATTGATACGTGAGTTTCATCTATTAAATTTCTTAAATCTTTACGTATATTTTCATCTATAATAGCCGAATCTCCTATTCCTAGTACAGTACAAAATATAGAAATACAGAAAGGGGGCAAGGCTATACAAGGGGCGATCCTCTCTTAACACAACCAAAAAAAGATCACAGCTAAAAACATACGAGAGATTTTTCAGCTTTACGTTTGATGCATCCTTTGTTGTTCCCCCAACTAACCACCAGAGGAATTGATTGCACCTAAATTACTGATATAGTTTGAACAAAGGTAGGATCAAGAGAGCAAGCAAGCGTGACACTATCATCCACTAGCTATTAGTTTAAAAAGCCCAAGGGATTATATACACAGATCACATGTATAGATTACACAAATAAACAAAGAGACTGCTTAGTTGAGTTTCACCATTCCACGGACGGGGTAGCTCCCTGCTGCTGACTCCAGGATACAGCACAAGATCTATCCAGTGGAATGCTGACCGTAAGTCCAAGTTTCCACATCATAATATCCGACATGCCTCCACATGCCCATATCAGTCCAAACACAAAATTTAAATCACATTGCCAGCAGGACAATCTTGAGCTAGAGCATATATTAGGGATATTAGGAAGTGACTAAGGATGGCTGCATCCAACGTATTTTTATGTTGATCCAAATCCCTTTATAAGCTAAAATATCCAGTGTTGATTTTCCTGGAGGAGAGGCATTGGCACTGCTGCATGAGCAAGAATGGCGCACCTTATCTTGGTTTATCCAGTGTAAGTGCCTTCTTTCATATCCGTTGCCCAAACCGTCTATTCCTTTGTTGAAACGAGGACAGTGCCTCAATGTACTCGGCCTCCCCGAAATCGGGCCACAGTGAATTGGAAAAGTAAAGCTCGGAGTATGCAGATTGCCACAACAGGAAGTTGCTCAACCTCAGCTCACCACTTGTCCGGATAAGTAGGTCAGGGTAATGAGAATTGATTGTACAATTTGTTTCTAGTTCTTCTTCAATCACAGACTCAGTGATATCAGCTGGTTCAAGTGACCCATCCCTCACTCGCTGCGCAATCTTTTGGCATGCTTGCACTATGTCACTGCGCCCACTATAACTAACTGCCACAAGCAGTTCAATTACTGTGTTCTCCTTTGTGGCCTCAGCAGCTTCTTTTGCCAGTTTCTTTAGAGATTGTGGGAGCTTTGTGGAATCACCAATGATACACAATCGAAACCCTTGTCTGTTGAACAAAATGGTGGAAAAGGAAGTCAGGAAGATAACTAAATTGGCTTAATGGAAATGTGGAAATGGAGGAACATGCTACATAAGGATCTCTCTCTCACACTTTCTCTCTTACTCTCTCTTTCAGTGGCTGCCGGAGAACCATGACGCCAGCGCAGCTTCTTCTTCTTCTTCTCTCTTCTTCTCTTCTTCCTCTTCTCTCTTCTCTCTGCGTATGCCTCTCCCTGTCTATTCTTCTTCTTCTTTTTTTTTGTTCGTTCGCAGCGAAGAGGGGTTTTATACCCCAGGTGGCGGGAACGGCGATGGCGAAGGGCATTAAATGGGAGTTGACTCCGATCCGTCCCCGATTGCAGAGGGTAGCCTGTGTGCCATCCTCAGAGGGCGACACCTCAGCTAGCCCTGCATTATCCCCATTGTGTGCCAAGGATCGTAGGGCATGGCGCTACCACCGTTCTGCATGTTGCATCGGGTGAGGGCAAGTCGCAGCGTGCCGCTGAAGGGCTGAAACACTGCGCCCCTGGAAGACTGGCAAAGTGTGCCAGTGACAGGGCTAGCCAGTGTGCCATTGAAGGGTCAATAGGGCATGTCGTCAAAGGCCCTGGAGAAAGTGTGCCGCTGGCGGGGTCAAACGGGTGTGCCACTAAGGACGCTGAGGGTGTGCCACGGGATGGCTTGCAGGGCGTGCCGCTGAAGCCCTTGGCAAGAAGTGCCACTGGTGGGGCATCCAGGGCGTACTGCTGGAGGGCCAAAGAGTGTGCTGGACAGGGGCCCTGAGGGGTGTGCCGCTGAAGGGGCATGAGGGCGTACCGCTGGGAGGCTAGCCTGAAGGCTTCGAGGGCGTGCCGTTGAAGGGCTTGCAGGGCGCGCCGGGTAGAACCCGCAGGGGGAGTGCCGGCTAGAGCTGCAAAGGGGTGTGTCGTGAAGAGCATGAGAGTGTGCCGTTGAAGGCCTTAGAGGGATGTGCCGCTAGGGCACTTTAGGGGCTTCCTTTTCTTCTTTTCTTCTTCTCGTCTTCTCTTCTCTTTTCTCTCTTCTTTATTCCCCTACACGTAAACACACAGGGTGAGAATTTTGGTGTCCACAGAGGGTGGTGCAATTATTACAAAACCGCATAAAATTTCCCCTGTAGGGGAATAAATTGATTCCAAATTTCTCCGCGCAGGGAGACTCACGGCCACTCAAACTCCGTGAATGACGGACTGCATGTCAGCGATCCGACGACTCGGGTGCCGGTTGCGCCGTCGTTGTAGACTCGGGGCCACAATTAAAAAGTTAAAAGATATATAAATATATACATATATTGATATATATAAAATTATATATATCTCAAAGGCTACTATTACCAGGGGACCCGCCATTACATTTTCTGAGTCTGAGCTTGCACCCCCTGAAGCACGACAAATGGTTAAATTACTTCAGAATGAGACCATCAGGACCCCATTGGGCATGCTTCCTTGCGTCCCCATTTTGTCAGAGGGACAAGGTAGCAGGCTTCTGACCGACCTCTCTCAAGAGCAGTGAACAAGATCCACCCTGTGTACGACCGTTGACCTGGTCAGAGTAGGCGGCTGGACTGATTTCCCTTGCCAGTGATAGGTTTCAAAATTATTTTTTTTAAAAAATAAAATTTATTTGTAAAATAATTGAGGCTATTTTTGGTAATATATTAGTAAAAAAACATGCATTTTGCACTTTTCAGATATTAAGTTTGTAGATAGCATCTTTTCAGCTAGATATTATGATGGCATGCGCTAAGACAGAATAATCGATGACTTCCACAACTCGATTTTACCCTACATCTTATTTCACGGGATCCTCCTCCTGCAACTAATAAGACGAAGAAGACTACAGAGACTGTGTCACTGCATGCCGGTCAGCACTTAGTTAATCCGCAGCCATGAAGGTGCTCTCAGGCCCTCTTGAGCATCACAGGGAAGGGCTGGCTGCTCAGCCCCAGCCACCGCCTGCCGCCCTCGTAGAACACCCCCACGTCGCCGCACACCACCTTGCAGAACCTGCACACGCTGGGGCAGAACACCAGCTTGTAGTCCTTCCCCTCACTCTCTATCTTGAACCAGTTGCTCACCGTCGCGGGGCCCGGCGCCCCCGCGACTCCGCCCGTCGTCACGTACCGCCTCCCCGTCGCCTCGTCCACGTCCCCGAGCTTCCACAGCGTCGACTGCACGCAGATGGTCGCCCCCGCGAACTCCACGTTCGCGTCCGTCGACAGCCGCACCACCGCCCCCCTCGCCGTGACGGGGCGGAAGGTCAGCGGCAGCCCGTTGGCCACCTCGGAGCTCTCCTGGGCCACATTCAGGGGGCACGTCTGGTTGCGGCCGGCGAGGGTGAGGCCGCCGCCCCTGCCGCGGTGGACTGGCAGGATGTAGTACTGGGCGCCCCGACGGATGGCCCTGCCCGCGACGTCCCGGACGGCGGCGGGCCGGGTGGACCTGGCAGTGGCGGCGGAGGCGAGGGCGGAGGAGAGGAGGAGGGTACTGTAGAGGAAGAGCAGGACGGGCTTCGCCATGGCTAGCCCGTGTTAAGTCCGTGCACATCTCATTTATCAATACTAAGGGTCCAAGCACATTTATAGGAATATGTAATTATTAATTATGTACAGATTTTCTCCTTCTTTTCAAAACCTAAATATATTTATTCCTATTTTAAAATTACCGGGCGTTACACACCGTGTCAATTGGGATGAAATGCAACAAACTGTTATGGGTCTCACCTAAGTTCTCCAAACCGTGGCCCAAGCTGGTGCGAGGGTCGGCACGGGAAATTTGTGCAGCAACTTCCGGAGTTTGAATCCTCCACGATTTTCTGGATCGTCGAACCCCGACGAGGCTGAAAATTGGATCGATGAGGTGAATCGAATATTTGAGGTCATGCAATGCACTGACCAAGAGAAGGTCCGTCTCACCACATTCCAACTGAACAAAGATGCGCATACTTAGTGGAAGGCCACCTCGACACAACCTCAAAATGCTCAGCTTATATGATGGGTTTCTTACACTTTTCTGAGCAAAATACTTCTCTGAACATGTCAAGGATAGAAAGGCTACGGAATTTGCCTCCTTAAGGTAAGGAATGATGTCCGTTGTAGAGTACGAACTTCAATTCTCTCGGTTGGCATGATATGATCCTCACTTGGTTAGCATCGATTTATGAAAGGCTAATCAATTTATGGATGCCTTAAGACCCATTTTTATTGCTCAACTTGAACCCCAAAATATCCGTACTTATGTGGAGATGGTCCAACGGGTGCATTTATGTGATAGGACCTTGGAGAAGGTCAAAAAATTCAAGGGAAAAAGCAAGGAGTCAAGCCGAAGGTTTGACAAACGAGGACGAAAGGAAGAGAGATTCAACATCACAGAACCCTACAAGTCCCGCGATAATAAGAAGCAATCCCGTAATGGCAGCGGGAGTAGAAATGGCAAAAGCAAGAAAATCAAGAAGGAAGAAAAAGTTGTCACAATTGCTTGCACATTCTGTGAAAAGTTTGGCCATTCAGTTGAAGAATGCTGGAAGCGTCTTGGCGCTTACTTAAGATGTGAAAGTCGAGAGCATCGCATGCCCAATTGCCCCTTAATGAAAGAACAACCCTCAAAGAATGACGGCGGATGAAGGTGGCTTGCTCATCTAAATGCTGTTATGGAAGAGGAACCTACCAAATAAGGAGAACTAATGGAAGGCACCGTTTAAATTTATTCACATCATGCATTTGTGTTATTTGAAACTGGTACTTCTCATTCCTTTATTTCTAACACTTTTGCTAAAACCTTGCCAATTTCACCTATTCTGGTACCTTCGAATTTAACTATAATTACACCCTTCGGTCCAAAAAAGGCTTGCAGATCAAAACCAAAAATTGTGACTTAAGGATGACGGCCCAAACGGACATGAATGCCAATACTACGATAGAAATTTAGTGGAATTGACGGTCCCAAAGAACTTGCGGGTCAAAACCAAAAACTGTGACTTAAGTAGGGTTGACGACCCAAACGAACATGAATACCAACACTACCATAGAAATTTAGTATTGAGATATGTTTGCCCCGAATGGGGATAAAAAGAGGCGTCGATGGTGACGGCTCATCGTGATAAATAACAATAATTCTCTTTTTTCTTCCTTCATTTTTTCTACTTTTCCCTTTTTTTTATTTTTTCCTTTTTCTGTTATGTTCCTTTTTTCTTTCATCCTTTTTTTTCCTCTCATTTTTCTATCATTTTTCTTTCAGCTCTTTTTTATCATCATTTTTTCTTCTTTTTTTTGGTCTCATTTCTTTTTTTTCTATAATTTTTCTTTCTCTCGTATCGACCTCCGTGGCGTAGAAGTCAAGCAATAGGAGCTAAGGTGAGGTCAAGGACTAGAATTGGGGTTGTCTAACCTTTGTGGCTTGGAAGCCAAAACTTGGAATTGGGATTTAGAATTTACTGCGAGTGACCTTGATGGTTTGAGGGCCAACAAAATTTGGGATTTTGGTTGACATTTGGGTTTTGAAATTTGGCAAGCCTCTGCGATTTGAAGACTGAGAAATAGAGTTGGACTTGGCTAATCCTTCGTGATTTGGAAGCTGAGGATTGCACTGAGAGTTTGGCTGACTTTTGTGATTTGGAGGCCAAAAGTTGGAATTCGATTGAGTTTTTCTGGAACTGGTGATGGTTTTGATAATGTGTTCACCACGGTGGGATAAAGTCATCGAACAAAGGGTGTTCGACATGATAGTCTATAATGATGATGCATTCCTGCTTTCTTCTTTTTCTTTTCTCTTTTTTTTCTCTCCTTTTTTTTTCACATTACCAGCTTCACCGTCCTTTTGGATTTTCGCCGAAGCTGACCCCCTTTAGTTTTTTCCAGTGCGCCCTTTCGGGTTTTCACACTGAGGGGTTACCCATTTTTGTCTGAAACGCCCTTTCGGGTTTTCACCTGAGTCGGGTTTCTCTGGCCTTTTTGCCCTCAACCATCCCTGTGATGAGAATGGCTAAGTCTGCCGGGGCACCTCTGTTTTAAGCCCCTTTTTTCTTTTTTTTTTCTTTTTTTTGAACTCTAGATGTAAGCTTTGTCGAGGTAATGATCCAAGTAAGGTTATATTGTGAGAGTTTGGACTATTTGGAATTTTGAGAAATGAAGCTTATCTGATGGACTTGTTATTTTCCTTCCACTACTGATTGCACTCTCTTTACTTGTGTATTTCAATAACTAATTCTGTTCTGTTGGGTATTTTCTCACTGTGGCATCCCTCCTAAACCCGATGAGAGTTGGAAACTGAACTGGGTCATAAGGTGGGGTGTTACAGAGGTTCTCATGGATGACCTCATTGTTCTTTTTCCCTCTTGAGAAGTTGGAATTGGCTAGATGGCCAGGAAGATTAGGATGGTGTTCGGTTGATGTGTGGCCTAGGCATAGAGATAGTAGATGTCGGGCCAATGGATGTGATCGAGTATCTTGAGATTTGATCGATGGCTCTAAAGAGAAGCTGGAGAGAAGTTTTAGCGGAGGATTCTTGGTTAGTGTGTGACCCGCAAATGGCGGATGATTTCCTGAAGCTAATGTGTTGTTCCTCGGGTTGGCTATTGTATGATGCGATTGGTGGATTGTAAAGTCCCTGGCAGCTAATGGTAGATGTTCCATGAGTATTGGTAGAGACTGGTGACCAATGTTAACCGGTGAGTATTGGTTGTGTTTTGGCCCTTGAGGTGAGAAATCGTCGGCTGCATAGGGCCATCAAAAGTGTTATGGACTACTGTAATAATTGTGTGAGTTTGCCCATGGTTGGAGATGTGATTGTGCTCCTTGTGAAGGTTACTCGGTGTTCAATAATTGAGGAAGCCAGTGTCTAGAGTGGACTATTGGGCATAGATTTTCCCAGTGATAGATGGAGTTGCATCTAGAATTGGGTGTTTCTCTCCGTGTGCGGAGCGTGTTAGATATTGTTCGTGTCTTGATGTTTCGAGGAAGCTAAGGTCATGCCAGACTTGTCAGTATATGTGTGCCTTGGTAGGCCCAAGGACTGGTATGGATTCACGTGGTAGCACGAGAGGACTTTATTAGTGGCATTCGTCTAGTGGTGTTCCTCAGAGAAGGTTGTGTGGAGAATATGGCGGTTGTGCTGCGATCATGAGGTCTTACCCATTGGGTGAGCTCTTCCCCATTAGTTATATCTGTAGTCCCAAATTTTGAGGATGAAATTCCTATAAGGGGGGAGGATTGTAACACCTCGAGTTTTGAATTACATTTCTGCAAGTTACGGATTGTGTCTATTTTGGTTTGGAATTTAATATTGGAGTTTCGGGCCCCTAAACAGTATTTAAGAGGGCCATTTCGGGTCCATGATGGCATGCAACACACATACTTCTATATATAATGAGATCATTAAAGAAGCTATTGCATTAGGTTTCATAACATTAGAAGCAATTAATGCACCAATGCACCAACACATATGGCATCATCATACATATATGACATCATCATTCCATTCTCACGAAGACTCAAGATGAGTCATAGTGTTTGACATCATCAAAATCACCAGCATGGTTATGAAAAGTATATTCTCGATAAATGTTAGTACATTCTCATTCATTAAAGGCCACATTATAATATTGCTTGATCATGTTCTTATATTATTTCATATTTCTACCCTTATCTTGATGTCTCGTTGTTACTTTGATTTTATTCATGTGATTTATCACATACCCTTTACCTTACTTCCAAGAGCTAAAAATGATAATCACTTTAACTTGTCTTCATGTTGATACGAAGATATTTATTGGGCAATTGTACTCATTCCCTACTTTTTTAATCTTTTCAAGAAACTCTAGTGGATCAGATTCGAATTACTGGAATGACGGATCCGAGGGCAAGAGCGATTGATGGACTAGAGAAGCCATAGATAGTCATGGTTCTAGTTGTAGTAGATGAAAAGTCGTACTTATGTAATTTTCTTTTTCTTGAGTCTAGAATTAAAGGAGTATAAGTCAAGTGTCTATGTAAACTTTGATTATTATTATTCAATAAAGTTAGATTTTTGAATACATTACATTGTGTTCACTCTTCTTATGTGTGAATGATTAGCACTCTGATTATGTTTCTAACGTGAGGCTTATCTTGCTAGCTGATCACGTTCTTGACATTAATTCCGCTACATATCTCGGGACGTGACAAACTCGACTCTAAGCAATTATAGGAGGCTCCGAGTATTAACTTGGCCTTGAGCCATTTCAGGGAATGAGTGTTAACTCGAATCCTTAAAAGAAGGTTTAGCCTAACCCCCATGAAAGAGAAGGTTGTTAGACTCACGATGGTGGATCCAGAGGGGGGTGAATGGATCCTCTTAAAATTTTAAGCCAAATCAAAATATGATTCAATAAGAATTAGTTCACTGGCTCGGAATATTGACGAACACTCGGTGTGTGGATATGATACTCTGTCTAATCAACTGTTGACTTTCACACTAGCATATGCGATCAGATAAAAAAAATAGATAGATCACGCATAGGTACATGCACGAGCAAATACACGACATCGAATCTTTTAGGTGGTTTGGTCTTCCAGACCTACATCCACCCCACACTCCATCCAGAGTGTGGATTCCACTAATACATAGCTTAAACTGCTGGGCCTTACAGCTTGCCTATGACCGCTGACTTACAGGTTGCTCTGCTGGGCATTACAGCTTGGCCTCCAATCGCTGACTTACAGATTGCTTCGCTGGGCATTACAGCTTGGCCTCTGCTGATTCACAACTTCTGAAAATGGAAGGTAAAAATGGAAAACAAAAGTGATACAAAAGAGCAACAAGAAGCTGGAACTGAAACTCAAAAAATATTGCTCACTTTGGAGCAGTGTAGCTTAGCTCTGATCCAGAGGCTACAGATCTTCTTCTTCCTCCTCTTTCGAGCAGTGTAGCTTAGATCTGATCCAGAGGCTACAGATCTTCTTCCTCCTCCTTGCACTCTCACGATCTTGGCAGTTCCATCTCCTTCTTTCTTTTCTCGACAGGCTCTTATGATTTTCACAGACTCTCGCTAAAATTCTCCCATCTTCTCTGAACTCTCTACTGTTTGATCTCTCCTGAATCGCTCTCTGTTCTGGCATTCAATCTGTCTCTATCTCACTCTCACTCTGTCTTCTTCTCTGCCTTCCTTTATAGGGAGTAGGGATCAGGCGATCAACGTGTGTTCACCACGTTCTTGCCAAAAGATCCCTATCTTTTCACGTATCAGAATCAAGGCGTTGTTCCTCTCCACGTGTCAGTATCTCTGATTCACTGATTTCCTCTGATCACATGCCATAACCTGGCACTTAAACTCCACGTGATATAAGTTCGCAGGTTGTTAGAAGATGCTCGATCATATGGCTGACCTGGCATTATAGTAAACAAAGGCATTACCTGTTTGATGAAATGTACTGACAAAAGTAAGTCATAATATGGCACGCACACAGACATGAAGAATTACATACTAGCACTGACCTTTTTGGGCACAGTATGCTATACTAGCGTTGACCTTATCGTGCTAGCAACGGCCATATGCATGAACAGGCATCGACCATATCTAGCTAGCATCAACCTTATATGATGTATGATATGCAACTAGCACCGGCCTCTATGTAATTGCTATGAGCACCGAGGTCCACTGAGATCGACCTTGACTTAGAAGGTGCATCGACCAAACCAAGCTCGCATAGACCTCATACAAGAACTAACATTGACCTTGTACGCAACAAGCTTGCCACTAGCGTCGACCTTAGTAGACTCGCTCCGACCTTGGGTATGCATGAAACATAGCTAGCATCAACCTTATATGCATGATGATGCATACTCGTATTGACCTTAGTGCATGTGACTTAGCCTGCTAGCATCAACCTCAGATGCAAAATAATGCAAACTAACATCGACTCTAATACATGACTCTATATGCTAACATCAACCTTTCAATTAAGGTAACTGGCACTGACCTTACTATATGCATGACGCAACTAGCACCGACCTCACAATGGGAGTGACGCAACTAGCATCGACCTCACTTATGCTGTGATGGCAACTAGCACCGACCTCACTTAGTGAAAGACATAACTCACGTCAACCTTATTTGGTGAAAAACATAGTTAGCATCGACCTTATTTGAAGAAAGATGCAACTAACTTCGACCTAGCATATCCATAACATCAAGCATGTGAATCGTATGAACAAGTACTTCATCACTTACATGATACATAGTGTGTCATCATCAAAACTAGAGAGTCAACATGCTAACCATCAAGGACCCAAGAAAATTTGGGTACCTAAAAACTCCAAATGAGTCTTTTGGTTGCAGAAGTGCCTTAGAGCTGGACAAAGGATCAACAGGTAATAAAAGCTCAAGGCACAAGTTTGTAAATAAAAAATTTCAACTTATGTTAATTCTGCATGTTAGGCTCTTTTGTTAGTTGTTGCAGTTAAGCTCGTTCTTTGCTTACAACAAATCTTGCAGTAGTCTGAAACCCCATCTATGAACTGATGAAAATCCCCCATGGTTAAAGCTAAATGTCTGAATTGAATGTTTGATTAACACCTGGTTTGAGTTTCTTGTATATTAAATGGTGATGGGCAAAAAGATACATTACGTCTATCTGAAACTCTCACTATGTGCGAGTTGGGTCCTCTAATCAATATCTCTGCCTTGTACAAGAAATCAAAAATTTCAGATGCTTAACCCATGGAGAATTTGTCATGCTAATGGAATTGATATGTTGATGAGTTTGTGTTAATAACTTGCATGTGTGTGGTTTAGTCTCTGGCTACTCCCATTGTTAGCAGCCATCTATACTTCCTGTCTATCCTTGCTAACTATTGTTTTCATGATACTTGTCATGGATGCATATGTACTGGGATAGGGCGCTGGTAACCAGAGGTTGAGTACTGGGAAGTAGGAAAAATGACTGGGTGTTGGGGCTAGTCCTCTGAAGGATAAAAGCCTGTGTTGTATGGGGCCGACATAGACCTATGGGGATGTGATGGTCTACGTGGTTAGGGCTACTGAGGTGATCCTGGAGTGTGTCGGTTGTAGATCGGGCGATAGAGTATCAGCTACTGTCATGTTGTTAGCCGGAAATGTAATTCACATTAGCCTGGGAAATTGGGGCCGAGCTGGCCGGGTGGCCAAGGAAGGCGTCGCGGCCATGAACTGGAGGTTGGAACTGGGTCTGGGACTGGAACTGGCATTGGGACTAGGATTGTAACTGGGGGTGGGGACTGGAACCGGAACTGGCCGACTGGCCATCGGAGGCATTGTGGTCGGGATATTGGGACTGGACATTGGAATTGAGGCTGAGTTGGGACTAGCTGGCTAGCCTATGAAGGCATTATCGCCAAAGTGCTGGGACTGGTGACTGGGACTGGAGCTGGGCAGCTGGCCTGTGAAGGCGTTGTAGCCGGAAGACTAGAGTTGAAAACTAGAACTGGAACTGGAATTGGCCAACTAGCTTGTGAAGGCGTTGTAGCCAGAATATCAGAACTGGAAACTAAAACTGGAGTAGGTTGGCTGGCCTGTGAAGGCATTGTACCTGGAATATTAGAACTGGAAACTGGAACAAGCCAGTTGGCCTGTTGTAGCCGGAAGACTGGAGCTGGAAACTGGAATTGGGTAGCTGGCCGGCTTGCCTGTAAAGGCGTTGTAGTCGGAATACTGGAACTAGTCGGCTAACCATTGAGGTGTGTAGCTAGAATACTGGAACTGCAGTTGGTGATGGCCGATCCTCGAGGGTGTGTTGGTCACCATTGCTGTGGAATGATGTCGAGCCTGTCGTCGGTGAGACGTTATGGTCGACGACCTTCAAAGAGTGAGGGGTAGAGTGAGAGAGAATTTTTTTCTCTTTACCAGCTCTACCACCCTTGTGGGTTTTCGCTAGAGCTGGCCCCCTTTTACTTTTTCTAGTGTGCCCTTGCAGGTTTTCACACCGAGGAGTTACCTGATTTTACCTGAGGTGCCCTTTCGGGTTTTCACCTCAGCTGAGTTGGTGGCAATTTTTACCCTCAGTAACCTCGCAGAAGAGGTTGATTAAGGCCGCTGGGGCATCCCCATTTTTAATCCCATTTTTTTAAAATCTAAGTAGTGTTGTCCATAGCGTGTTACTATCTGTTTTTGCATCGTCTTCCCCCTCGTCTTGAGTCATTTCTTTTGTCATCATAGCATTGTCATTTCTCTTCTCCTTCTTTACGTTTTTCCATTCTCATTACATTTTCCTTACTCCTATTATTTTCACGCCCTATAGGGGTTTAAAAACCCCCAGGTATCCCCCTTTCCATTCATGCACTTTGTTCATTATTTACATTCATCGATATTGCACGGCCCCTGAGCTAATCTAGGTGTTTCTCTGTGTATTCTACGTTGTTTTGTAGGTTAGAAGTGCTTCCGACATGAGGCCCATCCCTCCTGGCCGACCGGAAGGGGTGGAGGATCATGTTCTCACATTCGGGTTTGGACACGGCTTGTGGCCTCCATTAGACCGTCTTCCAAGTGAAGCGGCCTCCATCAGACCGTTTGTACCTACTTTGCAGCCTGTCGAAGACCATCTCTGTTCGATGCCCGTGTCCACTGTGCATGTTGTCTGGGTGATTTCAGCGGTCCCTCGATAGACCGTCACCGAGGTTCCGTGGTCTTCCTCAAATCGTCTTCCTACTGTGCGGCCCATCCAAAACCATTTTCATCCCAGCATTTGAGTTCCCGTTGGTGGGCGTCTACGATCACTTCTTTTCTGAGGTACGTGGTGCATACCCTTTGCATTACTAGCCTTGGTGGTGATCATGATTTTCTGTGCTTGATATTCATTATTTATTACCTTGCTTCATCTCCGCACATCTCATGCTTTGAAAGTAAAAAAATATTTCAAACATATAGGAAAATGTAGAAAATTACATAAAGAATACCCACGTGCCAAAATACCCACCATCAAGGCAGTGGCCTTTGGTATGTAAAGCTAGCAAAAAGAAATGGCCCGAGTTTTAAGGGGATTGCGTGACCGAAAGCCAGAATAGAGCCTTCATGTATGGAGAGTCTGTTTTCACTACCATGCGAATGATAAATGGAGTGATGAAAGACTGGAATCTCCATTTCGACAGAATGAGACGAGGAGTCGAATTTGTCTATGGGCCATTCACGGATGGTCATGATTGGACAGCGAGATTAAAAGACCGTTTAGAAGGCTCTTTTCAGGATCTCTCCGGTGATAAAGTAGTAAGGCTTACTATCTATCGCGAGCAGGCGAGAGGACTCATTCGTACAGGTCTCATTTCTGTTCAAGACTTAAAGATTCATGTGAATCATTCTGTATTTGATTCTTCGCGAGTGGATGAAAGACCTTTGCGCTTGCGCACTTGTGGAGTTTCAAAG
Organism: Amorphophallus titanum; assembly: GCA_024336825.1. Lineage (NCBI taxonomy): Eukaryota > Viridiplantae > Streptophyta > Magnoliopsida > Alismatales > Araceae > Amorphophallus > Amorphophallus titanum. Next base: position 1,939,191 of record JANBPO010006362.1, read on the forward strand.
CCCTAATTTTTAAAATTGACAAAAATGAGTCACTCTTTATTTGGTAAAAATATCATAATTTTTAAATTTTAAGTAGACTTATTTGTGAGATCAAAAAAGTGCATGCAACAAGGGAGCGGCCAACTCTTCCCTGAGTCTCCCCCTCTCCCTCTCTTCCCCGTCGTCTTCTTCTTCATCTTCTTCTTCTCGTCTTCCTCCTCTTCATGTCTTCTTCTCCCTTCTCCCCCTCTCTTCCTCTCCCAAGTCTGCGGGCGCGGCCGACAGGCGCGCGCGGCCTCTGGGGGGAGATGCTCATGTTCTCCACCGCGGCGACTGCGGCCGGACACTGCCAGCACCAGCTTCTGTGCCTAGTGGCGGGTGGGCTCTGGACTGGGGGCGGCCAGGCCGGCATAGGTTCAGTGGGCGGGATTGTTGACCGGGGGGAGGGTGGGCATGGCCGGTGGCGCGGGGGTGGCGGGTGGTGCAGGTGGCACGGAGGTGGCAGGGATGGTAGGGGGAGCAGGCGGGCTGGTGAAGGTCGATGGAGGGGGAGGTGAGGGCTCTGGTGGAGGAGGAGGTCTCCGTGGTAGCGACATTGCTGGACCTGTTGTGATCTGGCCGCAGCGTCCCGGGGCACGTCCGACCCACGGATTGGGACAGCCTAGGGGTTGTCGAGGGGAGCAATGCGGATGCCGGAGTGGACAGAGGGTGCGGGTTGAGGAGTGGGGACGGGTAGCGCCGAGAAGAAGGGGTCGAGGAAAAGGAACAAGAAGAAGTGGCCGTCGTACCAGTCGTGGCTGTGGAAGTAGAAGAGGTGCTGGTGGAAGAGCAGGAGGAAGCATAGGAGGAGAGGTACCTGGAGGTGACCTCCTTGGTCCGCGGTCGCCAGGAGACGGTGGCATTGTCCTTCTCTAAGGGGATGAGAGGGGGCCGGCTGGGGTTGGAGAGACACTCGTGCCCCCCACTAGGGTTTTTTGGGTTCCTCGTGCGGACGGTGGAGGGGGTCGCCGTGCTGGCCACCACCATGATCTCCTCCCCGGACCACACAGCAGATCTCCCCCTTCCGCCTGTCGCTCTTCCCCCTCACTTGCTCTCCCTTCCCTCTCGGACAACCTCCCACTTATTCCACGACGGCGAGTTTCGCTACCCCATCGGCGTGCGTGGCCTGCGCTCTGCGGCTCAGCAACCGCGGCCGCGGCGTCTGGTGCCCGCAGGGGGCAGCATTGGTCGCGCTCCCACTGGATTCGGTCTCCGCTGGTCGGTGTGCCACCTGGAGCTACTGCTGCTGTTGTTATTTATTGTTATCTTGTAGATCATGTAAATTGTAAAAAATAATTTAATTTCTTACTTATTACATAAACTACCTTAAGTTATGCAATTATTTGTGATACTTGTGTCGTCTCCACACCATCCTTTTAACCCTTCCGAGTCTTCAGGCTCATGGGTGGCGGTACGAGTCTCAGATTATCGGGCCTTCTTGGTAATTAGATTCTCGGGTCGTTACATCATGTGCCCTGCTTCCTTTTCCACAAGTAGACAAAATTTCTCCTTGTCTCTTGTCATGTGCCTTGAGCAGCCACTGTCGAGATACCAACAGTTGTGAATGGCTGCAAGACACTCCTGCGTGACAGAAATCATACAAGAGTTTTAGGAACCCAAATGAGGTTGGGTCCACTCATTTCAGTCAGATGAGATAAAACACTCTTTGGAAGCCACACTTGTTTAACTTGAGTAGGCTTGGAATTATTCATGCATTTTCAATTCTCATGCCCATATTTCCCACATACATCACATGAAGGTTGTTTACATGAAGCAGAACTTTTAAATGTCTTCATGAATTGTGGCTTTTTGAAAGAGTTCTTTTTATATTGTGTGTAGAGCATGTGAGAGAAGTTGGGCCAATTGGGTTGACTTTGGTCAAACCACCCTTAAGACCTAGGTTGACCATTTCTATAGATATAGGCATGAGAAGGCATATTTTTAAACTTATAAGTCGACTTGGGAACTTGCTCAGGTTGGCTTGACCATGGACAGCCCCCTCTATAACTATTTCTAGAAGGAGCCTAAGTTGACTTAGTCCATTGCTTAGGTCGACGTGCCTAGTTACCCTACTGTCTGTAATGCCTATTGGGAAGCGTCTAGGTCAGGTTGCCCAACCTGTCAAGTCAACTTGACCCTTGGTACCTAGGTTGACTGGCTCTTTGAAAGCCCTGGGTCGACATGGGGGCCTATCTAGGTCAACTTGGCTGTTTGAAGTCAATTCTGTAAGAGCTATTAGGATGACCAGAACTCGACTTGGCTGAGTTCTTAGGTTGAGTTGGCTTTCCTGACCTAGCTTGACTTGGTCCTTCCTTCTTCTCTCTGCCCTGAATTTTTACTATTTTCATTTTGTTTTTTTGGTTTGATGTGCTTCCTTTTTCAATATTTTTGCCCACATTTTCCATGTTGATCAAGGGAGTGAATTTCTTTGAGCTTGATCCATGATGAAAAGAGAATGTTTTCAGCTCAAATTCCTTCTTCTTGGTTGGATGTGTCAAACCATAATCAAGTGAGAAATCCCAAATGGGATCCTCACATCAGGAGGTTAGCGCATCACAAATCCTGAGGGCCAGTCTACTATGGATTCACGCAAACCCTTGAGAATTTCATGGAAGGGACTGTGTATGGCCAATCGGCCAGCTCATTTATGTCTACACCATGCAATGGGACTTCCAGGGGAACATGTCATTAACAGACGGACCCCCTGGAACCCATGGCGAGTAGGATCTTCATAGGCATCAACGATTGGAGTATACCCTCCCTGGGTAGTCAGCCCACAGACTTAATCACGTTATGATGACATTTTTATGAAGAAACACCCCCTGGCACTAAAACAGAGCCTCGTACGGAACATGCTACCAGAAGGGGGTCAGCCTTATGCCTGAATGAGCCATCCTAACCCACATGTTCAGTTCATGCTTGACGTAAGAGCAAACGAGAAAAAGTAGTGAGAATGGGAGAGACAGAATGATGATTGGGGGAGATAAGATCGCCACGGGGAGTCAGAAGATCCGTCAGCAGGGTGATATTCATGGGGCACGTCATCGAATACCTTAGAGGGAACAAGGTAACACCCTGGGGTGACTGAATAGAAGGAGGATGCCGGAGGACCCTAAAGCTCATCGCCAGGATGAGAGGGCACTTAGGAACTACATCGAACCATACCACCCATTCTACGGGACACCCAGCATACCCTTAAATCAAATGCTCATGCATGCACCAATCGGTAAAGCCAGAAGGCTTCGGGGAGGGATGTCACCCCTCAGAGGGGTGTGGTTAGAGACCATCTCACGAAGAAACGGTGAATCCCATGGGTTTCTTGCCCCATATTGAGCGATCATTTGGCCTTAGAAGAGGTTCAGCCTCTCAGGGAGAAGCTTCCTCATGCTCGGGGAAGAGACCCTGGGGGGGGTCTCCTTTAAAGAGAAATCAAACCGAGAATAGCTGACAGGTAAAAGAGCATTCAGATGGTATAGAACTCAACTTGAAGACCCAAATTATATTTCATTCATCTGCAATCCCCAAAGGGCATAGGAGAAGATACAATCGTAGGGGGGAAATGGACCAAGCCGTGGTTACCCTCTTTTCTTCGCCCCTACTTTTGGCAAATCATCACAGATTTCTGATTTCTGCTACAACTTCGCGACGGGGGCCTGTTCTTCAAGTCGGGGCAGAGTTATGCTACATCCTGTTTGTATTCTTTTGACCCTATCTTGAAGAGGGGAGAATTAGCTTTGTATTGATTGACACATACATGACTCAAATAAAATAAAAATTACATGACTAGATTCATAAACACATGACGAACACAATGGAACCATGGCGATGAGCAATCGAAGCTGTGAAAAAATGTGAAGGGTGAGAGATGCCCCCATCACATCAGTTGGTTCTGCTTGAGAGGGCTGCTCCCCTCTAGATCATGTCGCTGATCAACATGATCTTCCATGGGAAAGTCATTTGACTGTTGCTCTTCTTCCTTTGAGTCAGCTTCCTTAACATATTCATCAGCCTCATCTTGATCATCAAGCTATTCCTGAGGCTATTCTACTACAAATATGGGAAAATCACCTATAGCAACCTCTGGCTCTGAAGACTTCTCGAGGTCCTCAATTGTTTGATCTTCCCTGAAGATAGCATCACGGGCCCTACAAATTATTTCCACCTTTGGATCCCAGAGTCTGTATCCAAACTCATCACTTGCATATCCAAGAAATATGAGTGGCACTATTTTATCATCTAACTTAGATCTTTGTTCTATAGGCACATGCATAAGTGGCTCACAACCAAAGACCCTTAGATGATCATAGGAGACCTCCTTACCTAACCAAACCTTCTCTGGAATGTCTCCCTCTAGTGACACTAAAGGAGACTGATTGATCAAATACACTGTAGTATGCATCGCCTTGCCCCAAAAGAATTTCAGCAACTTAGAAGTGGAGTGCATACTTCTAATTCTCTCCACAATGTTTCTGTTCATCCTTTCTGTAACCCCATTTTGCAGGGGAGTATAGGGAACAATCTTTTCATGCCAAATCTTATGTTTCATATAGTACTTTTTCAAGAACCAAGCTCTGTATTCACCACCATTGTCTGTGTGTAGTCTCTTCAAAGATTTCCCAGTTTCATGCTCAATAGCAGCGTGAAAATTTTTGAAAATCTTACTGACTTCACTTTTACTTTTCATTGTAAATGCCCACACTTTCCTTGATGCATCATCAATGAATGTAACAAAATAAGAAGCACCACCTTTTGATGTTATATTTATCGGACCACAAATGTCAGAATAAGCTAACTCCAAAAGGTCAGTTGCTCTTTTTGGGCGATTTCTCTGAAAAGAAACTCTATGCTGATTGCCCACTAAACAATGGTCATAAGGGCTTAGATGTGTACCTTTCATATTTGGAATGAGATCTTTCTTCACAAGTAGATCTATCCCCTTCTGGATGATGTGTCTTAGGCTTTTATGCCACAAATCTGACACGGAAGTATGTGCCATGGTGTGCTATAACGACAAGCGAAACTGGCACACAGAACGCCAATGACAGCACTGGACCACAAACACAATCAAGTCGGTCCTCACTCACACATTACATCTGATTCGAGTCGCATGCTAACTCTACCACGGCAGAAGAGTATAGCACAACTAACCGATAAGATCACGATCTACACAATGCCAACTTCAGACTCACAGGGAACTCCTCCCAAGCTGAACAAAGCAACAAACTAATCATACAGCTTCAACAACACCTGCAGAATCCTAACTCCGTTCTCAGCACAGAACCACAGAATACAACTGCAAGCTGGGTCACACCAAGGCACAATTACAACTGGACACACGGCTAAAAGAGACAAGCCATGCACAGCTTACCAACAAGGACCCGCAACAACTCTTGGAACAATGCATCTCTAGGACCACGATCATGTCCCCAGAGCACAACTTCCAAGAAATGTAGATAAAGAAAGGGTACTCAATCAGCATATCTGCCAACAGATTTCTCAAATTCTCGAAACTGCCAGTGCCAACAATCACAATGTCACAAGCAACGGCACGACAACCAACAACATCAAGGCACATACAGCCAAGACAAAAAGACATCGAGGAAACAATCCTCTTGGCCGGCCAGAATCTTCCAACCCACGATCCTAGACCAATGGGTAAGCCCACTCGCTTCCACTACGCACTCTACACAACGCACAATGGCAAAAGCGACAACTCGGTATCCTCATCTCAGCACACCTCTCGGTGCCATCACAACTCACACACTGCAATGTACCATGCCTCGAGTACCGATCCTGCTGACAGCCTATCACAAGTTGCCATAGTGCAAACCATCGTGCTAAGGGTCACAGCACAAGCCACCAAGAATACCAATCTCAGCTTATTCTCACGTCCTGAAACAATTACTGAACCTTCATAGCACAACAGCTGCTAAACACGGCACGCCGAACACAGTGCACAATGGCCTCCAACACATAGACTGGGTCCAAAGCCAGGCCACCGTCGAAACAAGAGCAAATTAGGTTCAGAATTAACACAGTCTACATGTAACACCCCGATTTCTTTGCCTGATCTTTATTGGGTCTTGGCAGATCTTTATTAGGTTGTTCGGATCCTTTTGGAAGACTTTGGATTACTTTTGTAGCTCCCGAGTTTTACTTTTCGTGTGAATTTTTTTTTCGTATAATCTATGGAACCCTACGGTGAGTTTATTCCTCAATTCATCGACTCGTGGACGAAACAGCAGTGATGTATTTGCAGGTCAGCAACCATCCAGCACGAGGCCCATCCTTTCTGGCCGGCCGGAAAGGGTGGAGGTTGAGAACCCCGACGTGGAAGGTGGTGGAACAGGGCGGTCTTTCTCTGTCCGTTTGGTTCTTTGGGTGGTTCTATCCAAACCGTTCGGTGTACCAGGCGACTCCTCGAGGACTGTTTCGAAGCCGAAGCCTTCTTTTTCGCGTTCACTCCAGCACGGTGGAACGGCCCCTCGATAGACCGTTTAAAGATAGAGCAGTCATCTTCCAGCCATCCCAGTTCCCGTGCTTATTTGGCGAGTGTCCCTCTCTTTTTCTCAGGCGTGGGCATGTCCTTTCACACCCCGGCGCCTGGGTGGCGATCACGGTCAGTTTTCTTCTCCTGATCTTGTTTGTTTACTGCCTTTCATACTTCACATTTTAATAGCATAAGCAAGAGACAAAGAGGAGAAGAGATAAGAGACAAAAAGAGGTAAAAGGAGGAGTCATTTTCCTGTCAACATCAGGATAGACAACTAGACCTACACACAATGATCCTTGAGTCACATGACTCTGGTCAATATCATCGCACATCACGACAACATACCATTAATTAGCCTAGTCCGTAAGCCAAAAACTATGATAAAACATAAATCCTCAACCTCTGGGCGATACATAGGTCTCTCGATTCCGCATAACACATAAACCACGAAACATGAGGGAATGTCAAAGTCCTCAAACCACATAGGCATGCAAACCGAGATAAGACGATACCTCCAAGTGTCCAAAACTAAAGTCTCGATCCATACAGGATACCCGAGACACTCACGAGGTCACGTGTTAACCGCTGGGTCACAATCAGGTTGACCAGAAACCATAATGACCTACGAAATAACACAAAACACTACTCGATGAAATGGCACATTCGAGCACCCTATAACACAGTCACGACCCTCATAGGACATCTAAGACATCCACGGATAATGGGCTAACCAAGGGGTCGAAGCCAATCCAACTAATACGAAAGAAACATCGAATAGAGCTTGGGATGAAGCCACTCTTCTGGGATCCCTCGACACATACATATGACTCTTACGGAGCATCCAAGGCATCCGTTGAGTCAAATGCGAACAAGGCACTGAATCCTGGGTTCACCGGAGCCCGAGACAACATAAATAATACCCCAAAAATAGAGACCATTAACGCGCTCATTGCCTACGTCGCGATGGTTAACGCACCCATAAGGAGGGTCGCGATGTCATCAGAATGCGTCCAACACCTATAGCGCGTTAACTCATTGACGCGGTGCACACTTGGTCGTGTTAATAGACGCAGCTAAAGCCTCAAGCATGACAACACCATAATGCGGTCATAGCCTAGGGCGCATTAACACTAGATCTCGGCCATAGCCTGAGTCACGATAATAGTCGTGCCGAGGACCTCGAGCGCGGGGTCACGTTAACACAGGATCACTCCCAACACTTGGGATGCGTTCTTAATCACCCAACTATTCATCTGTCTCGATGAACGTGACCACACAATACAATGCATCTCTTCTGAGAACGCACCTCCTAGGAGTTCCGCATTAAAACGTCAAACTCAGAAAATAGTAAAATCCATGGAAAATCCTGTTCCATGCCCCAATCATCTCCAGAACAATGGGGAAACACTTATAGACTCGATATCAACCTTCCATAAGCTGGAAGGGATCAAACCATACACAAAACGACACTAAATAGGCAATTTCCATGCATCAACCCAAAACGACTCACGAGGATAACCGGACTCCTACCGGCCCCAATTCACATCCAAATGTAATAAAACTAGGGGGAATGGCATCCAAACATGCTAGAGGTTCAAATGAAACCATTTAACGTGAGAAACATCGCCTGGAATGGTGATTCAATCACACACCCTACAACATGCTATAATTCTCTGAAAAATTAGAAACCCACTCAAATGGGTACTAATTGGCACAAAATTCAAGGGAAAAATAGAACAAGAGGCAAGGAATCTATCCCCCTACCTCCTTCGCCGATCTCTTGAGCCGAAAATGATGAAACCACCACACGAACACACGCCATGATGCTTTGAATCCACCGTGGGATCGCGCCAACGCCACGCTCCATTCCTCACACCTTCACGTCTCAGGTCAACTCCACGACGTCACCACCTCGTCCAGATCCACCATGGTCGCACGCCCGGGGGAGAGGAGAAGAGAGGAGAGAGAATAAAGGGAGAGAAAATGAGAGAACGTGAGGGGAGAGAGGAGAGAGGAAAGGGTTAAAAGAAAAAGGAAAATAGGAAATTACCCAATTTCCTCAAATCTAATTTTCGGCCCAAAATTTCATAAAATCAAAAAATATGAGAAAATAGCCTATGCGATCCTCAAAAAGAGCTCAACGCATCTGTAGCGTCCTAGAGTCTCAAAACTCAACGGTTCACTCTCCACGGGATTCCGTAACTTATACAGGGGAAAAACTCGCGTGGATCGTAAAACACAACTCGGGACCCACAAAAGCATTCCAAAAGCTCTCTAATTCCGATCCGAAGGATCCAAGGTATTACATCCTCCTCTCTTTTTTGAAATTTTATCCTCAAACTTTAAGAAGCTAACAAGAGAAAAAGGGAAGAACAACCCAAACATGGGCTACGCTCTCCAAGTACCAGCCAAACCTCGAACACTAACCACAACAATACGATAACACGAAATCACGATTCTCGAAAATATAATTCAAAGGAACACTATCAGACCATGATCACAAATAAGATCATCATGCTCTGGATCTCAAGACAAATCGATCTACAAAATGAGCACGACACACCAAGGAACACAAGTCCGGCACCTCAGAAATAGGGCATCATCGCTATCGTCTCACAGTGAAAGGAGACACGACCCATGCTACGAAAAAACCACCGACAACACAAGCATTAGCTCTTCATGAGGAAGATAAACATCTCAGCTGACTGCTCAAACCATCAGCTTTCGCACCATAACGACAAGCCAAACTGGCAGACAGAATGCAAATGACAGCACTGGAGCACAAACACAATCGAGTCAGTCCTCACTCAGACATTACTTCTAATTCGAGTTGCATGTTAACTCTACCACGACAGAAGAGTACAGCACAACCAACCGACAAGATCACAGTCCACACAATGCCAAATTTAGACTCACAGGGAACTCCTCCCAAGCTGAACATAACCAAAAAACCAACAAACAACCTCAACAACATCTGCAAAATCCCGGCTCTGTTCTCAGCACAGAACCATGGGATACAACTGCAAGCTGGGTCACATTAGGGCACAATTACAGCTGACCACACGACTAACAAGGAACTAGCCACGCACAGCTTTCAAGCAAGGACCCACAACAACTCTCGAAAAAATGCATCTCTAGGACCACGATCACATCCCGAGAGCACAACTTCCAAGAAATGCAAACAAAGAAAGGGTACTTAATCAGCATCTCTACCAACAGATTTTCCCAATTATCAAAACTACCAATGTCAACAACCACAATGCCACAAGCAATGACACGACACTAGGGCGGCCATTGCCCTGGTCGCCTAGGATTGAGGGGCGGCCAACACTTTGGCCTCCCAGACCATGGTCATTGGGCCCCTGAAGTGGACAAGGCCCAATAGCTTAAGGCTATGGGCTGGGCTTTAAAACTCAAACATCAAAAAAATCAAGTACCACAATTAACGTCATTCACGGGAAGGTCCATTGGGGATCAGCGAGATGTCTAAAATTAGGCATCTAAAAATGCCCCTCCAGAACGTTTGTTTTGCAAGGGAGCCCGACAGACTGATAAATGGGTGTTTCAGCAAAGAAACAAGCCTAATGAGGGCAACACGCTCAAGGGGATTCTTGAGCGGAAAACATGCTTCACGCAAGGTCACATGAGCATCAAGCGATCAAGTAAGTCATTGGCAAAGGCAAAGAAGGTCAATTAATCTAAGAGGCTTGTATCTACGGCCACGGGGGGCCCCCTAGCATGGCACTGTGGGACTTGAGGGGACGAAAGCGTAATCCGGTGCTCAAGGAGATACAAGACCTAAACAAAGGCAAGTAAAAATGTCAAGATTTGGGGAATATAATGACTCATTGAATCATGAAACACTCAAAATGGCTTCGCATAAAACACATTTTCTGCTGGTCAAATCAGGGTGGAATCACATAGACTCATTCAAGTAAACTTCGGCAAAATTGAGGGACTCGAAAAACCAGATGCGGGGACCAAAGATCATGGGTTGGTCAAATCAACGTGGCCTCCCTACTTCTACGTCGCGGCTTCTAGATGAGATGTATGCATTTTTTTGTTTCTTTTTTCATATACCCATTTTTTTGGATTTTCTTTCAAATGGGGCTAAAAAAACCTATATGAATCATGCTGGGTTAAAATAAAAAACTTATCTAATGCAAAGTCGAATGGTTTATTTGCCTGCCTCCGAACTAATCGGTCAAGAGTTCGAGAAGTCTGTCATCCTATGCTTGGCGACAGACGTGGTCCGGATCCCGGTGGGGGTCCATCGTTCCACATTGTAGTTAAGTATAGTCAAGAATTCGGGAAGTCCATCATCCCGTGGTGGGCAGCAGGAGGCTATCGAATAGCTTAAGGAGTATAAACTCTTCACGTTTTTTTTAGAGAGGAACTCGGAGTTTATACACCCAATGCTATTAGCCTCTGACATTCTACCTATAATGCAAGATAACGGGGCGTTATCGCCCTCTAGTCCCATAGCTGTGGAGACCTATAGCTGCATTAGCACACACCAGTAAAGTTCATCAATGAAATTTTTGGGGGTATTACACCCTCCCCCACTTAAGAGAATTTGATACCCAAATTCAATACATGACTTTATGGAGAGTGTATTGTACTTACAATTGAATAGTTCGAAAAATCGTTTGCACATGGCTTATTCTATTTCCCATGTGGCTTCTTGATCTAGACATTTATTCCATCGGACCTTTACCATGGGAATAGTCTTGTTACGAAACTGACGTACCTCTTGATCAAGTTTTTTGAGTGGTCTTTGCTCGTACGTCAGATCCTTCTGTATCACCAGCTCCTCATGACTTATAATATGAAAAGGGTCGTAGACGTACTTCTTAAGTATGGATACATAAAATACGTCATGGATGCCAAACAATTGTGGAGGCAATACTAGTCGATAAGCAACCTCGCCAACCCTTTTAAGAATTTCAAAAGGGCCTATGAACTGCAAGATAAGCTTACCTTTGATGCCAAATCTTCGAATTTCTCGACCTGGGAAAACCTTGAGAAATATTGAAATTTCAGGTCTCTTCTCCTGATATCAGCATAAGTCTTTTGTCGATCCTGAGCCATCTGAAGTCTCTCCCTAATTAGCTTCATTTTTTCTGTTGTATCCCAAACAAAATCAGGGCCTAAAAGTTGTCTTTCTCCAACCTCATCCCAGCATATTGGTGAACAATAACTCCTACCATACAGTGCCTTGAATGGTGTCATTTGAAGGCTAGATTGATAGCTATTATTGTAAGCAAACTCCACTAGAGGCAAGTGGTCGTGCCAGCTTCCACTAAAATCAATTGCACATGCCCTGAGCATATCTTCTACCACCTGATTGGTTCTTTCAGTTTGACCATCGATTTGTGGATGGAATGCAGTACTGAAATTCAACCGGGTCCCTAATGAAGATTGTAGACCCTTTCAGAATTGAGATGTGAATCGAGGATCTCGATCCGATATAATGGTGATAGGGACTCCATGTAATTTTACAATTTTATTTACGTATAAAGTAGCCAAGACATCCACGGACCATCGACTCTTAATGGGTAGGAAGTGAGCCGATTTGGTCAAGCGATCAATAATCACCCAAATAGCGTCATGTCTTCCTCTTGACTTAGGTAGAGCAATGACAAAATTCGTCCCTATACTCTCCCATTTTCACTCGAGAATTGCCAAGGGACATAACTTTCCAACGGGCCTTTGATGTTCTGCCTTGATTTGTTGACAAGTGAGGCAGCGTGTTACATAATCCGCTACCTCCCTTTTCATATTGGGCCAGTTTACACAGTGAATGGTCATGGAACAGTATCAATAATTTAACAGGAACAAATCATGGATCTAGGAACATGATCAGCTAGAGAAAAATCACATGATATCAGGACTATATTTATACAGGAATTAAACTAGCAGGGATTCAAGTTATTAAATTTTGATCATGCGTGGAGTTATTAAATACTGTTGTAAACAACGACTTGAATAGACCCAATGGTTGATGAGAGAGCTCAATGGTACAAGATGCAAAGGATGGTCCAATGACTAACCCAAGCTCTGCAGCAGGTGGCTCAAGGAGGAGCTAACCGAGGTGCGAGAGACTTGCATAGGAACTTTAAAAGTATGAACCCTCCCATGTTCGCTGGGTCCACGGACCCAGATAAGGCAGAACACTAGGTGAAGAAAATCGAGAAGATTTTTTGAGTCATGCAATGTGCAGATGAGGAGAAGGTCCTACTCACTACCTTTCAACTAGAAAGGGATGCATGTACTTGGTGGGAGTCATTTGAAGCGAATCTGCCACATGACCAGGTGTTGTGGGAAGAGTTCGTAGAACATTTCAACAACAAGTATTTCTCCGATAGGGTGCAAGAAAGGAAGGCTGCTGAATTTACTTCTTTGAAGCAAAGGAGTTTGACGGTGGTGGAATATGAAGCCTAATTCGCGAGATTATCTCAGTACGTGCCACATCTTGTAGGTACCGAAAAGATGAAGGCGAGGAGATTCTTAAATGGGTTAAAGCCCCAGTATATTACGCAACTAGCCTTGATGGATATCCAAGTATATACTGATGCTGTAAGAAGAGCCCAACTCCTAGAAGATGCAATGAAGATGTCCGATCGCATTCAAGGAAGAGATGCCATGAAGTAGCCAGTAACTAGCTCCGGTAACTTCAAGCCCTCCTTCGGGAAGAAGAGACCCAATGATGGGTGTAACTTCCTTAAGGATGGATGTAACTTTCAAAAGGATAAGAAGCCGAGATGGAATGACAAACAAATTGTCCCAGTTGTTACGTCATCTAAAGAACTATGCAAACATTGTGAAAAGCCTAGACACAAGGCTGAAGAATGCTGGAGAAGACTCAGTGCTTGTCTTCATTGTGGGAGTCGGGATCATAGAATCCCGAATTGTCCACTTCTTAATGAACAAGCTCCGCCAGAAAAACTTCCGGTGGCTGTCAAGAAGCAAGGAAAACTCCAAGCCCTTATGAATGCGGAACCTATAGAAGATGGAGGCGTCGTGGAAGGTACCCTTTCTGTTGTTAAGCTGTGTATCAGCGGACCAAGTTGTGATGCTCAGTGGATTATCAAGCTGTGTGACAGCAGAGCAAGCTGTGATGCTCAGTAGATTTTCAAGCTATTCATCAGCGGAGCAAACTGTGATGCTCAGTGATTTTTAAGCTGTGTAATCAGTGGATTCAAGTTGTGTATCAATAGTAATCCTCACTCAGGTTTGAGTGAGGGGTGGATGTAGATCTGTTAAGGCAGATCATACCACCTAAAAACCTCTTACATCGTGGTTTGCTGTCTGTTCAAAATTTCCCTTTATTGTTCTTACTACTACGCATGTGAGCAGAGTATAACATGTGAGGTCTCTTGAAGGTTAGCCATTGCACTATGTGCGTTCGAGATCCACTGGTGAAGGAGTGTATCTATCCCTCATCTAGAGTTTGATATTTTCTCTCACAAGTTTGTTAGTCAGTCTAGCTTGTGTAGAATTTGATTTAGAGTTCATTTTTTAGCAAAGTTTTAATTGGGGGATCTATTCACCCCCCTCTGGATCCCAGCCGTGCGTACATTAGCTAGCACCTCAATTCTAACAAGGTGTGGGTTGTGCCAGCTCCCGACACACCTTCAGACGATCGCCGATATATGGATATCCTGTTGGTTGCCTTCTCCCAATCGAGCATTTCTTGGGGTTGCAGAGGATCCATCTTGTAATCGCCCATGTGTAGTTCACCCTTCTTGATCAGGCTTTGAATTATATCTTTGAATATATGGCAATCCTTAATAGGATGCCCCACTATTTGATGATAGGAGCAGAAGCAGGGATCATCCCTTTTGTTGACATCATCTGGTTTCTTCGACTTCGGGAGGGTGATCTTGTAGTATTTAATGGCCCACTCGAACAAGGTTCAAGTCTTATCCCTTGGGAAGGCATATAGTTTCTTCATTTTGTTCTGCAAGGTAGGGCCCCCGTGACGTGCAGCAAATTCGATGGGCAGAGGTCTGAATGCTCCTTTACCCCTTTTTGCCTTGAAGTCAATGGTGTGAGCTGCCTCGAGTGCCGGCCGTTTGTTAGTTCACCTGGCTTCCTGGGTAGGAGCGGCGGAGGTAGAGCGGTATCTGGCCAGAAAGTCTTCGATTTCTGCCACACCTTGTTCAATTGGTTGAAAGACTTTATTTTGATTCCAATTATTCTTTTGAGAATCTCCCACTTCAAGCTCTGCTTGTATATCTGGACCACATCTTCTTGATGTGGAGGGTGCCTGCATCTCATGCTAAGGCTTCACCAGGAATTTTTCTCATTTTCTAGAATTTAATGCATAATAAAAGAAAAGACAAAAATATAAAATAATAAAAATTATTATAAAAACCCCCTCCCCCTCTCTTTTTCCATTATTTCATTCTCCCCTCTCCCTCTCCTATTTCTCTCCCTACTCTCTCGTGTCTCTCACTCTTTCCCTCTCCTTCACTCCCCGGTGGTCGACGATGGCATGGAGGCGGGTAGCGGCCTGGCATGGGCGACGATCGGTGCGGATGGGAGCAAGTGCTGGGCGGTGGATGCGGCAAGGAGCGTCACAGATTCGGTGAGTTGGGCTCGAGAATTGGGGCATTTTCATGTGAAATTGGCTCCCTCAACTTGGTAAAGCTTCGTGGAAGGAAGGGGGACAAATCCCTAGCCATGTATGTTGATTTTCTGTGGTTTATGCTGATATGAGCAAGATAGAGTACGTTTTATTTATGAAGGGAATGAAATGCATGTTTTGGAGGAGCGACGATTCATGCCAAATCAGGTGGCGTCTTTTAGTTTAATTTTTTTATATTGATGAGTTGGGTGTCAGGGAATGATTCCCCTTTTGCTTGTTCTGTGTATTTTGTGATTCGGGACCATGGCGAGGCTGAGAGCGGGTTTTGTTTATGTTTTGAAAAAAATACCATGTTTAGGGTGTGAGACGGTTTCTGGTCAGTTCGTGCGGTAGAATGAGGTTAATGGCATATTTCAGCCTTGTGGCCGATAGGGACAAGTGCCCCTATGTTTTCCCCTATGTTCGAGGCAAATGGTGCTTGATTTGGGGTTCCATAGTGGCCCCCCTATTGAACCTCGACTGTTTTATTCCTACTATTTTGATGATGTCATACACTAACTGCCAACTCTTTAATTGATCTGTAATTTAATAACACTTGTTTTATGTGCTTAATCTGGGGCTGATTTGCTTGAAAATCAAATTGTGTGTTCATCAGCGTGCATACTGTGTACTTGGTCTTTGCAATTGCTTTTATACTTGCTTGGATTAACAAGTCTTCTTCTATTGCAAAGTCCGTGCATATTCATGCATTCGCTATGTCCATGCATACCTAGTGCATATTAAGTCAGTGCAAGTTCAACCCAGTGCATATTTTTATTTCCACTGCACAAAGCCCATGCACACTGTGCATCTGTGCCACCTGAAGTCTACGCAGACTTTTGCCATCATGTATACTTGCATTTAGTTTAAGCCGAAGTCCGTGCAGATTTTATCATCATGCATACTTGCATTTAGTTTACGATGAGATTGTTCTAGCAGCCAGCGGCCTTCCCTTCCCACGCCCCCCCCTCCTCCTCGTTCAATCCACCACTCCAACAAATTAAAAGTGTTTGCACCCGTCTTTAATTTGGTTCTCGCTCTCACTCAGCACTTTCGTTTCCTTCTTTGCAGGAGAAAAAGAGTGCATGCATGGAGGCCATTGTCTCCGGGCTACTTGAGACGCTGGCGACACTGGCAGCAAGGGAATCTGCTTTGTTATGGAACCTTTAAGCTAAGATTGGAAGGCTCCAAGATGATCTCGCCGTGATCCAAGACATGCTGGTAGATGCAGAAGAGATGGAACACACGGAGAAGCATGTGCGGACTTGGCTTCGGAGCCTTAGGGAAGTGGCTTACGATGCTGTTGACATATTTGATGAGGTGAACACGGGAAGTGTCTTTACACCCAGAACTTTTGGGCGGGGCAGATATGAGGGGAACCATCTGTTGGGCTAGATCGGTGGGTGCCTGCTTCCTGTCTTGCTTCACAGACGTCCCTAACCCACTTGTGTTTCGCCATCGGACGGGGAGTAGGATAGAGGACATCGTGGCTAGGCTTACTGTGATAGAAGAGAGGGGACAGGGGCTAATGGGTATCGTAGGTGGTGGAAGGAGCCGACCAGGACCTTCTCAAGATACACGGGAGACTAGCTCCGTGCTAGACAAAGACCAGCCCTTCTTAGGAAGAGATAAGGAGAAGCAGCGGATCATAGAGAAGTTATGTGCACGCGGTGTGCCTCTCCTCGTGCCCATAGTTGGACTGGGGGCTGTCGGGAAGACGACCATTGCCCAAGCTGTATACAATGACGAGAAAATACGGGGCCATTTTCCTTTGAGGACATTGGTGTTTGTCGGGGAGAAATTTGGTGCTAGGAAGATAATTGAACAATTACTACCACCAAAGGATAGAGCAGCAGCCTTAGACGACCTCCATAGGTCTTTGATAACTAAGATCAACGGAGAAAAGTTCTTGGTTGTTTTAGATGATGTGTGGAGTGAGAAAGATGAGGAATGGGACATCCTGTGGCGACCTCTGAAATATGGTGACAAAGGTGGCAAGGTCCTGGTAACCACCCGGAGTGAAGAAGTTGCAAAGGTGAAGAGCGCAGCTGACAGCTCCTCTCTGATGATAAGGTTGGAACCTTTAGGATTCAATATACTTTGATGACATCCTCATTTATAGCCACTCCCAAGAGGCCCACCTAGACCATCTTAGGCAAGTTTGCACCGTCCTATAGAGAGGAATTTTTTTTGAGAAAAGTGATGAAATGGATAATAAGGTGAGAAAAGAATAAAATAATAAGACCCGGGTTTATGGTCCCGCATCATGCTCGCTACGAAGATGTTGACTGGGTGCCGGATCCAAACTTCCTGTCCCTTGCTCAATTTTCTAAACTTCGGCTTCTTCGCTGTGCTCCGCCATGGAAGGTTGGGGAGAAGAAGAAGAGATGCTAGAATCTGACAAACTGATGGGAGAAGGAAGCTGGTGAATCACCTCAGCGGTGATCTCTGCAAGCTATATGAAAGCTTTAGCTATCTCTTTCTCTCTTTGATTATCCGCTTGATGCATAAATCCCACCATGAATTCACAGAAGTGACAAAGGGAGGAAAAGCCCTAAACAAAGAAAACGTGGAGTGCAAGCACCTAAGGTATTTATAGGTAAATGGCCCTGAGAAGAACCACCGCGACGTTTCAGACTCCATGGAGGGCGCTCCCAAATCGATGCATAATACATCATCATTACGCTCGAGCCCCCATATGCTAGAGTTGTCATATTAATGGCCCTTAAACCTTGAAGCAAAGATAGCTCATAATGGCCAATCCCCATCCGAGCCGCAACCCCAGCTGGTATATCCTATACTCTCTAAGCTCGTCTCCCAGCTCGGGAATAGAGGGGTGGGGCAAGTGGACAGAGGTAGATTTGCGGCCCAAGAGACATGTGGCCCAATACGGCCCAACGAGTGACAGCCCCCTTATTGGCCCCACTCATCAGGAGGCCCAAGTCACTTGGACCGACATAGCCCATGTAACTTGCTGGCTTAAGAGTCTAAATAATAGTACCTCCTATCCCTCGGGGAAAGCCCAAGGGGCGACCGAGCGTAACTGACTGAGGGAAGTTCAATGGTTAAGAGAAGGGTAAGCGCCCTCGAACGGTGGAGAGCCCACATCTAGGTGGTAACGCCCCCTAAGCACTCTCTCTTCCCCTGCCCCAGAAAGAGAATGAACCACTATATAAACCCAAGGAAGCTCTCCAGAAAGGTAAGCTAATTCTAGCCACTTCACTGGTGAGGAGCAATCATGTGCCCTACACCCCATTGCCTCCTTCTCACTCTTATAACTATTACCATTGCTGACTTAAGCATCGGAAGATTTTTCCCGAGATCTCAACCCGAGTCCCTTGACTACTTTCTCTTCCTTGCTCGCAAGAATCCTTCTCGAGGTGGCTACCCCTCGCGATCATTCCTGATCTGACGGTTCGCAACTTAGCACGAGATCTCGCCTCTTCATCTGACGTCGTCTGTGGGAAACGAGCTAAAAGTTAGTATGGTGCGAAGGAGTAGCAGTAGGCGGGTAGCCAGAGAATGGGGGAAGGCACCGACAGCAGCGACTGAAGGGCGTGTGCTGTCTAATTCTATGACTAGCCCCCTCCCTCCTAATCAAACCAACGTTCCACCCCCTCCACCCATGGAGGCCCCACTCCCCGCAGTGAATCCCGCGGCGTTCCAGTCCCTCAACGATAAGTTGGATACCTCGGTGACCTGATGCGGGCCCAGATAGCCAGGGAGAAGTGTTCCCAGCATTCGCGGTCGAGTCCCCCCCCCCCTCACTTGGAAGCTTCCTGGTGAACAACAAGAGACTGCTTTATTCTGCAGGAGGGTCGCATCATCCGCAGCAAGGCAGGCGAACCTTCCCACCCCCTGCCTCAAGTGGCCAAACAAGAAGCTTCCGCCAACCCTCGTAGAAGGGAAGGTGAAGCGCGCCTACTGGTACAAGTGGCCAGCCTCGGTACACGCCGACACGAAGGAGAGCGTGAGCACACCAGAAACGTCTCGGGATCTCCTCGCACTCATCTGGAGCTCTCCCTACGACTCCGGGAGTTTGAGCACCGATTCGTCGAGTAAGAGCAGGCCCTTCGGGCTCTGCAACAAAACTCTGCCACTAAGAAGGAAGAGGAGCGATCTCTATTTTTCTCCGACATTTGGGAGGCTGGACTATCCCCACGGATGTCCTTTCCAACCTTCAAGTCTTACGACGGTCAGAGCGACCCGACAGACCAGTACGACAATTTTGACGCCCTGATGACTCTACACGGGACATCTGACGTCGTCAAGTGCCGAGCGTTCATAACCACCTTGGTTCAAGGCACTCGGGGCTGGTTCCGAGCACTCGCCTCTGGAAGTGTCACTGGCTTCCGACAGTTTGGGCGATTATTTAAAGAAAGCTTCATCGGTAGCGCCCCCCCAAGGTTGATCGTGGGGTTGCCGGCACTCAAATAGGTGCAGGGGGAAAAGCTACGGGCCTACGTCAACCACTTCAAGGTGGAAGCCCTGTGCATCCCCCACCTATACGTGGCTTCTACCATTACCGCGCTGACCGGAGGCACCCGTGATGAAAACCTCCGAAGGGAACTGGTGCTCCTCCCTCCCTCCTCTCTCGCCAACCTAGTCACCTTGGCTCTGCGCCATGCAGAGTGTGAGGAAGCCCTCAACGCCTGTCGAGACCCAGCAGGCTCAGGGCAAGAAGGAGAGAAAAAATGGCTATCTGAGCAGGCCTCTGGCCAAGGGAAGAGGAGGAACTGAGAAGGCGACCGAAGGGAGCCTCCGTGTAAATTTAAGCGCTACACTCCTCTACCTGCCCCCGTCTACGAAATATACCAAGAAATCCAGGACTTGGGCCTACTCCACCGGCCTGAGCCGATGAAGGCCAACCCAAGACGCCGCAATCGCCGGAAGCACTGCCAATTCCATAACGATCACGGCCACCATACTGGTGATTGTCAACAGCTCAAGGACGAGATCGAGAGTCTCATTCACTGAGGACACCTCTCCCAGTACGTGCCCGAGCAACGTGAGGACCACGTCGGTCCCTAAGAAGAAATCGACAATTACCCCCGCGGGGTCCATATCAACGTCATCTCGGGGGGATCGACTTCTAGAAGAGATAGCAACCAAGGAAGGAAGCGTCACGTCGAGCGAGCCAATCGAGCCTCCGAGCCTCCTAGAGCTCTGCCTCCAGTGAATGATCAGCAGGTTCTGGTCTTCTCCGACCAAGACCTAGAAAGGGTGGCCACCCCACATGATGACACTCTTGTAATCTCCGCTATCATAAATCACTGTAACGTAGATAGGATCTTAGTGGATAATGGCAATGCCCCCGACGTTCTATCATACGAATGTTTCCTGAAGATGGGCGAAAACCCATCGAGAATGCGTCTGATTCCAACTCCTCTCTGTGGGTTCAATGGCCAGGCAACTTATCCCAAGGGAGCCCTAAGCCTGCCCGTTACCATTGGTATCCCTCCTAAAATCGTAACATTCATGGCAAACTTTGTTGTGGTTAAGGGGATGTCAGCCTATAATGCTATTTTCGGCCAAAATATCATCGACTGAATAAAGGCAGTGCCCTCCACTTACCACCAAAAAATGAAATTTCCCACTAAATTCGGCACAGGGGAAGTCTGAGGTAACTAAGCAACGGCTAGAAGGTGCTATGTAATCTCGATAGAGACCGTAGAGCCAAAAGATAAAAATAGGCTTTTTGGGGTGGACACCACTTACCACACTCAATCACCATGGAAGGCGGGGGACCACTTGGGGTGGGGGGGTGGGGTGTGTGTGTGCGTGTGTGAGAGAGAGAGAGAGAGAGAGAGAGAGGGAGGTGATCCCATAGGTGGGGGAGGATGAAGAGTTCTTAGATGCCTGCTCTCCTAGACAGCATGTTGGAGCGGACAATTCGTTAAATGAGGTTGGATCACTAGTGACAACGGATGGCGGTGACCTTGGCAGCTAACTCCGCGATGATCAGCAGCACCGCAGAAAGGGTGGGTTTGTAGTGTTGGACAGCTGGGACGTCCGTGAAGAAGTTCCCAAGTGGCTTGCTGGAGAGAGGAGGGACCAGGGAGAAGATGCGATCAACGAATCGAGTTCGACGAGGACTCTCTCATGTGTGGCTTACATCTTGCAGAGGCAAGACGGCTATCGATGCCTATCAATGGTTACGGGCACATCTTAGATTCAAGTGTGTAGTAGAGCACAGGGGAGAGCAAAGGAAAGAATGGAGCAAGATGGAGAGACCGTCCCTCCCGATCTCTTAATATCAAGCGTCTTTTCGGTCTTTAAACTAGAAGAGTTTTGTGTATATAACTATTGTTAAACATCTATTTATAAACTTTATTTGGCAGACAGACTCTACAGATCCATGATTGAAAGATCCAAGAATAGGACTCCCATCATGTGCATGATAAGGTGAAACAGATACAGATAATGATCCACGGAATGATACAAAGTAGTGATCAAACATTACTTACCCAAATCAGACCAGACATCAAAATCCAGAACTGATGTACAGACAAGTGTAGAGGTCAAACTAGAAACGAACTGTTCGGTTGCGAAGTCATCAGGAAGACATTCACGTATACAAGCCCAGGTAGTCCGCAAATAACAAAACTAGTTCCATCGGAGACCAGTAGATAACTGGAAGACTTACATGGAACAGAGATCCACAGCACTGAAAGGTGACTGCTAGATTGAGATTCATTATACCTCTCAAGGCATTATAGAAAATCAGATTGTCAGATCACGTGTCAGGCTTGTTGGGTGCCTTTGATCACAACAACTGGGCATTGTACGTGATTGATACAGTAATTGCTAACGCTTCCCAGGAACATTCTGCAGTTCAAAGACATGTTTAGTGCATAAAACCATAAAGATATGCAAAGTTCGAGCACAGTTAGCAACATCAATGAAGTTCCACATTCGTAAACATGCATGACTGAAAACAACATAATAACGACAAAGTTCTCTACACGAAGTACACCTCAAATGATCGCTACAAAGTCCTTCCTTCAAAGACTAAACCCTTGAAAGGGTGGAGAGAAGACGAGAGAGAAGGGGGCATGAGAACCAAGGAGGGGAGAGATAGGGGGTGGCTCTATGAGAGAACCCTAGATGTTTGATTCAGGGTTCCCTCTATGTAACTATTTGCAGACTTCTCTAATTTTTTTAAAAAACCCCCATAAATCTACAATTGCACAAATATCTCTATCGTCTATAATCCTAACGTGTATGACCCTCTAGGCCCAATGTCAATTTCATTTTAGGCCCACAAAGCTTAAGAACACTTTCTTAACTATTCCATATTAACACTTAACACATAATTAATTATTTAATCATCTTATAACTTAGATAATTAATTTATCATCTTATGATGGATAATCATCTTATGATTAGGTCATGGTAAACACCAAGTAATTAACACTATGTGACCCAATAAAATAAAGGGGGTCTATAAAATCACTCTAGGACTTTTCCATCCACAATTATCACAATACTATAGTATTTCATTCATATATAATGCCCCTGGTTATAATTAAGGGTATGTCATACTGTCAAACTCTTCTTACTTATGGCCTGATAAACTCCGTACTTTAAGTATCTCTTGAAAACTCCTTTTCTAGTGAACTATCTAATCTTGGCCAACGATTTCCAGAGAATCGTTCATAGAGCAATCTCTCTCATCCTATATCTGAGAGTGAATGCTTGTTATCACACAATTACCTTTGCACATATTCCGCTGTATCTGAATACCTAAGTATCTGGAATTTGAGACTAAAGTTCCTTTATCAGGAATCAAAACACAGAAGTCTTCATGCAAGGTATTCTCAGTGACTCATGTTCAAAGATCAAATGTGCAGCTGTGACTGAAGAATCTCTTAGTTGATAGTTGGATATAGTTACTATCAAGAGATTCATAATCAGATCAGTTCAGTGAATCCTATTTCTATAATGGACAATTACATATATATATCTTAGTGTCTCCACATCGGTGACTATATATGATACTAGTCACTCTCACTATATGAGAAGATATTATGTGCACTGGTCTATCCAGATTCTTTGATGTCTCATCTCAAAAAATCTATGACCAAGAATGTTGAGAATGCATATATTTGGAAGGTTAGTTTCATTATCATAATCTCATTATGATCTAATCTTCATAAGATGCGTTCAAGGACTTCATCACTTCAAATAGAAATAAACATTCTTCTCATTTTCAAGGGGAGCAGTGCTCGCCTCTAGGGAACCCTTAGGTTACCTTTTCATTTTCAAGGGGAGCGTGCTTGCCTCTAGGAAACTCGTAGGTTACCTTTTCATTTTCAAGGGGAGCAGTGCTCGCCTCTAGGGAACCCTACTCATCTCTAGGGAACTCTTGGGTTACCTTTTCATTCTCAAGGGGAGTGTGCTTGTCTCTAGGGAACCCTTAGGTTACCTTTTCATTTTCAAGGGGAGTAGTGCTCGCCTCTAGGGAATCCTTAGGTTACCTTCTCATTTTCAAGGGGAACAGTGCTCGCCTCTAGGGAACCCTTAGGTTACCTTCTCATTTTCAACGGGAACAGTGCTTGCCTCTAGGGAACCCTTAGGTTACCTTCTCATTTTCAAGGGGAACAGTGCTCGCCTGTAGGGAACCCTCAGGTTTTCTCAGTCGAATACAGCTAGTGACACTTCTCTGGACTCTCTAAGCTTTATTGATAAAACTTTATGAGATTTATAGAGTTCCAAGTCCTGAGTATCTCTCGCCCCTCCAGCATCATCAGCTTGTATGCACCTTTGCCTAGCGCTTTCGCTACCTAGTACGGGCCTTCCCAATTGGGTGCGAGTTTTCCCATCGCAGCTCTAGGGTCTGCCATGCTTGCTCTCCGTAGTACCAGATCTCTGAGGAGGAAGTGTCGTTCTTTGATGCGAGCATTGTAGTACTGAGCCAGCTTTTGTTGATAAGCCACGAGTCTTACTTGGGTGTGTGCTCTGTCTTCCTCGAGTAGGTCCAAATTTTCTCGCATTGCTTGGTTGTTCCTGGCTTCATCGAAGTGCCCTGCCCGTAGCGACGGGTTGGAGATTTCTATTGGAATCACCACCTCTGCTCCGTATGCGAGGTGGAAGGGTGTCTCGCCCATGACAGTTCTAGTGGTGGTCCGATGTGCTCATAGGATGTTCGGGATGGAATCTACCCATGAGTCTCCTGCCTGTTCCAGTCGAGTCTTGATCCCGTGAAGGAGTGTCTTGTTTGCATTTTTCACCAATCCGTTGGCCTGGGGATGTCCCACTGAAGTATAGTGGTTCCAGATCCCTAACTCTGAGCAATTTCCCTGAAAGGCTGCGCTTGCAAATTGTCTATCGTTGTCGGTTGTGAGAACCTATGGGATCCCAAACCAACATATGATATTCCGTAGCATAAATTTCCAGGTTACTTCACTTGTGATTTTTCCCAATGGTTCTGCCTCGACCTATTTGGTAAAATAGTTTGTATAATATAAGGAAGTAAAAATGCATTTAACATGTTCTCAAAAATAGATTAAAAATATTATTTTATAAACATGTTAGTGTAATATGCCGACGATCTGCTGCTAGGATGTACAGACACACGCGCAAAATGCAGAACAAAAGTATAATACTAAAAAGAACTGTATATAAGGCATAACACAACTCCAGGCAACTGTACATATCCATAAAGCACCACTAGCTTCCCATCCGGGGTCACAATAGGAATAGTCAGAATGAGTGGTGGTAGAGGTGGTGGTTCCGGAGGCCCAATTGGAGGCGACCCACGCCGACCTGGCAGACAAGGCTCCCACTCGGCCTGAACGGGCTCTGGAGGCTACTGTGGCGTCGGTGGACATGAGGGAACCTCGCTAGTTGGGAACTCAGTAGCGGCTTGCCAGCTCGTCGTTGCGGCTCTCCCTACTCCGGCAGAAGTCGCAGTCGTCGGTGGTGGAGACGCTCGATCTCTCACCAGTAAGGGGAGAGAGCTCGCCCAATGCTGTGCAACCACCCTCGCGTCATCTGCGTGTCCACCTTCTATATGCCTCTGCCCACGTGATCCTGCCAGCTCCTCAACCGGTACACGTGCAGGTGGTGCAGCAGTCGTGCTCACTGCAATCTCTAGGGACGATCCCCGAAGAGTACTGTAAAAACCCTACCGGTACTCTCAAGTTGTAAGGCGACGCTGTCAAGGGGGCAACTCCTCTACAGGAATGCACACAATGGCACTCGGCTCAACGTCATTTTCTCCTGACGATGACGATGATGGCTCTAACTCTCTTTCCATCTGGGCGGGTTACACTAGAGGGCCTACGGATATGCTTAGTATTACTCGCAGTGGCGCCAAAACCCTCGCAGGAGGGAAAGAAGGGAGAGAGTCACGCTCCGGGGATGACTCTTTGGAGTGGTCAATGAGAACATCATCATAGTGGGGAGGAAATGACGAGGCTGTCATCAAATATAGTTCTTTGCCAAAATAAATAGCTAAATAAATAACATGAACTTAAAATAAAATAGACGGAACAATTCTGACATATCCAGGACGAACCCAAAATAATGTTAATTAGACAAGAAGCATTCGGCATAAAATAAAATTACACGGAACTAACCCGACATGTCCGGAACAAACCCAGAATAAAATAAAAAAGTAAAGGGTACTAACCTGACACGTCAGGGATAAACCCAGAATAAAATAAAACATAAACAAGGCCAACTTGATGTTAAATAAAATTGCACATTTATGGTGTTTTGTTTATTGAGAATTGATGTCCTCAATAATGGCCTGATTCCCATTGGAGGATTGGGTGGTGACCCAATTTTTTTCGGTGAAAGTTTATTTTTGTAAAAGTGTGGCACATACTGGCTTTGTTCCTGACAGAGTTGTTACTGGAGGATATAATTTTGGGTCAATTGTTGACATTCTAGAGAATCTAGACGTGCCATGGTATGCCTATAGGTTGGACACCGGTGATCTCCTATGACATGAGCATCCAGAAAAAAAGCATTGCAAGTGTTTATGGAACGGGTATATTAGACATGACCACAATGTGTATTCTTGGCGCATTGACATGGAGACCATAGGTATGCTGTATTATTACCATGTACATGTAAAATTCGGTAGACCTTGTTGAAATGCAAAGGATCGAGGCAAAAGATAGACCAAAACATTCTGTAAATGTTTTACATAATCCAGAAACTAAAGGCATACATTCGATGTACCTTGTTGACATAGAATTGTCTTCACGACCATTATGGATGCGTGTGGAATATACACAATATTTTGATGGAATAGTTAAACCTGCTGGAACTATGGCTTTATCTTTTTCCAGTTTGCACTGATCTGAACCATTGGCTCTTAACTCGAGTTCGTGGGTGAAGAGGCCCATAATTTGTATAGGCATGGGGTAGATTGTGAATACCTGGTGTGTTTTGCCCATCCCCCATATGACTTACCTGTGTAAAGTCATATGGCGAGCGGTACTCCTGAAACTGTGAGGGCAAAAAGAAGGAAAGTCAAGGAGTAAACTAGCTCTAGCACCACATGACCGACTAATATAGACATGTAATGGCACATGATTGTGCCTATGGATTTTTCCGACAATCCCCTTGTGATGAACCCAGATAGAGTCAAATGGCATGTGCCATACCTGAAACAATGAGTTCAAACACAGGAAACCCAATGAGCAAACTGGCTCAAACAACATGTTATTCGACCAAACTGCTGACCCAAAACTTGAATTGGTGGCTGGAGAGGTCCATAACCAATGTCGGCTCAGAGTGGCTCATAATACCGTGGCTCGTAAAACCAGGAAATGGACAACGTAGACAATAAAGGAAACTGTTACTTCTCTATCAAGATGTACATGCGATAGTCCGTGACATTGTAAGCAGCACTTGAAATTTAGTGTATATGAATAGGCGTTAGATGAGGTGGAAGGCTGGGATGCAGGTGGAGTCGGAAGAATTGTTGTTTGTTGGTTTTTGTTTTGTAGTTCCAATCCAGGATGAAAATTTGCTCCAAGAACAAAACGACCAGGATGAAGTTATAAGCGTCCGAGGAGAAGGCGGCAATCAGCCCATCAGTGGTTATGTTAACCTGGTCTTCGAGCCACCCTCAAGAGTTGCCTTTATGGCAATGTCCGATGACGCCAAGTTTGAAACTATGCAGTGCTAGCATGTCGAAATGACAAATCTCATGCTTGAATTGAGGCAAAATATGAACATCAATACCCAAAGGCCCGCGATGTTGATATACAATCAAAATATTAGGAGGGAGTAGCGGTTGGCCAATCCCATCGCAACCAACCGTCAAGTTGCTCCTCCCCATAATATGTCCGCTAAAATGGGGGCCGAGCCACCTCGCTCTCCGCCTAATGTCCAGTTTTCCTGGACCCCAGCAGCTGAAGATGTTGTCGCCTAGTGGCGCATGATCGAGAAGATAGTCGAAGATAAATTCGCCCAGCGTGGCGAGGGTATTGTCACTATGGATCTCTACATTGTCCCACCACCAATTCAAGAAGCTTCTGCCAGACTGTTCAAATGCGCCAAAACTCCAAAAGTTCAATGGGTAGGGATCCCCATATGAACGCCTAGCCTACTATATAACGGCCATGGGTGACCTGGCACTCGAGGAGTCCTACTTCCTTCGTTATTTTGCAACTTCTCTTTCAGGAACTGCCTTTCAATGGTGTTCAAGATTAAAATCGAACTCTGTCGCCGACTGGGCCGACTTACAAAAGAAGTTTATTGACTGTTTCCAGGCGGTCGAAAGAAAAGTGTCCCTTGTGGAGCTCTGCTTCCTTAAGCAAAAAAGAGGAGAGACCGCACTTGATTTCATTAAACGTTGGATAGACTTCAGCATGAGATGCGATAACCCTCCTTCGTAATAGGACGCCATAACAATATGCCGGAGAGGCCTGTCCACAGACATCAATGAAAGACTCTTGGGGGCAAGTATCAAAGGATTCGATCAGCTGAATTCAGTGGTCGCGGAGATCGAAATGTTCTTCGTTGACAATCCAACCTACACACCCTCCAAGGGCAAGACACCTAAGGAGCATAATGCCGCCGGTAAGGAGGCAAATGCTGTCGACTTCTCTCCCGCAAGTGGAGTCGACGAAGCACTGATTTCAAGTGACTCCGACAAGAAGCATGAAGGAAAAGCATCGGCCGCAAGATTGGTCAAGCGCATGAAAACTTCTTACTCCTTCAAAAAGGAGCACACCAGGAGACTTTTTAACCTCTCATCTCCATGCATATGAAGTCAGCCAGTAGGTTGCAACCGTTGACTAGAACTTCACTAGTAGGGTAGAAATATTTAATCTTCAATCCCACTCCAATAGGAATAGTAATAGTAAGTTTGGATTCTAACGGAACAAGCCTCATAGGTAAAATATCAACAAATCTCTTAGATATAAATGAATGCATAGCTCTAGTGTCAAATAAAATAAAGGCGAGTTTTGAGCAAGCAGAAAGAGTGTACCTTCCAGAATGCCTCCTTCTTTGGTAAGTTCTGCATCCCTAAGAGCTTGAAGTATTCATTTCTTTTTTGACAACAACTGGATGTTTTTTCGGCGGAGCTTGTTCATTGAGGAGTGGACAATTCAAGATTCTATGGTCCCGACTCCCATAGCGAAGATAGGCACCAAGACTTTTCCAACACTCTTCTGCCTTCTGTCCGGGATTTTCACAATACTTGCATAGTTCCTTTGATGGGGTAACAACAAGGATAATTTATTTATCATTCCATCTTGGCTTCTTATCCTTTTGGAAGTTATGCCCATTTTTATGGAAGTTACGCCCCTCTTTATGGAAGTTATTCCCATCTGAATTGGGCCTCTTCTTCTCAAAAAGGGGCTTGAAGTTACCAGAGCTAGTGACTTGCTCCTTCTTGGTTTCTCTTTTCTGGATGCGATCAGACATCTTCGTTGCATCTTCCAGGAGTTGGACTCTTCTCACCATGTCAACATATACTTGAATATCCATTGGGGGCAAGTTGAGTTATAATGGGGCTTTAAGTCATTTAAAAATCTTCTCACCTTCATCTTTTTAGTACCCACTAGGTGTGGTGCGTATCGAGATAATCTTGCAAACTGAGCTTTATATTCCACCACCGTTAAACTCCTTTACTTCAAGGAAGCAAATTTGGCAACCTTCCTTTCTTACACCCTATCGGAGAAGTATTTATTGTTAAAGTGCTCCACAAACTCTTCCCACAACACCTGATTGTGTGGTAGAGTTGCTTCGATAGACTCCCACTAAGTACGTGTATCCTTTTCTAGCTAGAAAGTGGCCAATAGGACCTTTTCCTCATCTGCGCATTACATAACTTGAAAGATCCTCTCGATCTCCTTTACCTAGTGTTCCGCCTCGTTTGGGTCCGTGGACCCTATGAACTTGGGAGGGTTCATACTTTTGAAGTTCCTATGTAAATCTCTCGCTCCATAGTTAGCTCCTCCTTGAGCTACTTGCTGTAGAGCTAGGGTTAATCCTTGCACCTTCTAGTCTAGCAACCGGGGCAAAAGACTCGTCAAAATCAATACCAAGTTCCTGGCTATACCCTTTGGCTACGAGCCGGGCCTTATTCCTAACAACCAATCCCATGTCATTTAACTTGTTTCTAAAAACTCAATGGGTTCCTATTACGGGTTGATTCTTAAGACACAGCACAAGAGTCCACACCTCGTTTCTTTCGAACTGGTGCAGCTCTTCATGCATAGCCTGAATCTAGGATTCATTTTGCAGAGCTTCTACCACATCTTTAGGCTCCTCTTGTGAGATTAAGGTCATTAAATCCTCTTCTTCTACTTGCCTTAGTGATGATCTAGTTCTTATCCCATATTGAGGATTACTGATTATGTTTTTAGCTAGATGATCTTTCAAGAATGTAGAAGAACTGTGTAAGTCGGAATGCTGCATGGTGCACTTGTTACTCTTGAAGTGTTTCAATTGAAAGATCTTCATCTTTTTCACCACTACTGGAGATCCCTTCAATCGGTTCATCCTTGGCCTTAGCATCATTTGTGCGTTTGGGATCTTTATCTTTGTCTTTCCCTCCAAATGCAATTGAACCTCCATCCTTGTCTTGTAGCATAGAGAACGCCTTCTTGTCCCCTGTCATATGCCTTGAACAACCGTTGTCCAGGTACCATTTGCTCCCCCTGACTTCAAGGCATATCTGCAAGAAACAAAACTCTCATCCAATTATTTTTGATACCCAAACTAGTTTGGTCCATAGGAATTCTGTGCATATCTTCTCTTTGTCCAAATTGCATGATTTCTTTGTGAGTTTTGTTTGAACAAACAATGAGCAACGAACATGACCAAATTGACCACAATGAAAGTAATTGACATTTGAAAATCTTCTTTGAAATTGGCGTGGTTTGGATTGGACATGTATTGGCTTAGAGTGTGAGCATGAAGCACAATCATTTCCTTTTTTATGCACATAAGATGTAGCAATTTTGTGTTCAAATGATTTTTTATTTTGGAGAATGTACCACAACCCTTCTTTCTGGAAGTTAACATTAACTCCCAATAGGTTTTCTAAGTTTTGTTTGCCTTTGACAAACCTAGATAAAGTGGACTGCAGTTCAGCCACTTCTTCTCTCAAACTCTCGTTTCTCTTCTCAAGTTCTGAATTTGTAGATTTCAGAACAACTTCTTCTTTTTTTAAATTTTAAAACTTTTTTCCAGTTCAGACAGTTTACACATCAATTCTTATTGATTTTTCTCACTGGCTGAAATTGTTTGATCTCTTACTCTTACTGCCACTCAGGTAGACACAGCAGTAGATCAGACGCCCCGTTGCAGAGATGCCCCAGCCTTCCTTGAGGAGCTTCTGGCATCCAACCTAGCATCTGAAGATTCTACTCTAAAGTGGCTTTCTAACAAGTGGTCGTGCACCCTCATCCGAGGTTGGAGTTGGGCAGGAGGCCTGTTTCCATCAGGCTACACAGATCGACTCTAGCTGGAGGTAGAGACGAGTTGTAGAAGCTCCCACAGCCCCTCTTCAGAGTTTTTTGACATGCCCTTTTGCCGAGGTGATCCTCCTCCAGCTCTCTTTTAGATCCAAGAAAAAGGAGGTCATTTGGATACCAGAGCACCCCGTTCCGGCCATCATCCCCAACATGTGTAGACTATTTGCCGGTGCTCAGGAAGCTCTACTCCAGCCAGATTGCAGAAGTCATCTCCTCCCCAACTGACGGCCCCGGCTCCCCACCTTTGTTGGAGGTCGGCCTTGGTCTCCCCTCTTCACAATGGCAATGATTTCAATTTCATCCGGCGACGAGGCTAAGCGGACCAACCCCGACAAGGCTCCCCTATCCAGCCAGCAACCCCGACTGCGTAACCCTAACTATGCAACCCTGCGAGAACGGACGGTGCTGGAACCTACTCAGTAGAACAAGGTCATTCCAGTTCTGGAGCATCCCTGAGATGCCCCTCTTTCTATCAAGATTGGCCCTGACTCTATTCGTCTCTGAATCAGAGAGTTACAGCATCGGTAAGTCAGGCCTGCTTTCCTATTCTTACATTCTGCTATACCCAGTCGGCGACCAGAAGGTCCCATTCTATCATACAGATGGGCTTTGAGGTAAAACTCAGTGTAGCCAAGCTTGGGTCGTCCCTATTTCCAACGGAGTCAGTCCCAGCACATTTTGACATCCCAGCCAGGAGTTACGCCCCGAGCAAGGAATCTCTGGCCTGCAAAAAATGGCAACGATGCAGTCTTGCGAGAGCGATCACTCCGGGCACCATCGACCCCCAAACGTGCTAGATCTTCCTCCCAGAGTTTCACAAGATGAGCAGCATTCTAGCGGCACCAGCCTCACCTTCATCAGACACCCGGGCAGGAAGTCTCATCCCCGACAAGTTGTTGGGACCCGAGTAGACCACCTGCGCTAGTGACTGTGCAGACCGGTATTTCGGCCACCTCTGTAATGTCGCCGAACCCCCTCTCCGCCTGGCCAGTTGATCGTCCCTCCCTGCATGGAGGTATAATTTGGTTATAGCTCTTTTTCCCTACCCCTAAGCCAACCCTCCTGTGTGAGGCATAGTTTTGTATTAAAATTATCGCAGGTCAAGCGGCATCGGCGCAGCGTGTGGGTTGTGTTCCTACGCTTCCCCGCTCGCCTTTGTCTCCGATCAGGATCGTCTTCACACCAATCAGGTGAGAGTCTGGTCCCTCCTACTGGTTGACATTTGCTTGTTTAGTATCACATCTTAATGCTCGTCAGATGGTGAGGTAAGTGCTCACCCCATATTCCACCATTTGTGAGCCCACCGTGGAGTAAGTTAAAAGATCCACCACATAACCAACGCCCTCGGCGTGCTAGCCGCCCATGAATCGTGGGAATCCCAACCCCTCCAGGGGTCAGCCCAGGCATAACCAAGCTCTCGAAATAGCAAGGTCCCACCCCGGACCCTCTCCATCATCCAGAGATGCCTTCGGGAAAGAGTGCGCACCACGTGAGCGAACCTGCCGAAATCGAATCTGTTGTCTTGCATATGTGCTTACGGGTCTAGGTCCGAGGATCATTCGGTCATCCCATTGCAACCCTAGGTTGTCTCACATCAAGTGGTATCAGAGTAAGTCATTGACTTGTCTCCACAAGTCAGGTCCTAGGGTACACTTGCATTAGAGTCATCATCGGACCAACCCATGCACCATTGTCTTCATTGAGTCTTTGGTCAAAATGGCCCCTCTCCCAATCATCTTTCATGCATATCTACCTAATGGAGAGCCCACGAAAATTGATTTCATTGACATGGTGTCCGATAATTGGGTATCCCCTGATATCGTTGCCTCTCTTTCTAAGACCGGGCAAATTGTGCACAATGGTGATCAAGTCTTTGTAGAGTTCCATAAAAGGTTCGAAAAAACCACATATTCTGATGGGGCTTTGTGTCAAGTAGGGACTTTGGCAGGCCCATGCATAATCCTAGGTAAAGAGTGGCTAGATGATAGGAACGTCATCATTGACCTGGAACGTCGATCTTGCCTAGTGCATCCTCCACACCTATCGGAAGCCTTTAAATTTAACAACTTAGTGCTCTCCCATCCGGCTGAACTCCATATCCGGTCATGTCCTCCTGGCTCACGTCAAAGGAGGGAGAAAATCATGGATGAACATGAGGAAGTTGAGACCCACACACCGGACCACATGAAAATGGAGGACACCCCGGACCCTCTCCCCACCCTTGAGGAAACCCATGCCCAACCCAAGGAGGAAGCCTCGCATTCCCCACATCTTAAACTCCACTCTACACCATCCACTCTAATTGAGAGCGAACACATCTTAGGTGGACCCCTTATTAGTTGGCTAGAAAAGAGTTTGATTCATAAGATCATGGCCCATATTTGTCCTCCCATGGGGCAAAACCTCCCTATGGTGCCCCTCAATTCCCATCGCATCACCATCCAATCCTACTACAATGTAGAGACTATGGATGATCTTATCATGGGTCTAGAATGGCAACTAGAACTAACTGGCATATTGACCCTAGGGACCGACCGACCTAAAAGCCTTGGCCTCATTAACCTATGTTTTGGCACCATTACCTCAGTCTGCACTATGGGTTGCTACACTAGTGAAATCCTCATGTTTCTCCCCACACCCGATGAACCTATCTCTATCCAATCCCAAGCCATTGAGGTCCCACGGGTGGAATACAATCATCCAAGTGAGGCCAATGCTCCATCTACCTTTTTGATGGAAGAGGACGTAGTGCACCTCGAAGAAATGGTAGAGTGGGTGATCTTTTGTCAAGGGTTAAATGAGGTTCACTTCACCAAAAGCCCAACCTTTCTTGACCCCTTTGACCCTTTCCCATGGGAACTACAATGCCAATTTGTCCCCTTTCCCTCCCTCACCATTGCCTACCCCTCACCCATTCCCAAAGCCCATTGCAATAGGCCCAATCAGGACCTAACCTATTGCATCCCCGCCACTACGTGCCTACTGGGCCCTGAACCATCTCCTTGGGAAGAGCCACACCCATCCCTAGGTACAACTAAAACCAACCCATCCCTAAGCCCAAACAAAATCGACCCAACCCTAGACCCAACTAAAACCAAGGGATCAACAATACCCTTCATTTTGCCAGTTGACAACATCCCAACCTACATTGGGGAACTTGTGGACTGGGCTTTCTTGAGTCAAGGAATTGATGAAACCAACTTCACCAAGAGCCTAACCACACATGATCCTATTGATCCCTCCACATGGGAACCCCCAAACCCACCGTCCTTGTTCTGCTCCTCCATAGAAGTCAGCGCAGCACAAAGAATGGGTTACTTGTTCATTCATTCCTCTTCTAAACTCACCCTGTTAATTTAATTCTAAGCCCTCCGTGTCATTCAATCTTCTCGTTATATGTGGGTAAGCCCCCGGTTAGAAACTTGGGAGTCAGTCAGCACCATGCCCTCTCTTTTTTTTTTATTATTGCCGTGCTTCCAGCGGGTGTTCCCCAAGAAAGCATCAGCACATTTTTTTCACCCTGCTGCTCGCTGGCAATCCGTGTCCAGATTGCCATTTTCATTGCTAGTGCAAGGAAATGAAGGACCTCTAACTTTTAGTCGCTTCGGCCCTTGGTCCATCTGAGGTGGTTCTGCGATGACGGCTTCCCCTGGGAAGACCTGGACACCAACTTTCCTGTTTTCTCTTTCACTTGGCCTCACGACATCCTCGTCTCTGACTACGTTTGAGTCTGATGACCATGGCTTGATTTTAATGGAAAGAGGAGCTCCCCCGCTGCAGGGCTTGTGCGTAAGAATGGGAACTGGAGCTTCATTATAATGAGTAAGAGAAGGAGCCGCGTGATCCACATCCTCAGAAATGCAGCCCAATGGTGACAATTGTTGCGTTCTTCTGTCTGAATTTAGCTTCTTTAGTCGTTTCAAGCCCTGAAACATAAAAAAAAAAAAACATGCATGCATGCATGCATGCTTAAATAGTTGCTGAAGTGTTTGAAATTACTATACATTTAGTGCCAAAACGAAAAGCATGCACGAATTTTTCATTCATGACACAGCAATGCCATCAGATTCCCAAGTTCGTTACTTGATACTAAATTAAAGGATGATGGATACAGAAGGGGATGACATTCTATTTCAGATGAATCTCCTGACAGGTCAAACATTGTGATTTGAGCTTCTCACATCCACATTATTTTTAGCCACTTTCCCCTTAACAACTTTTTCTGTTCTTCCCACGTCCATTATTATTTAATAGCTCATCTCTTGCAATCCCAGATGTGTCCGCCTCCGGACATTGTGAGATACAAACAACATGCACTTGGAAAGCCAGAAAAAGGGTAAGTTTAGCATCATACATCAGTCAAATCCCTACATTTGAATGAACATAGGGGTTGAAATCAGATTAGGAATCCATCAAATCAATGTTAAACTTGCACGATCATGTAGCTAACCAAGATGAGGAAGGCCTTACTGTGGCAAAGATGCTCACATTAGGTACCAGTCACCAAAAGACAAAGGTCTGTTGTCCTGTCTCTTCTTCAGTCAATGAATGCTCTGTGTTGAGATCGGGCTAAGTTGTGTATCAATAGAGGCTTGTGCCTCGTGAGGATTGGTTCTTCGTTAGCAAGCTCTGATACTCAACGATTGTAAGGGATCAGTTCCCTCAAAGCTGTGGATCAGTGATTCAAGCTGTGAGTCAGTAGAATCCTCACTCAAGTTGAGTGGGGGGTGGACATAGATCTGCTAGGTGCAAACTGAATCACCTAAAAATTCTTTGTGCAGTATGATTTGTTTGTGAGCTTGATCATTATCTTCTAACCCATTCGTATGCTGGTGTATGAGTGGATTCTATAATTCAATTTCACCGTGTGCCTAGTGCTCGATATCAGTTTTGTATGAGTCTTTATCTGATCGATTG
Source organism: Amorphophallus titanum (assembly GCA_024336825.1). Classification (NCBI taxonomy): domain Eukaryota; kingdom Viridiplantae; phylum Streptophyta; class Magnoliopsida; order Alismatales; family Araceae; genus Amorphophallus; species Amorphophallus titanum. Next base: position 1,975,204 of record JANBPO010006362.1, read on the forward strand.
GCTCTATACATATTCAGTGTCTTTTAGTTAATTTGATTATTTTTTTTAACTTGAGCATAAATTTTATTAGGGGATTTATTCACCCCCCTCTAGATTCCATCTACGCACCTAACAATTGGTATCAGAGTAGGTTCCCCACAATGTGGTCCAACAATTAGGGAAGATCTAATGAGGTACAGTCTCGGAGTTTTCTAGCTGAGGGATATTCCATTAACTGACTACCTTTCTTTGATGGTAGTAATTACTCTTACTAGAAGAATAGGATGCAGGTTTTCTTGCGTGCACAGAGTCATAAAATGTGGAAAGTTGTAGAGAGAGGTCCATCTGTCCTTTCAGAGAATGAAGATGGCTGGACCAAAGAGCAGATCCGCCAATCAAATGTGAACTGGAGCACCCTGAACGCGATGCAATGTGCCATTCATCCAGTGGAGTTCTCAAGAGTCTCATGTTGCACATCAGCCAAAGAAATGTGGCATGGTCTTGAGGTAATCTATGAAGGCACATCTGAGATAAGGGCTACTGAAGCCTACATACTCGTTTCTAAATATGAAATGTTTAAAATGAAGCCCATTGAAACAATCACTGAAATGTATGCTAGATTCTCTAGATTAACGAATGGGCTAAAGGCCCTTGGGAGAGATTATTCTGAGAGTGACTTAGTGAGAAAATTTTTGAGATCACTGCCTCCTGCGTGGCATACTAAGGCCACCGTTATTGAGGATTCTAAGGATCTATCTGCTATGAAGGCAGACGAATTGATTGGGTTATTGATGACCTATGAGATAAATTTTAGGAGAAGTGAAGATGAGGAGAAGAAACCTAAGATCATAGCTCTCATGGGGTCTGACAGCAGCGGAGAAAGTAGCGAGGACTTGAGTCAGCTATGACACTCACCCACAAAGAAAAATTCCTTCGTGAAAAATAAAATTCAAAAATCATGTAGTTCATATGGCTATACTCATATTGACTCGTGCATGGACTCATATGTTGATAGATCATATATGCATATGAGTCATTTTAGAAAGCCAAATGTCGCATGTTTTTACTGTGGTATGTTCAGCCACTCCATGTATGTGTGTGATTTGATGAGGGCCGATGATGAGTGATTTAAGAGGAAAAATAAAATGAACTTTACTTATGCTAGAACTAACCCCAAGGGACCCAAGAAAGCTTGGGTACCTAAAACTACAAAATGAGAATTTTATCTTGCAGGGGAGCGTTGAGACCGAGGTAAATAAAAATTTCTCAAGGCAAAGATAAGAGAGCTCAAGTTCTGAAATCTTGTGTTGAAAAAAAATCAGGTATAGACTTGGTAGGACCTCGTCATTCGTTCAACTTTGATCTTGCATTTACCTTTTGTTGATTTTGATTGTGATAGAGAAGAATTTGCAGCTTAGATAAGTGTGTTGTTCATAGAGTCTTTTATACACACTTTTACTTTCTTTTGCAAGTAACAATTCAGTCCTTGCATAAATTTGCATTTGCTATACAGTTGCACTTATATGAGAATTTTGCATGCACTTGCACATACTTGGAAAGGATGTGAGGTCTAGGCCAGGACAGACTATAGATGCTGACCCAGCAAGATGTCAGAGTCAACAAACCTTACTCAAACGGAAGGTCCGAGACAAAGTGAAGGGGTCTTTTATTGGTTTATTTGTTTGGATTTGTTGAGTTCATTGAGTTATTGAGTTTACATGAGTTTGTTGGTTGCTAAGTTTACTTGGGTTTATTTGGTTCATTCAGTTTATTTGGTTTATTGAGTTCATTGTGTTGACTAATTTATTGGTTTGTTGAGGTTATCAAGTTTATCGGGTTTGTTTGGGTGTGTTTGATTTATTTGAGTCGATTGAGTTTATTGAGTTTATTGGTTTTGTTTGTTCATTGGGTTTATTGAGTTTATTTGACTTGTTGATCTATTGGGTTTATTGGGTTGATTTGGGTTTATTGGCTTATTAAATCTATTTGGTTTTATTGAGTTTAGTAAGCTTATTGGACTTGTTTGATTTGTTGAGTTTACTGAGTTTATTGAGTGTATTATGTTTATTAGTTTCATTTGGGTTCATTTGGGGTTTATTGATTTATTGATCTTATTGGGTTTATGTGGTTTATTTGTTTATGGGATTTATGGGGTTGTTTCGGACATGGGGTAATAATCAAAATATTTATCCATGGCAGCTTCTCAATGAAGGTAGTCGCTCGGGACCTTGGACCCATAAAAGTCTGAGGCTTCGGGCCTGCGGAAGTGGAGGGGATGGTTGCCAAGCCCATGAGTGTTATGTAACCAGTGATATCGCCTGGGCGATTGGGAACCCATGGGAGACTGGGGAACTATAGGACGGACATGTAGACAACTAATTGACACTCTAATGGACTAGATACGATTCTAAAACAGCAATGCAAAGTTGGAATGCAGACTCGAATACCAACCTAGACTCTAACCAATATCCAGTACATGGCAGAGATGAGGTTCCAAAGATCCTCTCACACAAGTAGGCTACCTTCCCAATAGGCGTAACCTATCATTCCAGTATCACCTTTTGATATACCGTGCATTGGGATGAAATGCAAACCAAGACACTTTTTTTTAATTAATGACTACCCTAGACTCAACCCCGCTCTGATACCAATTTGATGCGGGACAAGATGTGCGACTCGATGCGAAATGAATGTGATCCTGAGACTCTAGCTCGCGACTTGTCCCTAGCGAGGGAAGCATGCGGATGTGCGCGGTTGAGAAACTGACAATGAGTCAGGGTGGTCCAACTCACTCTTTCGTGCCCGGATCGGGTCACTGGATGGGTTACGCACTCACTCACTCTCATAGTGGTGATAAAATTTGGAACGAGCTAGATCTCCTAACACTCAAGCAGCGGCATAAAAATAAATACGAAATAAGCAAATGACAAAGAGGGGAGTGAAAACGATACCTCCATGCTCCGGGCGTGGGGAAGACGATCCCGACCAAGACTCGTACCCTCGGTAAAAATAATTAATAATAATTACAGAAATGATTTTATTACCCACTCCATCTAGGGAGGTAAAGGGCTATAGTGGGACCCGGGAGTAGCACACTCGGGTTCACGGGCAGCAAGACGGAAGGGCTTCCGGGCCTGTGACGGGCAGCTGGTTCGATTCGATTTTGCTGGGCCCACGGGACAGCAGGCAGGTCTGGTTGCTGGGACGGCGACATCTGGGTGTCTCCTTGCTGCAGCGGCTAGTCGGGACGCTACTGGGAGGTTGCTGGTCGATCCTCGGGAGTAGTGGCTGCTGGTTCAGGGTTGGGGGATTTTATTGGAAATTAATTCCCAGCACTGCCCCGCAGCCGTGTCTCAGGACAGATCTACGTGCCTCCACAAAAAGAATTGATGCGCCCAGATCTAGAAGCAGATCGACATAAATGGAATAAAATTCACCCACGAGTGGAATTAAATTAACAAGATAAAAAAATGCCAACCCCATGGCATATACTCTCGGAATCTCCTCTTCCCTCGGACCCTGCGAAGGGAACATCAATGCCGCCCTGGAGGCCGATCATGAACCCCTGGGATCATCCCCCAGCATGGTCATGAACCAGTCCTGCTCGGGTCAATACCTCTTTGGGGTCCAACCCGCTCTCAAATTCAACATTGAACTTGTCGTGTTTCGATAGACATTTGTACAGGTCTATCTCTGTCTTCATCGCGTTTTCGATAAGGACTTCCGTCCGAACATGAAATGGTCCATGGGTGACCGATAAGATTTTAACATTCACCCCGGTAACACGAGACCTTTTCAGTACGATAGTAGACTTTCTTGGTCTCATTTCATCTGTGACTCTTTAGCCCGTAGGGCCCTTTTTCCCAACGTTTAATCAAGAGTGTTCTCCCCTCCGGGGAGATGTAAATAACGTCTTGACCTTTATGGCACGACGAGTTTTGATCCTGACACGAACCATACAATCATCTGATCAGTCGGATCGCGCGCACTAGGATTTTCACGAAGTCCGAATAAACTGTCACACACATGACTGGCATGCCCTCGCACTAAATAAATAAATAAAAGATCAGGTCAAATAAAAAGTGCGTCCACACTTAGGCAATGCATCCTCTAATTGATCATTTAGTTTTGTTAAAGAATATTCAGACAAGAAATCAACAAAATGATTGAAACGCAACTAAGTACATGGACGATGCCATCGTAAGGGGATTTTTGGCTGTTCGCAGTAAGTGTCCACTATGGATTAACTCGGTATTTAAGAACAAATGGAACGAGCGTTAAGGCACCTGTTGCCCCATCTTGCACAATTGATGAGGACCAACGGCTCCCAACGTGTGGGCCATTTGTTTGGTTACCTAACATATGACACCTCGATAGTGAGTGACCCCTATGTTGTGGTTTGGATGTACGTCTAGCTATATTTTTTAAAAAAATTTTACATCTAATCATGGGTAATTGAATTGAAACTAGTTCTAATAGCATATGACACTCATATGTGAATTGTTTAAGGCTTACACTTGAATTTAATGTATTGACCAACTGAATCTAGATGAACCTGGATAGTTCTAAATTGATTTGCAAGCCCGGTTGAAAGAATAAACTGAACCATAATTAAAATGGTTGAGAAAGAAAAAGTTGCTCTTCTAATTGAATTTTATTTATTTCCTCGAAACTGTCAATATTCTGAGTAATCGGGGAGTCTGGCATGTGCTCCATGTGTCTCCTCACGTAAAAATAAATTATTTAAACTTGATCACTCTTAGAAAAATTCAGATTACTTTGTGAAATTGATGAAAAATTTGGTGTGAAAAATATAATGGGATAGAGCGTAGCCTCCAATACATCAATCTATGTAGCCTCTCATTGTGTTGATATGAAAATCTAAATATCTATATGGCTATAGTCTATTTTCATGTTATTCACTTACATATCTGGTAATTTGATTTAATATGTATTCAGAAAATTGAATGATTATATTGACTATTGTATGATTCTTCTATATGATTGCACAAACTCCTAGGTGTTACACATGAACATTCTGGTTGCACTAACTCACTTGCATATTTCAAACACCTATCCCATCTTTTTAAATAAAAAGGGGGAGCTATGTTGCATGTGGATACCCATATCTGCTTGGCTACATTGTGCATTGTTAATCACTACATTTAATGGGTTACTTTTCAATCATGTGCATATTGTTTCATGCAGTTCCAAAGAAATCAAAAATTTGAAAATTAAAGAAAATCATTGCTTGTTTTGCTGAGTCAACTATTTTCTGGTGGCTTCAATGATATTGACTTTATCTTCCCTTGAGTAACTATTTTTCGCCCTTCATGTGGCTTATCATTTGGACTTCTGAAGTGGGATTTAACGGAGTCCTGAATTTCATGAACTACTTTGCATGCTCAAGAATGTTTTGCTTATGTTAAAGGGGAAGAAATTTGTCACCATTCATCGTCATACATTTTCTATGTCTGAAAACCATGCTCCTGGACATAAATATGCATTTCATTACTTTCCTCCCACTTTTTGATTATGTCAAAGGGGGAGAAGAAAATTTGTGTAACTTGCATCATAAAGTTTGTCATCATCAAAAAGGGGGAGATTGATGTGTGCCTTGCATGTGATATTTTGATGATAATTAAACTTTATGATTGTGTGTGTCTTTCATGATAGTTGCTATGCTTCAGAGTTTTAATAACTTTCTTCATGGCTTTTGCATAGGTTTTTGATGCTCATACATATTTAATATTTTTACATCAACCTTGGTGTAAACTAGTTTGAATGAGTCTCATACATGTTATTTAAATGTATGGATATATGAAGTTGATTTTCGGTTGAAGAGAAATTGAATTTTCAAAGAGGTTTCAAAGCCTTTTCTAAATGAATAAGGTCTTTGTGCTATTCTTGATGCATTAACCTCGACCATCTTATGGGCGCTATTTCCTAAGGATAAAATATAAAATCTGATTTTTTGCTGTGTTTTGTTCTAATTGGGGTAGCGACTGGAGATTTGGCAATAAGGATATTGTATAAGGAATATTAACTCACTAGGATTATTATGAAGGAAACCTATATCCCAATAGGATTCTTTATGTGGAAGATTAAGTTCCATTAGGATTCTAAACCACAAATCTCTATAAATACCCTACCTCCATCGACAAGCCCCGGCTACTGCCACTGCTTGCATCGACCTCGTTGTTCCTCTTTCTGCCACTGCTATTCTTCTTCCTGATCGTGCAGAGCTGTTGTTGCCTCTGCGTGACCCGTTTAGCCATGGAGGAGCCTTGCTTCTTTCATCGTCAGCTATTGCACTTATATCACTCTATCGTTTTCGCATGCAGGGTTGTGGATTTGTTGCGGCTACATATCTATCTCCCTCCATCGACCTGCTACCATCTACTTCCGTTCAAGGTGCTGCTACGGTTATCTGCTCAAGTACTGTTGCTGTCGTAGCATACCTCTCTCCTTCTGTTGCCGTAGCTACAGTTGTTGTTGCTTATACTCCTATTATCTTCTTCGTTCATCTTCTAGATCGACCCACAAGGTAGGTGTTCTCAAGTTACTAAGCCCAACTTGTTAATGAGAATAAAAAAATCAAGCATATAGTCTTTTAGCATTGGATTTCATGGTTTTTGGTTGGTTTTACTGAGTTTCAGTAAATAGCGACCCTATCCAGGGCACTATATAGATGAGCGACTCTACACACGGTTGCTATTACCTTAAGTATTTAATAAATGCTCAGATTTAAAATTTAATAACTATGTAACTTGACACTGGAATTAATGCATGGATATAGTTTAGAACTCCTAATATTTTTCTCTACCTGTTCATGTCTATAAATCTCTATTTCTGTCTACTTTAAAATTGTGAACAATGATTTGTGCCTGGAAACGCACCTGCCCGGTGCAAAGCAAACCAATTTAATGGGCGACAGTTACCTGGTACATGGGTGCTAAATTGAAAGATAGCCAGAAAATAGTTAATATTGAAAGTTTTGAATCAACGACCAAGATCAGGGCGTTGTTGGGTCTCCTCTCGCCTTGATCAACAGTGTATAGACTGTTGTGTGTTGAGTGTATTTTGACTGATTAGCAACAGTGAAGTTGACCAGGTCAACTATAGAGTTGACTTTGATGATTTCATCTTAACCATGATAATATTGTGTATTTTGATCTATATTGGAGAGCAGTGGAGCCAGTGCAAAGATTCTCCTCTCATAATATGCTCATCCTTCTTCTCGGGGTGCTTCTAGTGACTCGTTTTCAATATACCAACCTCTGTTTCTAATTTCCTAAACATAGAGAAGCCATCCCATAATGGGGCCAGAATATGCTCCACTCCCTCGTCAACTGACATGAAAATAATATTACAACCTCCAAGACATCCAACAATTGCCCAACCATCGATTAAGCAACCTCCAACATGTATAAAGTAGCAGCCTTTTCATCTTTTTTGTTGATCAGTCAAGATAATATCGTAACCTTGAAACTAGTACCGAGTCAGGCATCCACATAATTTTCTTCCCCCTTCGCCTGGAATCGCATTATGCTCCTAATATTAACCATATTGTTATAATGTGTTCTCTGATTTGAGTTGTTAATATAGTTACCCAGTTGATAAGGGAGGAAATACCTTCAGCCAGCATAGATCAAAGATGGCATTTTTGTGCGCCAACCACTCGCAGATCTTAGCCCCTTCTGAAAGATCCAAAAAAGCATTCAAATCAAACAAAGAGCGAAAAGAAAAACTAAGAGAGAGCCACTCCCACCAAAGGCCATTCCAGATATCACCATTAAAACTAGACCCAAAACCCCAACTAAAATTTCCACAAACCTGATCGCTCCCGGGAAGATGAGAAAGATGCCGGATCCCCACGGGTGTCGTATAAGGTCACATACCCATCCTCGTCGGTTACCGCAAGGATGTGAGAATTTCTAACCGTCTGCAAGCCCAAGAAAAACCAAAACGCCAATCGAAAAAGAATACCCAACTCCTCCTACACCCCAATGAAGAACGTACAGGAAAAAGATAGCATGAGAGGAAATAAAAAAACGAACCTTGCAGAAAGAAAGAGCGAGAGGAAGAGCGCTGCTATCGCCGTGCTCTAGAGCAAAGGCATCCGACGACAGGTTGGCGAGGTGCGGCTTCTTCAGGACTGCAGCGACCGCGGACAGGGGCATCAACAAACGGTTATCAGAAGGGGGTTGGGGTTGAGAAGGAGTTCGAATTGTGCAGTGAGAAAGAGAGAGATGGGTCGGATGAACGAGGAGAAGAAGACCACCCACCTCGGGACCCATTCAGCTCCCTGCCCCTGAGATCCCAAAAGAAGGACGAAGCTGGAGAAGCAGAAGGGCTCGCTCTTCGCATTGTCCACCTTCTCTCTCTCTCTCTCTCTCTCTCTCTGTGTGGCTGTACAGGGCAGGAGTGATCTTGGCTTCCTGTGCCTTGATGTTATCTGTTGCCATGCTGTTGCTGGAGTCATTCTGGTGTTAGCATTGGCATTTTCCGAAGAAAGTTGAACTGTCGGTTGAACCGACATTGCCTAAGAAGGAACCAGGGATCTTGCCAAATCCAATTCCAAAGCTGTTGCAGCCTGATATACTTCAGTCATATTGGTAACACGGGCAACAATCAGCGGCTGCCTCAACTCAGCACGGAGGCCACACAAAAATTGCCTTATCTTTAATGCCTCATTTGCAAGAATGTGGGGCGCATAACGGCCCAATTCCATAAATCTATTTCGATATTCGAGCACCGACATCCCTCCCTGGACAAGCTGTCAAAATTGGTGCATTTTATCCATGCGAAAATAAGCCGGGCTGAAAGTGAGTTCGAAGGTGGCAACGAACTCAATCCACGAGATCTGGCGGAGTGGGCGAGATTGAAAAGCAACCTCCCACTCGGTATTCCACCATGCGAGCACCGCGCCCTAGAGCTGAAAAGTGTCGAGCATCACCTTTTCATCTTCGGCGCATTCCATCGAACGAAACACGCGCTCGGTGGCGTCCAACCATATTCTGGCGGCATCCGGATCGGTCTGGCCTTCAAATGTCAGCGGATGAAATAACAAAAACTCCTTTAATGCACGTCTGCGATTGCCAGGTGCATCCTCTTGAGCTGGAACGATGGGAGCTGGAGCAGGAACATCTTGCGGAACACTACTCGCTTCCTGAGGAATCGGGACTCTCCGACACCAAGGTGGCATCTCGAATCGACTAGCAAACAGATAATAAATAAAAAAATTTATTAATCATATGGAAAACATCCTAAGCCAGCAATGGACAGTGTAATTGGACTAATTCTGGACAATAACTGTGTAATTTTGATTCCTTACACATTTCCTCAACACCGCTCTGATACCAACTGTAACGACCCAGAGCATCGGATACCGATAATCCAATGTAGCATCGAATTACCGCTACTAGGAACTAGGAAGTCACCCAAGAGGTTGATGAAGCCCCTGAAGGGTTGGGGGAGTTTGTCGAGGAAGCGTATAACGAATTTGAATTACACTATGCGGCCACCACCGATGAGGGAGAAGCTCTCGACCTCGATCCTTAGACCCCACGCTGGCACTCCGATGATGACAACAATCACCTGCACAGCACAAACGCAACACACTCACGCTCTCACGCGAGAAACCAAGAGAAAAATAAGCACAAAACCCTATGCCAGTTGCCGTTCCATGAGTCCTCCAAGGTTGTTTTTCCTCCAAGGTTCAAATGATTGGAGGAAGTTCCACCTCCTCCACCACCTGCACACACTCAAGGGGAGGGAAGTTCCTACGCACAACCTTAATCATCTGGTATGTGTCAAATTCATCTTCTTAATTTCTTCTCCTATCTTTAGTAACGTTTAGGTAGTTATACAATTCTCTTATCATATTTCATAATCCCCTTCTATAACCCTACATCGCCTTTGTTTAGAAAGAATCATTAAATAATCAACAAACAAGAGTAGACTCCCTTCCCCAGCATTTTTGAAGTTCTCATGAGAGACAAGTAGGGAAAGCAGATTTTTTATA